>CAMZMU010000019.1:0-643771 GCA_947311845.1 Poa pratensis | reverse complement strand
CAGCAGCAGTCTTCTGCAAGGGGAGTTTCACGCTTCCAATCTCTTTACTTTGTTTTTGTCTTGCTTAGTTTATTTTATTTTATCTTGTTTGCTTTCAATTATCAAAAACACAAAAAAATTAGTTACTTGCATCTAGTTTACTTTCAAGTTATTTTCTGTCTGTTTTTACTGCTAAAATGAGTACTCCTGAGAACACTAAGTTGTGTGATTTCACTAGCACGAACAACAATGATTTCATATGCACACCTATTGCTCCACCTGCTGCTTCAGCAGAATTTTATGAAATTAAACCTGCACTTTTAAATCTTGTTATGAAAGAGCAATTTTCTGGTGTTAGTACTGATGATGCTGCTGTTCACCTTAATAACTTTGTTGAACTTTGTGAAATGCAAAAGCTCAAGGAAGTAGATGGTGATATTATTAAACTGAAACTTTTTCCTTTCTCCTTGAGAGGACGTGCTAAAGAATGGTTGCTATCTTTGCCTAGAAATAGTATTGATTCATGGACTAAATGCAAAGATGCTTTTATTGGAAAATATTATCCTCCTGCTAAGATTATTTCTTTGAGAAGTAGCATAATGAATTTTAAGCAATTTGATAATGAACATGTTGCTCAAGCATGGGAAGAATGAAATCATTGGTTAAAAATTGTCCCACTCATGGACTGACTACTTGGATGATCATCCAAACCTTCTATGCAGGATTAAATTTTTCTTCGAGGAATTTATTGGATTCGGCCGCTGGAGGTACCTTTATGTCCATCACTTTGGGTGCTGCAACAAAGCTTCTTGATGATATGATGATTAATTATTCTGAGTGGCACACCGAGAGAGCTCCAACAGGTAAGAAGGTAAATTCTGTTGAGGAAACCTCTCCTTGAGTGCCAAAATTGATACTATTATGTCTATGCTTGCAAATGGTCAAACACATGTTGATCCAAATAATGTTCCTTTAGCTTCTTTGGTTGCTCAAGAAGAGCATGTTGATGTGAACTTCATTAAAAATAATAATTTCAACAACAATGCTTATAGGAATAATTTTGGTAATAGCAATTATAGGCCCTATCCTTCTAATAGTGGCAATGGTTATGGAAATTCCTATAGTAACTCCTACAACAATAATAAGAGTGTACCCTCTGATCTTGAAGTTATGCTTAAGGATTTTATTAGTACACAAACTGCTTTCAATAAAACTGTTGAGGAGAAATTTGGGAAAATTGATGTGCTTTCTAAAGTTGATAGTCTTGCTCTTGATGTTGACTTGTTGAAACTAAAGAACATGCCTCATGATGTTAAAGAGAGCAAAACTCTCAATGCTATACAAGTTAAAATTGATAACAATGTGAGGATGTTAGCTGAATTGCATGCTAGATGGGAAAGAGAGGATGAAATTGCTAGAAAGAATAATATTGCTAGAGTTTATACTATTACTACTTCTGAAAATGCTTCAAACTCAAGTGTTAGCAAACCTCCTACCATTAATGGCAAGATAATTGGTGTTGGTAATGTTTCCACTTCTATTGCAAAATGTCCTAAATTGCCTGATAACTCTGAAACTGTCCTTGATAAAGATGCTGAAATTTCTAGCAATAAGGAAGAGATAATTCCATTACTTTTGATGATAATGACTTTGATTTTGATGGTTGCAATATTTCTGAAGTAATTAAGTTCTTGCAAAAGCTAGCTAGAAGTCCTAATGCTAGTGCTATAAACATGGCTTTTACTAAACATATTACTAATGCTCTCATACAAGTTAGGGAAGAAAAATTAAACATGAAGCTTCTATCCCTAGGAAGTTAGAAGATGGTTGGGAGCCCATCATTAAAATGAAATTGAATGACTTTGATTGCAATGCTTTGTGTGACCTTGGTGCTAGTATTTCTGTTATGCCTAAAAGATTATATGATATGCTTGATTTAGCACCTTTGGAAAATTGTTACTTGGATGTTCACCTTGTGATTCTACTATTAAAAAACCTTTGGGAAGAATTGATGATGTTCTTATCATGGTTAACAACAATTATGTCCCCGTTGATTTTATTGTCTTGGATATTGAATGCAATCCATCATGCCCTATTGTGCTGGGAAGACCTTTTCTTAGACTGTAGGTGCTATTATTGATATGAAAGAAGGGAATATAAAATATCAATTTCCTCTCAAGAAAGGTATGGAACACTTTCCTAGGAAGAAGATTAAGCCACCTTATGATTCTATTGTTCGAACAAATTACAATGTTGATGCTTCTTCACTTGGTAATACTTGATGCATGCTTTGTGCCTAGCTAAAAGGCGTTAAAGAAAAGCGCTTATGGGAGGCAACCCATTTTATTTTTCTGCAATTTTTCTTTTATTGAGTCAAGGAGTTTGTTTACTTCTGTAGCAACTCCTTTGTATCTTTATTTTCTCGCATTGTTGTGCCAAGAGTAGCCTCTAATGTTAAGATGCTTAATTTTGATTGCTGCGCAGAAACAGATTTTTGCTGTTCACTGTACGAAATTCCTAAAATCACCAGATTGTTAAAAATCTGAAATTTTTGTGCGTAATCTTTATGAATGTCTGAAACTTTCATTAGTTCAAGTTTCTCGATCTGAGCGTCGTAAGTGCCTCGAAAAAATTCGTCTTTGCGGACTGTTCTGTTTTAGACAGATTATGCCTTTTTATTTTGCATTCTCTCTTTTACTAGTGTTGAGTGAAATTCTTTTTTGGGTGGAAGAGCTTCACATAACATCAGTGGCTGTAGCTAATGTTTAAAGTAACAATCATATTGCGTCTTTATAGAACATGTGAATTTTTGATTATGCACTAACCCTCTAATGAGATCTACTTTGAGTTTGGTGTGACGGAAGTTTTCAAGGGTCAAGAGAGAAGGATGATATAATAGGATCAAGAAGAGTGAAGAGCTTAAGCTTGGGGAGGCTCCCATGGATCTCCCCAGCATATTTCAAGAAGACTCAAGCGTCTAAGCTTGGGGATGCCCAAGGCATCCCCTTCTTCATCGTCAAAATTATCAGGTCATCTCTAGTGAAACTATATTTTAATTCTTTCACATCATATGTGCTTTTCTTGGAGCGTCTGTGTGCTTTTATTTTCAGTATTGCATTTTATTTTCAATAAAGCTTGACTGGACCCTAGCATTCTTGATTGGGAGAGAGACACGCTCCGCTTTTTCATGAGAATACTCCTATTCTTCACTTATATTTGTTGAGTATTCATATCTAGCGCTGTTCAGCTTTTAGCTCTTGTTTTCATGTATCTCTTGTCAGAGCTATTAGCTTTCTTTTGTAGAAAGTACTCTCTTGCTTCACTTATATTTGTTTGGAGAGTTGATGAAATAAATTGATTGGTGTTTGGTTGGTTCAGAAAATGTTGCATGTGGTAATTGGTATAAGGAAAAACTTGCTTAATCTTGTAGATCACTAAATGGATAACTTGATGCTTGTCAATTGTTTTGAGTTAACAAGTAGATCATGATTAAATTGTGCATCACATGAGTTAAGCCTATTAGTGAAGAACTACCGTAAAGCTTGTTGAAAATTTGGTTTGCATCGGTGGTATCTCTAAGGTCTAGATATTTTCTAATAACAGGGTTTGGTTAACAAGGAAGACGGTATGAAGTCTTATAACGTTTGCAATATGTTTGTCATATAAAACTTGGTGTACGGGTTGATATTCTTGTTTGCTTACATAACCTTGCTAGCCTAAACTCTGTACTGAGAGGGAATGCTTCTCGTGCATCCAAATCCTTGAGCCAAAATCCATGCCATTTGTGTCCACCATAACTACCTATATGTGGTATTTCCTTGCCACTCCAAGTAAATTTTTCATGTGCTACCTTTAAATTATTCAAAATGTTATTATTCCCTTTTTGTGTCAATGTTTACTAGCTCATGAGGAATTAGTGTGGTTATTCTTTATTCTATTTGTCGATGGACTTTTACACCTGGACTAGTGGCATATACATCCGCTTATCCAATAATTGCAAAAAGAGCTGGCAACGGGGTGCCCAGTCCCAATTAATTACAACTTTAACCAATTAATTCTCTTCACACTTTTGCCCTGATTCATCAGTAAGCAATGACAAACAGTGAAATACCTGAATGTGTGTAAACCAAAGAGAAAGAGGGATGATCTGCCTTGCTGGTAGAAATAACGTCCTTCATGGGAGCCGCTCTTAAAAGTCCGTTTGACAGGTAGAATACTGTTCTCACCCGCTACCATTCGTTGACAATTAACAAACACCTCTCAAAAATAGATACTCCTCCATGGTATGTGATTGATGGAAGGCACCCGAGGATTCGGTTAGCCATGGCTTGTGTTAGCAAGGTTGGGAGGAGTATCAAATATTTTATGCAATCTCTATATGCTTTCAAAAACCTAAAAGCTCTAGCACATGATTTAATCCCTGCTTCCCTCTGCGAAGGGCCTTTCTTTTACTTTTATGTTGAGTCAGTTTTCCTATTCTTTCTGTCTTCCACAAGCAAACACTAGTGTCAACTTTTTACAACATGCGTTATATGCAATGTATTGGACTTGTTATACTACTTTGTGTTGACAATATCCATGAGATAAATATGTTGAAAGTTGAAGCAAATGCTGAAACTAATTCTTCCTTTGTGTTGATTAATACCTTTTAGAAACTATTGCTTTATGAGTTAACACTTATGCAAAACTGTTTGATGCTTGTCTCGAAAGTACTATTCATGAAAACGTTTAGCTTGTGTGATTCATTGTTTACTCATTATCTATTTGTAGCAAATTATAGACCATTGACTTGGATCACTTCATTCATTTACATGTGCCTTGCAATATTATATGATCAAGATTATGATAGTAGCATGTCACCTCAAAAATTATTTTGTTTTTATCGTTTACCTACTCGAGGACGAGTAGGAACTAAGCTTGGGGATGCTGATACGTCTCAAACGTATCTATAATTTTTGATGTTCCATGCTTGTTTTATACCAATTGCTACATGTTTTGCATCTACTTTATATCACTTTTATACATTTTTTGGGACTAACCTATTAACAAGATGCCGAAGTGCCAGTTCCTGTTTTCTGCTGTTTTTGTATTCCAGAAAAGCTAGTCTGGAAATATTCTCGGAATTGGACGAAACTACACGGGGGTGCCTATTTTCCAGAACACACGACGGAGCGAAGAGCAGAGGAGGCCACCAGGAGGCCACACCCACCAGGGCGCGGGCCCCCCTCTGCCGCGCCCTGGGGTGGTGTGGGCCCCTCGGGGCCTCCAGCCGCCGCCCTTTCGCCTACTTATTCCCCCGACGCGAAAACCCTAAGTACCTGAGCAAATATCCACGAAAAGTTCCAGAGACGCCGCCGCCGTCAACCCTAGCTCGGGAGGGTTCAGAACCTCTTCCCGGCACCCTGCCGGAGAGGGGAATCGTCACCGGAGGCTTCTACATCGCCATGCCTGCCTCCGGAGTGATGCGTGAGTAGTTCATCCTTGGACTACGGGTCCATAGCAGTAGCTAGATGGTTGTCTCTCCACTTTGTGCCATCATGTTTAGATCTTGTGAGCTGCCCTACATGATCAAGATCATATTATTGTAATGCTACATGTTGTGTTTGCTGGGATCCGATGAATATTGAATATTATGTCAAGTTGATTATCAATCTATCTATGTTATTTAAGATCTTGCATGCTTTCCGTTACTCGTAGATGCTTTGGCCAAGTAGATGCTTGTAACTCCAAGAGAGAGTATTTATGCTAGATAGTGGGTTCATGCCTCCGTTTAACTGGGACAGTGACAGAAAGTTCTAAGGTTGTGGATGTGCTGTTGCCACTAGGGATAACCTAACGATGCTATGTCCACGGGCATATGTGTTTGTTTACATTACGCACTTTACTTAATGCAATTATCCGTTGCTTGCAACTTAATACCAACGGGGACTCGGATGACAACCCGGCGGTGGATTATTAGTCATAGATGCTGTTGGATAACGGTCTATGTATTATGTCGTAATGCCCAATTAAATATCATAGTAATCATCATGTCATGTATATGCATTGTCATGCGCTCACTATTTGTCAATTGCCCAGCTGTAATTTGTTCACCCAACATGTTAGTTATCTTTTATGGAGAGACACCACTAGTGAACTGTGGACCCCGGTCCATTCTTTTACACTGATTAAACCACAAACTGCAAACTGTTCCTTTTTCATTCTCTGCAATTTAATACTCATTTTCCACACAGACGTTTAATCCTTTGTTTTCAGCAAGCCGGTGAGATTGACAACCTCACTGTTTCGTTGGGGCAAAGTACTGTGATTGTGTTGTGTGCAGGTCCACGTTGGAGATTGCATTGCGCCGTGCGATCCGCCAACAACCTTCTGAAGAATCGTTGCTTCTACTGGTTCGATAACCTTGGTTTCATACTGAGGGAAAACTTGCTGCTAGGCTACATCAACCTTCCTCTTGGGGTCTCCCAACGAGCAAGTACGTCTTGCATCAACAGTTAGGAGACACATGCGGGTGACAGGAGATTGATAAGAAGTTTCCGGTTGGCAGACAACTCTTTCTCAAAAGGTTGAGAATATGAACTTTGCACAAGGCCTTAAGACTCTGAGGAAAAATGTTAAAACCAGATTCCGATAGATAGAGAGGTAAAATCTACTAGGCAACTTGGGTAGAACTTTCCTCGCGGAGGAGCATTTCAAACCACGGGAGAAGGATCATGAAGAGGGACCGAGAGAACTTTTGAAACTCCGAAAATGTTAGGGTCAGGAGAACTTGCCAAGAGCTAGACTAGAATGTCAAACTCCAAAGGAGGAACGAGATTGCTGAACACACGTATTAGCAACTTGTCAGAGGACATCTGCACCTACTCGAATTACTTGCGACAATACACCATTGAGTCTCTGCTGTGGAAACACCAACAAAGACAAAAGAAGTTCTCAGACTTCCTCTCTTTCTGGAACAATTCAATCAGTGGCTTGGATGCATAGATGAAATTCTCAAGGAATGGAGGTAACAACATACCGTTCCACGAATCTTCTGCATATGCATGATTGACTTGAGATGATTCTGAGGAAACCAGACAATTTACTCAGATCCACGGTGACATCTTTCAGCAATTGCACGTGAACCAGAGAAAGTCACTTCTAACTCCCAGAACACATACCTTGTGATGACACAAAGTTAGTTCTAACAAGTTTCCAATGCTAACGCCCACTATCCCACATAAATCTCCTTAAACATGGAGAGAATAAGAATGTAGTTGATGGGCTCAACAACAAACTTATCCAGATGCTCCAAGACGGTAGACTCATATGTCACATGAACGGAGCATAAGTATTGGTCAGACTAACACATTCAGTAGGTTAGCCTGAGTTTGATTTGACAATAGCCCAATTCAAACCAAAAGATTTGGAGTTTAGCATATCCAACGAGGAGATACTTCCTGGCTTCAACACGAACAGGCTAGACATCCCTTTAGGAAGGAACTATATCGGATAGATCTTTTGTCTTTTAACTCTCCAAGTTGTTTAAGCTCAACCGAATATTTCAGGACATCTAGCACGATTTTCTTGGAGAAAGGAGTTGTTCCGAGAACCAGCTTACTCATAAGCTCAACATCACGGTCAGGTGACAATCTGGCGATACTTCTGGAAAGACCTATAGAATATCACGATCCACCGGTATGTCTATGAGTTCGGGAGAGAATCATGCCTTTCAAGGCACAACGAGGTGGTCTTGGAAGCTTCGGCGCGAAACTAGCTCTTTGACCGAGGGAGTGCATCAGAGCCAACGGACTTGGTAGCACTGTCAAACTCAACTTATTGATCGGCTAACCAATCATGCTAAGGAGGACAATGAATGTCCTTGGATTTCAGCGCAGTAAGAACTGCTGAGGATATCCGATAGCCACATCATTGCTCACGTCTTATCATTTTGGAGTAACAAGTCACTCGGAGAACGAAGAGTAACAAAGTGTGAGAGCATCACTTCATCACGAGGATCATGATACTTAGCATGATTCCCTGATATCAAAGAGTGTGACACTCTAAGGTGGAGCAGAACAAAAGCTTGACAAGGCCCTTATTCTGCAGATTTCATTACTTGGACCTGGTCTGAGAAGTGGACAGGATACGGGAGTTTATTTCTTCTAACAAGATGAAGTGGAAAGTCTTGACGGATCAAGAGAGTGACTTGCATCGGAACATACCAACGCACGATAAAACTTTACGGTCAACCGACAGACAAAGGTCGGGAGCGGATCAGAGTAAGAAACATGCTCAGGAGAATCCTCAGATGTTGAAGATGCACCGGTTATTACTCAATTGTGATAACCATGCCCAAAAAAGGAGAGATGCAGCAGAGTCACGAACATAGTTGGGAGACTCGCTAGGAGAATCCTGGTCGTAACCCCGATGGTTCCAAGACAGAACCTAAAACAAGGCTAAGGGAGAGATGAAGTTACATAGCTAGCTGAGTGTAGTAAATGGTTGAACATTACCTCACAGACCACATAAAGGACATGGGTTAAAGGTCAGCTTCATGTGCTGAGAATCATAAATGGCATAATGATCACATGGGTAACAACCCACACAATTCAACATACCAGAATCACAGCACAATCCGGGACCTTTGGTTCAAGACCACGGTTAAAACCCAAAGAAAGAATAAGTGATTAGACTCAGTAGGGGTAACAGGGTTCTTAAACATCTGAGTTGATATCGGATTGTATCGCAGCGGAGCAACTGGACACATAACACTAAAGGTAAAACCCAACCGCGTGATCCTAATAATTTTTGAAGTAACAGATGAGAAGTAAAACCTTTAACTCAAATCGAGGTAAGATTGCTTCGAGATTAGAGTGTAACCAGGTAAGGAGTAAAAAGAATCCTAAGATGGTTTTCACAACTCATTTTTAGGTAAAAATATTTCACAAACACTAGACTCAACGTCGACCAGTAGAAGAGTTTCCTACAGGCAGTCCTGCTCTGATACCAACTTGTGGCGCCCCGACCTGACTACTATACAGTGATGCTGTGTGTCACCGGTTAAGCGATACAACCGGAGGTAACGGTTTACCAATCCCCGGCCAAAACCTTTGGCAGGTGTTGCTCGGAATTGATCATCGGCAACACAACACCCCGATTGATGCCTTAACATAGGCACAACTATCAAAGCATAATAGAGAGATCAAGACTTGCGGAACAACTGGCACATCACAGACTCTACGACACAAATCATTATAGTTCAACTCTTATAATCGAGAAAGATAGCAAATATTACAACCAGAGGTCACAGACCCAACAGTACAATATGCAGAAGCGAATTAAGTTGTTCTAAACAACAAGATCCAAATATGGCCTAAGAGGCCTACAGATAACACTCCAGCGCCAGCTGTTCCGAGATGTCCCAAGCTGCCACCTGAGAACCCCAGACTACTCGTCGACGTCCACAAAGAACCCACCTTCGAGTTCGGTGAAGTCCTCCTCTGAAACAAAGAAAACGACGTTGAGTTCGACGAGCTCACAAGATTAAAATATAGAGCTTTAGCTCGATGAGGCTTTCAAAGTTTTATGGCTGTTTTGCATAAAGCTGATTTTATTTGTAAAACACAACTCCATGGCAACGACTATCATAACATTTTCAAAGAGGGGTAAGAAGTAACTCTTTTCTTTTGATCACCTTTCTCATCATCAACCAACATTATCATTGCACCTGTTCATCAAAGGCACCTTCCCGAATCACCCTCGAGGAAGTCGACCTTGCATTCGTGAATAGTACCTCTAGTACTCAGTTTTTAATCATTCCGTTCATGTTATTCTATGGTCTTATCGTCTATTCCCAGTCGTCCGTAACCGTGGACACGGCTTTTCGAAAAGATTTACCCTACAGGGGTGTACAATGTTTGCCACGCGTACCGTCCGGCCCATTGCCTAACTATTAGCTCCCTTCCGGGGAAAGCCGGCTGGGTGGGAGCGGTGACGACTTCTCCCTTGCTCGAGACTATGCAGGATCATCAGTGGCGGCAAGACAGGTTCAGTGCCTCCAACACCCTGTCCCATGTCCACTTATTTTCCTAACACCACAATCCTCATCCCATTCACAACCACCATCAACACGCACGCGCAAATGGAAGCTCGAACTAGAGGACCCTGGCTAGCCCCTCACTAGTTATTTAGTCGAATGAGGGTTCCTGCAATTGCATAGGCCTCACGCATGGTTGCACGCTCAGTCTTGGTTCAAGAGGTAAAGAACTCACACCTAGGCGGCGAGTGCGAGACAAAGCACCACAACCACAGTGGCCTTTCATCCCCACCTTAAGCATTTTATTACATGTCTCCACAATTTCCCCACGATCATCACTGTCATTTCAACATCTGTTTCCAACATGTACCATCATAGTCCAATCTAGGCATTTACTAAGCATGGCTAAGCATTAACCTAGCATAGTTAAGTATAACAGGCCAACAATACAATCCTATGGATAATAGGAGGGGACAACAGGTATTGGCAACGGAACTTAATGCAACTATAGGATACTCTAATCCAAGCAAATTGACATTTGGAACCGCATGCAATATTATAATGGAGAAAATATTTGCGGAAAATAGGATAAGATATGCTCAGAGGGGGGATTACGCTTGCCTTGCTCAACGTGCTGGTAGGACGGTTCTTCGGGGTATTGTGGAGTAACCCCGACTGCTTGATCTGTCGAAGCATACAACGGAAGAACAATCCATCACCACACATGTTTAACAAATAAAATGCGCAAACACATGATGACATGACATTTTAATGTACTGCACTTAACATAAGCTATCTATCAATTTTAAATGGGGTGTGAGAAGGATTACTTCAACTAGAGAAGGAAATTCCCCATACTTCACTTAATGATTCTACTAACTTCTAACAGTGCAGTACTGTACTTGTGATCAAAGATGGAGGATAATGATGATTTTAGATAGTTCAGCTTTGCCTACGCATTTTGGTTTATTATACACAATTTTCTAAAGTATTGCTTCGGTGTACCATATGGTTTGAGTTCAAAGGAGAAACGTGGCGCGTGAAGGAGAAGGTGCGCGCAAAGCATTGGAGTACGACGTCCCTAATGGCGCGAGGGAGGAGCGGGAGGCAATGCGCAAGAGGGGAGGACGAAGGAGAAGCAGCGAGGAAAAAAACAGACAAACCGGCATCCTGGCCGGTCTAGACCGGTTTGCAGGCCGGCCGGGTACCAGAGCCAGCCGGCATCCAGCCTGGTTCAGGCCGGTTTCAACACCGGACAGGCGGCAGAGGAGACCGGTCTCCAGCCCAGTCTTGGCCGGTTTCATGACCGGCTGGGCGCCGTGAGAACCGGCCCTCAGCCCGGTTTAGACCGGTTTCACGACCGGGCGGCCTGTGCGCGATACTAACGAGGGCACGGCGAGCTACGTCTGGAGAGGGAGGGAGAGGAGGAGAAAAGAGGTGTCCAGGAGTTCCACGTGCTCACCCTCGACGTATACGTGCGACTCGTTGGTGCAGAGATTGACGGAGACGGCGGCAATCGAGCTCGGCGTGCGGCGGAGGTCGTGGAAGATGAGCTCGAATTCCCGGCAATGTCCAGCGTCTCGGCTTGATTCCTTCGGCGAGGACGGAGAGAAGGACACGGTGGAGCTCTTGGTACCCTTCGATTTGCTCGGGGACACTTCAGTCGACGGCGGCGTGCTCGGCCATGGCGGCTCGAGTTCGAGCTCGTGGGGAAGAAGAAAAAGGAGAGGGAGCAAAATATCTGGCAGGAGGGGGAGCAGGTGAGGCTAGGGTGCTCGTTTTTCTTCCTTGTAGGCAGAGGGAAGGAGAGGGGGGGGGGGACCTGGCGAGTGTGCGCGTCGCGCGAGCGACAGAGCGACATGGCGTTCGCGTCTTTGGCGGGAGGAGAGAGAGATGGCGGTTTTCCGGAAAACCCCTTGGACTTTCCTCTTTTCTATTTTCCTTTAAAACCATTACTTTCAGGGATTTATTTGAAGCACTTAGACACTTTCAAAAATTATGAAATTAATCAAGTAGCTTCTCCATATGATGTAGAAGCTCCACATATTTTGGTGTCTCAAAATAAAATGTTTTAGACAACATTTGTTCATAGAGGTTTAAATAGGGCATTTTGATACACTACGGGAGAGCTGACCTGTGCCGACGGTGATTTACCGTCGGCACAGATGCCTTCCCCGTCGGCACAGCCCTGTGCCGACGGTAACCGTCGGCACATGGTCGTCGGCGTAGGTGCCCGTAGGCACAGCCTAGAAAACCGTCGGCATAGGTCAAACCGTCGGCATAGGCTGTGCCGACGGTTTTTACCGTCGGCACAGAGCCGTCGGCATATGTTTTTTTGAAAACAAATTCCAAATTTTTTATTTTTTAAAAAAATTAATTTTTTTATTTTGCAGGCTGTGCCGACGGGAAAACCGTCGGCATAGGTTTCCAAAATTATTTTTTAAAATTTATTTTTTTATTTTATTTATTTTTATTTATTTTTATTTTACACTGAAATTTCGAATTTTTGTTTTTTTTATTTCGAAATTTCCCAATTAGCCACACACATTATCTCTAATTACATATTAGACACAATCTAAGGTCAAAGTACTTACCGCAGTCAAACTTCCCGTTCGGTCACCCATCCTCAAATTGCTCCAGCCCAAGCACGGTTAACTTTTGAGTTCCTTCCAAATTAGTTTCCAGATGAGATGATAGAACTTACTGATATTAGTATCTTATCAACCATATTAACCCCTGGGTCATGATGTTACACTTTTTATTGTTCAAATTTTGAAAATTTAGTTGAATAAATAACAATGGTTATGTAATAATAATATTTGAATAACTCATATCTTTAAATCATATTTTCAACCATATTCTCCTTTTTACATTTAATATGGAATAATTTATATCTTTAAATCCGTAAATCAAAATTTAACAAATAAAATGTCTAAATTGATTAGAAAAATGAGAGGAATCCAAATATGACATCCATATCATATTTTTCATCATGTATATAAATTTTTGCAACATATTTTACAAAAATGACTTTATGCCTATTTTCCGAAAGTAATTGAATTTTATGTGAAAAAATAGTCAAAAAATGAAATCCTTTGCATGCATACAGTACTGTTTTTACCCTACCTAGACACCTCAGAATAATCTCATATTTTACGGGTGTGTAGGTTATGCAAAGTTGCAGTAGTGGTTAAAATTTCAGCTCATTCGGAGTTACAGAAAAAAAATGAAAAATAAAACAGTGAGCAGATTTCAGCAATTCCTGCACCTGCGTTTTTACTTTGGATTCAAGAAAACGAAAATATTTTTGTTCTTTTTAGATTTTAGATGCATAAAGTAAATGACCAGAAGTAAATAAGCAAAAGAAACAAATAAAATATTTTTGTGTTTTGCAAAACAAGAAACTAAAACATAACAAGATAAAAGTGATATAAAACAACGAATGGAAAGGGAGAGAAGTACTCCCTCAAGCTTGCGATCAAGCTAGTATCCCGGATGGTAATCGTACCCACCACTTCCATCTCCAGGGAAGTGATTATATTGGTACCCTTGCATTCCTCGGTTTTTATCTAATTTTGCCTATTTAAATAATTTTATGCCTATTTTTCGAAAGTAATTGAATTTTGAATTACAAGTGTGTGATAGTTTGCTCTGAAAATTTAACAAAATTCATTTTAAGATACACCAGTAGTGGTTATATCACAGAATCGTTGATAGTTTTGAAAAATGCAACCCCTTTTAATGAATAGGCATGGTGGTCATTTTGACCGTTTTTTCAACAAAATAAAAGAAAGTGAAAAAATAGTCAAAAGATGAAATCCTTTGGCATGGAGTACCTTTATGTGTACTAGTTGCTAGGATAAATGATAAACTTGAGTTTTGACAAAGTTTACCAAAAATTTCTTCACAAAAAGGTCAATCATCTGTAAATATGTATAACTTTCGAGTCAAATGACCAAGTTATGATCATCCCCGTGCCATAGTTTGTGATAATGTGCCCATATTTGAGACATAGGTGTGTCTTTGTATGACAAACAATGTTGCAGAACTGAGGTTTTTCAAATTAGTTTTATAAATATCATTTTTTATTTTTTATTGTAAAAATGACATTTTTTGTGAAGTAAGAACAAAAAATATGGTGGAAAATGGCACCCATCCAATTATCACACAAAGTAGACCATATTTTATGGACAATCCAGCAATATTAGGAATTTTCTCGGTTTTTATCTAATTTTGCCTATTTAAATAACTTTATGCCTATTTTTCGAAAATAATTGAATTTTGAACTACAAGTGTGTGATAGTTTGCCTGAAATTTTAATAAAATTCATTTTAAGATACACCAGTAGTGGTTATATCACAGAATCGTTGATAGTTTTGAAAAATGCAACCCCTTTTAATGAATAGGCACGGTGGTCATTTTGACCGTTTTTTCAACAAAATCAAAGAAAGTGAAAAAAATAGTCAAAAATTGAAATCCTTTGGCATGGAGTACCTTTATGTGTACTAGTTGCTAGGATAAATGATAAACTTGAGTTTTGACAAAGTTTACAAAAAACTTCTTCACAAAAAGGTCAATCATCTATAAACATGTATAAGTTTCGAGTCAAATGACCAAGTTATGATCATCCCCGTGCCATAGTTTGTGATAATGTGCCCATATTTGAGACATAGGTGTGTCTTTGTATGGAAAACATTGTTGCCAAAAACAATTTTTAAAATATTATTATAAATATCATTTTTTATTTTTTAAGTGTCAAAAATGACTTTTTTATTAAGCAAGTAACAAAAACATGTTGCAAAAAGTCATATACATGATGAAAAAGATGATATGGATGTTATATTTGGATTCCACTCATTTTTCTAATCGATTTAGACATTTTATTTGTTAAATTTCGATTTACGGATTTAAAGATATGAATTTTTCCATATTAGATGAAAAATAGGAAAAAAAAATATAGCTTTTACCGTCGGCACAGGTTTCCAAAAATATTTTTTCCAAAATTTTTATTTAAAAAAATATTTTTTTGATTTTTCGGCTGTGCCGACGGTTTTACCGTCGGCACAGGTTTCCAAAATTATTTTTTCCAAAAAAAAATTTAATTTTTTTTTTTCATATTAGATGAAAAATAGGAAAAAAAAAACATATCTGTGCCGACGGTTTTACCGTCGGCACAGCCTTGCGTCAAATCTATGCCGACGGTTTTACCTATGCCGACGGCCAGGGCGACGGGACGGCCTCGTCGGACCTGTGCCGACGGCCCCGACAAAAAACCGTCGGCATAGGGTTTGGCCGTCGGCACAGGTAAGCTCTCCCGTAGTGATAACTTTTCAAAAGTTATTACTTTAGCACTTTTGAAGCATGTGCAAAACTTATTCTTGTAGAACTCTTGGCACATCCTTGCCACTTATGTTTATTTGAAAACTTTGGTTTAACAACTCAACAACATTGCAACTCCAATGTTGTATTAATTCAAATGGAACATGATATGCATGGATGCCATGATGCATGAAGCACAAAAGTGAAAATTTGGTTCACATTTTAGGTTCACAAACTTTGGGCTGTTACATTTATCAATTAAGATCTCGTAGATGATAAAACTCCAATGTCTTGAACGGTTAGTCCAAGTAGGGCAAAGCGTGAGGCTGCTATTTTGCTGTACATATTGTTATTTCTCCTGTTGTAAGACACTATCTATTGCAGCTCTAGTCGTATTGCTTTTTTCTACAGATTCAGAGATTTAGTTGGTTCAGAAAGCAACAATTTAATTTCGTGTTACATCAGTATCTAGCGAACCGGATCAATTTCATATACAATAGAGGGTAATTATGTCTTGTAACATGGTAAGATTTAGCCTGCGTAACTTTGAACTACGTGCAAACATTGCCAGCTTAACTCATAAGTCTGACGGGTATATTGAAAAAGACAGTTGGTGTGTTACAATAGTCACTGACAAACAAAGGAAAGCAGTTGGTATAATTAAACAAAGTTAATTAGGTACTTAATATTACAGTCCGCTACAAATAGTTATGCTTAGTAGTTTCAAATATGCTAATAAACACACGGTACATGTAGTGGCAGGACTTTGCAAAACATCTGCCTTGAAGCAAAATATATGTTTGAGCAGTCTGGATATGTCTCTGTTTTTTCCAGCTGGTCTAGGTGGACTTGTTGATGTAAATCATGCTCTGATGTTTACTGAAAGAAAAAGAAAACTCGAATTAGTATCTAATATACAGATATCTCATTTATTTAGTTGATATTTACTTTGAATATTTACCTTCCGGGGCGTTGACTATATCAGGAAGATGCACTTGCTAAAAAACAGCGCCTCCAAGGACTTTTCCCCTCCCCTCGCGTCGTCTCCTCGGAGGCGACCCGTGGGCCCAAACCCTAGCGCCGCCGCTCCCTCCCCTACTCCCCTTCCCTTGCCTCGCCGCCGCCGGAGGCGCCCGCCGGATAGCCGTTGCGTGGCTGCCAAGGAAGGTGGCGGCGAGGATCTGGCTGCTCCGCCCCGCGCGCGGAGAGCTTTGGTGGCGACGACGGCGGTCGTTGGTGGCGTTGCGGCGTCGGCCCTGGTGGCGGGGGGTGTGTGGGTGCTGGTGGCTGTCCGCCTCGGTCGCGTGGGCGGCGAGGGGGCGGTGGACGCGGGTCGCGGCAGGGGGCTGCCTCGTCGGCCCCAAGTTCCAGATCTGAAGATGTGGTCCTTGACCCGCGCGGCTACCCTCCCCGCTACTCTAGTTCTGCGCACCCGCGCCGGATCTGGCCGTGGCGGTGGTTGGAGGGTCGGGAGCTCTGGTCCGGGAGAAATCTTTGGCCGGCGTGGCGGCCACGACATCGACGACGTTCCTGACGCTGTTTCCCTCCTTGAAGGCGATGTTGAAGTCCATCTCCTACCCTCTCCTTCCCCTGTGCCCGTGTGAAAACCCAAATCTTTGATTGGGCTACGGCGGCGTTCTGGCGTCGTTCCCTCCTTGGAGGCACTGCCTTGGGGTTCCGGGAAGGTGGTGCAGCGTGTGGTCCGTGGGCTGCTTGTGGCGGTGTTCTTGTTGTGGCGATATGGGCGTGTAGGGTTGGAGCTCCTCCGCTGCCTGCTTTGCTCTCCTTGCGTTGGAGTTGCTGTTCGTCGACGGGTCGGCGCCCTCGAGCCTGGGCGAGAGGGGATCGGGTTCCCCTCTTCGACAACAGACTCGACGAGTAGCTTGAGCCAGCGTCAAAGGAGTGAGCTTTGCCCTCCACGGTGACCATGTTTCCTTCCTTTTGCCGTGTCTTCGTTCGGCGACTTTGCTCTGCAGCTTGCTTCTGACCAGGTGGCCGGAGCTGTGGCTGCCGGTGATGTGTCTGTGCCCGTAGTCTCTTCTTGGCCCATCAGTGGTGTTCTTGCGTGCTCTCGGGTGAGCTGCTCTTCCATTTCGACGGTACGGCACCCTTCGAGCCAGGGCGAGTAGGCAGGGGCCTTCTTCGATGGAGGAGGCGGAAGACACGCAGCGACGGTGCCAGTTTCGACGAGGGAGTGATCTTCTCCGGTGTCGCGCTCTGTCCTAGCGGTTGGAGAAGGCCTCGACACTCAAGCTGTTCTTCATTTTCTTTATTTTTTGTTTGCTTGTTGTGTGTGGCCTGTAAGCTGTTTTTGCAGCACTCTGTACTTGCCGTATTTGGGCACTCTGTGCCTTGTATCCAAAATATTTACCTTCCAGGGTCATACGTACATTCTATTTAGATGGCTATGGCGCAGGTGGGGGAAAATGCATTATTGCAGGGATTTGCTGGCGCGACAGCAAGAACTTTGTGACGAAAAAAAGATACCTATTATGTACTAATAATAACTGAGAAGTGGACAACAATGTTAAATATAAAGATGCAAAAAATCGGTATTACTGGACTGGAACTGTAGGTACAAAAGAAACCAGTTTGGGGAAAGAAATCTGTGAGGTAACATGGAGATCCTACACTCGTCACTCGCTCTTCTCTTAAGTTGCAAAGTGAAATCCTACACTGCAAGATTGGATTCGGGTGAGGTCCCTCCATTTGTCATCCAGCCATGTCAACACGTTTGGGGGCCTTTCCCCGACACCTCGACGCAAGAAGCATGCCGGTTCTTGTTTACCTAAGTCCCTGTGAGAATGCAACCTATCAGGCTCACGGCATTTCAATCATACAGATCCAGAAGCATAACTGAGGTTGAGCTAAATATACCTCTGTTAAGGAGTGGGGGCTCTGAACACCAGTCAAGAATGGAGATGTTTAGAAAGCCTTCAGCATTCACTCTAGTTATACTGAAAATGCATCACGCTGTAATGAGGAACAATACGACAACAATGAAAGCAAAAAATGGAAGCGAAAGAAAAATGGAACTGAATAGAAAAGTGAACATTTTAATCTTAAATTTTTAAGGTGCAGGCACGGGACAACAATCAAGAATGGAGTTGTAAGAAAGCATTCAGAGTTCATCACAAAGGTAAAAATGCATGACACTGAAATGAAGGACAACAGGACAACACTATGAGAAAACGAATGGAAGTAGAATAGAAAGGTAAGCATTTAAATCCTACATGACTTGCACATGTTAGAAGAAAAAAATTGACCAGCTCGGTCTGTTACACTTACCTCACCCTGTCATTTTTGAATCGTCTCTGCTTCTTGCCTTATACAAACAAGGTTGGTTTTAATCTCTTTGCAAATCCTTCCTTCCAGTAGCCTAACTGAAACCCAGAGCTTAGGCTCCTCCAGCTCTACCACATAAGAAAGCCTTTTTTTAGATAAAGAGTGTATATTAATATCGCTGAGATACAAATTACACCCAGCCTCTGCAACAACGCAATAACCAAATCTATTACGGATGCACACAGCCGAAAGACAATAAGAAGAAGAAATAAAAAGAAAAGTCCCACTACATAGTTACAGTCCTTGCAGCAGCCGCACAACCACCACCAAGACACCACCTGATGTCCAATTTTTCAAAAGCAACGCCTTCAAGAAGAACAGTGCCAGGCACAACCAATTAAGGCCAGACCTTGGGTTTTCACCCAGAAGATAGTCCCAGCTCTCAAAACAATGTCTTCAGCAAGAACATTGCCAGACACAACCAATTAAGACCAGACCTTGGATTTTCACCCTGAAAGGTAGGATTTTGAACTTCACCTGTGATGTTGCCCCCACTAACATACCGCTGCTCCGCCTCCTGCAACTCCAAGCAAGTTCCTCATCGACGCAAAGACTCCAATCACCATTTGCTAGTCCTTTAATCTCAGCTTTCATGACATTCCCCGCCTCTGACTACTCCATGGATTTGCCCATGATGGCACAGAAGCAGAGCTTCACGCCGCTCCCTCCGGCGCGATCGAATCCTTCCGATCCAGCAATGTCTAGGAATTAGCCCATGAAAGATCACCGGCGGAGCCTTCCGAAACTCGACACTCTTGCCAGATCAAGGTACCGGCGTCAAGCAGATCTTCATCTTGACGTGATTCGGAACCAAGGACCACCGCCTTTATTCGCAAGACCAACGGCCCCCACGCCGCCGGTCAACTCCAGCCGGACTGGATGACGGAACGGATCCGCCGATCCAGCCGCGAACCCGGCCGGCCATGTCCGGCAAAGGAGAAGACCACCACCACCATGCCCGGAGCAGCTTCTCGAGGCGTCCTCGACGATGCGAAAATGGCCCCGGATAGCCTCCACACCGTCGTCGACGTAGCAGCGGAGGTGCGCGAGATCGAGGTCCGATCTAGACCCAGCGGACCGAGATCCATCCCGTCACCCGCTCTGCCCCTGCCTACTAGCGCCGCCGCCGGCCGTCGCTTGTCCAGATCGCCGCCATCCGCGCCGCCTTCGCTGGAGAGGAAGGGCAGATCGCCGCCGCCCCGGCCCATCCGGCGATCGAGGAGACCACCGCCGCCGCCGCACCACACGGGCCTTTGCCCAGCGACGCCTATGGCGGCGGCGGCAGAGAGGAGTGGCGCGAGGGGAGGCTTGAAGGGCGGCGAGGAGGGGGCACCCCGGGGGCGGCGGCGCCGCCGCCTCGGGGGTGGTCTTTTCCGCGTCTCACATAAGAAAGCCTAGTATGAAATTCCTGGCCCGCTGAAACTTCCCCAGCTTCGTCAGTAGTATCAACAACCTACACGGGATTAAAGTGCCAACCAGATTACCTAGACGCCTTCTACAAAAAAAAAAAAAACCAAAAAGCAGCCTCGTAGTGTCACTGGTCATCAAATCTACAGAAATTACATCAATTGACCAACCACTTCCTACCTTGCATCTAGAGTCACCCTCCTATGTATAATATCCAAAACACTTTCTGTGGTTACAGGCGGATGTGCTGAATGTATCTTCAACACTTACATCTGCTCGACGTGGATCGTCGACGTGGAGAGCGGCCCAAGTAGCTTTTAATCTTGTACTCCCTCCGTTCCTAAATATAAGATGTTTTAGCCTTTTTTCAGATTCACATGTATCTACATGTATCTATACATGTTTTAGTGTGTATGTTCATTCATTTCAGTCCGCATCTAGTCAACATGCGAAATACCTAAAACATCTTATATTTAGGAGCGGAGGGAGTACTTCGTAATGCAATTCTTCCCTTATCAAAAAAAAAAGAAACTCAGCTCGATTGTCAGTAATAAAAAACGAAATGATCGTGCGTTGAATTTACAAGGTGACGGGAAAAATGAATTACAAATGCATTTTGCGCGTGCAAAATGAACTGAGATCTTGCAGCTGCGGCTTATATGATACAAGCACGTCGTATGTATTTGTTATGTTTTATACAACCAACGGACGAATCATGAATGGATGGCAGAATACATATAATCGGCGAGCAGAGGATCGAGGAGCACTGACTGCTACGGCGTCCTGGAGCGGCATCTGTCGCGGTCGGTGGGCATGACGGTGCCGTTGCCGGGGAAGAAGAAGTGGAGGCGGCACGAGATGCGCGTCCAAAAGTGGCGCTTGCGGAAGATGCCCACCTTCCACCGCGTGCGCACCTTTCCGGACAAGTCGAGCGGCACAAGGCCAGCCTTGAGCGACTCGTCCATGTCCCGCATCCCGGCAGGGTCCAGCGCCCGCCCCGCCGACACCACGTTGAACTGCAGCGGCAGGGAGCTCTCTCCCGGCACCACGAACGGCAGTGACCGCAGGAGCGCCACCTCGGCATCGTGGAGCCCCAAGGCGAGGTCGAAGCCGGAGAAGGAGGCGTCCGCCTTGGAGTTGTTGTTGTTGGTCAGGATGGTGATGGACACCTGCACGTACTGGATGGTGCCGTCCTGGCCGTACTGAAACCGCCCCAGCTGCGCGTCGGAGACCGCCAGGTACGGCGTGCTGGGCCTGTAGAGGAGGTACACGGAGAGCACCGCCGCGATGGTCACGACCACGAGGATGGCCAGCACCGCGCACAGGATCACCATCACCCACTCCCGCCTGGAGGTCCGGTACTGCTGGGGTGAATTTACCCCCTGCCAGATCCTGAAAGAGCTTCTGCTCCCCCGTCAGCTTCTGGAGCTGCTCCGCCTCATTCTTGAGGATGTCGATCATGGGGTTGGACACCCCAAGGTTGTCAATGGCTTTCCGGCCCGCCTCCAGCTTGTCACGGGCGCTGGCGTGGTCGTCCGTTGTACTCACCCCCCGTGTGACGTCTGCGTGATCGCGACGGGCCAGCTCGGTCTTCACCTCATCCGTTGGCATTTGGGCGTCCAGGCCGGCGGCTGATCGGGTGCGGCGTATAGAGTGCTTCAAGGGAGGGGTGAGGAAGTCTGTTCCTTGGATACTGAAGCATGCAACGTTCCCATGTATTAATTAATTAGCCGGTGCAAAGCAAACTAGAATTTTTTATGTCTAAGTCGATTTTGAAAAGGACAACTTCAGTTCCGTGAAAAGTGCAAACTTTTTATTTATCTCGTTGCACTTTTAGTTGCCCTTTTCATAATCCACTGAGACATAAGAAAATCTCGGTCGACTTAGAATTAGAAAAAACCGAATTAATATATATAAACCTACCTATACGAGCATCTGGCGATGATGATAGTCGCGACGTACTCCCTGACGACGGTAGGGAGGGAGAGGTCAACCATAACCTTGCGTACTTCTCTGCTGTAGAGATCACCGAAGCTAACAGTGAACGAGCCGGCGGCGACGTCCTTCGTCTGAGGGTAGTCCCCGGGGTCCACCTTCTCTATCTTGGAATTGTCTGGGTGCTGCGTCACGGTGAGCTTGAGGTCCCGGACCACGACGCTGAGGAGGCCACCCAGGATCTGCGAGAAGGGCACACTCAGGGCCGCCCCGCCCTCGACGTAATTGAACGTTCCTCCTTGGCTTTTCCTGGCGATCTTGTCCAGTACCTGGCCGGCCGTAAGTTCAAATAGAATTAATATATGTATATATAGTATTGTAGAATAACTATTCTAAAACTCCCAAAACCAACTAGGCTTCTTATCCCGAACGGGCTAATTTTTTTTTTAATAATACATTTTATTACGGAAAATCCAAGAATATTACGCGATCTGAGGGAATTGCAAAAATAATACGGCCTAATCGACGGCTGAGACGATTGGTACTAATCGTTTTGGCCGCAAACGATAAGACCATATCGTGGTGGACGCAGACGACGGGCTTGTGGCGGGCCAGGCCACGCGGACGACTAGCCAGTCGTCCACGAGTGGACGGCAATCGTCCACGTCGCCGATAAGCAGGCCTATCGTCTTGGGCCCCGATGATTAGCTTCAGTCGTCTTGGCCCCCGACGATAAGTCCCTGGATAAGTGCGACGCCTTCCTTTCTTCCTCCTCGCGTCCTCTCAATTTCTTTCCTGCTGTGGCGACTGACCTGCTCCCGATTTCGTCGATTCCACCATACCAACTTCAATTTGGAGCATACTAGAGGATTTAGGGAGCAAGGGCAACATCCTAGGACTCATGGGATAGTTAGGGGAGGCGATTTGGTGGTGGTATTTTGGAGGGATGGTGGAGATGTGGTGGTGGTGGTTGTGATGGTGAGGTGCTGCTTCTTCTGCCGGTGAGGTGGTGGTGGTGCTGTTCCGGTGAATCGAGTCACGCTTCAAGGGTACGTGATGTTTTGCTAATTACGGTGTTATGTAGATAATTAGGGTTTAGATTAATTAGATTTGCCTTAGTAGTTAGGTTGTCGTGCGGTTATTTAGTAGGTCGTGCCGTCGAGAATCTCGTAGTTTGGTATATATTATTTAGTGGTTCGTAATTAGTGCAAGCGTTCGAAATATATATTTAGTGGTGCTCGGCAGTTATTTTTTCGGAGAGTCGTTACAAATTTTATCGTGCGATATTAAGTAGTTAATATTTTTCGAGAGTCGGTATATATATTTAGTGGTGTTCGGGTTATTATTATTAATCGATGGTACTTAATATTTTTTAGGCGAACAGAGATGTCTGATGTAGTGAACTGTACGTTCTACTACGGTGATGGTACTGTGTTAACAAATGAATTGGGGGCAGATTTGAGTCAGTTTCAGAACTCGGAGTTGGAACTTAATTCCCCGCAGACATGGTCGATTAGTCAGGTGAAAGACTGGTTGGCAGGATGTTTAGGGCTTAATCCTGAAACAGACACCGTTGGCGTGCATGCATTGTGGTCGAAGTCAAGGTCAAGGGCAGACATATTCTTCTATCTGAGGCCGATAGATCGGACCTCTCAGTGGGTGCACTGGCTGCAAGCCTGTGAAACCAGGGGCACAAACCCAGTCGCCCTTCTGCTTCCTGTCGCGAAGGAAGTGAATTCATATGTCGGGGAGGGTGGTCATGAACCTGGGCATAGCAGTCAAGAGATGCATATTGAATAACATGATTATAGCCAGTCAGGAGATGTTGGAGGCGGCGGTCACGAGTCCGGCGAGAACAGTCAGGCTAATGCGGAGGATGATTATACTGGTGAGGCAGATGCGGACGATCAATTTGGGCATATGCAGAACCAGATGGAAGAGGAAGATACGGATGGTGATAGTGCTGACGCCGATGATTCCGACGAGTCAGATGACGAGCTGGAGGTGCCAAATCCAGCGTCATGGAATCATGACTATACTTCTGCGATGACCGTGAATGATGGTCATGATTCTGCATGGCAATATCACGAGAATAATATTGCCGTTGGTGCTCTCTATCCTGACAAGCAACATTTGCAGGACGCGATCATGGCAAAGGTGTCTAGTTAGAAATATCTGACAATGGAATGCCAGCTACCGAGCTGTCCTCCGCGTCGTGGCAGACGTCGTTGAGACTTGTCTATCTATCTATGTACCAGACTTATTTATATCTATATTGAGACTTGTCTAACTATCTATGTACCAGACTTATATCTTAGTTGCTACTACTCTGTTTCGATTAATGGTGATGATGGGTGATTACTTTTCGCATTGATATTAAACAAACCATGCAAATTACGTTGACAACATAAATTACACAGACATCAAAATATCGGTAGTAGCGAAAACACAACATAAATTGAAGATACATGGTACTCTGCAAATTAGAAAAAGAAAAGTCATCTACCATCGACGCAGCCTCCTGCATCACTCTTGCCTTTCGACGACGCAACACCCTTACCCTTCGACGACGCAGCACCCTTGTCCTTCGACGACGCCACCGCCATTGCTGCAGCTTTCTTGCTCGCTTCACTCGGCATGAAGATTCATCCTCGCTCTCCTCGACCCATAAAATCGGTTTACGAAAAGCATCCAACATATCTGCTTCACTCCTATATGTTAGTTTCTTCTTCTGCCACCTAGCATATAGCCTCACAAGTTCTTTTTCTATTTCCTTCGAATCCCTTTGTGGCCACCCATGCCTAACTAGCTTCGCTGATAGCTCACGGAGATAAGGTGGATGGCTAACAATATCTTCGAATGGGATCTTCTTATTGTCTACCTTGAAATCGACCGTAAACCTCAAAATTAGTGCCGACATTCCTCCCGGGAAACTACCATCTGAAGGAAAGCTCGACATGTTCGAGTGAGTGGACTAGAATGCTTACCAACCTCAGTGAGAAGGGGTTCTTATAGGCCGAGATGAGAAGAATTGGCGGGAAACAGGCGGGAGATACGATGGCAGGAAAAAAGGGCGAGAAAGAATTTGGCGGGAGAAACAGGCGGGAGAGAAGATGGCGGAAAAAAAGGGTGGGAACGATTTTGGCGGGAGATACGATGGCAGGAAGCAATTTGACGAGAAAGATGGCGGGACAAAAAATGCGTGAACAAATCGGCACAAAAACACGGTCGCGGCAACGAAAATAGCAGGAAATAAGCCTGCCATGCAGTGCCATGCAGCGCCATGCAGCAGTCGTGGACGATCAGAACCTATCGTCTTGGCCCTAGACGATAGGTACTAATCGTGTTGGCCCCAGATGATAAGTCCTCGGCGATGGGCCTATCGTCTTGGCCCCCGACGATAGGTACCTATCGTCTTGGCCGCAAATTAGGCCGCATTATTTTTGAAAAGCCCTCAATCCGTGTAATATTCTTTGATTTTCTGTAATAAAATGTATTATTTAAAAAAAATTAGCCCGAACCGGCCCATCCTAAAGACTTTATTACCCCGCACCCACCCAACTCCTAGTCCACTACCTACCCACGCACGACACCCACGACCGCGCCACCTGCCCTCGTCGCCGCCGGCGATCGCGCCTTGCGCCGCCTCGGAGGGCCCCTCACCTCTGCCTCGCGCCGCCCAGGAGGGCCCCCATCTGCGCCGTCCGACGCCCGACAGGGCCTGACCGCGCGCCGCCCAGGAGGGCCGCGCCTCAAGCACAACAGGAGCGAGGACCCCGTCCACGGGCGCCTCCCCTGCATCCGAAGGGTGCCTCTCCGGCGACCGCGCTCCGCCCCGCCTCCATCCACGCGTGCGCGCCGCCATCCTTCCCCGGCGAGGTCACCTCCCCGCGCGCGTCTCCGGCGAGGCAGCCCTGCTCCTCCACCTGCTGGCTGCCGGCTGCTCCTCTCTGGCGCGGACGTGCGGAGGCATGTTCCCCATTTGCTCCTCCAACTTCGTCACCCCTCTTTCTGAACTTCAGTGGAGGGGCATCTAAACTCCACCGGGAGCGTGACCTCCAGCGGCAACTTTTCCCAGCTCCACCTCGCGCGCAGATGACCCTCGGTAGAGAGTGCACCGGTGCTAAGGCGCAGGTGACCTACGGTAGTCCACCGGCAGCACGCAGCTGCAGCCCTGCCCCCAGCTATGCACCAAAGACGAGGTCAGGCAACCCAAGTCAATTTCACTAGCGTGCTACTTGTACCTCATGTGTGGTTACCTTCATCTTCTTTTTTTCTATGTGATTTACATGTTTCCTCGGTGGTCACTCTCGATCTAATTGATTTATAAACCGGGCACCTACTCTTTGTCTCAATTTAATTACATGGATTCAAGAAATAGAAATTCACCTCATCAATTCACGAAGTTTATTTTACTTTATCTAGAAGTTGGCTTCATCCATCGAGTTAAAAAAACGCAGCCGAAAACTTGCCATTTTAAATTGTGGTTATGAAGTTATCTTTAGTTTGCAGAGAAGTTTAACTTGTTATTATTCGGAGTTCAGTTTTACGGCAAAAAACTTAAATTAATTCAAACAAAAAAAATCTCATTCTGAACCTCCACCCATGGATCGATTCTTTGCAGTTCACAACGCGGCGTGTGGCGGTTCACACGGTAGCCAGAGGCGGTTCACACAGATGACACAAATTGCTGCTATTGAATTTGTGTGAGATTGGTTCTAGATTTGACCCTTATCCCTAATTTTATATTTTGCTGGATCATGCAAATTGCCCAAATAGGTCTGTTTGGTTTAGTTTGCTCATCGGCATCACGTATCCTTGTCTTTTTTGTGTTCTCTTTAAATCTTTTACGCAGCCATCATGTTGTACTAATTCTTTGCTATCGTACATGCAGGTACTGCCCTCGACACGGACAAGGAGATTTGGCTCATGGGTGCACCCATTATGTAATTTCTTTTATTTTTTCAGAATGTCAAAAAATTACGGAAACATATCCGGGTGTAGATTACAACATGATGTGTTAGCACAAAAAAATACAGGGTGAAAAAACATTTTTTGTGATCTGTATAAAAAAGAGAAAAAACTGACACGTATATATACGTTTCGGTGTGTCCGGATTTGTCTTTTTTGCACAGGTTGCAAAAAAACTTTTTTCTTCACGAAACTTTTTGTGTCAACATGAAATGTCATGAACTGCATGCAAATTTTTTTGTTGGAATTTTTTGACATTTCGAAAAATGTTTTCCGGGTAGCCTCAACACGTTCTTTACCAGGTTGAATTCTTGGCACCACAGTAATCTGGACTGCTGCTATTGAAGTTGTGTGATACCGGTTCTGAACTGCTGCTAGTTTCTGAACTACGTTGACGCTGCTTCTAAATTTTTGTGCAATTGAAAAAACAAATTCGAAAAGAAATAAATATAGTGAGGTGAAGCTATGAAGTTCACTTTTTTCGGAGAAGTTTAATTCGGGTTCAGCTTGGAGTTCACTTTTGGCAGTAAAGTTTCGGTTCATACGCATAAAAAAAAGTTCACTCTCGGGGTTCACAATTTGTAAAAGTTACGGTTCATATAATTTGTAAAATGACCTTTATTTGTCGGCAAGTTAAGGTCATGAAGTTCACCTTCTGAAGTTCTATTTTATAGTTTGCCAATGTTCATTCCATTTCCAAAGTTTTTCTCTGTTAGTAATCAAGAAAAATTGATGTGAAGTTCACTTAGATATGCCGAGAAGTTGAGAAAAAGATGGTCCTGTGAAGTTACAGTGACGAGTCAGCTATCCAATGACCTACGTGAAGTTCACTTATTAACTGACTCGAAGTTACGTTCTCTGCTCCTATGGAGACGTACAATCCATTTATGAAAGAAAAAACGAAGTTCACTTTAAAAAAGGCCGAAGTTAACTTATGTGACGGGCAAAGTTAGAAAGGATCGTAGAATAGTTATTCTACAAGTGGTTGTAGAATAGCTGAGATGTATATATACCAGTCAATCAAATGTAATTAATATGGATCGATCGATGTACGTACCATCGGTTTGTGGCCTTCGCCGAAACCAAACGTGTGGACCGCCACATTGCCGACGATATCAACCTCCTCAGGAGCAACGCCGCCACAGTTGTGGTCCCCATCGGACATGAGAATGATGCTGGCGACGCGGCCGGCACTGAGGTTGCGGCCGTCGAGGACTTGGAGGCCAGCCCGGAGGCCGTCGGTGATGTTGGTATTGTTTTCTGGGTTCAGCTCGTCGACGCGACGTTCCAGCACTGCCTTGCGATCCTCGGTCATGAAGCGCAGTGAGCACACCTTCTTGGCGGTGTCGGAGAAGGAGACGATGGAGAGGCGGTCGATGGGGCTGAGCTTCTTGATGATGAACTGCATGGCGGTCTTGGTGTCGTCGAGCTTCTGCCCCCTCATGCTGTAGCTGACGTCCAGGACAGCCACGAGGTCTAGCCCCGAGCGGTAGGCGGCGGAAGATGCATCGGTGAGCTCCAGCATCACCTGCTGCCTGTTCCTCTCCAGTGGCGCCTCCTTGTTGCCGTACGCCACCAGCCGCACTATTTTTTCGCCATTGCGCAGCGGCTTTCGCCCTGCAGCTGCAGGTTCATCCTGATTCATTTTTCAGTGATCATTATTCAATATGGTTTATGAAAAAAAAATTGAATGAAATGGTGTGAAATAAAACCTCCTGATAAATCTGCAGAAGGAACGTCCCGCTCCTCGTCACTGGTGGACATTGCGATCCAGCGCTAGCTCTACTCACGATCGATCAAACGAATAGCTAGCTAGGTTATCTATCGGGTCAATTAATATAGGAGGAATAGCGTGGCATCAAGGGAATGAATGATCCATTGGTTAAGGTTGGGGAGGGGGGATTTCCTGGGGGAAGGGTTTGGTATCTTCGTTGCTCTCCCTCACAGCTTCCCTTTTCAGAGCTTGTGTGCTTGTTGTGCTAGAGAATTAATTCTCATCGGATTTCAGTGACACTGACGAAATAAGTACGTACTGATTTCATAATAACTGTACTTAGTTGGTAGAGATTGCAAGCAACTGATATTGTTATCACATCTTTTTCTTCAAGAAAAAAATAACTGATATATATTGTTATCACAACTCGGAGTACGTAAAAATAATTAAATGAGCGTGTGTTGAACTGATTCATACACCACTTACTTACAAATTAAAAGGGACCCAAAAAAAGAACTACAAATATATTTAACGAGCGCTAAAATTAATCGAGCTCTTGTGGCTTACAACATAATTAACTGCCATTGTTTGCACCTGTACGTACAAGCATGGCTAGCTTATGTATACATAAATTGCAAATGTATGTATGTGTGGTTGATACAACGAAGGAAGAAAGGAAGGAAGGAAATAATGAATCAAGGAATTATAAAAAAAATTGTTGCACCGTAAATATATAAAATGAGGATTTTAGGATAAATTTCATTATTTAAAATTTTATTTTCTACAAAAAAATCTGATTTCATTTTTCATACATTGTACTAGTTCCAATATAATGTTGATCTGCAAAGTTTCAAACTTTTATTTAATTTCGTTTGGGAGAGAAAAAAAAGAGAAAGTTTGCGCATGAATCTCAACACAAAAATGGATGGTATGGATAGGGGCATGTCCCTATCATGGTGCTCTGTCAGCTATTTGGCCAAATGTATTTGGATTCTACAGTAATAAGCAGGTTGAAGCCTGATAGTCTTTACTTTCGCACTGTTGATATATATGGCACAATTCTCTTCTTATGTATCGTATCTCAAATTGTATTGATGTCCTTGCAGATTGAAACGTGCTTTCATGTTGGATGAGACTGGATGACACATAATATTCAACTATGCGAACGGGCACCACTCAGCTTCAGATTTATGAAGGACAGAATTGCAAGGTGGACGTCAGACATCTAACATTCCTGTGGCTCCGGAGGCGCCAACCTTGAGCCGGAGCCGAAGCTCTTCGCATAGCCGCCAGTGGCGCACTTTGACGCCGCGCATGCCAACTTAGACGCCTTCATCGATCACGACACCAAGATCGTGGCCATGAAGCCCCACGGCACCAAGATCCCGGCCTTCGACGCCGCCACCTCCGCCGTGGGCATCCTCCCCTAGACGCCAGAGTACCGTACGGACTTTGGCCTGCCCTTCTCGTCTCCGTCACTACCGGAAAACGGGTGTTCGCCAAGTGTTAGTGCGTTTGCCGAGTGTTGTTTGTCGGGCACTCAGCAAGGGGGCTCTATGCCGAGAGCTATCAAAAATATACTCAGCAAAGAAAAGGCACTCGGCAAAAAAAGAAAAGGCACTCGGCAAAAAAAGAAAAAAACACTCGGCAAAGATTTACGCTCGGCAAAGACGGCCAAGAACACTCGGCAAAGACGCTGGAGACGTGTCCCCATCCGCCGCGGCCGGCGGAATAGAAACGACGCGTCCTCTTTGCTGAGTATCCATGGTTTGAGATATTTTTGGCGCCAGTTTTTCCCGCCGGTGCTATTTTCCCGCGATGTTTCTTTTTCATTTATTTTTTTCCCGCCTGTTTTAATAGACACTTGGCAAAGACATTTTATATTTTTCTTTCACATTTTGGCCGAGGGGAAGGAAGTTTTAGAAGGACGCAAAGCGTGCGCTTTCATCAAGCTCATTGCAAGAATCATTGGCCGAAATGATAAGCGTCAAAGAGGTTTCAAGCGAGAAAAGAGGAGATATGAGAGAGCTCAAGAAAGACGAACGCTTCAAGAGCTTCGTGGACATACAAAAGGAGAAGCTATCCTCACCTAGCAACCCGGCCGCGACGGGAATCCTGTGCCATGCTTCCTCCCGGGGCCGCGTCCGTTCCTGGGTCCTCACGTACGGCATTTTCAGCTCCTTGGTCTCTGGCATGGGTGACTACACGGTGCAGCTACCACGGTCTCCTCCTCGTGCGCCTAATCGTGTGCAACCCGCTCGTCGGCACGTGTGGATGTATCTATAAATGTAACATGTTTAGATACATCCACAATTGGTGGATAGCAAGTCAATTAAAATGGAACGGAGGGGGTAGCTCCTTGATCGATCCACATTGGCAATGGCAAAGAGCTTTAGCGTCCTCCCCCTCCTCACGGTGCTCGCCGTCGCCGTCTCCCTTCACGCCGCGCATGCGAGAGTCACTATCGCTAAGTTATTCTCTGCGGAAGCCGCTGCCGAACTCTCTGCTGGGGTACGGAAATTAGTCCAAGACCACCCGGAGGTTTTCAAGAAACCGTCCGAGCAGGTGGAAATGGTAAAGGGTTTCGGCGACATAATTACAGCAGCCATTGGAGTGTGTATAATGACAAGAAAGGCGTCAGCAGCACTGAGCTCCCACCAGGGTGCTACTATATACGTCCATATAACCAGCATAAAGGTCGGCGATCAGAAGCTCAGAGGAGGCAGTGTTCTCGTGATCGACGGAATACCTTTCCTCGACACGGCGTCGTACGGGCTACTCACGACAGAGCTACTCAAGTTGGATTTCAAACCCGAGCTCCGCAGCCAATTCAAGCAGCTGTGCTACGCTGGCATTACCTCGTACAAGCCGATGCCGGAGATCAAGCTGGTCTCCGGCGGCAGCAACGCGAGTAACTTCTGGCTCAAGCAGAGCGATGGGTCGACCTGCTTGGCCATTCTGAACTAGACGCGAGCCACCCCAAGGGAGCACTGACGTTCCCGAAATAGCTTGGCGTGTGGGTGCTGGCCGGCAAACCAGAGCGGAAGTGTAGTTAAGTGTAGTTAAGGGAGCACTGACGTATTGACTGGACTGTTAGCCTTGTTTCCTTGTTTATCTAGCATTGCCTTTGGACTCCCGAACCGCTCCCCTCCCGAGCGGTTCCGGAGACTCCTGCCGAGCGAACCCTAGTTCCGATCCAAGCCGTGCTCTCCGGCCGCCGTTGCTGCCTTCGACGGCGGCAGCGGCGCCCGTCCCGTCCAAGTGATGGTGGGCAGAAGGTGCTTGTCGGCGGCGCGTCATGGGAGGAGATGAGGCGCAGGCGGAGGGCAAGGTGCGGCGCGGCCGGCCGGCCGGGGCCTGAGACCCTCCAGCGGAGGGCAGGGAGGAGACGGTAGCGCACCACCGGCGGCCGTCAGGTCTCGTTGGTGGGCGTTCGGGGCGATCTGATCTGGACCTCTCTGGGGATCCGATCTGGAATTGCCCATAACCGGGTCTGGTTCTGTGGGATCTGGCGAGGCATATTCTCGCCGTCTCCTTGCAGCCTTGCACGGTGCCATCTTCTCTGTTGTTGTCCCGCTGGATGGCGTGTTGTCTTGCGAATAAAGGTGGCGGTCCTAGGGTTTCTCCCACGCGAAGACGATGATCTACTGGATGCGTGCTCTCGTTGATTTGGCTGAAGTGATGAGTTCCGGAAGGCTCCGCCGGTGAACTCCACTGGGCGATTCATGCCTAGAGATTGCTGGATCGGGTGAGATTCGGTCGGGCGCACCCATGTTTTACTCTGGCTGTTTGGTTTCAGAGGGAGCGCTTCGAAACTCTGCTGGCTGTTAATATCATGGGACATGTTCTCGTTCCATGGTGCTGGCGGAGAAGGTCATGTCAGTCGAGATCTGAGGCTAGCAATGGTGGTTCGAATCTTTCTCGTGATGAGGAATTGGCTTGGTGTTTCATGACTTGGAGCAGCGGCATGTAAGTGGGGGCGACAACATACGTGAAGTCCAAAGTCCTACCTTTCAGGGTGAAAATCCAAGATCTGGCCTTAATTGGTTGTGCCTGACAGTGGTCTTGCTGAAGACATTGTTTTGAGTGCGAGGACTATCTTCAGGGTGAAAACCCAAGGTCTGGCCTTAATTGGTTGGACCTGACACTGTTCTTCTTGAAGCCGTTGCTTTTGAAGAATTGGATATCAGGTGTTGTTTTGGTGGTGGTTGTGCGGCTGCTTGAATGACTGTAACTCTGTAGCGGGACTTTTCTTTTTATTTCTTCTTCTTATTGTCTTTCGGCTGTGTGCATCTGTAGTAACTTTGGTTATTGCGTTGTTGCAGAGGCTGGGTGTAATTTGTATCTCCGCGATATTAATATAAACTCTTTATCTAAAAAAAAAAGTGTAGTTCGCTTTGGTTTTGCTTAGGTCCTGTAACATATCTGAACTTTTTTCTTAATTAATAAAAAATGGGCAAAGCTTTTGCACTTTTTTCAGAATAAAAACAAAAATGTAGTTGACGACCACAAGTCCACAACCAGCAGGTGCTTCAACGTAGAAGTCTGAACCCAGGGCAAGTAATCAAGGATGCAAAGGCACTAATTATTTTACTCTTGGCATAATCAAAGGCTACATATCAGGATAAGACACGGTGTAAACTCGGTTTGGGGAAAAAGCACCAGCATAGCTCGTCCTCTTCATGTTTTTGATTTGTTCAATCAATAATGGAAATACTTTTTGATCCAACTTAAATCTTTGATTAACCGAAAGTGTTTGTTCATAATTGATAAAGATTGTCCAGTCCGGTTGTATTTCTATAAATTCCTACCCATCTATGTCCTAATGGACGGGCGTAGCAACGCGCGCCTAAATGATCTAGTTTGAGTGGTGTTCTCACAATTTTCTTGTGTGGTATTCTACTACCGCATGATATCTCGCACAGTGTAACAAAAAGTTCTAGGGTCACCAAGTAAGTATATGCATGATTTTATTTTTAAATGGAACATCCATGTGAAAAGGATTCCTCTTTTGTGCTCTGTTACAATCTAAGTTTTATAGTATTTTAATTTATTCTATATCATCTCATTCAAGATTTCTGACTATCTTTTTGAGTGAGAAGCCTTTTTCCTTTTAGTTTGGAAAATTATGTTGAATGTAGTCTTTGCCATTCAAGTTTGGAAAAATATGTTGAATGTGCTTACACATTACAGATCTTTCTTTGATATATCATTTAACATGTTAAATTTCTCCGGTTAGCTATCAATCTTGTATGCATTCTAGATATAAAAATGTCCCTGTAAGAGAGTAGTTAATTATTGTATAACAGTTAATAAGCCTACAATAGATTTACCTGCTTGATGTAGTTGTAACATTTTTCACTCACGAAAATATGTACGGTTTTGTTTTACTTTCGGGATATATAGGATTGTAATATTTAGTCAGTGGAACACGCATGTGTAAATGTCAAGGCTACTAGACTGGGAACTGTTACCCACCAGCTATACATTTTGTAATATTGGGTCTGAAGTTTCCATGATATTTTGATCAAACTGTGATTTCGGATTTGTTTGTTACACCGTCAGCTGAATGCTTCATTTCCGGTCAGTCCCCATGCTGCACGACTGCCCCTGCATAAATAGTTTATCTCGCGCATCATCTTCTTCTTCATTTTATAAGTATAGTTACCATTCCTTTCAAATTATTCACTTGAAGATCTATGCCCTAGCTCAGCTCTTAATTTTTATATTTTCTATTTAATTCTGGTCTCTCTGCCATTACACAAGACATTGAGCCTATATCATGAGTAGGTTCGTAAATCATTTTGCTCATGATAGGCCTGATATATTGTCATTTGGTGAGTTGTTGCCACTGAGTAATATATCTCATAAAAGGTGGAGGACATTTATTCTGAGAATGGATTAAGAATTAGATATACCTTGTCACACCAAAACCTTATGTGGGAATTTTTTAGAAATGAATCTGACTGATGTTACTCTTTTTTCTGTTATAGATACACAACAATGCTCTATGATTACGACAGTATAATGCTACTTTATGACATTGTGATTACGACAATATAATGCTACTTCATGTACCACTTTAAACGACACTTTTGTGAACGTGTTTCTTTCATATGAATTCCAAGGTAAGTGATCTTGGTGGATGTTCTGGCTGACTTACTACATTAGTTACTACTTCGGAATACAGAAAGAATGACGTGTTTACAAAATTTAGTTGAGACGTACGTGCACGTGCAAGGCTACTAGTCCTTTTTAAGTCTCGAGTGCATACGGGGGATAAAACCTCGAGAGAGCCACTGGCGGGGCATCAACTAGTATGGAGCACGATGGATGTCCCTGAAGATTGAGTCCGGGTTGTAGACAAACAAAAGATCCTTTTTTTGGCTACATAGGCAATCTTCCGCATCAGCTACAAGTGTTTAGATCATTTTTCTTTCGTGTTGTGCGTTAGACACCTTTGATCTCCGCTCGACGCTTTGTCGCCGAGATATTTTTGTCCCTGCTAAAAAAACTACTCACAGAAAACAAATCTGAATAGACTTCTTTTACCGCTGAAGTACTGAACCGTGTAAGAGCTAGCTGGGCCTGATGGGCCGTGCAAGGTACAAAGCGCTGGCGCGGTAGCGAAGTACCGAACCGTCACGCCGCCGCCCTCCTCTTTCGCATCCTCTGCCGCTTCCACCCTCTGCGCGGCAAATCCTAGTTGCCGCGTACCGCGGAGCCTAATGCGCTCCGCGCACCCATCTAACGCGGTGGGTCGGCCCAATAAGTGCATCTCTAGCCAGATTTGGTTCTATTGCTTTTTGTGTTCGTTTTTTTTCTGTTTGCTTTTCTATTTCCTTTTTCGTTCAGTTTTTCTTTTTTTGGCTGTTTTTCTTTTTTGTTTTTCCTATTTTTTATTTTATTTTTCTTTTTTTAGATACTATTTTCCTTTTTTGTCTAAATTTATTTTTCAGAAAAATGTTCATCTTTGAAAATTGTTCATATTTCAAAATTTGTTCAAATATAATTTTCGTTAAGAGTTTTTCTGTTTACTTTTAAAAAATCGTTAAAAATAATTTCAGTTCATAGACCATTTTCTATCACTTATCTAAAATCGTTAAAAATCGATTTCGTTCAACAACCATTTCTGTTCACTTTCAAAATTGTTTAAATATTCGTTCATCACCATTTTCTATTTATTTTTGAAATCGTTAAAAAGTAGTTTTCGTTCATAGAGTTTTTTCTGTTCACCTTTTACAAACAGTTCAAAAATAATTTCCGTTCATGGACTTTTTTTGTTCCCTTCTTTAAAATCGTTCAAAAATCGATTTCGTTCATCGGCCTTTTCTGCTAACTTTTAAAATCGTTTAAAATAGTTTTTGTTCACCGCCATTTTTTATATCGTTCAAAGATAGTTTTCGTTCACAAAGTTTTTTATGTTCGCCTTTTAAAAACGTTCAAAATAATTTCCGTGCATAGACCTTTTTTGTTCACTTTTTTAAAATCATGCAAAACTTGATTTCGTTCATCGGCTTTTTCTGTTCACTTTTAAAACTGTTCAAAAATTATTTTCGTTCACCGCCATTTTCTCTTCATTTTGAAAATCTTTCAAAGATAGTTTTCGTTCACAAAGGTTTTTTTTGTTCACCTTTTAAAATCATGCAAATCTCGATTTCGTTCATCCGCTTTTCTGTTCACTTTTACAAACTGAGTATAGGAATGGAAACTACTCTAGTACTGGCATAATTTTAGTGTACACATGTACTGCTTTTGAGCAAAGCAGTAGAAGGTGCATGTCACTATGACTTTTTTTTTATATGAGCAAGCAGCATAATTTTAATGCGAAAATTGGACATTTTCTAGATGTTTTCAAGCAGCGAACACCAAAAGAAAAAAAAAGCAAAACGGTCGAACCAAACGCGCGCAGAAATAGTCAAACCAAATAGCGTTTCTTCTCGAAAATGGGCCGGGCCCATTTAGCGCCAGGGGCTGCGGGTAACGCGATAACTAGGACCTCCCCTCTGCTGCGCCGCCTGAGATTAAGGTTTTATCACGCCGCCGCCGCCGCGATGGAGGCGCTCCGGGAGGCGGAGGGCAAACTGACGGTGTACGTGCACCCCTCCAACGCCGCCGACGTGCGCCTCGCGGTCGCCCGCCAGCTCAGCACCCTCCTCTTCACGTACGTCCCCCCTCCCCCCTACCACCTACCTTGCTCGCGTTGCTACACTGCATCTGTGGATGCTGGTTTAAGCGGATAGGTTAAATTTGCGGAGGAACAGATTGTGGTGGCTTTTGATTATTGCTGTTTCAGTTTAATTTCCTCTCAAGATAAAACAGTTTCAGTCTAGGAGGGGAAAAATCAAACGACGACATTCTCGCTGTTACACTTCTCTAAAATTTCGTGTTTCTGCTTTGTAATGCCCACTATATGATCAATTGAGATGATGGCATTAATTGTACAGGTATGAAGATCGGTTTGATGGCGTGTTGCTAGCTCATGAATTTTCTGTCAAGGGTCATAAGGCCAAAATCATGGATGGTTTGGTACCCTATTTCGGCGTGCCGGTGCATGCACACATGCTGCTGTTTTCTCCAAAGAAAGGCATGATCCTTGGTAGGTGCACATATATAACTCTGAAAATTGACACTACTCCTACAACCTCATATTTGCATGTTATGGATACATGAACTATATGAAATCATGGCACCTTTAGGAATCGTGTGCATATTAGAGCGTTGTCAGTTCATTTTACAGTGTCTGGATTTTTTTTTTAATATATTATGCAATTGAATATGTTTTTGAAAATTTATGACAGTGCCACTAGTCTCAGCTCAAATTGAGACCATGCCATTCTTTTAGTGCTATTTATGAAAATGCCATCTGTTGAGTTTTCTTGCATCTTTGCCATGCACAGCATTTACTGTCAACTGTCAATACTATTTTGAATGAGCTGGCAATATTTTTTTTAAATATGCCCTCATTCACAGTTGTTACTTTAATGGATGGATTGTATTTTGCATAATCTAATGGATAGTGTTAGCACTTGTGTTTCTCAAATCCAGATGGCTTATTGATGTTGCTTGTCAAAAATTCGTTGTGTGAGCTGTCTACTTATCCTTACTTTGGTGCAAATAGGTTACCTTTGCACCTGATGGCAGCACCAAATCATGTTTGGAGATGCACGGTACAAAATCAGGTTCATTGAGTTGTCTGCTTGCCCATTTTTTAACACCTGAAGCTCCGCACCATAGTGGCATACAGAGCCCCATCGACAAACTGCAGCAATGGAATATATAGTTTTTCTGAAAATAATAGTATGTAAGCTAGTACAAAAATCAAACTGACAAAAGTCAGTTACTTCAAATAATCATAGAGGTGCCTATTGTCAGCTGTGTCGTACTTTGTTGCGTTGGAGTTTGCAAAAGTTCCGTGGTCATCAAGGTTTCGTCAGACCTTTCATCTCTTCCCTAGGCCAGCCAAGCTCAATCAAAGTGCTCTGACTTGACAGTCGTACATGGCAAAAATATAAGAAACTTAACAAACTAGTGCCGTTACCATAAATAGCACTGAATCCTGTGTGATTAAAGTTTGAGCTGAGACTATTGTCATTGTTTTAAGTTTCCATTGAGAAATATTTTGGCCGAAGTATGGAATATGTATGCGTGATGCTTTTTTTTTTACTTCAGAAGGGAAGGTTGAAATGCTTGGCAAGGAATCCATTCATGCCATTGTGTTGGGAGTTTTCTCAGTAGCCATTATGTCAGATGATATTACTGAGAAATTCAAATTCAAAAGGGTGAGACCAATTTTTCAATTGATATTTAAGGAAATAGCCATTCTTATGCTTATATAATGTATTCAATCTAATATTTATTCTGTTTCATGTAACTTTTTAAATTGAACATTCTCTTTTCTAGTTTCAGTAATTGATTATGAATTGCATTTTAGTAATGTTTAGATGTTTAATAAGTTCTACTCAGCACCCATGGAAGTCGAACTGAAACCTGGAGAAATTGTTCTTTTCTACCATTCCCAGATATAAGCATTTGTTTGAATGCTTTCATCGAAACCTATGTTACTTTATGCATAAATTATAGGACTTTGAAATTTTTCCTCTTTTCATGTTGATCTTTAATAGTTGGAACTTGCAACTCTCAACGTTTTTGACAAATATTATGAACATTGCTGCTCAATTTTGCTCTCTGTTGCAAAAATGAGAAACTAGCTGATGGTTTGTGATTGTGTTGTCAAAAGACCTTTGATCTGTGCAACCCCAGCTAGCCTGCTACTTAGCTTTCCCACATTTTTATGTGCACCACCAAATCCTCCGGAATTGTTTTTTACTTCAGTTCTGTAGCAAACTTCCAATTCACTAGCAGGACTCTAAGAAACTAAACACCAAAAGATGTGAACATGCCTTGAATGATTGTACCTTAGAGAAAATTTGCTGATATCTCCAACTTTAGTGGGTAGGTGAGCACAGCATGTGATGAACAAACTTCTGCATCTTGAGAATTCTGCATATGTATGTAGTAGTTTTCAACAAGTCCTAACAGTCGCTCTAATAAGTTAGGTCTCATTTGTTTCCGCTTGATGAGATTTATATTGTTTTCACAGAAAAGAGATGGAGGAAAATTTATAAGCAAGTCGGACAAGGGGCATGAGATTAAAAAGGGAAGCATGATACGGTTTTCTGTCAAAAGGTATAGGCTCATCCAGTCCCCTTGGTCAGGTTGAACTTCACTGTTCTATTCTCCAATTTGGACAACAGTTTTACACATTTGGGATGGTGTATTTTTGTTAGTTTGCACATGTTACTTATACTAGCTGCATGTTGCTCATGTACCTGTGCACTGCTATAGCATGCTCCCTCCGTTCCCATAAGAAGGGCTTGTATTTTCTGGCGCGCCGATTAAGGAGAGGGAGGCAACAAAAATACTTTCCCATCATGCCCCTGAATAATTTCTCATTCCCCTTAATTATCTTTCTTGTTTGTTGCGCCTGGACTCTTGTATCTCGCTACCAGCCACACTCGCCTGGAGCCATGCACACCAATCAGGCACCATGTTTTAGGAATCTCATTTCAGTTTTGCACGATACATGCGGAGGGTCATGGGAGGGAGGGAGGGGCACAATCGGTATATTAGCGATAAAATGGCATATGCGTCTTATTTTGTGGAGATATGTGCGAAAAAAATGTACGCCCTTATCATTGGAGCGGAGGAAGTATCTCCCCTACTGTGCTGATGAGGGGGTACCCTTAAACCAGCCATACTTTAAACTTACAACAGTAACACTTTGATGATGCGCATGAAACTACGTACCACGGTACCAGCATGTAATACTAACTAGAGATATATATACCAAGCCTAATCATGTATGAACTGCCATCACCACAACACTCTGTACTCTTAGTCAGATAATTGGTCATGTGACGATCCGTATTTTGATTAAAATAAACTGATTGTGTGCCTTTGCTTGATATTCATTTATAGGGTGGACACAGAAATGAATTGTCACATAACTGGATCTTTAGTGCCACCTCACACAGGATCCATGCTCTGGCTATCAGTACATGATGCTGAATACGCATCAGAAATTAACAGGTCTGGATACACATGCTTCGGTGCTATTTAAATCTGTACACTATTTTTGATGCTTATGTAATAAAATGTATCCTGCTCAAAATTTCCAGTGGCAAAAGGAAATCAAGGGATGTCAACATTAAAATCAAGCAGAACGTACAAAATCACACAATTGTGAACAATGAAGATACTGTGATAAATTCTGAACGGCCACACAAGTCCCGGAAGAGGAGTGCAGATGCCATTTAAAGGCTATAAGATGTCGTTTGTTGGAACGCAGAATGCTCGGTTACAGCAGTAAATGACGGTACCAACACTTGTTTCAGGAAACATGATCTTGCTCATGCACATGCTCATTGAAGAGGTGATGATGGTCCCGATTCAAGAAGTGGTGGTTTTTTGCTTGGTTCCGAAGCTGCTTTCCTGTTGCCAGTAATTTCTTATGTAGCACTAGTTGTATGATGATGTAAAATAGAACAAGTATGAACATCTAATGGGTTTATTGAATGTTTTCTGATCTTATTCCAGAGAAGTTGTTGGTTATTATTAGCAAATTAACAGTTACTTTGGTTTTGTTTAACCCCGAGCTTTTACAATCCAGAAGTGTTCGTTTATTGCTACAATTCAGGATGCATTCTGGAGAGAAGAAACCGAGGTGATGTGAGTTTACTTGGACACAGAATCCCCATTCCCTCCTCCCTCCGCTCCGTTCCACTTCAGATCTCCTCCCCCTCGCCGTCCTCGACCATCCCTCCGCCGCCGTCTTCTTCCTCTCCGGCCGATGCCTCCCATTCCACTTTCGGTCCACGCCATGGATCTCTCTGCCTCCCCATCTCCCCGTCACTCTCCACCCCGACCTTCTCCTCCACTCGCGCCCCGTCCTCGTCCCCCTCGCCCGCCGCAACTCCACCTCTTCCCCCAAGCCCCTCCTCCCCTTCCCTTCCCCTACCTCCAGGCCCCACTCCTCCGCCTCAGTCGCCGCGGCTGCCACGCCCCCGGGCTTTGCCCACAACGCGCGCATCGCGGCGGCGCTCGCGCCTCCCGCGGCCTTCCTCCTCGACCTCGGTGGGATCCCCGTCTTCGCCGTCCTTGCCGTTGGGCTCGCCGCGGCGTACCTCCTAGACGCGCTGCGCCTCCGGCAGGGTGCCTTCTTCACAGTCGCAGCCGACGTGGCATTCTTCTTCTCAGCATCCCTCTCATCCGCCGCCGCCGCCTCGCTGCCCCTCACGGTCCTTGCACTTCTCCTCTGCGCGGAGACCTCCTTCCTCATAGGCGTCTGGGCGTCCCTCCAGTTTCGCTGGATCCAGCTTGAGAACCCTGCCATCGTTGCCGCCCTCGAGCGGCTCCTCTTCGCATGCGTGCCTATTGCAGCGGCAGTCGGCATGGCTAATGCTTCATACTATCTTGCCACGTTCACCATGGTCTTCTATATATTGGCTTTTCTCCATACAAAAGGCTCTGTCGCCCTCGGTCGCTTTCCCTCTTCCCGCAACCCGACTCCATCCCTTCCCTCGATCTCAAGGTTCGAATCCCGCCCGGTGCTGCTATATACCGCACATGTCGCCTGGACCAATGGTGGAGGCGCTGGGAGGAAGGCTGACGTGCCCGGGACGGCGTCGGCGGTGGTGATGGAGGCCAAGGCCAAGGAGAAGAAGGACGGGGTGGTGAAGGAGGTGATACGGCTTGAGAGGGAGTCCGTCATCCCCATCCTCAAGCCCAAGCTCGTCATGAAGCTCGCCGACCTCATCGGTATCTTTTCCCGTCGATCCGACCGTTTCGTTTGATCGTTGCGCGCGCGGCATTGTGGGCTGCGCCGCTTGTCCCAGAGGCGTCACATTTCTTGCAAATGGGAGACAAATTTGTGATTTCTCAACTTCTGGTGGGATTCTAGGGGCTTCTTAATTATAACCGTCGTCACTAATCTCTGTCTACCCTCATATAGTTTACGAGTTCAACTGCATTTGCATTCCTGGCCCTATCAGCGATAAATGTTAGTTATTAAAATAGAGAAGCGATAAACGGACCTAGTTCCTTAGATAGTAGGATAATGTGCATTTTTGTGGTAACTCTGGATCCTGTTTTGTTCAATTGCCACCGGCCTACATATAGGGATTTTCTCATCTTGAGGTGCCGGGAGGAAATCTTTCGAAAAAAAGGTGTCGGGAGGAGTAAAGAGGATTAATCTTCTCTGTTAGCCTTTTTATTGACACTGCACTTTGTATAGTCAATTATTCTAGGAGTATGGTATCGGTAGGCACAGATCATTGGTATTGGATGTATCGTTAGATTGTGCCGAGTCAAATCGTATAGGGTGTGATTACTTCAAGGATATTGTAACCATTGATATACCTCTAGCCTTAAGTACAACGTCTGCACCGAATCACTGCAAATGATTAAAGCCCCAACTGGGGTCATAACTAGTTTGATCCCCCTTCCTAAAGTATACATACAACTATTTTTTATTTTGATAATAAGTAAAGTGTCCCTCATCCACCCGTATGAGAAAGTATGCACTAAAGCCATACTGCTCCAGCTTGCTTTAACTGTCTATTTGGCTTCAGCAGTGGGTTTCCAAAGGTGATCTTCCTAGGTAAAAAAAAGGTATTTCAAAATTTCTATCGACAGGGACTTTTTCTCTAACATGAAACCCAAGGACCTTCATTGACCACAAGCCGAAGGGCCTTAGGAAAATCATCCTACAATGGACCATAGCGACTAAGAACGAAGAAGGCACAAAGAAAGCCTCCTCCTATTCGAAGTCGTCTTCAAGTGCCTTTTTGATTCATTACCGAGTATAAATGAATCATCTGTGGTCTAAATACCATAATGTCTAAAAATGTAGAGCTTAAGGCCCCGTTCGGGACAAAGGAAAACCGTAGGAAAAATGGAGGATTCAGGTTCCTATAGGTTTTTTCACTGTAGCAGCGTTCGGTACGCAGGAAAACGTGAACAGTAAACCTAAGGAAAGTCTCCAGTTCCTTTGATTTTACGGGAAATCAAACATCCACCAGAACCTCATGGTTTTCACGGTAGTCCGAGGCAACATGCAATGCACGCTGTAGTGAACTAGTGATGGATGGGCTGCCTTCGTGCCAAAGGGAATCGTGTGGGTGCGTGGAGTTGGTCCAGGAGACCATCAAAAGGAAACGTGAAAGAAAAATAGATGGTGCATGTGATCTGTGTCCATGCGCATAATCATTCAAAACAGAAGAGCAGGCTGGTTGCTTTCAATTTTTTAATCTGATCGACATTGTACGTCGATTCCTACGCTCGTTTCCTCTGTTCCGAACACTAGCAGCCCAAAACTTTCCTAGATTTTAAATCCTATGTAATACATGTGTTTTCCTTTCATGTTCCTATGTTTTGCACCATTCCTTTGTTTTTGTAGACTGTGTTCCGAACAGGGCCTAAACTACTCTGTCCAAGTTTCCTTTGGTAACATCATTATAGTTTTGGTGCATGCCCACATGGGTTACAGATAGTGCATTCCACTCCATTTTACAAAGTACCAAATCATGATTTTTTACCGTAGAGTGAACATCTGTGTCGTTTTTATTCTCTAGCTTTTACCTTTTCTGTATCACTGAATTTCTGACGTGTGGGACTGAACACGAAATTATGTCGTTTTATCTACATTCCCGTAATCACACTTGCTCCTGATTTACTCTCTAGAGCAAGACAACGATCGTGCGGCGTTTATGAAGCTATGTAGGAGGGTGGAGTACACTATTCGTGCTTGGTATCTTCTGCAATTTGAGGATCTAATGGTACTAGGCCCCTTCATCTCACATGCTTTTATTTTTCTGCAACCATCCCGAGTTGGCAAAGTTTCTAATAGCCGAATATTATTCTGTAATTCAGCAATTGTACGCGCTATTCGATCCTGTTTATGGTGAGAAGAGTTTGGAGCAGCAGAGCCTGACACCTGCTGAAGTTGAAACTCTTGAACTCAATTTTTTAACGTACCTTTTCCAGGTGGGGTCGCAGTTTATATCAACCGATAGTAATAGATGTGATCTCTGAGATAACAATTTGTGAGTTTTTATCTGACCATAACCAATAGTCCCGCTTATCAACATATATTCGTGTCTTAAGTAGATAATGGATAAGAGCAACTTCAAGTTGCTATCGGATGAAGAGAATGATGTAGCTCATTCTGGTCAGTATCTTTTGAACCTGCCAATCAAAGTTGACGAGTCCAAGGTCAGAAGCTACTTTGGTAACATTTCAAATAAGGAGAACAGCACTTTGTGCCCACAGATAATTTATTTGCTCAACTATTGTGAACAATTGCAGGTCGACAATAAGTTGTTGTCAAAGTACTTTAAAGAGCACCCACAGGATAATTTACCAGCATTCACTGACAAGGTATTCATCATGGATTTTAACGGGCATGTGCCGCACGTTTTACTTTTCATACATATCTATAAATAGAAAACAGAAGTGGAAGAATCCAAATTGTTTTCTTATGATTTCATTAGCAGTTTTACATGCTATCCTCCTTCGACATGTGAAAGTTAGATTTGATGCTGAAAGTATTTCTTTAGTTCTATGAATTTTTGTACATGAGTTCTGATCCCATCAACCATACCTTTGTAGTATATTGTCTTCCGCCGAGGCATTGGCATCGACCAAACAACTGATTACTTCTTTATGGAGAAAGTGGATGTAATCATATCTCGAGTTTGGAAATTCTTGCTCAAAGTCACAATGTATGATAGTTTAGCCAGAATCAACATCATCTTTATTTTGCTGAAGTGAACATATCATCAATATGGTAATTTGCTAACGCAGTTCAATTTTAAATAGGATTGATAAGTTGTTTTTTAAGAAGAGACAATTGAGGCCAAAAAAGGATACAAAGAAAACTGACGATGTCAATGAAGACGAAGAAGCAGACCTCTTTGTTGAGCGCATTCGCCTAGAAAAAATGGAGCTGAGGTTGTTGATTGTTGACCCGCGTTGTAAATTAGTACACTAAAGTTGAACTCACTATCTAATGTGTATTTCTCCTTTTTTATGGCAGCATAAGGAATCTACTAAGAAAGATGACAATTCAAGAACCTACATTTGAAAGGATGATCGTGGTATATAGGTAATTCACTCTAACTTTCATTTATATAAATAATGAAGCAACTTATCTTTAGGGTTGAGATATTGATACAATTGCTTATTCTCATTGTAAAATTACAGAAGGGCCAGCACAGAAACTAAGCCAGATCGAGGAATATTTGTAAAGCATTTTAAAAACATCCCAATGGCAGACATGGAGTTAGTCCTGGTAATATAAATTGCCTGATTTGCGCTCCATATGTGATTTATCATATTTATTTTGGCATGTTCTATTTGTTTCCTCTCAGTACACGTGCCTGACATTATTACTGATGATGTAGCCAGAGAAGAAGAACCCTAGTTTAACGCCAATGGATTGGGTCAAGTTTCTTATTTCTGCCGTGCTTGGTTTGGTATGTGTCTGATGCTTTAAGATACCAAACATGCTAGTGAGATATTCTTTGACCGTCTCAATGCTTCTTGTTTTCAGGTCACTCTGATAGGTTCTCTTGAAAGGCCAAAGGCTGATATATGGGTTGTGACAGCCATAGTTTCTGGTTTAATTGGATACTGTGCTAAGATCTACTTCACGTAAGTGATTTACACTTAAAATAATCCTTCAAAAGAACTTTTCCTCTTACCTTGCCCTTTATTTTAACGTGGTGAATATTTTGTGACGAACAGATTTCAGGCGAATATGGTGACTTACCAGAATTTGATTACGAAATCAATGTATGATAAGCAGCTTGATAGTGGAAAAGGAACCCTTCTGCACTTATGCGACGATGTGATACAGCAAGAAGTACTTAAATCACTGAGCAATTTTCTTAGTTATGTGTGACATCTCTTTTATGTGCTGCTGACATATCGTAAACTCCTTGGCAGGTTAAAGAGGTCATTGTTTGTTATTACATTTTGATGGAGCAAGGGAAGGCAACTATACAAGTAAGTATGTCAACATCCTGTTAACTTCCAGTCATATTTCAGTTATCTACAGATTTCTTTAGTTGCCTCCGTTGACACAAATGTTCTTGAAAAAACTTGCGTAATTACGTTTCCATCACATATTATGACTTTGTAATTTGTTTGCACAGTACTCAGTTCATATTATGCTGACACAACCTAATTCTCTTATAATCTAGTTACAGAATGCTTTCTTTGTTCCATCTGAAAGTTGGTGTAGTTACTGAATATCTCTGTTACATAACGGTTACTTAACAACAGTTAGTTGATTGTGTATATTCATTGTGTTTTCGTCAATATGGAGAGAACAGCCTCACTACAAGCTACTGAACACCTTGCAGCTTATTAAAATGCACGTGTTTGGAGGTATATCAAGGAAAATATTTACTTTCCTTGTGGGATTGTAGGGCTACACTAGATGGTTCTTCACCATATTCTATGAAATGACAAAGATGCCACACCCTTCATGTTTAATGCACATGAGTTTGCTCATCTTTGCAGGATCTTGATTTACGTTGCGAACAACTCATCAAGGAAGAGTTCGGCGTGGAGTGCAATTTCGACGTTGTCGATGCTGTGAAGAAGCTAGAAAAGCTTGGAATTGTTTCCCGGGTAAGATTGTCAAATAGTTAATCTAATGAGTCATCCTTCGTCGCCAAAACTTTCATTTGATTCTCAATAAACCTCTCTACCAGGACTCGATCGGGAGAATCATATGCGTTCCACTGAAGCGTGCAAATGAGATTATAGGGACTACTACTGAGGAAATGGTGATTCGTGCCCAACAGGCCCCAGCGGGTCCTTAGGCTCTGCAGGTTATCAAGAGTGAGGATATCTCCTTTTTTTCTGAAGATTTGCGAGTATCATTCTGTCAATCCATTAAGACAGTTTTCTCTGACAGCAATTTCCTCGTGTAACATAAATAATCTCGAAGTTGCATCATTTTATTCCTTCATTCGTTCATCTGTCATGGAAGTAAGAGCAATCTATTTTGGATTTTTCTTTGCGTGTAAAATATTGAATAAGTGATTTGTGCATCAAGATCCAAATTTTGTCTTGCGTGTCACATTTCATTTCATATGTTACATTTATTACATTTTATGGAACACGCCACCATTTTTTTGCGTACACAATGAACTAGGAACTGGAACAGTGAGATTCATTTGGTTACGTCTTTTTGATGGGTAAAGGAAACATTATTAGCACAAATCCAGTAACAATCCACTTCCCGAACCATTCGAGCCATGATTTACTTTATTTACACAAGCATCATACACAAGGAAGATAACTAAACGATCTCACTTAGGACATAAATTCCCATAGTTCTTTCAAGCACCACATCACTGGTTTCCATACTTAGGTCCATCCAGGCCCCTCTTGTCATCCCAACCTCTAACCCATGGTTGACCAGGTGTTGATCGAGTCTCAGGGGAAGAGTGCTTGCTCAGGTTATCCGTGATCTTTGACTTAATAGCAACAAATATTTGGACAGAAATCATTCAGTATAGAGGCAATCGGACTATTAGGGGGGGACAGAGGAAGAGTTATTCGTGTTATTGACATACAGGATTGGAATTAACAGCCTCTGGTGGTTGCTCTTGACCAGTGAGCCATTTCCACAAATCTGGGTTCTCCTGAAGGATCAAACAAGTTCCAGAATTAGAAACAACAGTCTGACATCTAACAAACAATATACAACAAAGGGTTTTCTTGATGACCATGAGAGTTGGCACCGGAAGGTTCAATAACATTGGCTCATGATAGTTGCTTTCCAAGTATTTAGACATAACATGAACATTTAGGTTTTATGCCAGTGATAGTCTTCATTTGTGAATGAAGATAAGAAGCCATAACACTTGTCTAATGAGCACAAGGAATACAGCATGTATAAAACTATAATACACCAAATATAACAAACTGTTAATGTACATGAAAAAAAACATTTGTTATCCATAAAAAACATGACTATTGATAGTACCAAATCAGAAGCTCACCAAATATAACAAAGTGTTAATGTATGACTGTGACCATCGTAAAAAAAATATTTGTAATCCATAAAAACCATGACTACTGTTAGTATCAAATCAGCAGCTCAGTCAATAGCGCTTTATGCTAGGAATTTTCTGGCCATCATAGAAGTTGTCCAGAATTATAATCATTAAGATACCAAATGTGGTGGAGCAACACTAAGGATTTGTGAAAAATAATCAATAGTACTCCCTCCGTTCCAATTTAATTGACTTGCTATCCACCAAATGTGGATGTATCTAGACATGTTACATGTATAGATACATCCACATGTGCTGAATAGGAAGTCAATTAAAATGGAACGGAGGGAGTAGGTTTGTAATAATCAAAAGCAAGAAACTGGTTGCATGAATTATTAGAGCAGCTGACAGTGAAGGAATAGAGACTAACAGGTGAGAAACATAGTCTACAGACTACACATGGGTGTTCTAAAAGAAAGATTATATATGAGCTGCGAAGATAAATCAGTGTATTATCTGGAAGAATACCTTACGGTGCTACAAATTGTAATTGCCCAAAAATTATACTGTAAACACTAGCGATGATCACCAAATATCCGAGCGGGATACAGAAACATGATTTGGAGGATATTGTTTATGAAGAAATTAAGTGATGCAGACACAGGCTAGCCGGACACAGTTCTAGAGCACCAAACTAGATTTATTTTTGTAGCATGCTCAATTAATTCATGTTCAACTGGCGATTCTACATATTGGTATCATAAAAGATGGAAAATACTAACATGGGTGGGTTATGCAGCGATTAACAACAGAATAAGATAGCACTACGAAGGGACGTAATTCTTAATACACGTGTGCTTCTGAGAATGATTGGTTCGAAGAGTGGTAAAATATAGACACTAAACCCTGAACATGAGATGCAATAGAATTAATTGTCTAGTCAAATCCTTGTCAAGCGACTGAAGGGCATCAAACTATATTTGATATTCGCAGCATGCCTCCATCTTAAATACACATTACACTGAACATTCCCACGGACAATTGTTGACTTGTAAGTACATTATAAGATGGTGAGATGGTTCAGCGCCAATTTGACTCGACCAGGCGTGAGTGCGTGACCCTGGCTGGAAACTTACAAGTCTAACGAACAAAGAAGCCGTGTGATTTTTAGCATTGTAGCGGATAAATATTGTTCAGAAACCATGAAAATCTATACCAGCTAGCTGGATTTTTAATCTATAATACCACAGAAGAGCAATTAGATGCCGAGGTAGATCAATAAGAAGAAGGGTAGGGGTACGACAACTCACGAGGTCGAGGACTTGGAGCAGGGATCGGATGTTGGCCTCGTCCATGGAGCGGATATGCTGCTCCACCCAGGTCCCGAGCACCAGGTCCAGCTCCAGGAACCCTCTCTGCTTGCTCCTGTACACCAAGCTGCACACACGTATACACGAGGCCGGCGGCCTCTCAGTCAGCAAACGTCCTTAACGACCCAGGAGTTGGCGATTCCAAGGAAGGATTGAGGGGACGGGGCACCTGTTGACGAGGCGGCGGCGGCTCTCGTCGCAGGAGAGGTCGATAGGGATGGCGGGGGTGTTCTGCTGGGTGGAGTTGGTGGTGGAGAGGAAGCGATTGGAGGCGGCGGGGAGGAGAGCGCGGGAGGAAGGAGAGGGCACTAGTACAGAACGACACATCGGAAACGGGCCAAAAACCCCATCGGAAACAGAAAAAGGGTCCGTGTCCCCGACCCAGTGACTGATGTGAAGAGCCTCATCGGTAACGGACGAAAAACCGTCGCTGACGAGGCATCGGTTTGGCAACGGTTGTGCACATACCTCCGTTTCTTATGTGTCGGAACATCAGAAACGGAGATTCTGTTTCTGCTCGTTTGCATTGAGGTTTCTTCATAAGCCTAGAGCAGGAATAGATTTGGCACTGGACATTTAAAATTTCACAGCAGAAGCACAAAAATGCTAACAAATTCATTCATAAGGTATAACAAATGTCACCGATACATTGCATCACAAGACAACCAATTACTTATCTTCATTGTCATGCCTATCTAAATCTATCATTTTTTTTTAGAAATTTATGACAGTAGGGGAGGGCCCTACTGCCTCTATATTAATAAGTACCCACGGGGCAATCAGATGTTACATATTTACAGGCGAAGTTAGAGCATTGTTTGCTGCTCTAGATCTATCATTGACATGTCTAGCTAAATCTATCTATGTCATGCCTCTCTAAACCTATCCTTGTCATTTCTAACTTAATTTATCTTCATAACTTGCTGTTAGAGTTCATGAATTCAATCTTCTTCTTGGACGGTGTCACCAAAATATAATCAACTCGCCGCTTTGTCCCCGACCTTGTATTTAGCTCATTTAAATGAGCTAAATGGATCAGCACCATGCTTTGCACATAGTTCAATAAGCGAGTGTTGATGTACTGAAGGTGCCTCTTTTGTAAAGTGGTCATTGAAAATGCAAAGAGAGAATATATGACTCCATGTTAGCTCACTATACATCTAGCATAAAGGACATACAACACAAAAGGATGCATAAGACAGAATAACAAACTTACAAATCCATTGCATAGTTGTTGTGTACCAACAATTATGCCGGACGACAAGCGCACCTTGGCTAAGGACCCGGCTTTTTATACAGTGTCACCGAAATGTATTTTGCAAAGGAGATAAGTCAGCCATGAGTTTCATAACTACCGATTTGTGCTAGTTATGTTCTTTTCGAGCGACACTACGTAGTCGTCCTCATCGTCCTCGGATGTATTACAACCCTAGTTCTAGTTCTATTCATGAGTGTCCTATGGAAGAAAACCTAAACTGAACAATGACAACAACCCTAGTTCGTCGGCACGACAGCCGGTCACAAATAGATGTATTACCTTTGGATCTGGCGGCGGGAGTACGTAGTCGTCCTCGTCGTCCTTGGATCGACACGCCATGTGCCCTCCAGCTACAGATCAGGCGACGAGATCTGCCCGGGTGGAGCAAAGAACGGGTACGCGCTGCCACGGTCGGAGGAGAGGAAGATGCGCGCCGACATGGTCGGAGGGAGGGAGATGCGCGCCGCCACGGTCGGAGGGAGGGAGATGTGCGCCGCCACGGTCGGAGGAGAGGAAGATGCGCGCCGCCACGGTCGGAGGGAGGGAGATGCGCGCCGCCACGGTCAGAGGAGAGGAAGATGCGCGCCACCACGGTCGGAGGGAGGGAGATGCGCGCCGCCATGGTCAAAGGGAGGGAGATGCGCGCCGCCACGGTGGAGCTAATATCTGGTGCTGCGTGGAGGCGCCGCCACACTTTGAGAGTGAGGCTGAGAGTGAGAGCGATAGAGTTTAGGGCTGTGTGAAGGGCGCATTTATAGCAAAGTAGAACATCGAAAACGGAGGGTATAAACAACCGTTTCCATTGATTTTTTCACTGACACACTGGGCTTATACTGATCTCTACTAGTATTGAAGTTGAAGAACATAAAAATAAATAACTACTCCTCGGCCTCCGCCTTCTCCTGCTCGTATGGGAGGAGAGCCGCGTAGTCGTCTGTGTCGTCGCGCGGCTCCTCGCCGACGATGTAATCGCCGCCCGTGCGCCCCTCCCACATCTCATCGTCGTCGTAGGCAGGATCGTCGCGCAGCTCTGGCGGGAGGAGGAGCCGGTGGCTCTGAAGCAGCTCAACTCTTTCCGGCAGCATAGGCACCGACGCGCGGTTGAGGTACCAGCCACCGGGTAGCCGAACCTTTGACCATGGCATTGGCCTCCTATATTGCCAGTGCCGCTCCGCGACGGCCTGCCCGACGATGACGCGGTTCCATCCAGGCGACCGCGGACGAGCGTCTCTCCGCCGCGGCGAGCGGCTGCGGTCGCGGGCGCCCGAGGATCCCGCGTCCTCTTCCGGCGGCATAGGCACCCTCCTGTGGTTGACGCGCTAGCCACCGGGGAGGCTAACATTTGACCAGGGCACTGGCCTCCTATATTGCCAGTGCCTCTGCGCGACGGCCTCCGGCACGACAACGCGGTTCCAATTCAGCGAAAAGCGGCAAACTGCTGCGGCGAACGCCCGAGGAGTTGCTAGGAGTATCCATGGCTGCGGCGAAATGGCATACTGAGATAGCAGGGAGATCGTGGGTTTTTAAGGAGTAGTGGGCGGTGCCGCGGCGCCACTACGCCATAGCATAGCAGTTACTGCGCTCGCATCGAATTCGACGAAGATGGAACGTGTCCACATTGAACACGGACACACAAAAGTCTCCGTTGCTATAGAGGCACATATCAGAAACGGAGCCAGAATTAACACCGTTGCCAATACTATGGGTAACGGAGTTAATACTTTCTCCGTTACCTATGTTGACGGGCCAGCCGCGGCCCAGGTCAGGTTTGTACGCACTGGCCGCACGGAAAGCGCGATTCTCCGTCGCCTAACGCCTGCCGTTTCCATAGAGGGGTATCCGATGTGTCGTTCTGTACTAGTGGGGGAGGGCGCGGCGGAGTTGGAGCGCCCGGCGGAGGAGCGTGGCCGCCATGGCTGGCAAGGAGGAGAGGTGGATCACGAAGGAAGGAAGGAAGGAAGGAAGGAGGAGTGTGAGGCCGTGAGGGGCGACATGGCTGGCTGGCGGCCCCGTCGCCTCTTCGCAAGTCGGGCTAGGTTGGTGGTGCGGCGTGGCGGCGTTCTGGGCCAGACGACAAAAGGCCTTGTGGTCGTCTCCAGCGAGTTGGGTATTTTTTTTATTTCGTTTTGGCTAAGGCTCGGGCAACCGAGATTTAGGTTACCCTCGGTCGATCATGTAAGTACGAAATCGAGAGGAGCAGGAGAGAGAAGGAGGCGGAGCTCCTCGTAGGTGACGGCGTGGCCGTCCACGACGGAGACGAGCAAGGAACTTAGCTTGGGGGATGGGGGTGCTGGAGAAGATGTGACTGGATGTGGGAGGATTTAGGGGGAATGGTCGGGGTGACGGTGGACCACGGAGGAGGAGGTTGGGACAGGGCGGTGAGGCGTCGCGGCAGTGCGCCGGCCGCTGACGGGGACGACGACGGTTCGGTCGGTGGTGACTGCGGGGGATTGCCGGATGGGAGGAAAGAAAGCTTTGGAAGAAATTGATTGAGCGGTTTCTTCTTTTTGGTCGATCGAGAGCTAGGTGGGTCCTTTTTTTAACGGTAATCGGGTATTACACCTATTATTTGCGGATGAATTGCTCATACTATTAATGAGCAAATGTTGCGAGTCTAACGAGCACATTAGATGATTAGGTCTCGGGACAACATGTGTGTGAGGAAAAATCAAGCATTTACTCGGTACAAGTTGTGAGTGAGGCTAGCATTTTGTTCAGCTCGTGTACTCATGTGGACACAAGAGTTGAGATTTGTTCGATTCTAAATATGTTGACCGAATCAATCACTGACAAATATTTTGGTTTGCCTATGCTGGTAGGAGTGGATATATCTGATTGTTTCTAGCATATCATTGATAGAGTTTGTAAACTCTTAGGATGGAAGGTGAAGAAGTTGTCCTTTGGAGGAAAGGAGGTGCTACTAAGAGCCGTCATTCAAGTTATCTCGGCATATGAAATCTTGGTCTTCAAGCTAGCCAAACGGATAATTAAAGGGATAATCAACGCAATGTCCTATTCTGGTGGGGAGATGGTGCTCAACAAAAATATATGCATTGATTTGTGTGGTGGAAAATGTGTGTTGCCAAAAAAAGGTGGAATGGGATTTCGGGATTTACATTGTTTCCACCTGGCCATGCGAGCAAAGCAATGTTGGACACTTATTTCGGAACCTGCATCATTGTGTGTAAGGGTACTAAGATCTAAATACTTCCCCTCAGGAGATGTCCTAATAAATTTTAATTGAAGAAGGGGAGTTCTTACACTTGTCGGAGCATATGGGTGGTAATACAAACCTGCAACGAGATCACATGCAGAGAGTTGGGAATGATACACAAATCAATATTTGGAATCATTAAATACATAGCAGCCCAAATAGGAAGATTGCGACAAGGAGAGGAAATATCTTACTCACAAAGTTACTGAATTGGTTGATCCAAAAACTGATAATTGGGATGAAGAGCTAATTAAAGAGACTTTTTAGCCGATTGATGCTCAAAGGGTCCTTAATATTCCATTGGCCAGAGGGATGATGCAGAACTTTGTATCTTGACATTTTACAAAGACCGGGGTGTTTTCGGTAAGGTCATGTTACCATGTAGAGTGGGATCACCAACATGGCGATAAACTTAGAAGAACCAGTGGCTATGGAACTTCGTCGACACTGCCGGTATGGAGAACAGTATCGGATCTGAATGTTCCTGCAAAAATTAAGATACGGTGATGGAGATCGCTGCTCGGGGCTATACCATGCAATGGTGTTCTCGAAAATCGCCATATGCAGCCAAGCTCTCGATGTGAAATTTGCAAAACTGACTATGAAAACGTACGGCATGCCTTCTTTACATGCTCGAGGGTCAGTGAGACATGTACACTGCTTCGTATGCATGCTTTTATAACACAGGTTGGCAGTATGGAGCTAGAGGGTGGCCCAACACTAGAAGCACTTCTAAGGGACATATCAGCCAAGGCACCACTCTTGTCTGATGTAAGCAATCTGGTATGTGTGGTGGGGATGCAGGCAGACCACCCACGGTCCTAAACTATTGTAGATCAAAGAAGAAAAATGGGGGCATTGTCAGACACGGTTGGACCAAGCCAGGGAGGAGTTTGTGAAGCTTAATGTCAATGCCGGCTTGAATGCCGAGTTAGGCTCGGGCAACATTGGCGCGATCATCAGGGATGATAGAGGCTACTTTCTAGCAGGTGGATATGCGGGAATCCCCTTTGTGTCTGAACCATCAAGGATTAAACTCAACTCAGATTGTTCGGACGTGATTGATGTAATGAACAACGGAGGTAACTCACTTGGCCTGGCACAGTGATTAACGAGGAATCAACTATGCTTTGTCGCATTTTTTCTGAAATTTTGATCTCATTGTCCTATGGGAAGCCAGTGTGGCTGCACATGTTTTAACTAGCCATTCGGAGGGCCCTCGGTCAATTGTGTGGCTTGAGGAACCCCCTGATTTTATTGTTGGTGTACTAGCGGATGATGTATCTTTGATGCCTAAGTAATAAAATTTGTCATGATGGCTTTCCTTTAAAAAAAGAGAGAACCCAATCAAACAACTGTCATGTGGATGGAGAGCAGCGTAGTGGCAGTTGAGCATGTGAGGCGGTCGTCTTTGACGGTAATCCTCTCCCTTATCTGGATCTGGAGCTCCCACTCATTGGCGGTCATGGTGTGTGAGAGGTACCGAAAGCTCCACGCCTTGGCGCCGGTAGTGTCAGTGCATGTTTTGTCATGTCCCTCTTGGAGGAACCGTATTAGTATTCTTCCCCACTCCTATAGCCAACACTCAGAGTAGAAATCCTCGTCCCTCTCGGGCGGACGCGGCGGCGGCGTGGTGCCCTATCATAATGGTGCGTTTATGTTACCTCTTGGTTTTATTTTCGGTGACATGCTTGAGGCATCTAGTAGTGCACCTGTGCTTGGTAGCGCGTTGAATTTGTGTCTTTTTCTTTGATCAGCATGTATGAGATTCTCCGCAATACTTTGTGTCATTAAGTCGTTTGGTTTTATAGTTTTATAATAAAAAGCAGGACGATATCTTGCTTTAAAAAATGATTCCGGTTGGAAGGGTTTGAAAGGACAACGATGTCGCCTAGAGGGGTGAATAGGCGATTAAAACTTTTCCGGTTTAGGCTTGATAAATGCGGAATAAAACTAGTGTTTAATTTATCAAGCATACAACCTAAATATTCTTGGCTCAACTATGTGCACCAACAACTTATGTAATCAAGACAAGTAACAAGGTGATAGCAAGATATAGGACTTCAAGCATACAACCTAAATATTCTTGCCTCAACTATGTGCACCAACAACTTATGCTAATCAAGACAAGTAACAAGGTGATAGCAAGATATAGGACTTCAAGCACAAAGGCTATCATAATGTAAAGTGCATAAGTAAAGGGCTCGGTTATAGAAATAACCGAGGCACGTGGAGATAATAATGTATTCCCGAGTTCCTCCTTGTTACGGGAGTACGTCTCATTGGAGGGGTGTGAGCTTCGCCCCAACAGGCTTACTCAACGCCACAAATGGCCTCACCCTAATCTCCGATAAACCGCACCCAATGGCTTGGTTCACAATCCTTCAAGGCGGAATCCGAGTCTTTATAACAATCTTGGGGCACACACGCACAATTGAGTTGGAGGCTCCCAAGAACACCACAAACCGTCTAGGGTCCAATGATCCAAGAGTAGCAAGCTCACAAACTTTCAACTTCCACGAATCCTCGTGGAGAGCACAAACCAATGCACTAAATGCAATGGCAAGAACACAAGAAGTGTCAAGTACTTCACTCCCAAATCCCACCAAAAGCAACTAATACTTATGGGGGGGGGGGGGGGGAGAATAGAGGAAGAGCAAAAAAGAACTGAACAAATGGAACTCCAAGATCTAGATCAAGAGACTTCCCCTCACTTAGAGGAGATATGTATTGGTGGAAATATAGATCTAGATCTCTTCTCATTTTTCTCTCAAAGATATGCAAGAATCATGAGAGAGACTGAGAGCAAACTTTTGGAGGTCAACAATGAAGGTCAAAACTTGCTCAAAAGGCTGGGGAACCATTGGGGGAGAAGTCTCTTAAATAGGTCACCCAAAGATCCAACCGTTGGGTGCAGATTCGCGCTGGGGCGGTACTACCGCTAGACCCAGTGGTAGCACCGCTCCCCTGGGAAGTTAGGACAAGAAAACAGGCTGAAAACAGGCTCCAGGGAGAGGTACTACCGGCGGTACTACCGCTCCTAGTACCGCTAAAAACCGGCTTCAGGTTGCACCGGCGGTACCTCAGGTGGTATTACCGCCCCTGGAAAATAACAGGAACACTAAACACTAAAACAACAATAATTTTGAATCCAGACTCCGTTTTTTATGATCTTTGGCTCATTGTAATCACAACAACGAGCTCTACATGATTATGTAGAGAAACATCATAGTCCAACATGTGAGGAGGAAACCAAAGGAAGAGAGTTTGACCTCTCTTAGAAAAGACAAACGGTAAAACCTCCAACATAAAAAAACGTAACAAGATATTTATATGAAATCCGGTTTTGATGAACTAGAGCTTGATATGGAGATAAACACAAGCTCTAAATTCTCACATGGATAAAATCCAAATAAGAATCAAGAAAGATGATATGCCAAGTATGCAAAGGTTTGAGCTCTCCACAAAGATGTGATCGAGTTACTCACTCGAGAGCCCCTCTTGATAGTACGACTAACGGTCCTATAACCCAGTCTCCCTAAAAGCATGAGACCGGTAAAATAGAAAACGTATCAAGATCATACCTTTACCTTGAGCATCCCACTTGAGCTAGATGATGACGATCTTGACTCTCTCAAGTTGGAACACCTTTCTTGATCGTCCTTGCTAGCACATGCTTGATGAAGACTTCTCCAAATACTCCCCCATACTTCATGATGGGAGAGTCTCCATTATGGGAGAGTCTCGCTTAGCTCCGTCTTCATGCATCCATTGTAAGCTTCAATCAAATGATATCTTCCGAGATGGATCATATTGAACTTGCACTCCATCTTCTTCTCTTAATATATATGATGGCTTGGAGATAAACATGAATGTTCACTCAATCTTCTTTTCAAGCCACACTTGCAAAAAGCTCGATCACTCTAGATGACAATTTTTGTAGATCACACCTTGAATAAAAAGCTCGACCACTCTAGATGACCATTTGTGTAGATCACACCTTGAATATTACTTTGGTCATCATGTAAACTTTTAGAGTCCAACATATGAATTCCAATCTTTTCCTATGGACAATTTCTATAAGAATATCTCAATGCAAACATTAGTCCATAAGGATTCTAATTAATTATCTAAGCCACTCATGGGGGCAACATGCACTTTCAGGTTCATGAACCATTTATGTCGTTGCGACTGGAGATGATGCACCTTTTGTTCCTTTCATGACAAGGCTCAGATCAACACAGTGTTCTTTCACCACCACACCCACGAGCATTACATATGTTACAACCGCGCTACCACCACGTCCGGGTCTTCTGCCACCTCAGAGCGTGTGCAACCTGCAACTTCTTGTCATCATGTCAAAATTTTTGGTCTCGCCAAGCGACAACACTTTTCGTAGCGCCTATAATAATCCCCCCTCCCCCGACCCCCCGACCGTTTTTGACACTCTACAGACAACGACCGTTAGCGAGGTTATCCTACAGGCTTTGCGGACCCGCTGCTTCGATAACCAATTGTATCGAAACAACCTGGGTTTCGGAAACCTGGGCTCTGATACCACTTGTGACGCCCCAAAATCGGTACCATGCGGATTTCGGCGATCCCGCCAAAACCCGCATAATAACAATCTTAAGACGCCCACCAGACATAACGTGCACGCCGAAACATACACGTTATGTGGGTGGAATTGTGATAACATTACAACAGTTCACGAAAGAATCCACAACAACAACAGAAGAGAGATATATATACAAGATCGAATCAAACGAGTCAAGAAACAACTGATACATTACAAAGATACAAAGCACAACGAAAGCAAAATAGTGTCCGACTACGGACAAGATACAAATTGGACTAAGAGTCCTGAAGATAAACGATGGCGTCCAATCCCTGCCCAGGCCGCGCCGGAGGGATTCCCAAGCTAACGTCGTCAGACTTCAAACCTGTTGACTGCTTAGACAAAAAACAGCCCAAAAGAATGGGTCAGGTAATGGAATTTACCTGGCAAGCAAAGAACACTTGGAACCAATACAAAGGCTCCCAAAATATAAAGGATTGGTGGACTGAAGCGGCAGCAGCACTAAGCCATCTACAGAAGACACGCTACAACTTTCGTCTATAAGACAGGGATAAGAGAGCGAGCAAGGAACCAACTAGCTTCTAACACCAAACATAACACATCCCAGATTCACCCCCTCAACCCAGTATGAGGAAGCAATCGAGGGAAACTCACACAGTTGGCAATTTTAAATTACAGCTTGTTGTGAAAGTAAGTCTAACTTACTAGTCAAGTTAATTATCCTCATTAGGTGTAAGTTGTCTATGATCTTGTTAGCCAGCATCCGATCCAAGTTGTCCATAACCGCGGACTCGGCTTCTCGAAAAGATTTAAACCCTGCAGGGGTGCACTACTGTTAAGCCACACGCACGTTCAACCCTTAATGCCCATGAGTAACACACTTCCGTGGTGTGCCGGCAGGATATCGCGACAAGACGTTTTCCCTTCACTACCAACAAGTCCAGGGAGCCACCCATCTGAGTTGTTACCCGCGTCCAGAGTCCGGCCGATACCTCCTTAGCGGACTCAATCGTTTGCGACTACGCACTAGGTGGAACAGACCACAGTAGGAAAGGTCCACTTCGTGTCATACCGCACCTATATGCTCCCCCATATCATCGAACCTCTCATCATCAAGTCACGTGCAGATGCATATGCGCAAATGGAAATCCCGAACTAGTTGTGGCGCCTGGACAAGCTGAAGTTCCGGTCAGAGTTGAGGGGGGTTCCATTGACCTCCCACGTGTGGGTAGTGCGCTCGCACTTGGATAAGAGGACAAGAACTGAGTTCCTAGTGCGACACTTAGCGGAACAAAACACCAACGAATTGGCCTCCCACCGGGTGCCTTATCATTTAGTTCATATCCCACAAACATTATCATCATATTAAAGTAAAGTTGAGCCAACCTATCATACTAAGCATGTGAAGCAAAAGAAAAGACTGACTTGCAAGAACAGACCTAAGCTTGCACTACGACTCGCAAGGCTAACAGGGTAAACAAACAACAAGGTGATAGGATGTGGAGGTGGGGCTATATCATGGCAGCAGGGCAACATGGATAGGATCGCACAAGCATCGTAACATAAGGATAGCAGAGATCAACGGGTAAGGATGAAAGACAATGCATTGGGACCAAGAGAACATTGCTTGCCTGGAATCCAGCAAGGAAGAAGAACTTGTCGTTGCTCACATCATCTCAACGTCTTATCCGCGAAGAAGCAACAAACACTGGGAACGCAAAAGATGCAACACTTACTACTACGGCAAAAAATGCAGCGTGTTCATGAGAAGATGCATGACGTGGCAAGATGCAAGACAAGATGCAACTTAAGCAAAATTAAGCGGAACCGGATTCCGACAATTAATTATATGGTTCAAGTTATTTAGCTACCCATCAAATTAAATGTTGAATTAACATGGCAAAACAAGGCATGGGTGAGCTACACAAAATTAAATGGAATGGGGCAATATTTAAATTAATACCCAACACATTCCATATTTATTATTATTTAGGTGATTATGCAAAACCTCACTAAACCACAAGCTACATGATGCAAACATGAATAAGGATGACAAATTAATATTCCTTGCATTTTTCTGATCAAAATATATATAACATTTGTATTAATTGGAGCAGTAAAACTCAAGATATAATTTATACAAGATTAACATATTTTCTGTAAAAAGAAAAGACAGAAAAGAAAAAGAAGTGGATTTATGCCTCCGGATGGATTTGAACCGTGGTCTTCACGTTGGAACAGAGGGAGCGCAGCCACTGCAACACGCTGCTGCTTGTGTTAGGAATGGGATCGTGCAGCTAAAGTAACAGACGTGTGATGTTAACTGAAGAAAACACACAGAAAGCTTCAGGCTTTCATAGGCAGAGGCGACTGCGACGAACTTCGGGAGGTTGCTTCGGTGACCAAACTGAGCGGACGAAAAGGAGGTGCCCGTGGTGAGGACTGCAGCGCGCGACGCGGCGCGGTGCGTGTGTGTGGATGGAATAAGCGGAGAGAGCAGCAGCAGAAGCAGCTCGACCTTGTGGGGATTCGTCCATGGCGGGGCGTAGCTCGGGAGGGTGCAGGCAACGGCGTAGGAGGTACAGACGGGCCGAAAAACAGAGGGAATTGAAGGCGGAGGCTCACCATGAAGTTTTTGGCGGCGTCGGACAGCTCGGGGACGAACGGAGGCAACTGGAATCGACGATCTTGCACCGGCGGTCGTCGTGGACGTCGTGGAAGAAGACGAGGCGTGCGGCGATCCTGGCTCCGATTCCTTGCGTGATCTTGATGAGGAAGGCGGTCCGGTTCGATTCCCGCCTCAGCAGCTCCTGTCGAGGGCCATGGCGATGGCTCGGTGTTCTTCAAGCTCCGGCCATGGAGGTGGAGAAAAGAAAAGGAAGAGAGGAAGATGGTGGCGGCGCTGGGAGGGAAGGAGGAGAGTCTAGGGTTGATTAGAGCGCCGGGGCAGTTTTATAGAGGAGGGAAAGAGAGGGGAGAGGCTGGAAGGTGGGCGCCATGGCCACCGTGGCCATGTGCGTGTGCTCCTCTGTGTCTCCGTACAGGGAAGAAGATAAACAGAGAAGGGAGGTAAGTGGGCTGGAGTTGGGCTGAAGCAAGGGAAGAAAGGAAGAGGAGAGATGGGCCAGATGGCTCCACCCAGCCCTTTAGAATTAAAACGATTTTCTCTTTTATCCAGGAATAAAAAAAAGAGAGGGAAACAAGAGAGGATGAAAGATGGGAGATAGAAAAGAGGGAAAAGAAATTAGGGAAGAGAGGAAAAAGAAAGACAAGGGTTTTACAAAATAATTTACAAAACTATAACTTTGATTTGAAATAGTTTGCAATTATTTCCAAATTTTATTTTGGATTTATTAAAATAGAAAGGGAGGGAGAAAGATTTATTATTTGCAAAACAAAATAGGGCTTGCAAAGTAATATTTATTTAGCAAAGCAATGCAAGGTGAACAAGATGCATGATGACATGATGATGCAAAAAGAAAAACAAACAAAACTAATTGGGGAAAAACCCCGGGGCGTTACATAGGTCGGCTCGAAAATCCCGAGCCAAATCATGTCATCAGTCGACGGGTAGGGTTGGGCCAAGTCAGGTTTTTGGGCTCGGGTCAGATTTCTATAGCTCAGCCCAATGGTTGGGCCAGGCCGTATGGATTTTCAGCATAGGGCTTTTTTTGGCCCGGCCTGGCCCAAGATATGGCCAGTATATGTATATACAGTTCATCCACAATTGCCTTCTTGTATGGCATCCAGGCGTCAATGAACTCATTGTCCCATTGTTATTTTCCGGCATGCTTCATTTACAAAATACTACTCCAACTTTGCGATACTCATCCATATGCCACTATGCAAAATTGGATACAGAAATTTTACCTTCTACTCTTTCTTGGTATCCTCCCTTGCCGATGTTCTTAGCCATCTGGTCAGAAATTGAAATGTTTTTTCCCCAGTATTCACTCTTCCATTGTTGCCTCACTGGTGAAGAATGGAGGGATCTTAACTATAAGCACCACGGCCAGCCTCCCGCTCCCGGCCATCCATCCTCGTGCCGGCCGGCCTAGCGTTGTCAGGAGAACGAAATGATCTTTCCATGTCAGTTTTTACTACATAGTGCAACTGCACGCATCCAAACAAAGCACTCCATGGAGCGTGCGATTGTTTGCAGGGTAAGCTTGTCGTAATTGTTGTCTTAACGTAAAAAATCAACTTGAGGAACTGGAAAAGGCCCACGATACTAAAATAAAATCACAAAAAGATAAAAAATCAAGGGCTAAATCCCGATAAAACACAAGTCACCTCGACCTGTACTTGCATGAGTTGCATCTAGGATATCATATACGACATCACCACAAAAATGAAGTTTCTGCAGTAATAACTAGACGGCAAGCACCATGGAGAATATCATCCTACCACTCAGGTCTAGACAAATAGACAGCAAAAGAATCGACAGACATGCACAAGTAAGTTTCTGGCGAGGATTATCAAAATGCGTCGACACAAAATGTGTAACAAGTCCATAGTAAAGGACCCAAGGTGATGCATTTTATGTGTTGTCAATAACACCTACACTACAACACCTCCAGGGTATACTAGTATAAAGATCATCCACTACAAAAGTGATTACCACTGACAATTGTTTCTTTGTCATAGCAAGGCACTGTTTCGTTCTCAGCCATCAGGCATTGGTCCGGAGATTTAGAAAGAAATCGGTGTATGACTGAAGCTTGCAAACAATGCACTCCAAAGATCTGCTTCAGGGAGCAGGAGACTCAACTGACAACAGTTGTGTGCCAAGGCATACAAGATTACCTTACATGTCCTAGTTTAAATATATTTCATCCCAGCAATTCTTATCTGCCTTGATATCAGGTACTGCGCTCGAGAATAAATAGCTCCTAACAACCCTAAAACACGCACAGCAAGTATGTCTGTCATTATAATGGATGCCAAATTGAGAGGCAGTGTCAGAAGTGTTAGAGTAGATTTGTGCATATTGTATTTTGCCCATATGTTAGGGGCCTTCCTGCATATTCACCTGTACATGTACTATATATATGTGGCCTTTGGCCCCCTGATAATACAAGCTGGCTATTACCCTAACATGGTATCAGAGCAAAGTTAGGCTTTTTTTTCTCTCCACGTCCGTGCCCCGCCGCGCCCGGCCGCCGCCGCCGTCATCAGCCGTCCCTTCTCCACCGCGTCCGGCCGCTCCTCTCCGTCGCCGGCCGCTCGTTCCCGCCGTCGGTCCGGCCGCTCCCGTCTGCTTCCGATTGCTGCTGTCCTCTGCTAGCAGCTCCGATCGATCCAACCAGTACAAGTACGTGAAGCAATCCAGCATTAGATCGATCGGTGATTGGATCAAGTCCCTAGACAAGAAATTGAAGCGGTCAAAGTAATATCCCCCAGGCCGTCTGGCCCTCTGCCGCCGCCGTTCGCCGGTCTGCCCCTGGCGGCTCTCGTGCTCGAGATCGAGCGCTGCTGCTTCCTTCGATCCTGTGATCTGTGAGAGAGTTGACTTTCCCTTGTAAAAAAAAAAAAAAAAGAGAGAGAGAGATGTCTACCTCGTCGGGCTATGTTGCGATTCCTCGCTGCCCGATTATCTTTGATGGAGCGAATTACCCTGATTTCGCTAACTTCATGCGCGTCCACATGCGCGGTCTTCGTCTGTGGGGTGTGCTTTCTGGCGAGGTCCCCTGTCCGCCCCACCCCGTTGCTCCTTCGGTGCCTGTTGCACCGACGCCTACTGCCCTTGCCTCTGATGCTTCTCAGGAGGACAAGGATTCCGCCACTCGTGCTGATGCTCTTGCTATGACTGCTTATGACCGGCAGGTCCAGGACCATTCTGCTGCTGTTGCGACATACCGGCAGGATCTGACTGCCTACTCTCAGTGGATAGATGAGGATGCTCGTGCTGCTGCTGTTCTGACTTCCAGTGTCCTGCCTCAGTATGCTGCTGAGTTTATGGCTCTTCCCACTGCTGCTGCTCAGTGGGCCTTTCTTCGTCAGCGTTATCAGCCGTCTGGGGATGCTCTTTACCTGTCTGTGGTCCGCCAGGAGCATGCCCTTCAGCAGGGCGATTTGACTATTGATGAGTTCTACACTCAGAGTGCTGCTATTTGGCGTCAGCTTGATTCTCTTCGTACGCCTGTGTGTGCCACCTGTCCCTGCTGCTTGATTGTTCGCGCCGACCTGGAGTTTCAGCGCGTCTTTGAGTTTTGTCGCGGCTCCGCAAGGAGTTTGAGCCACGCCGTGCACAGCTACATGCCCGTGGTCGTGTTCCGCTCTCTGAGGTCCTGTCTGAGCTTCGTGCTGAGGAGACTCGTCTTCGTGGTGCTGGTCTTCTGGAGGTTCCCTCTGTTCTTGCTGCTCGTGGTCCTCCTGTGCCGTCTGCTCGTGGTCCTGCTCCGCCACAGCCTCCGTCGCGGTCTTCAGTACCGCCGATACTACCTACTCCTCAGGTCCAGGGTCAGAGTCAGCCCCCGCAGTCTCGTGGTTCTCGTGGTCCTTGCACCTACTGTGGCAAGCCTGGCCATGATATTTCTGGCTGCTGGCAGAGGGATCCCAGCTTACGTCAGCAGTATCTTGCTCGTCGGAGGACTGGTTCTTCAGGATCTTCAGGCTCTTCAGGTTCTTCTGCTGCTGCACTGTCTGATCAGGACATTATCCGTGGTCTTCGTGGTCTGCTTGCTGCTTCAGGCTCTTCCTTGCCGGGTACTGCTGGTTCTGTGTCTGGTCTTCTGGCAACACGCGACCACCACCTTCTACACAGTCAGGTATGTCATCCCCGTGGTATCTGGATTCTGGAGCTTCTTTTCATATGACTTCTGCGTCTTCTATTCTTTCTGCTCTTCGCTCTCTTATTTCTCCTGTTCGTGTCATCACGGCTGATGGTACCTCTCTTCCTGTTTCTAGTCGAGGCACCCTCTCTACTTCATCTTTCTCTGTTCCTGATGTTTCTCATGTCCCTAGCCTTAAGATGAACTTGTTTTCTGCTAGTCAGCTTACTGATTCTGGTTGTCGCGTCATTCTTGACGCTGATTCTTGTGCTGTTCAGGACCGTCGGACTCAGGCCCTGGTTGGAGCTGGCCCTCGTAGTCTTCAGTCTCCGGGGCTCTGGGAGTTAGACTGGCTTCGTGTTCCTTCCGCTGCTACTTCATCTGCCAGTTCTCCTGCGGTTGCTGCTTCTGTCACTGGCTCTTTCCAGCAGTGGCATCATCGGCTGGGTCACCTTTGTGGCTCCCGTTTATCGTCATTAGTTCGTCGAGGTCTTCTAGGGTCTGTTTCAGGAGATGTGTCTTTACATTCATGTCAGGGTTGTAGGTTAGGTAAACAGATTCAGCTTCCCTATCCTACTAGTGCGTCTGTATCTCAGCGACCTTTTGATTTAGTTCATTCAGATGTTTGGGGTCCGGCTCCCCTTCAGTCAAAGGGGGGTCATCGATACTATATTTTGTTCATTGATGATTTTTCTCGGTACACCTGGTTATTTTTTATGCGCTCTCGCAGTGAGGTTCTCTCCATTTATAAGCGCTTTGTTGCCATGGTTCGTACTCAGTATTCCACGCCTATTCGTGTCTTTCGTGCTGATTCTGCAGGTGAGTATATCTCTCAGCACTGCGTGGTGTTCTTGCTGAGGAGGGTACCCTTGCTCAGTTTTCGTGTCCCGGTGCCCATGCTCAAAATGGTGTCGCCGAACGTAAGCATCGTCATATTCTTGAGACTGCCCGTGCTATGATGATTGCTTCCTCTCTTCCGCCACATTTCTGGGCTGAGGCTGTCGCTACATCGACTTACCTCATTAACATTCAGCCCTCTGCTGCCCTTCAAGGTGGCATTCCTCTCGAGCGTCTTTCTGGTACCTCTCCAGATTACTCGGCTCTTCGTTTGTTTGGTTGCGCTTGCTATGTTCTTCTTCCTCCCCGCGAACGCACCAAACTGACCGCTCAGTCTGCTGAGTGTGTTTTCCTTGGGTACAGTGATGAGCATAAGGGCTACCGCTGTTGGGACCCTGTTGCTCGTCGGATGCGCATCTCTCGTGATGTCACGTTTGATGAGACGCGCTCCTTCTATCCTCGCCATACCTCTGGCACTTATCCGGTGGATGATATTTCTTTTCTCCTTTTTCCGGATTCACCTCCTGCTGTCTCTTCCCCATCTCCTAGTTCTCCATCTTCTACACCTGGTGCGCCTCCTCCATCTTCGGAGCCATCCTCTCCTCCGTCTAGTACCCCTAGTACTCCTCGTTCTCCTGCCTCGGCTCCTCCTTCTCCTATTCCTTCTTCCTCTTCTTCGGCTCCTCCTTCTTCCTCTTCTTCTGATGAGTCATCTTCTGCTGATGAGCCTTCCCATTCACGGCCTGTTCGTCAGCGTCGTCCTCCAGACCGTTATACTCCTAGTAAGTATGGTCTTTCTGTTGTCTCCGAGCCGACTTCTTATCGGGATGCTGAGCGTCATCCTGAGTGGCAGCTGGCCATGGCTGAGGAGATTGCTGCGCTTGAGCGCACTGGCACCTGGGATCTTGTTTCTCCCCCTTCAGGTGTTCGTCCTATCACGTGTAAGTGGGTCTATAAAATTAAGACCCGCTCTGATGGATCTCTCGAGCGCTATAAAGCGCGTCTTGTGGCTCGTGGCTTTCAGCAGGAGCACGGCCGAGACTATGACGAGACTTTTGCTCCTGTCGCTCATATGACCACTGTTCGTACTCTTCTTGCTGTTGCTTCTGTTCGACGCTGGTCTGTATCCCAGCTTGATGTTCAGAATGCTTTTCTTAATGGCGAGTTGAGTGAGGAGGTTTACATGCAGCCTCCTCCTGGGTATTCTGTTCCCGATGGGATGGTTTGTCGTCTTCGACGATCCTTATATGGTCTCAAACAGGCCCCTCGTGCCTGGTTTGAGCGTTTCTCCTCTGTGGTTATTGCCGCTGGCTTCTCTCCCAGTGCTCATGATCCAGCACTGTTTGTCTACACCTCTTCTCGGTGTCGGACCTTGTTGCTTCTCTATGTTGATGACATGATCATCACTGGTGATAACCCTGAGCACATTGCCTTTGTTAAGGCACGTCTACGTGAGCAGTTTCTCATGTCTGATCTTGGTCCTCTTCGCTACTTTCTTGGGATTGAGGTTTCTTCTACAGCCGATGGCTTCTTTATCTCCCAGGAAAAGTATATTCAGGATCTTCTTTCTCGGGCTGATCTTAGTGATGAGCGTACCGTTGAGACTCCTATGGAGCTTAATGTTAAGCTTCGATCCACTGATGGTGAGCCTCTTTCTGATCCCACACGTTATCGCCATCTTGTTGGGAGTCTTGTTTATCTCGCTGTCACTCGCCCTGATATCTCTTATCCCGTCCATATTCTGAGTCAGTTTGTCTCAGCTCCTACCACCGTTCACTATAGTCATCTCCTCCGTGTCCTTCGTTATCTTCGTGGCACGATTACTCGTCGTCTTTTCTTCCCTAGTTCCAGCTCTCTCCAGCTCCAGTGTTACTCGGATGCTGTAGCGCCCCGACCCGACTAGTATACAGTGATGCTGCGTGTCCCCGGTTAAGCGATACAAACGGAGGTTACGGGTTTACCAATCCCCGGCCAAAACCTTTGGCAGGCGTTGCTGGGCACACCGCTCCCAACAACACAACACCCCGAGTGATGCCTTAACACGGGCGCAACCCTCAAGGCATAATAGTAAGATCAAGACTTGTGGAACAACTGGCACATTACAGACTCTACGACACAAATTATTATAATGCAACTCCTATAGTAGAGAAAGATAGCAAAATACAAGCAGAGGTCACCGACCCAACATTACATCAAGTGGAAGCGAAGGACGTTGTTCTAAACAACAAAAACCAGAATATGGCCTAAGAGGCCCACAAATAAACACTCTAGCGCCAGCTGTTCCGGGATGTCCCAAGCTGCCACCTGGGAACCCCAGACTACTCGTCGACGTCCTGAAACAAAGCAAAGACGTTGAGTTCGACGAACTCGCAAGATTAAGAGCTAATATATGCTCGAATGAAGCTTTCAAGGTTTTATGGCTCTTTTGCATAAAGCTGATTTTATTGAAATAAACAAATAATCCATGGCATCGACTAATCAGAATAATTTTCAAAAGAGGTAAGAAGTACTCTTTTCTTTGAGATCACTTTCTCATCAACATCACCACCGTCACCATCATGTACCTGTTCATCAAAGGCACCTCCCCGAATCACCCTCGAGGAAGTCAACCTTGCATTCTTAAGTGGCACCTCTAGTACCCAATTTTAATCATTCCGTTAAAGTTATTCTATGAACCTACCTTCACTTCCCAAGTCGTCCGTAACCGTGGACACGGCTTTTCGAAAAGATTTACCCTGCAGGGGTGCACTGTGTTTACCTTCGGTACCGCCCGGCCCATTGCCTACACGTAGCTCTCTTCCGGGGAAAGCCGGCTGGGTGGGAACGGTTACAACCTTTACCTCGCTTAAGACTAGTCCAGGATCATCAGTAGCGGCAAGGTAAAAAGTGCCTCCAACACCCTACCCTACGGCCACTTATTTTCCTAAACGCCACAATCCTCATCTCAGTCTTGGCCACCATCTTCACGCACACGCAAATGGAAAGCCAAACTAGAGGACCCTCGGCTAGTCCGCCACAAGTTAGTTGGTCGACGAGGGCTCCATATACCCCACCGAAAGGAAGCGCGCTCATTCTTGGTTCAAGAGGTAAAGAACTCTCACTTAGGCGGCGGGAACGAGACAACCCACCACTATCCCATAGCGGCCTCTCATCCCCACCTTTTAGCAAATTATTAACCACCACCATCACTTTCCATCACATCCGGTTATTCCATACCTGTTCCAACAATTGAAACATCCACCGGACCTGCAAACCTTTAAACTAAGCATGGCTAAGCATATACATAGCAAATATACTTATCTTTGGCCAACACTTCAATCCTATGGATATTAGGAAGGATACAGGTAAATGGCAATAGATTTCTAATGCAACTAGTAGGATACTCTAGTCCAAGCAAAAGACATTTGGAACCGAATGCAATATTATAGTGGGGAAAATAATTGCAAAACTATAGGAGGAGACATGCTCAGAGGGGGGATTACGCTTGCCTTGACGAGATAAGAGGTAGTAGGAGTCATCGGAGAATTGTAGTTGCACCTCAACTTCTCGATCTAACGAAGCACAAACAACACCGGAAAAGAATCAACAATCAACACATGGCATTGTGCAATGCATACAAAAAAAATGATGATATGACATTTTAATGCAACTAAAGGATCCTAGACATGATCGACAATTTAAATGAGCGGTCCCAAGTTATTTGGCAATAATTGGCACAACCCATATTTATCTTAATTATTCTAACACTACTAGAGTACAATATTTTAATTGTGGTCAAAAATGCATGATGAGGAGGATTTTGGATAGTTCACATTTTTCTGATCATTTTGGTACCTCGAACACAATTTTCTGAGGTCCGGGTAAAAAGTTATTAATTTTATAAAATCTCTTTTTAAATAATTACTTTATTTATTTAAAGTCAAGCGGTAAATATTTTATTTACTCGCCTTCGCGAGAGAGCGAGGAAACATGAAGGAATCATCGATGCTCGATGTCCCTACGTCGCGAGGGAGGAGCGGGGAAACATGTGCTAACAAGGAGGAAAAGAAAAACAAAACAGCAGAAAAAACAGACCAACCGGCCTGTGGCCCGGTTTTGGCCGGTTTGGGGCCGGCCTGGTTCCAGAGAGAACCGGCTGTGAGGCCGGCTTTGGCCGGTTACGAGGCCGGGGGAGTGACAGAGAATTCCGGCCCTCAGGCCGGTTTGTGCCGGATCCACGGCCGGTTAGAGGCCCGTGAGAAGCGGCCTGTGGCTCGGTTTGAACCGTTCTCCTGACCGGGCGCGCGAGCGAGGCGACAGCGAGGTGCGGTACACGCACGGGCACGGCGGCGAGGTCCACGGCGTGGAGCGTGAGCTAGTACGAGAGAGGGAGAGGGAGAGGGTTCAGGCGATCGTCGTGCTCACCGTCAGCAAGTAGGAGTAGACGGCGGTGCGGGGATGCAGCGACGGCGACGGAAAAAAAATGCTCACGGCGGTGCTCGCGCTGCCGCGGCGAAACGGTGGACGGCGGCGGCGATTCCCAGCTCCTGCGACCGATTCCTGTGGCGAGGGGGTAGCAGGCGACGCGGTGGAGCTCCGGCGCTGCTCGGCTTGGCTCGTAGAGGCGTAGAACGGCGGCGATTCGCGGGGCGGAGCTCCGGCCGGAGTTCAAGAAGACGAGCACGGCGGCGGCAACTCCTCGCGCCTCGGCTCGATTCCGTTGGGGGAGAGGAAGAAGAAGGCGCAGCGGACCTTCTTGCAGTCTCGGATTGGCTCGGGGAGGCTCCAATCGACGGCGATGCGCCGGCGGCAACCTAGCTAGGTCACGGGCTCGGGGGAAGCATAGAGAGAGGGGAACGGGGAACTCGGGGAAGTGAGCAGGTGCGGCCTCGTGCGCCCTTGTTCTGCAGGTGGTGGCAGCGAGGGGAGGGCTCGGCGCGGCGTGCGGCAGTGGTGCTGGTCCGGCGGGATCGACGGCTTCGGTCGCTACAGCGTCGAGGACGATGACGTCTTCGCGAAGAACCCCCTGGAGACATTGTTCCATCACCAACCAGTCCTTCCCTGTTTATCCTTTAAATCCAGTAGCTCTCCAAATAATTTATTCAAGGCATTTAAACAATTTAGAAAAATCTGAAATAATTTGGGGAGGCTCCCCTGGTCAAATAGTTGTTACACAAAAATTGGGGTTTATAAATAAATGGTTTTGACCAACTTTTATTCATAGGTTCCAAAATAAGCATTTTGCTAAACTCAAAAAGGTTGCTCTTTTGGAAAATTAAAAGCAAGTGCAAAATATTATTTTTGAAATCTTGGAACTCCCTTGACAAAATATAAAACTCCAACAACTTTTATTTGTCACCAAAACTTGGCAAACTCAATCCGGTTAAGTTGGCATTTGTGCTAAAACCAAAATATTAGTACTTTGGAATTTTTGAGCAAAGGCAAAAATATTAATTTGAACTCTTTAAAACTTCCTTGACAATTTATACGATGTCAAGTACCTTTGTTTGCAAGCTTAAGCACTTTTAGGGATTTGAATTTTGTTAGCAAGTTTGGCATTGTGTTTTTAAAATGTGCCAAACCAATTGTTTTACTTGTTTAGCGATTTAATATGGATGCTATGATGCAATGCAACACAAAAAGTGGAAAAATTTATTCGGGTTTTTAGGTTCTCGAATTTCGGGCTGTTACAACTCTACCCTCCTTACAGGAATCTCGTCCCGAGATTCTAAGAGTAGGAAAGAGGGAAGAAGGGTTACGACGGTACTACACGACTTTCTCGCTTTAGGTGGCTTCTCTCTTGAAGAGGTTGATGAAGGGCTTCTTGAAGATCTTCATCGGCTTCACTTCGTGGTCATCATCCGAATAAACGACAAGACAGAAGGAAACGACTCTGGAAGGAGAATGGATCTCTGGGAAGATACAACTGCCGAGTACCTCCTAGTAGAATCTTAGGATGGGACTACAAGCATCCCTTGAATTGACAGTTAGGAGGCACACGGGGGTGACGGGAGATTGACAAGAGGTTTCTGGTTGTCAAACAACTGTTTCTCAAAGACTCAGAATATGAACTTTGCACAAGGCCTTGAGTTCTGAGGAAGAGAGTTGAAACAGGATTCGGACAGATGAAGAGGTGAGTTAGCCTAAACGGCTTGAGTAGAACTTTCCTCACGGAGGAGCATTTCAGATCACGGAAGAAAGACCGGGAAGATGGACCAAGAGAATTTTAGAAACTCCGGAAACAATAGTATCGGGAAAACCTCGGATGTTCTAGACATCGAGGACAAGCTTCTTGAGGATCACCAACCGTCGTTTCTGATTGCAAGTCAGATCTGGTCAGGTGGAGGGATACTTCAGACGCCACAGAAATGAATAGGGAGTCTTTATCAAGGATAACAATGGATTACTGTTGCTAGAACGCGAAGAGCTAGACGAGAATGTCTAACTCCCAGGGAGGAACGAGATTGCAGAACCCACGTATGAGCAGCTTGTCAGAAGACATCTGCACCTACATGAATTTCTTGCAATGAGACACAGATGAGCCCTTCCTGGGGAACAGCAAAGAATGAAAAAGAATTTTCCTGTAATTCTTCTCCTTCTTGAACAGTTCCATTGGTGGCTTGGAGGCATAGATGAAATTTCTCAAGGAAGGGAGGTGACAACGTACCATACCAAGAATACTTGCACACACAGGATTGAATTGGGATGATTCCGAGGAGACAAGCCAATTTACTCGGATCCACGGCGACATATTCCGTCAATTACACGTGGACTAGAGAAAGTCATTTCTAACTTCGAGAACACATGCCTTGTGACGAAATAAGTTAGTGCTAACAAGTTTACAATGCCACGCCCGCTATTCCATATAAATCTCCGCAAACATGGACGAAAATAAGAGGTAGTTGATGGACTCAACAACCAACTTATCTCGTTACTCCAAGATGGTCGACTTATATGTCACATGAACTGCATAGACATTGCTCAAATTAACACATTCCCGTAGGTCGATCGGAGTTTGATTTGACGATAGCCCAAATCAAATCAAAAGAAAAGGGAGGGTAGCATATCCAAAGAGGAGATACCACCTTGTTTCAACATGAACAGACTAGACGTCCCATTGAGAATGAACTATATCAGATAGAGCATGTATCTTTTAACCTCCAAGTGGTTTAAGCTCAACTGAATAATTCAGAACACCCAGCGCGATTTTTCTTGGAGAAAGGAGTTGTTCAGAGAACCAGCTTACTCATAAGCTCAACATCGCGGTCAGGTGACAACCTGGCGATACTTCTGAAAAGACCTACAGAATATCACGATCCACCGAGATGTTTTGAGTTCAAGAGAGAATCATGCCATTCAAGGCACAATGAGATGGTCTTGGGAGTTTCGGCGTGAACCTAGCTCTTTGACCGAGGAAGGGCACCGGAGAGAAGGAACTTGGGAACACAGTCGAATTCAGCTTATTGATCGGCTAACCAATCATGCTAAGGAGGACATGGAAGGTCTTTGGATTTCCGCACAGTAAATACTGCTAGGAATATCCGATAGTCACATCATTGCTCACTTCTTATTATTCTCGAGTAACAAGTCACTTGGAGAACGGGGAGCAATTAAGTGTAAGAGCATCACTTCATCAAGAGGATCATTATACTTAACACGATACTCTGATATCCAAGAGTGTGACACTCTAAGGTGGAGCAGAACAAAAGCTAGACAAAGCCCTTCTTCTGCAGATTACAAAACTTTGACCTGGTCCGAGAAGTGGACAAGGTACTGGAGTTTGTTTCTCCTAACAAGACGAAGCGGAAAGATCTTGACGGATCAAGAGAGTGATTTGCATCGGAACACCACAATGCATGACAACAACAAAACGGTCAAACGGAAGACACAGCTCGAAAAAGAAGAGCAAGAGTAGCAACCTGCTCAGGGAGAACCTCAGATGTTAAAGATGCACCGGTTATTACTCAATTGTGATAACCATGCCCAAAAAGGAGAGACGCGGAAGAGTCAAGAACAGAGTTGGGAGACGTGCTAAAAGAATCCTTGTTTGTAATCCAGATGGTTCCAATACAGAACCTAGAACAAGGCTAGGGAAGAACTGAAGTGGAGTAGCCAACGGAGGTGCGGTAATTTTAGGTTCAACCATTTACCACACAGATCACGGAAAGACTTGGGTTGAAGATCAGCATCATGTGCTACTAGCGGGAGTTAAGTAATACAACTTAACACGCACTAGTTGGCACAATCCGGGACCTTATGTTCAAGTCCTTGGGTAAAAACCCAAAAGAAAGGATTAATAGAATAAACTTGATAGGAATCCAAGGGTCCGTAAACAACTGATTTGATAGGAATTTTCGTCGTACTCCAGATGGTTTCTCGGCACATGAAGCTTCGGATTGTAGCGCGGCGGGAGCAACTGGGCACATAACACACATGGTACACATCTCACGTGGGCTTGGGTTCCACCCTCGGTGTTATCCTATTCATTTTGAAGTAACAGATGGGAACTGAAAACTTTGAACTCAAATCGAGGTAAGATTGCTCCGAGATCAGAAGGTAATCAGATAAGGAGTAAAAAGAATCCTAAGATGGTTTTCACAACTCATTTTTAGGTTAAAAATAATTTTCACAAACACTAGACTCAACGTCGACCAGTAGAAGGGTTTCCTACAGGCAGTCCTGCTCTGATACCAACTTGTAGCGCCCCGACCCGACTAGTATACAGTGATGCTGCGTGTCCCCGGTTAAGCGATACAAACGGAGGTTACGGGTTTACCAATCCCCGGCCAAAACCTTTGGCAGGCGTTGCTGGGCACACCGCTCCCAACAACACAACACCCCGAGTGATGCCTTAACACGGGCGCAACCCTCAAGGCATAATAGTAAGATCAAGACTTGTGGAACAACTGGCACATTACAGACTCTACGACACAAATTATTATAATGCAACTCCTATAGTAGAGAAAGATAGCAAAATACAAGCAGAGGTCACCGACCCAACATTACATCAAGTGGAAGCGAAGGACGTTGTTCTAAACAACAAAAACCAGAATATGGCCTAAGAGGCCCACAAATAAACACTCCAGCGCCAGCTGTTCCGGGATGTCCCAAGCTGCCACCTGGGAACCCCAGACTACTCGTCGACGTCCTGAAACAAAGCAAAGACGTTGAGTTCGACGAACTCGCAAGATTAAGAGCTAATATATGCTCGAATGAAGCTTTCAAGGTTTTATGGCTCTTTTGCATAAAGCTGATTTTATTGAAATAAACAAATAATCCATGGCATCGACTAATCAGAATAATTTTCAAAAGAGGTAAGAAGTACTCTTTTCTTTGAGATCACTTTCTCATCAACATCACCACCGTCACCATCATGTACCTGTTCATCAAAGGCACCTCCCCGAATCACCCTCGAGGAAGTCAACCTTGCATTCTTAAGTGGCACCTCTAGTACCCAATTTTAATCATTCCGTTAAAGTTATTCTATGATCCTACCTTCACTTCCCAAGTCGTCCGTAACCGTGGACACGGCTTTTCGAAAAGATTTACCCTGCAGGGGTGCACTGTGTTTACCTTCGGTACCGCCCGGCCCATTGCCTACACGTAGCTCTCTTCCGGGGAAAGCCGGCTGGGTGGGAACGGTTACAACCTTTACCTCGCTTAAGACTAGTCCAGGATCATCAGTAGCGGCAAGGTAAAAAGTGCCTCCAACACCCTACCCTACGGCCACTTATTTTCCTAAACGCCACAATCCTCATCTCAGTCTTGGCCACCATCTTCACGCACACGCAAATGGAAAGCCAAACTAGAGGACCCTCGGCTAGTCCGCCACAAGTTAGTTGGTCGACGAGGGCTCCATATACCCCACCGAAAGGAAGCGCGCTCATTCTTGGTTCAAGAGGTAAAGAACTCTCACTTAGGCGGCGGGAACGAGACAACCCACCACTATCCCATAGCGGCCTCTCATCCCCACCTTTTAGCAAATTATTAACCACCACCATCACTTTCCATCACATCCGGTTATTCCATACCTGTTCCAACAATTGAAACATCCACCGGACCTGCAAACCTTTAAACTAAGCATGGCTAAGCATATACATAGCAAATATACTTATCTTTGGCCAACACTTCAATCCTATGGATATTAGGAAGGATACAGGTAAATGGCAATAGATTTCTAATGCAACTAGTAGGATACTCTAGTCCAAGCAAAAGACATTTGGAACCGAATGCAATATTATAGTGGGGAAAATAATTGCAAAACTATAGGAGGAGACATGCTCAGAGGGGGGATTACGCTTGCCTTGACGAGATAAGAGGTAGTAGGAGTCATCGGAGAATTGTAGTTGCACCTCAACTTCTCGATCTAACGAAGCACAAACAACACCGGAAAAGAATCAACAATCAACACATGGCATTGTGCAATGCATACAAAAAAAATGATGATATGACATTTTAATGCAACTAAAGGATCCTAGACATGATCGACAATTTAAATGAGCGGTCCCAAGTTATTTGGCAATAATTGGCACAACCCATATTTATCTTAATTATTCTAACACTACTAGAGTACAATATTTTAATTGTGGTCAAAAATGCATGATGAGGAGGATTTTGGATAGTTCACATTTTTCTGATCATTTTGGTACCTCGAACACAATTTTCTGAGGTCCGGGTAAAAAGTTATTAATTTTATAAAATCTCTTTTTAAATAATTACTTTATTTATTTAAAGTCAAGCGGTAAATATTTTATTTACTCGCCTTCGCGAGAGAGCGAGGAAACATGAAGGAATCATCGATGCTCGATGTCCCTACGTCGCGAGGGAGGAGCGGGGAAACATGTGCTAACAAGGAGGAAAAGAAAAACAAAACAGCAGAAAAAACAGACCAACCGGCCTGTGGCCCGGTTTTGGCCGGTTTGGGGCCGGCCTGGTTCCAGAGAGAACCGGCTGTGAGGCCGGCTTTGGCCGGTTACGAGGCCGGGGGAGTGACAGAGAATTCCGGCCCTCAGGCCGGTTTGTGCCGGATCCACGGCCGGTTAGAGGCCCGTGAGAAGCGGCCTGTGGCTCGGTTTGAACCGTTCTCCTGACCGGGCGCGCGAGCGAGGCGACAGCGAGGTGCGGTACACGCACGGGCACGGCGGCGAGGTCCACGGCGTGGAGCGTGAGCTAGTACGAGAGAGGGAGAGGGAGAGGGTTCAGGCGATCGTCGTGCTCACCGTCAGCAAGTAGGAGTAGACGGCGGGTGCGGGGATGCAGCGACGGCGACGGAAAAAAAATGCTCACGGCGGTGCTCGCGCTGCCGCGGCGAAACGGTGGACGGCGGCGGCGATTCCCAGCTCCTGCGACCGATTCCTGTGGCGAGGGGGTAGCAGGCGACGCGGTGGAGCTCCGGCGCTGCTCGGCTTGGCTCGTAGAGGCGTAGAACGGCGGCGATTCGCGGGGCGGAGCTCCGGCCGGAGTTCAAGAAGACGAGCACGGCGGCGGCAACTCCTCGCGCCTCGGCTCGATTCCGTTGGGGGAGAGGAAGAAGAAGGCGCAGCGGACCTTCTTGCAGTCTCGGATTGGCTCGGGGAGGCTCCAATCGACGGCGATGCGCCGGCGGCAACCTAGCTAGGTCACGGGCTCGGGGGAAGCATAGAGAGAGGGGAACGGGGAACTCGGGGAAGTGAGCAGGTGCGGCCTCGTGCGCCCTTGTTCTGCAGGTGGTGGCAGCGAGGGGAGGGCCCGGCGCGGCGTGCGGCAGTGGTGCTGGTCCGGCGGGATCGACGGCTTCGGTCGCTACAGCGTCGAGGACGATGACGTCTTCGCGAAGAACCCCCTGGAGACATTGTTCCATCACCAACCAGTCCTTCCCTGTTTATCCTTTAAATCCAGTAGCTCTCCAAATAATTTATTCAAGGCATTTAAACAATTTAGAAAAATCTGAAATAATTTGGGGAGGCTCCCCTGGTCAAATAGTTGTTACACAAAAATTGGGGTTTATAAATAAATGGTTTTGACCAACTTTTATTCATAGGTTCCAAAATAAGCATTTTGCTAAACTCAAAAAGGTTGCTCTTTTGGAAAATTAAAAGCAAGTGCAAAATATTATTTTTGAAATCTTGGAACTCCCTTGACAAAATATAAAACTCCAACAACTTTTATTTGTCACCAAAACTTGGCAAACTCAATCCGGTTAAGTTGGCATTTGTGCTAAAACCAAAATATTAGTACTTTGGAATTTTTGAGCAAAGGCAAAAATATTAATTTGAACTCTTTAAAACTTCCTTGACAATTTATACGATGTCAAGTACCTTTGTTTGCAAGCTTAAGCACTTTTAGGGATTTGAATTTTGTTAGCAAGTTTGGCATTGTGTTTTTAAAATGTGCCAAACCAATTGTTTTACTTGTTTAGCGATTTAATATGGATGCTATGATGCAATGCAACACAAAAAGTGGAAAAATTTATTCGGGTTTTTAGGTTCTCGAATTTCGGGCTGTTACAGATGCCACGTGGGCGAGTGATCCTACGGATCGTCGCTCACTTTCTGCTTACTGTGTGTTTCTTGGTGGTTCGCTTGTTGCTTGGAAGACGAAGAAACAGGTTGCGGTTTCCCGTTCGAGTGTTGAGGCTGAGCTGCGGGCTATGGCTTCGTTGATTGCTGAGGTGACCTGGTTACGGTGGTTGCTTGCAGATTTTGGGGTCTCTGTTACGACACCCACTCCACTTTTGTGTGACAGTACAGGTGCTATCAGTATTGCACGTGATCCGGTCAAGTATGAGCTGACCAAGCATATTGGTGTTGATGCTTTCTATACACGTGCTCAGGTGCAGGATCAGGTTGTTGCGCTTCACTATGTGCCTTCAGATTTGCAGCTGGCAGATTTCTTTACAAAGGCACAAACTCGAGCGCAACATGACTTCTTACTCTCCAAACTCAGTGTTGTGGATCCACCCTAAGTTTGAGGGGGGGTGTTAGAGTAGATTTGTGCATATTGTATTTTGCCCATATGTTAGGGGCCTTCCTGCATATTCACCTGTATATGTACTATATATATGTGGCCTTTGGCCCCCTGATAATACAAGCTGGCTATTACCCTAACAAGAAGCAGCTTCGAATCACTCTGCCTAACATAATCCCACATGAACGATTGAAAAGTATGTGATTGGGTAGTGCGAGCACGAGAAGAGCAACATTTTTCACAGCATAAAGCCAGCCTGGGCCCCCAATATCAAGAGCCCATCCTCCACTGCCAGGCCATGTCTCCTCCCATATCCTATACGATGCTGTCAATAGCAAATACCCAGAAACTGAAACTGTTACAGGGAAGTAACGCTGCCTGTCACCAAATCCTGCAACGATGTCTGAATCCTGGTTTAAAAGCAGAAGGATGGGTGCTAGGGAGAAAATAGCACGGTTTGAGCCACCAGTGAGTGTTATATTGACAACACCGTGGAAAAGTTGCCAATCGCAGGCATCCAAGCTGCCTCAGCAGCCAGTCTCTTGAGAGTGAAAGTTCGTGCAGCATGAGCTCTTCGTTGCTGCAGTAGCCTTGCTTTGGGTGGAAAGGCAGAACCCCGACCGCCAGATGGACTATGTGCTGTACCTCTATCTGTTGCTTTGTCACGCAACAACACAGTTAGTTCAAACTTAATTTGTAGTGCAATGATCATGAATATAGCAGCATAGAGACCCAAAAGAGACATTCTGGCCCCTTCTATAGCCAACATGTTAGTGAACTTCTCAGCTTCATCCTCATCTGCAAAACTTTTGGCCCTTAATTGTCCTTCTAGCAGATAGGTAACTGTGAACAAGGCTACTAAGAAAGAGAACACCCATGGCAAAACCCTCGTGCTGGACTCCGAAGGGAGATGTGTGAATACTATAAAGATAGCAGCAGAGACGATTGTTGCAACAAGAAGAGGATACAGAACAACTGCCTGGAAGAAGTACTGCACATATATGTAGATGCCTAGTGTAATTCCAACTCCCACTGGCCGCCGTAGCGACCTCGACCTCCTCTCCGCCGTTCCCTGCCTCGACCTCGACCTCCTCTCCACAGCCAGGTGAGCCCGCGCCCCTCCCTCCCTTTCCCTAGCTCGCCCGCACTGTCCGAGACAAACTAGCTAGGGTTAGCTCGCTGGCGGTGGCGGACAGAGACGTTGGAGGCGACGAATGGCACGGTTCCGCCGAGTCGGTTGCGCCATGGCGGCAACGACGGCGAAGGACGTGTACGGCTGCGCCATGGCACGCGGTTCGTGCGAAGGTTGAAGACAACCTTGTCCACTTTTCAGAAACCCCCTGGTGTTTTAGGAAATTGTGAGATGTTCTATAAACAGGCCCCTAGTTCCTGTTTTGGGTTGTTTGAGGGCCTTTTTGAAAAGGAAATTAGGAAATGTTAGGAAATGTAAAAATTAGGAAATGTTAGGAAATTTTTAGTACATGTAAAAATTTAGTACATTGTAGTTTTGTAATTTTGTAGTACATGTAAAAATTAGGAAATTTTAGTACTTTGTAGTTTTGCAATATTTTTGTGTAGTTGCAAAGATCATTTAGATCATTTTGTTTGAAGTTTGAAGTTATTATTTTTGGATAGCAAAATTTAGGTCATTTAGATAGCAAAATTTAGATCATTTAGATAGCACAATTTAGGTAGTGTTAATAGTTAGTAGAAAAATTGTTAGTAGAAAAAATTGTTAGTAGAATTTTTTTGTTAGTGTTAATAGTTAGTGATAGAATTTGACGAGGGGTAGACTCATCAAGACCCATGGTTAAGATCCTTGGGTTATGAATATGGGGGAGAGAACGTGCTAGAGCTGGAAGTATCGTCGGCTGACAAGCGAGGCAAAGATTTTACCCAAGTTTAGGGCCCTCGAGTGGAGGTAACACCCCTACGTCCTGCCTGTCTGTTATTGATTTGAGAGTATATGCTGGTTACAAGGGGATCCCAGCGAGATACTGATCTCGCTAGGGTTTTGGTGGTTCTGAAAGTGCCTGTCTGGTTCGACGGCCCTCCCAGCCTTTATATAGTAGGCTGGGTCTCGGGTGTTCGTAACCAACTTGAATTACATGTAAGAAAAGTCTAAACCGACTATGGTTTCGCCTAACTTGGAGGGTACTCCATATTCTTGGGCCTCCCTTCATGGGCTTTTCGTAGGCTTTTGGTAGTTTGGCCTAGTCGATACGTGCACCAGGTCTCCTCATGGTAGGGTACCCGATAGGTATACCCATGTCAGTAGCCCCCGAGTACTTGTCTGATTCGAAGAGTCGGGCATGGACTCACTCATCTGTGCACATTACATTCTTTGCATCTATGCTTTTATTAATTGGAATTCCTGTATGAATAGCACATGTTGGCTATGTCGAGTATTTCATCGACTATGGTTTTTGCTTATGATAATCAAGGGATAATTAGCTTAGCAGGCCCGGCACTCACGACGGATCGGGACGGGTTAACTACCATTCGGGCAAAACTTTACTAGCTTTCAATCAGACTCGAGTCCCCGGACTCGAATCTGGAACAGACTGGTCCGACTCGAATCAGGCCGCTGAGGTCTTACTGACTCGTACTGCAGTATAACTTTGATTTTACCCAACGCGTCCGTCGAGATGTTTCATCATGTCTGCTGACACGGAAATCTTAAGGATTAACGCTGCAGGAGCGGTCTCTAGCCCTGCTCGACTGATCGGCGGGCCTTACCTTTGCACTATGCATGCAGCATCCGAGGATCGTCAGATACAACTCGGGAATATTTCGAGTATGGTTTTATATTATGCTATGATATATGAGCCGAGTATTTGTCGACTGATCTTTTGCCATTATTCTATTGGGTGCGCGACAGCGCTTCCGATGGGAGTAGCCCCCGAGATTGTGCTTTATTACTTGCAATGGAGGATAATCTCAAAATCTTTTTTTCTACATATGTTAGTCAAAGAAAATTTTCAATACGCTCCCGATGGGAGTTCTTTGCCTTAGTCGAAGAGGCATCGACTGTCATATATGTGTCGTAGCCGAACGACCAATCGAAAGTCTGATGTACATCAGTCGAATAAAACATCGAGTAACTTTTATGTCTTTGCATACCAGCTGTGTGAGCTGTAGTAACGTCAGCAATGACGCATTCTGCGACTGCAATTTCTGACAAGCGATGGCGTGCTTGCTATGACTGATGGGACGCAACACACATGTGGGCCCATCTTGCAGAGCTGACCAAGTACGGCGCCGTTTGGACTAGATTTGACCGGTCTGGCGCGATTTTCACTGGGCATGATGATGGTTCCTAGATTCCCGTGCGTAGTGGGCGCAGTGGCCGGAGACGGTTGCTCTCCGTGGCCGCCACGTGTATGGTAGGATGTCGCGTGGAGCGTATGCTTACGGATTAACGGTAGTGATCTTTTTGGACCTGTGGTAAATAGGAAGAGCGACAGAGCTTTTTACTTGTCATTTGGCTCCTGCGCCGCCTCCCGCTCGTCTTCCTCCTTGCGCTGCGCCTCCGTTGTTCTTGCACTCAAGTTTTCTGCGCTCCACCCATCCATGCTGCCAATGGCCAAAGGTGGGGGTTCGAAGCGAGGTGCTGTGTCTGCTATCGCGACTGACGCAGCGACAAAGGGGAAGAAAAGCGCAGCTAGCGCATCCGCAGCCGCCGCCGCCCTGAAGAAAAGCAGCGGGGACTGGTCGAAGTCCGTCATCAAGGACGCCAGCTCGCCAAGTTCCGCGGGCAAGGTCTGCTTCCGCCCGCAGATCAACTGGCCATCCGCGCGCCGTCGCCCAAGGAGGTACTCCCTGAACCACGCGCCAATGAGCGTGTTTGTTTTGTGGAGTTTCTCCCTAGAGGTTTCTCCCTTCCGCTCCACAACTTTGTTCGTGGATTGCTCTATGCTTATGGGGTGCAGATCCATGATCTCACCCCTAACGGTGTTCTGCACATTGCGTGTTTCATCACGCTGTGTGAATGCTTTTTGGGAGTTGCCCCAAGTTGGGCATTGTGGAATGCCATCTTTATGGTGCGACCGAACAGGGGAGGCGGTCGCACCTACCCTGTGGGCGGCTGCGGGATTCAGGTGCGTGGCGACACCCGCTATTTTCGCCTGAAGACAGTCGACTCCGCGCAAGGGTGGAGGAAGGGGTGGTTCTACGTCAGCGTCAAGCAAGGCGCAGTCGCCACTTTCTCGACTGAAAGTTTTGCGAGGACCAAGGCGTGGGATCACCAGCTTTCAGCCGAAGAACTGGCGGAAGCAGGACCTTTGCTGACCCAGATTGGAGATTTGCTGGATAAGGTGACTGGTGTGCATCTGATGGCCACCTTTTTGAAGAGGTGGATGTGGCCGATCCGTGCCCGAGCACACCCCATGTGGCAGTATGAAGGTGCGCACGACCCCAGTCGGATGAGCCCAGAGGAGCTGACGAGGAACGAGTTGTTGGCGCACGTGCGATCCATCACCAACCTCAAGGCATCCGACCCCTGCAACGTCGATTGCCCTGTCACTCCGCATGGAGCTGACAATCCTTTGACCGAGGTTAGTGCAGTTGTTGCTTTTTTGCCATCGAGAGTTGCCACTCGTGTGCTTTGTGGTTATCAAATTTTGCTTCTAACTTGGCAGTTGTGATATGTGATATGCAGGGTCATTCGACTGCTGTCTCTCTTCCTCCTCTGCCAGAAGGTGGCCCGACTGAAGAAACACATGTGCTAGAGGTGGAAGCGATGGGGGATCACTCGCCGATCCCTTCCACCACCACTTCACATGTGGATGAAGTTGAGGAGGAAGCAGCAGAGGAGGTACAGACTGAAGAAGTGGTCGTATCATACCACGAAATCGACGTCGCGCCTCCGAAGCATCGTCGATTGGTCAAAAAGGTATCTTCCTCTGTGAATTCACCCGCGAAGGAGCAGGACTTGGAGGACGACGAAGATTCGGGCTCACCACCCGTTACCAAGGGCGCTCCTTTGCTTGTACGCCCTCTGGGCTCGACCCCTCCTCCCCAGTCAAGTGCAGCCCTTCCTTTTGGAGGCCCAAATTTTGAAGACCTCGACTATGAGGAAGATGAGGAGCACAGGTTTGTGCATTTGCTTATGGTATGAAAGCTTCTACTATTGCGTAATTGTGTTAAAGTTGCTTTCCTTTGCGTCACTCGCAGCACGGAGACGGAGCAGCCCACGTCTCCTCCAGCCAAGAAAGCTCCGACTCCGGACCGCCCAGATACTCCTCCTACTGCAGCCGAAGTCATCCAGCCAGCAGCCACGGCGACTGTCGTGGAGACAACCAAGGTTACGAGTGTGGTGACTCTGGAAGTCGGGGCATCTGCCGCAACCCCTGAACCTTGGACGAGCCATGTGAGTATCTTTGGATTAGTCCATGTACTTTGGCACTGTGTGAGTTGTAACTTATGCTGAATGCGTGTGCTTGCAGCCTTCTACCGCACCCTGGCAGAATCTACTAAGGCCTATGTCCAGGTGGAGCAGGAGAGGGATAGCCTGCGCAATGACCGGAGCGGCTCAGTCGTAAGTTGATTTTGTTGTTGTTTCTGAAGCTCTTTTGCAATGCTTGGCTTTGTCGATTATGGACTATATGTGATATGCTACCGCAGGCGAAAAGACAGCGACTGAGTCCCGCCTAAAGGAGCTGGAGGAGGCACTCGCCGCGCAGCGCGCTGAGTCAAAGAAAGAGCTGGATGCTGCCACAAACTCAGCTGCCGTGCGCGAGCGAGGATATGCTGAACAACTGGCGGAACTCACGCAGGTCGTAGGAGGTGAGTAATCCTTTCCCTTTGACATTATGGTGTAGCTGCTGAACGCTATATGTTGATTTTTGCTCTTTGTGATTTGTGAAGGAGCTGCTGGCGCACCGGCCTCTGCAGACACGGTGAGCGACGATCTGTCACTCGACCGGTTTGTGGGCGACCTCGGGGCCATGTGCAACCACACAAAGGATACACTCACCAAGTCGACGAGTATACTTGGCGCAGTGTACAAGGCTGTGCTTCCGAGTGGCGAAGTTCCATCGACTATGGATGGCTTCGCCGATGTCTTTGGCCCAGGAACTTCCACCACGGCGGATTTCGCTCGCGCCCTCACGGTACGCGGCTCGGAGTCTGCCCTCAAGCTCCTTTTAGGTCACGGATTAGAGGGTGACTACGAGAAAGCTCTTTCTGAGTTCCCGCAGAAGCCAGACGGGAAGCTCGTGTCTCTGAAGGAAGTTAGCGGGCTGATACGTCTCCAACGTATCTATAATTTTTGATGTTCCATGCTTGTTTTATACCAATTGCTACATGTTTTGTATCTACTTTACAACACTTTTATACATTTTTTTGGACGAACCTATTAACAAGATGCCGAAGTGCCAGTTCCTGTTTTCTGCTGTTTTTGTATTCCAGAAAAGCTAGTCTGGAAATATTCTCGGAATTGGACGAAACCTTTTCGGGAGGTGCTATTTTTCCAGAAGACACAAGATGACGCAAAGAAGCAACGGAGAGGAGCCACAGGGGCCCCACAAGCCATGAGGGCGCGGGTGCCCCCTCTGCCGCGCCCTCATACGGTGTGGGACCCACGGGGCTCGCCAGCCGCCGCCCTTTCGCCTACTTATTCCTCCCGAGAAAATAACCCTAGACACCTGGGCCATTATCCACGAAAAGTTCCAGAGACGCCGCCGCCGTCAACCCTAGCTCGGGAGGGTCCAGAACCTCTTCCCGGCACCCTGCCGGAGAGGGGAATCGTCACCAGAGGCTTCTTCATCGCCATGCCTGCCTCCGAGGTGATGCGTGAGTAGTTCATCCTTGGACTACGGCTCCATTGCAGTAGCTAGATGGTTGTCTCTCCTATTTGTGCCATCATGTTTAGATCTTGTGAGCTGCCCTACATGATCAAGGTCATATTATTGTAATGCTGCATGTTGTGTTTGCTGGGATCCGATGAATATTGAATATTATGTCAAGTTGATTATCAATCTATGGCCTATGTTATTTATGATCTTGCATGCTCTCCGTTGCTAGTAGATACTTTGGCCAAGTAGATGCTTGTGACTCCAAGAGGGAGTATTTATGCTAGATAGTGGGTTCATGCCTCCATTGAATCTGGGACAGTGACAGAAAGTTCTAAGGTTGTGGATGTGCTGTTGCCACTAGGGATAACCTAACGATGCTATGTCCACGGGCATATGTGTTTGTTTACATTACGCACTTTACTTAATGCGATTATCCGTTGCTTGCAACTTAATACCAACGGGGGACTCGGATGACAACCCGGCGGTGGATTATTAGTCATAGACGCAGTTGGATGATGGTCTATGTATCATGTCATAATGCCCAATTAGATATCATAGTAATCATCATGCCATGTATTTGCATTGTCATGCGCTCACTATTTGTCAATTGCCCAGCTGTAATTTGTTTACCCAACATGTTAGATATCTTTATGGAGAGACACCACTAGTGAACTGTGGACCCCGGTCCAATTCCTTTACATTGATTAAACCACAAACTGCAAACTGTTCCTTTTTCATTCGCTGCAGCTTAAAACTCATTTTCCACACGAGATGTTTAATCCTTTGTTTTCAGCAAGCCGGTGAGATTGACAACCTCACTGTTTCGTTGGGGCAAAGTACTTTGATTGTGTTCTGTGCAGGTCCACGTTGGTGATCGTGTTGCGCCGTGCGAGCCGCCAACAACCTTCTGAAGAATCGTTACTCCTACGGGTTCGATAAACCTTGGTTTCATACTGAGGGAAAACTTGCTGCTAGGCTACATCAAACCTTCCTCTTGGGGTCTCCCAACGAGCAAGTACGTCTTGCATCATGGGCCAGCTGCGCAACTGGCCGAAACTTTCATGGCTACCATGGAGCGCCGTTCAGCAGAGGTTGCCGGGCGCGCGCTTAGGTCTAAGTCAGAGTCTGCTTCTTAGATTTAGGGCTGATGCACCCTTTCTTTTTATGCCATGTAACGATATCGTTAAACCGCGAGTATGCGTGTGGTGTTGCTACTCTTTTATGCCAATGGTCTTTTGTTAATGTGTATGCGCTCGAATAGCTGTATGCTAGTTAAACTGAACTTACGCCTTGAGTTTCCTCTGCTAATACGAACTTTGTGTTGCGACTATGCTCTTTGAACAGTCACGGGAACCCGCTGCTTCGACTGGCTCCTCGCAACCTCCTGCTGCCACCCGGTCACAAGCGCAGGTGGCAAATGACGCCAAAGTTATGGAGTTTATGAAAACTTGATTCGTGAAAATGGAGCAAGACCAGAAGAGTGCTCAGAAAGAGCTGGAAATGATAAAGACGAGGCCCGCATTGGCTACCCAACGCGAGGATTATCTGCTTGGCGAGATGGAGCTCGTAAAGAGGCAACTCGAATGTGAGGCTGATCCTTGCCCAATTCACAGTCGTGTGGCCATTCTTTTCCCATTTTGACTCAACTTGTATATTTTGCAGGCTTTGTTGACAACTTCCAAGCAGAACAGGCTCGCGTTGAGGAGCGTTTGGATAGTGTTGTCGACCACCCCACGACTGGTCGACAGCACTTTTGGCTTGATAAATTTCATGCGCGTGTACTCGCCACTTTGAAGGATCGCGCTTAGCGAAGTGCTCAGTTACTCGAACTGTGCAGGATGGCCTTCATCCGACTCAACAAGACCCTTTTTCCTGCGGGGCCACAACCACAAGGGATTCACGCCTTGCTGAATATCTTCCACCATGCGGGTCCCACTCGAGAGTTGCTGACCCAGAAGCTTGTGGTTGGAGCGAACGTGGTCATGGCGTACGTGCGGAGTCAACGACCATTTTTGGTGTTACCACCACCCGAAATTGGGGCGACTCTGGATCAGGCAGATCTGGATGGCACAGTTCGTTCTGCGGAGGTGCTGGTCGAGCGTATGCACGACCAACTATGTGGGCCCATGTTACCCATCAAGGAAGATACTGAGGAATAAGGCAACGTGTGTATGTAAATATTTTTGTACAGGGAGGGGGAAGCCCCCGAGTATAAATGTGCCTCTTATATATAATATGAATTATGTATTTTGGCGTTCTCGCAGCCCCCGTGTCCATCGAGTGGGGTGTTATGAAATATGTGTTGATTGTGAAGTAACATTTGCACAGCCCCCGAGTATTCGAGTGTAGCTGCGAAGTTTTGCGTTTTTTGGTTTACGCAGCCCCCGAGTGTTCGGGTGCGGTTAAGTTATGAGTTATGTGAATAGTAAATATGGAGAGATAGGAGGAACATTGATTTTATTCCACTTTTGAATGTTAAGCTGCAGGCCGCCTCATTAAAAACCTTCCAGCACCCTTAGGTACCCTGGTAAGGAAAAGAGCGCGTCTGAAACCTGCAGCTATCCGACATATCACCTATTACAGTGTATGACTATGAACATGCTAAGCATAGAAACAGCGCAGGTGCGCAACATTCCAAGGATTGTGTGAGAGTTCGCCTGTCTTTCCATGCTTCAGTCTATACGCACCACCGCCAAGGACTTCAGTGATGATGAAGGGACCCTCCCATGGGGAGGCGAGCTTGTGCACCTTCTTTTGCTTCAGTCGAAGAACCAGGTCGCCAACCTCGAAGGACCTGGTGCGCAGGCGACGGCTATGATAGTTGCGGAGATCATGCTGGTAGATAGCTGTGCGTGCTAGCGCTGTGTCGCGTGCTTCGTCGAGTAAGTCGACTGCATCTTCGAGTGCTTCATCTGCATCTTCTTCGTTGTATGCTTCGACTCGTGGTGCATTGAATCGTACATCTGATGGCAGGATTGCTTCTGCGCCATAGACCATGAAAAATGGAGTGAACTGCGTTGAAGCATTAGGAGTTGTGCGTAGGCTCCATAGCACAGATGGGAGTTCTTCGACCCACGCACCCATGGCCCTTTTGAGTGGCACCAGGAGGCGCTTTTTGATCCCACTTGTCACGAGTCCATTGGCTTTTTCGACTTGGCCATTGGACTGTGGGTGTGCCATGGATGCGTAGTTGAGCGTGATGTCTTGCTCTTTGCAGAAAGTTCGGAACTCTTCAGCCGTGAAGTTTGTGCCATTATCAGTGATAATACTGTTTGGGACACCGAAGCGGTAGATGATGCTCTTTATGAAGTTAACTGCCGTACTAGCAGTCGAATTTGTGATTGGGACTGCTTCGATCCATTTTGTGAATTTGTCGACTGCCACCAGTAGGTGAGTATGCCCGCCATGCGAAGATTTTTTGAGTGGCCCAACCATATCAAGCCCCCACTGGGCGAAAGGCCAGGCCAATGGTATGGTCTTCAATGCCGATGCGGGTGCGTGCGGCTTTGTTGCAAACTTTTGACAGCCGATGCACCTTTTGACTATGTCCTCCGCGTCTTTGAGTGCTGTGGGCCAGTAAAAACCTGCTCGAAAGGCTTTGGCTACGAGTGATCGACTGCTGGAATGATGCCCGCAGGTACCTGGATGAATATCTCGAAGTATAGCCTAGCCATCTTCGAATGCGATGCAACGTTGGAACATACCTGATATGCTTCGTTTGTATAACTCACCGTTGATGACGGTGTATGCTTTGGATCTTCGAGTAACACGCCGGGACTCGGTTATGTCATCTGGTAGCTCGTTGCGGAGTATGTATGCCAGAAAAGGTTGAGTCCAAGTTGGCTCGTGATGTCTACGCACGCTTCTATTCTTGTAGACAGTGTTGGGCCTCCAAGTGCAGAGGTTTGTAGAACAACAGCAAGTTTCCATTAAGTGAATCACCCAAGGTTTATCGAACTCTGGGAGGTAGAGGTCAAAGATATCCCTCTCAAGCAACCCTGCAATTAAGATACAAGAAGTCTCTTGTGTCCCCAACACACCTAATACACTTGTCAGATGTATAGGTGCACTAGTTCGGCGAAGAGATATTAAAATGCAAGTGATATGGATGATTATAAGTGGTAATTGCAATCTGAAATAAAAATGGCAGCAAGCAAACAGGTAGCAGGACTGGTTGTAAACGGTGTTTCAATGCTTGGAAACAAGGCCTAGGGATCATACTTTCACTAGTGGACACTCTCAACAATAATAACATAATTGAATACATAGATATTCCCTCTTCACTATGCTACTCTGAGCTATTCTCCTGTTGGATAGAAATACCAATCTACTGCGTAGGGCTATAACAGCACTCCCTAAAGTCTGAGTAAACAAACACCACAATATCATAGCACACCAAAACAATTGCGTAGGGCCCTCAGCCCCGAGGGAGAACTACTCCCTCCTCATCATGGGAGGCAGCAACGACGATGATGGAGGCGGTGGCGTCGATGGAGATGGCTCCGGGGGCACTTCCCCGTCCCGGCAAGATGCCGAAACAGAGACTTCTGTCCCCCGAATTAGGGTTTTGGATGGCGGCGGAGCTCTGGAACTTTTCTGGAGAAATCGTCGAGGCACTTAGGGTTATTTTCTCGGGGACAATATATAGTCCAAAGGGCGTCGCGAGAAGGCGACCGAGGTGACGACACCACACCTGGGCGCGGCCAAGGCCCAGCCGCGCCCAGGTGTCGTGTGGAGGCTGTGGGCCTCCCTGGACTTGTCCTTCTGGCTCCCGGAGTCTTCTGGCGAAATAGAATTTCTGTAATTTTTCCAGATTTTTCTGAGCACTTTCAATTTTGGACATTTTTTGCAATGCACAGACATAATAAACAGAAACTGGCACTGTGGCATCTTGTTAATAGGTTAGTCCAATAAATGTATAAAAGTGACATAAAGTAGATGCAAAACATGTAGCGATTGGTATAAAACAAGCATGGAACATAAAAAATTATAGATACGTTGGAGACGTATCCGCATCCCCAAGCTTAGTTCCTGCTCGTCCTCGAGTAGGTAAACAATAAAAAAAAAAAAAATTTGAGGTGACATGCTACCAACATAATCTTGATCAAATAATATTGCAAGACACATGTAAATGAATGAAGTGATCCAAGTCAATGGTCTATAGTTTGCTACCAAGTAGATAATGAGTAAACAATGAATCACACAAGCCAAACATTTTCATGGATTGTACTTTCAAGACAAGCATCAAAGTGTTTTGCATAGGTGTTAACTCATAAAGTAATAGTTCCTAGCAAAAGGTATTCAATCAACACAAAGGAAGAATTAAACTTCAGCATTTGCTTCAACTTTCAACATATTTATGTCATGGATATCGTCAACACAAAGTAGTATAACAAGTCCAATACGTTGCATATAACCCATGTTGCACAAAATTGACACTAATGTTTGCTTGTGGAAGACAGAAAGAATAGGAAAACTGACTCAACATAAAAGAAAAGAAAGGCCCTTCGCAGAGGGAAGCAGGGATTAAATCATGTGCTAGAGCTTTTAGGTTTTTGAAAGCATATAGAGATTGCATAAAATATTTGACACTCCTCCCAACCTTGCTTACACAAGCCATGGCTAACCGAATCCTCGGGTGCCTTCCATCAATCACATACCATGGAGGAGTATCTATTTTGAGAGGTGTTTGTTAATTGTCAACGAATGGTAGCGGGTGATAACAGTATTCTACCTGTCAAACAGACTTTCAAGAGCGGCTCCCATAGGGACGTTATTTCTATCAGCAAGGCAGATCATCCCTTTTTCTCTTTGGTTTACACACATGCAGATATTTCACTGTGTTGTCATTTCTTACTGACGAATCAGGGCAAAAGTGTGAAGAGAATTAATGGTTAAAGTTATAATTAATTGGGACTGGGCACCCCGTTGCTAGCTCTTTTTGCAAAATTAGAGGATAAGCGGATGTATATGCCGCTAGTCCAGGTGTGAAAGTCCATTTGACAACCAGAATAAAGAATAACCGCACTAATTCCTCATGAGCTGGTAAACATTGACACAAAAAGGGAATAATAACATTTTGAATAATTTAAAGGTAGCACATGAAAAATTTACTTGGAGTGGCAAGGAAATACCACATATAGGTAGTTATGGTGGACACAAATGGCATGGATTTTGGCTCAAGGATTTGGATGCACGAGAAGCATTCCCTCTCAGTACAGAGTTTAGGCTGTGGCATCTTGTTAATAGGTTAGTCCAATAAATGTATAAAAGTGACATAAAGTAGATGCAAAATATGTAGCAATTGGTATAAAACAAGCATGGAACATCAAAAATTATAGATACGTTGGAGACGTATCAGCTCGATGAGGAGTACCTCGACTGGCGGGTCCTCTGTGCTGGGTGCTTTGCTCTTGGCTGGTGCAGTCGATGCAGTAGGTGCTCTTTTCTTCTTGATAGATCTATGCTCAATGCGCTCGAGAAAAACGCCAGATGGAACTGGTGCGCCGGTAGAGCCAAGATTGGCCAGCATGTCAGCTTCTTCGTTGCTTTCTCGTCCAATGTGCCGCAACTCGCAGCAATCGAAGCTGCCCTCCAGTGTGTTGTACATGCCGTGATAGGCGATCATGTTATCTGCTATGGCATCGCAAGCCTTCATTGTTTGCTGTACCACCAGGTTCGAGTCACCGTAGATCATCAGTCGAGTGCATCCGTGTGCTTTGGCCATCCACATGCCATGGATCAAGGCCTCGTACTCGGCTTCATTGTTTGATGGTAACTTGAATCCCATTTGCAGGACATAGCGGAGCTTGTCGCCTTTTGGTGATATTAGGATAACGCCTACGCCTGCACCTTCATGTTTCTTGGAGCCGTCAAAGTACATTGTCCATGAGTTGGACAAATCTGGCACACCAAGTAGTTGAGCTTCGATCCACTCGGTTGTGAAGTCGGGTAAGACTTGTGCCTTGATGGCTTTCGGGTGCTTGTACTTGATGTGCCTTGGTCCTAGCTCGATGAGCCATTTTGCGACTCGTCCAGTTGCATTGGGATTTGTGAGGATATCCTCGATTGCTGAGTTACTCACCACCGGATCGGGTGTTCTGCGAAGTAGTGCGTCAATTTTCTGGAGGACATGAACATGGCGTAAGCCAGCTTTTGATAGTGCGGGTACCGCTGCTTTGATATGGATAGGACCTCGCTCAGGTAGTAGACTGGCCGTTGTATGCTCTGGGCGTGTCCCTCTTCCATGCGGTCGACCACCAGCACGGTACTCACCACCCTATTTGTAGCTGAGACATACAGGTATAGCGGATCCCGTTCTTTAGGTGCGACAAGGATCGGAGGGCTTGTGAGGATTCGCTTGAGATCCGTAAAGGCTGCTTCCGCTTCTGGTGTCCACTCAAATTTGTCTGCTTTTTCATCAGTCGATAGAACGGCAGTGCTTTTTCGCCTAGTTTGCTGATGAATCGACTGAGCGCTGCCACTCGACCTGCTAACTTCTGCACGTCATGAAGTTTTGAAGGCCTTTGCATTGTCAGGATGGCCTGTATTTTCTTTGGATCCGCTTCGATTCCACGAGCGGAGACTAGATACCCTAAGAGTTGCCCGACTGGTACACCGAACGTACACTTCTTAGGGTTGAGCTTGATGTGGAAGCGTTTGAGGTTGGCGAACGTTTCTCTCAGGTCATCGAGTAGTGTGTGTTCTTCCCTTGTTGTGATGACAATGTCATCCACGTAGACTTGGACGTTTCGTCCGATTTGCTTTTTGAGACAATCTTGTATCATGCGTTGGTATGTTGCACCCACGTTTTTGAGCCCAAAGGGCATTGTTGTGTAGCAGTAGACCCCGAGTGGGGTTATGAACGCCGTTTTTTCTTCGTCTTCCTCTTTCATCCTTATCTGGTGGTAACCTAAGTAAGCATCCAGAAAGGATAGTCGTGCGCATCCGGTGGTGGAGTCGACGATCTGGTCGATTCGAGGTAGCGGAAGTGATCTTTTGGACAACACTTGTTGAGAGCTGTGAAGTCCACGCACATCCGAAGGATATCTGTATGCTTCTTTCTACGAGTACGGGGTTAGCCACCCATTGTGATTTCTTGATTTCTCTGATGAACCCTGCCGCGAGTAGCCTGTCAACTCAGACTCGACAGCGGCTCACTTTGGTCCGAGATTCGGCGCATTGTTTGCTTGACTGGCTTGGCATCTGGAAACAATTGGAGAGAGTGCTCGGCGAATTCCCTGGGAATACCTGGCATGTCGGCTGGACACCACGCAAATATTTCCCAGTTCTCATGGAGGAATTCGACGAGCGCGCCTTCCTATGCGATAGGCAGACTCGACGATACATTGACTGTCTTGGACGGATCAGTCGGGTGCACCTGATGTGACCTTGTGTCATTTGTTGCGTTGAACATCTGTCGGCTGCCAACTTTTTATGCTCTGGCATGAGTGTTCGGTCGTTGGAGATCGCCAGGTCAGCGAATGTCTGTTCCATGCCGAACGTCTCGGAGATTTTGCTAAACTCACGGTCGCAAGCATCGGACCTTTGAAAGTTTCCACGGACAGTGATGACTCCTTTTGGTCCTGGCATCTTTAGCATGAGGTATGCATAGTGTGGTACTGCCATGAATCGAGCAAACGTTGGGCGCCCAAGAATAGCATGGTATTGTGACTTCTAGTCGATGACCTCGAACTCAATTTACTCTATCTTGAAGTGGCTTTTGTCCCCAAACGTGAAGTCGAGTTGTATTGTGCCTTCTGGGCTGATTGCTCTGCCAGGAACTATACCGTGAAAGGTATTTGAGGATTTTGGGAGGTTGTCGACTGACCTGTTCATTTTACGGAGTGTATCCGCGAAGATGATGTTTATGCCACTGCCTCCGTCCATGAAGACCTTGGTCATGGCGTAACCTCCAATTTGCGCATCGAGTACCAAAGCAGCGTGCCCTGGTCAAACTACAGCCGGGGGGTGATCCTCTCGACTGAAGCTTATGGTGGTTTCAGATCCTTTCAGAAATTCAGGCATGGCAGGAGGTGCCATGATAGCCATATTTACTTGTCGAGTGAGTAGCTTCTGCTGCTGTTGGAGGGGTGACCCTTTTGTATCATGTATATCTGCCCTTGAGGTTGAGGGTATCGATCATCTACTACCCGATGTACGGGTTGTATGGCACCCGCAATATGTCCGCATGTACCAGGCTGTGGTGGTGGTTGCGGTGGGGGCTGAGGACCCATTATGGCAGGTGCAGCATTTGGCTGCTGCACCGGTGCAGGTGTCGGCTGAGCGGATGTAGGGCCGTACCTTTTGAATCGGAGCATGTAGTCAGACGCTAGTTGTTCGAATTCCCTGCAGTTCCTTAGCGAATGATTGGAGCGTAGCTTTCCATCATCCCCTTTGAATAAGTGGAACCTGCAATAGTCATCCATTTTTTCTTCAAACGAACGCTCGGATTTTGTGTCAGTGCGTTTGCGCCACTCTTGCCTTTTGTAGTTGTCGCTTCTCTGTTCGCGGTCTCGACTATCTCGTCGATCATCCGACCTCCGGTTGCTTCTGTCCTGATCGTCACGGGATTGTGTGAACCCAGCCGCCATGAACTCGGGTCTGTCATCGTCGTAGTGACGTTTTGAACGTTTGCGCCTGCGATCATCTCTATATGAGTCTCTGTGGTCTCGACTGCCGCTGTTATGACTATCGCGTGGTGGAGAAGTGCGAGATCCTCACACAGAGTCCTCTCCATCTGCCCACTCAGTCGCCAATTTTATGAGTTGAGCCAAGGAGCTTGGCTTTTCGCGACCAAGTTCTTCCTTGAAATCCTTCCTGGCGAGACCCATGATAAAGGCATCCATGGCCCTATCCTCCGATAGCGGGCCTACTGAGTTACGTATTTCAGTCCATCGCCGTATGTATGATCTCAGCGACTCGTCTGATCGTTGAGTGAAAGCTCTTAGTTTTCGAATGTCTTCGGGCGCTCACAGAGAGGCTCAAAGTTTTGATGAAGTCCCTACGAAAGTGATCCCACGAGTCATACGAGGATGGAGGTAGCGCTTTGAGCCAGTCGATGGCTGTTCCTTCGAGCATGAGTCGTATGTATTGCATCGCCGTAGTGTTTGTGCCTCGCTGACATGAGACGGCGAGTCTGTAGTCCTCCAACCATGCTGAAGGTTCTTGTCGACCGTTGTAGTTGGGTTGTTCAGATGTTAGTTTGAACCCTTTGGGCATCCTTGTATCACGGATGCGGCGATTGAAACACAAGGCTCCACATGGCTCCGGCTCCCGATCGGAATATGAGTCGCTGCTTGAAGACCTGCGAGATCTGCTTCTGCTGGACCTGTGTCGGCGTGTGCTTCTCCTTCCTTCCTCCGAGTGGTGACTGCGACCACTATGATCGCATGTTGCGTGTCGCGGGCTTGCTACCGGGCGATCGTGACTCCCTCCTGGGGTGTGTGTATCTGTCTGTATGGCCTATGCTGCTAGGGCCAGTGATTTGAGTTGTTGGCGATGCAAGGCAGCGTTGGGATCATCCGCCGGAGGCTGCATTGCCTTAAGGTAAGCACCCACGGAGATCAAAGCACCCTCAGCTGTTTTGGGTATTGGGATTCTGTCGGCGTCGTGTGTCATGAATGACAAGTTGTGAGTAATTTTTGCTCTCTCATTTTCTGGGAGGCCTGCCAGCCTTGACCTCTGTCTTGGGGCTGCTTGCCCTGTGGAGCTAAGGGACAGCTGTCTCCTTTGGGCACTCGACAGGCTGGCTTGCCTTTTGCGTTCTTCGAGCGTAGCTCGGTAGTTCTGCAGTCGAATCGATTCCTGCCAGTTGAAATACTGGAAGGTTAACATCTCTTCTGGAGTTGAATCTGCTGGCATCATTGTGCACTCCTTGATGACTTTGTCTGCTTTTGCTGTCATCTCTGCAGTTATTGTCAAAGTTGTGACCCCATCAGGCATGGTTACCGTGCATGGGAATTGTGTAGGCCTACGGCAGGCTGCAGCTGTGGATGATTCTGTAGATATGGCGACGTACACCTGATGGGGCACGACCCGCGGGCATGTGTATGTGCTGTCGATCCCTGTCATGGACTTGACTTCTTCATCCAGGCTCATGTCAGAGTCAGTATGCCCATCGAGTAGATCTTCCAGGCGGAACTCGTTGTCGATGTGCTCATCGACTATGCCCATCTTGGTGTTGACAAAGCTGTTATGAAGTTCAGGGTCGAGGTTGGTGTTGGTGCAGATCTCGGAGTCGATGGTACTGTCGTGTGTAGGTTCGTAGAAGTTGTCGAGGGATATCCCGCAGTCGAAATTCTCATCGAGTGGAAGATCAAACTCGCTGTCGTTTGTGCGGTATGTTGCTTCAGCTTCTTCACCATGGAGTTCCTTTGTCATGAACTCGTTGATCTCGCCAGTCGACATGGTTGTTGCAGGTGAGGCTGCGCCAAGAATCGACAATGAGACAGATGCAGTCGATGGATCCTCGGGTGCCGTTGACACGAGTTGTCGCGGATGTGTCAAGTCCTGCGTACCAAGATTGTTTACGAAAAAATTGAACGCTCCAACAGTTAAATCCAAACCTGACTCGAGACCCAACAACGCTTCTTGAAGCTCTGGCGAGTGCGGATCGAAGTGCATCAGAGGAGCAGAGATGCGCTTTTTGCTGGTGAGACCGGCGGGCTACCGCTTTTTGAGGGAGTCGGCGAATTGCCATGTGTCACCCGAGTCGGCGAGTTGTGGTTTGTTGATGAAGCCGGCGAGTTGCCGTTTGCAGATGCGATCGGCGAGTTGCCGTTTTCCGATGAAACCACCGAAACTTCGAGTCCAGCGCTATTCTTTCCCACAGACGGTGCCACTTGATGAGGTGTAGACTCATCAAGACCCATGGTTAAGGTCCTTGGGTTATGAATATGGGGGAGAGAACGTGGTAGAGCTGGAAGTATCGTTGGTTGACAAGCGAGGCAAAGATTTTACCCAGGTTCAGGGCCCTCGAGTGGAGGTAACACCCCTACGTCCTGCCTGTCTGTTATTGATTTGAGAGTATATGCTGATTACAAGGGGATCCCGGCGAGATGCTGATCTCGCTAGGGTTTTGGTGGTTCTGAAAGTGCCTGTCTGGTTCGACGGCCCTCCCAGCCTTTATGTAGTAGGCTAGATCTCGGGTGTTCGTAACCAACTCGAATTACATGTAAGGAAAGTCTAAACCGACTATGGTTTCGTCTAACTTGGAGGGTACTCCATATTCTTGGGCCTCCCTTCATGGGCTTTTCGTAGGCTCTTGGTAGTTGGGCCTAGTCGATACGTGCACCAGGTATCCTCATGGTAGGGTACCCGATAGGTACACCCATGTCAGTCATACGGCACTACATCCGCTCAGCCGACACCTGCACCGTGCAGCAGCCAAACGCTGCACCCGCCATAATGGGTTCTCAGCCCCCACCGCAACCACCACCACAGCCTGGTAGAGACGGACATATTGCGGGTGCCATACAACCCATACATCGGGTAGAAGATGATGGATACCCTCAACCTCAAGGGCAGATGTACATGATACAAAAGGGTCGCCCCTCCAACAGGCAGCAGAAGCTACTCACTCGACAAGTAAATATGGCTGTCATGGCACCTCCTGCCATGCCTGAATTTCTGAAAGGATCTGAAACCACCATAAGCTTCAGTCGAGAGGATCAACCCCCGGCTGTAGTTCGACCAGGGCACGCTGCTTTGGTACTCGATGCACAAATTGGAGGCTACGCCATGACCAAGGTCTTCATGGACGGAGGCAGCGGCATAAACATCATCTTCACGGATACACTCCATAAAATGAACAGGTCAGTCGATAACCTCCCAAAATCCTCAAATACCTTTCACGATATAGTTCCTGGCAGAGAAATCAGCCCAGAAGGCACAATACAACTCGACGTCACGTTTGGGGACAAAAGCCACTTCAAGACAGAGTCAATTGAGTTCGAGGTCGTCGATTGGAAGTCACAATACCATGCTATTCTTGGGCGCCCAACGTTTGCTCGATTCATGACAGTACCACACTACGCATACCTCATGCTAAAGATGCCAGGACCAAAAGGAGTCATCACTGTCCGTGGAAACTTTCAAAGTTCCGATGCTTGCGACCGTGAGTTCAGCACAATCTCCGAGACGTTCGGCATGGAACAGACACTCGCTGACCTGGCGATCTCCAACGACCGAACACTCATGCCAGAGCATAAAAAGTTGCCAGTCAACAGATCGTTCAAAGCAACAAATGACACAAGGTCACATCAGGTGCACCCGACTGATCCGTCCAAGACGGTCAATGTATTGTCGAGTCTGCCTATCGCATAGGAAGGCATGCTCGTCGAATTCCTCCGTGAGAACTGGGAAATATTTGCGTGGTGTCCAGCAAACATGCCAGGTATTCACAGGGAATTCGCCGAGCACTCTCTCCAATTGTTTCCAGATGCCAAGCCAGTCAAGCAAACAATGAACCAAATCTCCGGACCAAAGTGAGCCGCTGTCGAGTCTGAGATTGACAGGCTACTTGCGGCAGGGTTCATCAGAGAAATCAAGAAATCACAATGGGTGGCTAACCCCGTACTCGTAGAAAAGAAGCATACAGATATCCTTTGGATGTGCGTGGACTTCACAGCTCTCAACAAGTGTTGTCCAAAAGATCACTTCCCGCTACCTCGAATCGACCAGATCGTCGACTCCACCGCCGGATGCGCACGACTATCATTTCTGGATGCTTACTCAGGTTACCACCAGATAAGGATGAAAGAGGAAGACGAAGAAAAAACGGCGTTCATAACCCCACTCGGAGTCTACTGCTACACAACAATGCCCTTTGGGCTAAAAAACGCGGGTGCAACATACCAACGCATGATGCAAGATTGTCTCAAAAAGCAAATCGGACGAAACGTCCAAGTCTACGTGGATGACATTGTCATCACAACAAGGGAAGAACACACACTACTCGACGACCCTAGAGAAACGTTTGCCAACCTCAAACGCTTCCACATCAAGCTCAACCCTAAGAAGTGTATGTTCGGTGTACCAGTCGGGCAACTCTTAGGGTATCTAGTCTCTGCTCGTGGAATCGAAGCGGACCCAGAGAAAATACAGGCCATCCTGACAATGCAAAGGCCTTCAAAACTTCATGACGTGCAGAAGTTAGCAGGTCGAGTGGCAGCGCTCAGTCGATTCATCAGCAAACTAGGCGAAAAAGCGCTGGCGTTCTCACTAGTACAGAACGATACATCGGAAACGGGCCAAAAACCCCTTCGGCAACGGAGAAAGGGTCCGTATCCCCGCCTCTGTCACTGATGTGAAGCCTCACAATGGTAACGGAGATTTTGATCTTTTGCAATAAGTTTAGCAACGGGCATAATATATAATCGTTGGATTTAGTCTTTACATCAGATACAGAGATTAGTTTTCAACCGTTTGTAATGAGGGCTAAAGGAAACAAAAAAAAAAGCCGGTGACGTCTGCTGCGCCGTCGACGGAGTCCTGTGGTTCCTGCTTGACGGCCGCTGGTTCTTCACCTTCCTCTTCGCCCAGCTTCATTGCGTGGTCTTCTTCTACCTATTTAGTACTACACAAAAGTCTTGCTCCTGGAGGCGCCTGCTTCAGTGGACCGTGTGGACGGAGCCCTGCTCCTACGTCTTCACGGTCGCCGCATAGTCTCAAGGTTTCCTCCTCGCCCTAAAGGAGATGAAAAAATCAAAATGTAAGCTCCTTCATCTCTATACACAAGACATATGCTTCTTCATCGGTATTACAGAAAATATAGAACTAATTACAACTAGAACATAGCCTAAACAATGTCTCATATATAGGTAGATTGGACACACAAATTCCAGGGATGGAGCAAGCGAGCCAAGTAGGATGCACAAGATCGATTTCCTTGGGTGTGTGTGCTGGCTGTAGCGACAGTCGTTTTTCTCGTTGGTTGTATCGGGTGATTTCTATATTAATATAGTAGGCCTATGGCTTGTTTCGTCAAAATCGCCCCTAATTAATACATTACCTAAAGTTTCAAAAAACAAATGGCCGCTAATCACAAAAAAGCTCTGGAGAACCCGGCGACGACGCTCCCACCTATGGCTTCACAACTAATCAATGCACCTGATGAGCTTTGCCTCCGTATGCCCGCGGCTATGCACACCGTATAATACGCTTCGGTCAGCGGGATAATCACGTGATGACATCTTCCATCAATAAATGACACGCAGTAGCTAACTCACATGAGCAATAAATGACTTGCCTTCAGCCTCACGTCAACCTAAACAAGAGATTAATTATATGTTATTCTATTCACCCACCGATCATTTTCATTCGTATTCTCAAAATTTTGTATCGGTAATATCTTTTGAACCGAATGTCCAATTTTTTATATTTTTATATTTTTGAGATTCAGGCAAGAAGATCTTTTAAACAAGATCAACATTGGACATATTTCATACATGTTTTTAAAATTTCAAATTTTAAGTCTAAAAATGGTATTGAAATCACAAAAAATTTCATGCATATTTTAATTATTTTTCATGTGAACTTATTGGCAACATCGTATGCGTTATATGTTTTGAACCAATTGTCCGATTTTTATATATTTGAGATCATGTTGAGGAGATGTTAAAAACAAGATCAATATTGGATATTTTTAATGCATATTTTCAAAAAGTTCATAATCTGACTTTTGAAATTAGTATTGAAATCACAAATATTACATGCATATTTTCATTATGACTATTTGTGACATCAAAAATATTTCATAAAAGTTTCGCACATATTACACATTTACATGTTCCCTTTATTTTTTCCTAAAATTAAATGAATTTTCATAAAAAAATTATTAAATTGAAAGTTTTAGCTCTGTTAATAAATAAATGTTTCGAATAATTAAAAAATATTTTTTGTATTTTTGAAAACTGATCAAATTTCGTAAGAACATCAATTTTTTTAATATATATTAAATATTTAATAAATACAAAATATGAAATATTTTTCATAGTGTAATAAATATCAAATATTTAATATTTAACAAACAATTTAATAAATATTAAACATTTGATTTTCAAATATGTAAAACCAAATATTTTCCAATTAAATATTTATTTTTTTCTAAATACTATATATATTCATATTAAAAATGTTCTATTTTTAATATATATTAATATTTTTCCAAAAATTAAATATTTGAAAATGTTCAGTTTTTAATATATAATAATATTAAGTGTCATAATTGTTTTCAAATATTCAATTAAGTATTTTCTAAAAAGTCTCAATACTGGATAAATATTCATATGAAATATTTATTTTTTTCTGAATTTCGAAAATCACAAATTTACAAATAGTTTTACTAAAAAGTAAATCTTTAAATTGTTTATGAAATGTCAGAATATTTAGTAAATATTAATTTTAGAATATGTCATAAATATTTTAAATGTTTCCAAAATCTAGTTAAATATTTGTATTAAATATTTATTATTTTTCAAAAATTTCAGTTTTCGGAAAAAATAATTTATAATATTTTTACTTTTTGATATTTTATTTTTCCAATTTATTTTCCTAACTACTAGTTTAATATGTGTTTTTCAGAAATTTTAGATATTTTATTAAAATGTAATAAATGTTGTAAATGGTGAGAAAATGTTAAAGTTTTAAAAATATTCAGATTTAAATTGTGTTGCACCCACATGTCATGTTGCCTTTAATATCACCACAATTAAATTAATGTCACCATACTTATGTTGAGTAATCAACGTCCACTAAACTTTTAATGCACACGTTAGTTAAAGCAACCTATTAAATGCAGCAGGCTAGATGTCGTCCTATGTTGTACCTCAGCGCTCCATATTTATACGATTGGCCGGCCAAAAATGCTACTTTGTTTCCTAATTGTGAAGCTAACAGCAACTATTGGATTCCCTCCCCGTGTGTCTCCATGTGCCAAAAGTCCACGTTCCGGTAATCACCCGTACATTATCAGCACTTTTCAGTACTGCCCATATACATCCAATCATTACCGTATACGTGGTGTAGTATGGACTTCATTGCTCTCCCGTGTATGTTTGTCTCGCGGGCTCGCCAACAATAATCAAACGTCGGGCTCGCCAGCCAATCAACGTCCATAACAGTTCGTTTCCAGTACGTACGCTTGGGTACATGATTGGATCCGGCCGGCATATACAACTCGCCATCGTATCTGTCTCTCTAATCCATCTCCGGCGTATTCTCCAGCTCGATCCCTGTCGCCGCCATGGACGGGAGGCGGCCGTGGTCGGACCTCGCGCGGACCTTCTCCGCGACATCTCCGCCCGCATTTACACGCCTGCCGAATTCGTCTACTTCCACGTCGTATGTAAGCACTGGCGCGCCTCCCACGACCCGCTGTCCCGGATGTTCCTGCCATGGCTCCTCGCACCGCCGGCCGACAAAGAATCCACCCACCCCAAGTTCAGATGCATCTTCTCCAAGTGCAGCTACCATGTTCTCCCGCCTCCCACCGCCGCAGCTCGGAGCTGGGTGTCCGCCGCGGATGGCACAGCCGTCCGATACCTAACCGTGGAACGCCACCGCCCTACCCTCCACGACCCACTCACCGGAGAACTCACCCGCCTGCCTGTTTTTCCAGACGAGAGCGCCCGGTGGGAGGAGGAGAATCCCCCGTGGTGTCATCTACGGCGACGGCACAACCTTCCTGTACAGCATCTGCATTGTAGGCGACGATGCCATGTTCACGGCAGCTCTGCTCCGTCCGGGCAGCGGCGCGTGGACAGTTGTTGAGAGGACCTTTCGGACACCCAATTATGGCGAGTTCTGCGCCGCCTATCACGACGGCAAGATCATGCTCACCGTGGAGGCTACCCTATGGCGCATCGTCACCCCGGAGCAGGGTGGCGATCATGCGAGCGACCTGCTTGTCACGATGCCGCCTTTGCCGAGGTCGGAGCGAGAACACTACTTGCACGAATACAGCTACGTCCTTAAGTCTCGGGGCATGTTGCTGTGGGTGTCCGTCAAGATCAATCCTCAGTATACCCAGGATGTGAAAGCAGAGCACAAGATGTGGATGACGGTGCACGAACTGAGGCTGCTGCAAGGAAGCGGGAAAAAAAGGACGCGTTGGATCAAGAGAGATACTTCTATCCTGGCCGACCGTCTTGTTCCTTGGAACACCCAATAGTTTTGCCGTGGAAGCCTCAAGGTTTAGCGGTCGACATGGTGGGTGTGCCTTCTTCGTCTTCCACGACAATAACGCCCTGCCGCTTGAAATGTTTGGTATCTTCAGCTATAGCCTTGTCTCCAAGAAGGTCAACTTCTTCGAACGGCTACCTCGAGGATGGAGCAACGAGAGGTGCACGTGGCATGTCATTCAGCCCGCTATTGCTCCAATTCAGGTACACAACAATAAAATATCTAACATCAGTTTTTTAAATACTCTTGATAACATGATATTTTATTATATTGCATTATTATTAAGCTAAAACAGCAGGATAAGAATTTAACCATAAGACTCTACATAAGCATCTACAGTTGAGTTAGTGCTAACAAGTAATACTAATTTGTTGTATCAGGAACTAATTATGAAGGCTCGAGAAGTGAATCAACAGATCAGGCTGCAACAGGCGACTGATCTAGCGTTGGGTCAAACACTCAGCATTCACATAAGGAGACATTACGAGCCTTGTTTCAATGTGGTTGTGCGTAATCTTCCTCTCAGTGTTAAGAGCTCTCAGCTACAACTCTTCTTGAGCGAACACGGCAAAGTGTCTAGGGCCGAGGTACTCTACTATAAGAACACAAAGCGCTCGCAGGGTATTGCCCTCATAACCATGTCTACATGTCATGCAAATCATGAAGATGCTCTGGATGCGCTCAACGAACTATCTTTGGATGGATACAGTCTTGATGTTAGGTTTGTAAATAATTGGCAGCAAGGGTTCAAGCGGCGTCGTCCGCGTTCCACGGGAACACATTAGTTAATATAGTTGTAGATATAGTGATTTCTAACTCTTATAAGTTGCACATGTGTTCCTTCTACATATATCCCAGAATTCATTATATATCCGAGACTTTATAAGCCTACTAATGCTCACATCCATAAACGAAAAATACCCTTTTATAGAAGTTGGAGCGGGTGAACCAGTGTACCTCTAAGAATACTAGATGACGCTCGCAGGTTATTGCCGTCGTAACCATGTCTACATTGCACGCAAATCATGAAGATGCTCTAGATGCGCTCAAAACACTGTCTTTGGATGGATACAATCTTGATGTTAGGTTTATGAAGTAGTGGCAGCAACGGTAGAGGTAGAGACGACCATGTTCCACGAGAACATTCTACCATATTTAGTTCCATCTTCTTGACTAAAGTTATAGTGGTTTGTAACTCTTAAGTTCCACATGTGTTCCTTCTGCATATATTCCAAAATTGAATATGTAGCTGGAGTTGTACCAATCTATGTGAACAAAATGTAAACTGTGTTTACATTTGCATTTTGGCATTTAAATGCACTTGCATGCCAATAAACTATTATATTTTGAGGATGAGAGTTAAACACGTTGAAAACAGGCCGCATGTAAAATTTTCTTGGCATGGGAAGGTAGAATATAGTCTCTCGATTACTGTGCACATACTCTAGGTGGAGGCAACAAGACGTAAAAAAAGACACGGTTGGTGAAAAGAGATTGTGCTCAGACTAATATGAAATACGTTTTTTCTTGCCAACTAACATTGTGCTCAACGCGGCCTTTGTCAGCACAAATGAGCCGGCTCTGAACAGTGCCCAGTAAATTCCGCCTTGGTCTATATGAAAGTTATCCTTCTCCGATAACAAAACAGGACTTTCCCCAGGATCGAGGGCGTCGTCGAGGAAGTAGTTATAAAGAATCGGGAACACCACGCTAGAGCGGCCGTGGTTCCCCCAGGATCTACCAGGAGGAGGCGCTAGGGTTAGGGTTTGCCCCATAGCTTGAGTAGAGGTGCAGAGTGGGCGCTTGCTGGCCGGAGTTGTAGATGGTGCCATGGCGGCGGCATACAGGAGGGAGAGGGAGAGCTTGAGAGATGAACTGAAATGAAGGAAAACAATGGATGTGGTTGTTTTTTTGTCTCTTACGGTCTCACCTAGCGCCCTAACTACGACTTTGATCATCGCGAGCCGTGGGATGGAGATCAGACACGCGAGACAATCGTGACGCCTTAAGGCTAGAAAATACAGAGGCACAAAATAGATTTCACGTGGCGTACCAGTGGCGTGTGAGTTACCCAGACGCTACTTGTAGTTTTGTGGTGTGCCTGACTAAGGGGTACCCTGCGGCTAGTACTAAACTATTGGTGACGTGGCTATGACATAGCACACTAATATCTGTGAGAGGTGTACGCCTAGGCCCAATCACTAGAGGTGCGCCTGTTTATGGGTACACTATCAGTAGCAATACTTTATATGTGCTGGACCTGCCACCAATACTGTGACCCCTATGATTTATTTCCTTAGTAGTGTCCTGAACTTCCTCCCTTGCGTGTTCTCAACTATTTCTGGCTTCATATTTATATTGATTCAATCCACGGTGATTAGAAACTCGCTAAGACCATGGACCGGACGTTCTTAAAATACATTTTGGAAGACATATTACAGAGACCATATGTCAATATGTGTGTGGCTAGATAATAATAGGATGATTGTTTCCGTGCGCACCGACAAATCGCTTGATCACTAACCTGAAATACATCTGGAACCGCAGGTGAAGTGATCTATGAGTTACAATAAATATTCTGTTTCTAGAGTGCAAACATGCACGGAAAAATAAGGCTCCAAAATATCCGTTATTTTCCATCCATTTGCTCATTTTGGCCATGGACAGGAATTTCAACATAAATTCAGAACGACTACACAAATCATAAGGATTAATTGTTTTACACCATAGCTACTGCCAAAAAGGTCAAGCTCGTCGCGGTGTGACCAAGATTACCTCTAGCATGCATCCGTAAAAATCCAGTCCACGGAGAGCAGACAGAGCATCTTCTTCATGGGCATGCATAGTCGCCATTTTGACGACGCCCTCCTTGGTTTTGGCATTCCTGTGGCGGATTATCTCGGTGCTGGACACTTTGCCGTGCTTGCTGAAGAAGAGTTTCAGCCTGCACTTCTTCACGTTGAGAGGTAGGTTATGTAATAACACTCTGAAACAATGTTGGTAATGTCTCTGAATATTGAATATGCGTGATGGACTAGTACTAGGAGCTGCCTTCTGCTGTTTCTTCAGTTTTTGAGCCTGTAGCCTCCTCCTAATTATTTCCTGATCCAGCACGATAAATGTAAATTTGTTAGGACTTTCAAAACAATTTGACCTTTTTTCAGGAGTGTAAGATACCTGAATTGGAGCAATGGTGGGCTGGGGGACGAGCCACATGCACTCCTCACCGTCCCATTCTTGGGGCAGCCGCTCGATGAACTCTGTCTTGCCGTCAAGGAAATTGTACATGAACAAGCCGAACACTTTTTGTGTCCCGATATTACTCTCGTGCTCATAGACAAAGTAGGCACAGCCGCCTTGGCCGCCCATCAGCGAAGCGTCGACGGCAAGGCTATTTGGCGACCCAAGGAGGCTAGGCTATGGCCTTCTTTCCTCACCCACCGCACCTTCTCAGGCACCGTCGCATCCTCTAGAACGTGCACGGACACAAAGAAGGTCTTATCACCTGCACGTCGCTGGAGATGCCATAGAGGAAGGTGGTGTCGTCGCCGTAGACGATACCGCAAGGATTCTCCTCCCAAGGATAGTCAAAGTAGTACGGGAGACGAGGCAGGTCGGTGACAGCCCCGGTGAACGGGTCATGCAGGGTAGGGCGGAGTTGTTTTAAGGACAGGTACTGGACAGTGCCGCCCTCAGCGCTGTACACCAAGCTCCTCCGGCGCCGGTAGGGCGGCCGCAGCACGCGGTAGGTGGACTTCGAGAAGATGCACCTGAGCTTCAGCGGGGAGCACCGTCCGTGTTTCTCCGTCCGTGCCAGGAACCAGGGGAGGAGCCGGGTCGTCGTCTTCCCGGACGACAGGTCGCCGGAGCTACGCCATGGACTGCAGATGGCATGGAAGCTGACGAAGTCGGCCGCAACGTGCAGGTGGCCGGCGAGCTCGCGGAGCAGATCCGGCGGGAGGTCAGACCACCCCTTCGGGGGCATGGCGGCGGGCGGCGGGAGATGGATCAAGTCGCCCAACAGGAAAGAAAGCAGCAAACGGAAACCAAATCTCACGTAACTTTGTAGAAACGTACTCCAAATTCCATATACCGTCTTCCGTCGTATGTCCATTGTTGCCGACTGTACGACATGCGAGATCCTCACGTTAGGAGAAGGTGGTGCCTCCGGGTGGAGGCAGACAGGATCACCTCCGGCAAAGATCTTTGACTCCTATGAGGCTATGTGGGCTGGACACGAGCCAGCTCGGGCCAGGCTCGGGCCGAGCCAGCGTTTGGCTCGCACAATTTGGGCTCGGCTCGGTCTGGCTCGCTGGGCAGTCGAGCTGGGAAAAGGAGCTCGGCCCGAGCTTTGCACTAGCTCGGTGAAGCTCGGTGTGGCTCGCGAGCCGCAGCGCATACGTCACTGCCATGTGGGGCCATCTTCCCCGGCAACGGCGGTCGGCGCGGCAGAGAAGTGAGGGCGTGACGGAGGAAGAAGCAGAGCAGAAGACGAGCAACGCGCCGGAGTAGGGAGGGCGTGGAGGAGGGCGGCGGCGGCCATGGCGTCCACCACAAGGCTCTCCTTGCTGCCGCGGCCATGGCGTCGACGACCTCGGGAGGGCGTGGAGGAGGGCGGCGGCGGCCATGGCGTCCACCACAAGGCTCTCCTTGCTGCCGCGGCCATGGCGTCGACGAGCTCGGGAGGGCGTGGAGCAGGGCGGCGGCGGCCATGGCGTCCACCACAAGGCTCTCCTTGCTGCCGCGGCCATGGCGTCCACCACAAGGCTCTCCTTGCTGCCGTGGCCATGGCCACAAGGATCGCAGCGAGGCGTGGCGTGGTGGACCAGAAAGCCAACTGGCGGCGGCGGCGGATGACCTAATGGATGCGATGCAGCGAAATTTCGTGGAGTTCCTGCGATGGTGAACGACAGAAGATGACCAAGAAAGCCCAACAGCACCAAGCCCATTCGATTTTAATCAGAATTCTAAAAAAGGCCGAGCCAGCGGGCCGGACCGAGCCGAGCCAGGCGAGCCAGAAGCTCGCGGCGGTCCAGCTATTTGGGCTCGACTCGGTGAATATTTGTCGCGGGCCGAGCTGAGCTCGGGGCGAGCCGCGGAAAGCTCGGTGCGAGCCAAAAAGCTCGCCCCGAACGTCCAGCCTGAGCTATGACTGCCTTGACGGAGTCACCACTACGGGAAACCGTCAAAACGCCGACGGCCGTCCTGTACGCCGACGGCCAAATGTCGGGGCCGTCGGCGTACAGCACGGGCTAGGGCAGACGACGAACAGGCCGTCGGCGTACGAAGGGCTGTCGGCGTAGAATTACATCCCCGACGGCTGCCGTCGGCGTTCTAAATCCCGTCGGCGTACAAAGGGCGCATAATGGAACCGCCCAGCGTCGTTGATACGCCGACGGTACTGCCGTCGGCGTACACGCGATCATAAACACCGACGGCTGCCGTCGGCGTTTAGTTGTTTTTATTTATTTATTTTCGTATATAATATTCATTTCTTTATTTCTCTACATAATATTTAATGTAGTTGTAATTTATATATATTGGACCTATAATTGCCCTCCCAATTTTAGTATCCCACCCCCGTAAAATAACGGTTTGAGTTTTCCGGAACCCAACCCTACAACATATACATGTAAAACAAATAAAAACTTTTCCTGGCTCACTAGAGAGAAAGTGATGCCGGTGATGTCGCTCACACTTAGGAGTAGATTCTTGCACATTTACAACACACAACACACTTGTATACATATGGTATGTCACAAGCTAGGTTTGGTGGGGTTCCGACGCTCCGGGGCCCCGCTTCGGTGAAACCCTGAATCCGCTGGAAAAACCCTAACGTTTCCGTCTACCCCCATAGACGTGCGTCGAAAGGGGTAGCCCAGTGACTTTTTTGCTTGGTTGTGTTATGTTAGGCCATAGGAACATGGGAAACCAAAGTCTAACCCAAATCGACACACGATTCCATCCGGTTCGCCCGAAAGGGGAGTTTTCACCTCTAAGTGCAGAAACTCACTAGAGAGAAAGTGAAGCCGGTGATGTCGGTCACACCTAGGAGTAGATTCTTGCACATTTACAACACACAACACACTTGTATACATATGGTATGTCACAAGCTAGGTTTGGGTGGGGTTCCGACGCTCCGGGGCCCCGCTTCGGTGAAACCCTGAATCCGCTGGAAAAACCCTAACGTTTCCGTCTACCCCCATAGACGTGCGTCGAAAGGGTAGCCCAGTGGACTTTTTTGCTTGGTTGTGTTATGTTAGGCCATAGGAACATGGGAAACCAAAGTCTACCCCAAATCGACACACGATTCCATCCGGTTCGCCCGAAAGGGAGTTTTCACCTCTAAGTGCAGAAACTCACTAGAGAGAAAGTGAAGCCGGTGATGTCGGTCACACCTAGGAGTAGATTCTTGCACATTTACAACACACAACACACTTGTATACATATGGTATGTCACAAGCTAGGTTTGGGTGGGGTTCCGACGCTCCGGGGCCCCGCTTCGGTGAAACCCTGAATCCGCTGGAAAAACCCTAACGTTTCCGTCTACCCCCATAGAAGTGCGTCGAAAGGGGGTAGCCCAGTGGACTTTTTTGCTTGGTTGTGTTATGTTAGGCCATAGGAACATGAGAAACCAAAGTCTACCCCAAATCGACACACGATTCCATCCGGTTCGCCCGAAAGGGGAGTTTTCACCTCTAAGTGCAGAAACTCACTAGAGAGAAAGTGAAGCCGGTGATGTCGGTCACACCTAGGAGTAGATTCTTGCACATTTACAACACACAACACACTTGTATACATATGGTATGTCACAAGCTAGGTTTGGGTGGGGTTCCGACGCTCCGGGGCCCCGCTTCGGTGAAACCCTGAATCCGCTGGAAAAACCCTAACGTTTCCGTCTACCCCCATAGACGTGCGTCGAAAGGGGGTAGCCCAGTGGACTTTTTTGCTTGGTTGTGTTATGTTAGGCCATAGGAACATGGGAAACCAAAGTCTACCCCAAATCGACACACGATTCCATCCGGTTCGCCCGAAAGGGGAGTTTTCACCTCTAAGTGCAGAAACTCACTAGAGAGAAAGTGAAGCCGGTGATGTCGGTCACACCTAGGAGTAGATTCTTGCACATTTACAACACACAACACACTTGTATACATATGGTATGTCACAAGCTAGGTTTGGGTGGACTTTGGTGCAGAAACTTTGGAGTAGATTCTTGCACATTCACCTCTAAGTGCAGAAACTTTGGGGTAGACTTTGGTTTCTTACCTTCCTATGGCCTAACCTAACACAACCAAGCAAAAAAGTTTCGGGCGAACCGGATGAAATATGCGGGTCCTACCGGACTACGGTTTCAATAAAACCGGATAGCTAAATTGTCGGAATCACTCAAAAATTTGCGTGTGGTCGTACGATATAATGAAATAAATTATAATAAAACTCTACAAATTTATAATGTAATAAATTCTAATGGTTTACAATATGAAAATTAAATAATATAAAAAAAGAAAAAAGACAACGCCGACGGCAAAGCCGTCGGCGTAGGTCCACCTTATCCATCCTCTAGGTCGCACCCGCACCCGCACCTAGCCAGCCACCCATTTTTCTCTCGCACCCATCCTCTCGCCGCCGCCATCCCCAGTGCGTCGTCCTCCTCCGCCGGCCGCGCCCGCCACGCCGCCCATCTCCACCGGCCGCCGTCCCCAGCCACCCGCCCATCTCCACCGGCCGTGCCCAGCTCTCCTCCCCAGCTCTGCGGCCGTGCTCCCCCTCCCCAGGATCCGCCGCGGCCGTGTCCCCTCCCCAGCTCCACGGCCGTGCTCCCCCTCCCCAGGATCCGCCGCCGCCCCGCCCGTCGAGGATCCATCGCGGCCGTGCACCGGCCCCTGCCTCCTCCAGCCTCCAATCTCCACCTGTGCAACCACAGGTGAGAGCAAAGTTGATTTAGTTCTAGCTAAATGTATAGTCGGCAACATGGGCAAATCCATTTTAGTTCTAGCTAAATGTGTAGTTGATTTAGTTCTTTGTGTTCTTCTTCCCCACTGTGTATATGTGTAGTTGATTAAATTTTAGGTTTATTAAAACAGTGAGCAAATTTTGGTGTATGCAATATATTTTGATGCAATTTTGGTGTAGCAATGTGTGTGGAGCAAATTTTGGTGTAGCAATATATGTTGATGCAATTTTGGTGTAACAGTGGCTATGCCAATTTTATTTTGGTGTAGCAATTAACATTCTTTATTTTGTTTCTCGTGCAGGAGTATGTGTGGAGCGTGAGAGTGGGGATTGTCGACGGAGGGTGTCGGCTTCGAGGGTAAGAAATCACGTAGGCCTGCTTTTTTTTTATCTATGCTTCCTTGAGTAACCCTGCAACAAATGCTTTTACTTATCTAAGTATCATGTCGGAGCCGGAGCGAAAGTTTCGTGGTGTTCACCGGAGACCCACGAAGATCCCGACTTGGGCAGCTCAGATCACAGTGGATCACAGGAAGATCCAGCTTGGTACTTTCAGGTGCCCGTGGCAGGCGGCCCGCGCCTACGACTGCGCGGCGGTCCAGCACTTTGGGGCGAGAGCGATCCTCAACTTTGAGGATGAGCGGAGCGTGGCGCACATGTTAGCGCCAGATGGCATGAGGATCGCGACGAAGGCCGAGGAGAGGGAGCACCGGCAGGCAGAGAGGCTGCTCAGGGCGCGCCACCAGCGCGAGGATGACCCCTTGGTCAAGGATCTCCTCCTTGATCCCCAGGTGATGGCGGTCCAGTACCAGGTCTTGAGCGAGAGCCGGCAGCAGCGCGGGCAGGGCGAGGCCGGCCCCTCCGGCACGCAGCAGCAGGGCGAGGACTCTAGCAGCAGCCTGTCCTCTTGTTGGGGCCGCTTGGACGACGTCACTGACACCGGCGCGAGTCGAGTTTAGGATGTCTATCATCCTACCTGTCGTACTACTAGACTTATCTTGCTACCTGTTGTACTGCTAGACTTATCATACATGCTACCTATGTATTATTGTGCTACTTGTCTATATGTGTTATGTTTAGCTAATATGGTTACATCGTTCTATGGTTTATTCTGTTTTATGTTTAATTATTAGGTAAAATGGAGGGATATTTGCTTATATATTTCGATTGTTTGTACTTTTCAGATGACGTAGCTTCCTCTCGGCCTTCTCCGGCCACCGATCACGCTTCGAGGGTATAAATCTTTCGCCTCTCTTGCTGCATAGGTTTATTTTGGTCTAGATCACCAAGTCAGTCGCGTAACCCGAGTCAGATCCCATCCGGAAGGGTTACAAATTTATAAATATGCAGGATTGTCCATCTTTGCATATTTATAACCGTAACACTTCCGGGTTGTCCTGTTGGACAGTCCGAGTACGTGTAGATCGGGTCGTGTTCCACGTTCTACCCCTTCCTGAGACGGAATTTCGGCAGCACCTCCCTGTTGTTCTTCGGATGCACACCCTCTCGGCTTGACAAGCTCGAGACGTGTATTCTGAAGAACAGCGGGGAGGTGCTGCCGAAATTCCGTCTCGGGTCGGGGTAGAACATGGGACACGACTCGATCTACACGTACTCGGGCGGGATAGGCCCCTACCTATTAGAAGTGTATGTGAACCCTTGCATGTTGTAAAAGATAAAATTTGGCCGTAATAAAATGGTGACATTGCATGCAAGAAAATAAAAATATGATGCATTTAATTTCATGTTATTATTATTTGGCTCACAGTAAAGCAGCAGAGGATGGCAGATAATGGGTGGATGTACAGTGGCCGAACTAGTTTGGTTGACAAAACAGATGAGTGGGTATGGAAGACGCATTTGTTAGTGAAGGAGTTAGCGCGTAAGGGTTCAGAGTCAGGCGCTCGTGGACAGTGCCCTTGCCCTCGTTGCAAGTTTCGTACACGTCAGGGAAAGGATGATATGATTAAACACCTCTTCTCTCGTGGGTATATGCCGAACTTCGTGACGACAGTCAACTTTGATGAGTACGAGCGCGAGAGTGGCAGGGTGATGCGGCAGCGGATCAATGGCAATGAAGATGATGGGATTAGAAACTGGCTAGATGATCTCCGTGCTGGCGACATGCCAGATTCGCCACCATCACAGGAGGAACCGGAGGAACCTCCAGAACCGGAGGAACCGCGTGAACCGGAGGACCCAGAGCCAACCGCGAAGGCCTTCTTTGCTATGATGGCCTCGTCTCAGAGGCCTCTGTACGAGGGTGCAAAAGTTTCTCAGCTCGATGCCATCTCGCAAGCACTAGCCAACAAGCTCCAGTATGGCAGCACCCGTTCATGCTTTGAAGCGCATCTGCAAACAACTGGTAACCTGTTGCCTGAAGGGCATTGTCTGCCTCAAAGCATGTACGAAACGAAGAAAATCCTGCGAGATCTCAGCATGGATTATCAGAAGATAGATTGTTGTCCAAAAGGATGCCTTTTGTTTTGGAAACAGTTTGCCAATGACAAGTACTGTATCTTGTGTAAGGCCTCTAGGTATCATGTGGTAAAAGGACCCGATGGTACGAAGACGCAGTCAAATGTCGCCATTAAGATTCTTCGTTACCTCCCATTCATACAAAGAATCAAGCGGCTTTACATGAACAAAGAGTCTGCCACACAGATGCAATGGCACAAAACGGGGAAGAGATACAAGGATGAGCACGACCGGGAATTGATGGGACATCCATCTGATGGTACGGCATGGAAGAACTTTGATGCGAACCACCCCGATGAGGCAGCAGATGCTCGAAACGTGAGAATCGCGATAGCAACCGATGGATTCAATCCATATGGTTTGTCGACTACCGCGTACAGCTGCTGGCCCGTGTTTGTTATTCCGCTCAATCTCCCTCCTGGAGCCCTAATGCAAAAGAAGACCATGTTCCTCTCGCTGATCATTCCAGGTCCTGAATATCCGGGGAAGAATTTAAGTATGTACATGCAGCCAATTGTGGATGATCTGAACCACTCTTGGCACCACGGGACGTTGACATATGATCGTGCATCGAAGACAAACTTCTTGATGAAAGTTTGGTATCACAATTCCATGCATGACATGCCCGGGTACGCCCTATTCTGCGGATGGTGTACAGCTGGTAAGTGGCCATGCCCAGTGTGCAGGAACCGACTTGAGTTCATGTGGCTAACGGCGGGACGGAAGTATTCCGCGTTTGACACACATCGAAAGTTCCTCAAAAGAGGGCATCCGTTTAGAGAAGACAAAAAGAACTTCAAGAAGGGCAGAGTTGAGCGTGAAGAAAAAGCGATACCAACTTTCGATGGTGCAGCTGTTGACGCCGAGCTAAGTGCTCTCGTGCCTGCTGGGAGAAAAGGCCCACGATATGTGGGATATGGTGTGTCGCACAACTGGACTCACGTGGCAGGCTTGACGCAACTCGAATATTACAAGGACCTCGAACTTCCCCATAGCATCGATGTGATGCACACCGAAAAGAATGTTGGAGAGTCCCTCTTTCACACAATCCTGAACATTACCCCGAAGTCGAAGGATAATGTTAAGGCTAGAGTTGATGTTAAGAAGCTCTGTGATAGGGAGAGAATGCACATGAAGCCTCCTGAAGGCCGTCAAAAGAACTGGTTCAAGCCGCATGCTGACTTCTGCCTTAATAGTATGCAAAGGTCTGAGGCATTCCATTGGCTCAAATTCGTCGTGATGTTCCCTGATGGCTATTGTTCGAATATAAGTAAGGGAGTCAATATACAAACGGCAAAAGTCACCGGGCTCAAGAGTCACGACTATCATATATGGATTGAGCGGCTGCTACCGGTGATGGTTCGAGGGTATCTCCCCGACCGTGTCTGGCGAGTGCTCGCGGAGTTGAGCCATTTCTTCCGCACGCTCTGTGCTAAGCAAGTATGTCCCCTGATTATTCAGAAGCTGCATGAACTAGTGCCGGAGTTGCTGTGCAACTTAGAGACGATATTTCCGCCAGGCTTCTTTACTCCGATGGCACATCTTGTTGTGCATCTTGCGAATGAGGTACTCTTGGGTGGACCGGTGCAGTTTCGTTGGCAGTTTTGTATTGAGAGAGAGTTTAAGTATATTCGAACCAAATGTGGAAACAAAAATAAGATTGAGTCATCCATAGCCGAGGCAACTATCCTTCAGGAGATGGCAGACGCCAGGCTAACGTACTACCCCGATGATGTTCCCACTATGCATAACCAGGCCTCTCGGTACAATGTCGACGAGCCCAAGCGAGACCCCAAGCTCGTCCTCTTCCAGTGTCCCGGTGGCAAGAGCGGTGGCCCAACAAGGTATAACTTGACCAATGATGAGCTGGAGTGCATAATGCTCTATGTGCTTATGAACATGAAGGAAGTGACCCACGACGAGCAGGGAGAAGAGGGCAGTTTCCTTAGGTAAAATGGGGAACAAATTACTTTGCAACTACTATCATGATTTCGTTCTAATACGTATTTTCTCCTTTTAGTCAATTCACGGATGAAATGTGGTCGGGAACATCAGATGGACCCAATGAAGCCGCGTTGGACACTCTTTTGAAAGAGCCTGCCCCCGGAAAGAAAAAATTCACGGTTTGGTTCAGGGAAAAGGTAATTTCAAACCTGTCCCTTCTACCTTGCAATTCGTGTATTATCCCTCTTACTAATGCACAAAACAATTTGTACTTGTAGGGAGCTGATCCCAACGTTGTGATGTCAGATGAGTTGAGATGTGTCTCCCAAGGTTGTAACCGTAGAGTCGAGAAGTATGAGAAGTATGATGTGAATGGGTACCGCTTCCATACAGAGCATCACCAGAACAGTCGGCCTAATGCAAAGACTATAAATACCGGGGTCTTCACCAAAGGAGCCGGTAATTATGATTACTACGGAAGGTTACAGAACGTATATGAGCTGACGTTCAATAACACGAACATATCACTCAAGCTTGTTGTGTTCAAATGCCACTGGTTCGACCCTGAGCATGGAACCAAAAGTACCCCTTCCATTGGGTTAGTTGAAGTTAAGCCTTCAACCACCTACAATGGATCCGATGTCTTTGTTGTGGCTCACCAAGCCTTTCAAGTTTATTATTTGCCCTACCCATGCAAGAAAGAGGGACTCATTGGTTGGGAAGTCGTGTTCCATGTATCGCCACGTGGTAAGCTACCCATGCCCTCCGAAGACGATTACAACAACATTGACCCTAAAACATACGAGGGGATTTTCTATCAAGAGGAACAAACCTTTGGGGACTTTGGCATACAAGGTCTTGAGGACCGCGAGGACAATGCACAAACAGGTGGTGACGTAGTGGTGAATCTAAAGGATATAGATATGCTCAACAAGTTACAGAGTGATAGTGATGACGATGATGAGCCTCCACCGTGCGAGGAGGTTCCAATATACAACACTCGTGATAGTGATGTTGATAGTGATGTTGATAGTGATGATGACAACCCAGGACTTAACTATGAGAGTGATGATTAGGGGTGAGGGTCTTTTATGTCCTTTTGCGTACTATTTACTTTTCAACATGCTTCTTCTTAATTGCATTACGTCTTTATTCTTATTTACTACATTTTTCAACATGCTTAAAAGTTTATCCTTTCTCAATGCAGGTGATTGACCAAGATGAGCCAAGGCAAGGAATCATCGGCCTCGGGCTCTCGGGAGGTGTAGGATGTGTTCGGGTGTAGCGTGTGTGAATTCGAACTTGTTTGGAGTTTGTATGAATGCTTGGATGAATTTGAATCATGTTTGTGTCATTTGGATATGTATGTGGTGTTTTATTTGATGTTTCTGTGATGTTTTATAATTTGTGCAATTTTAATTGTATTTAAAATGCGCCAGAAACCAGCAGCAAAAAGTTTCAGAAACTGAAAATATGGTCAAGTCTACGCCGACGGCATTGCCGTCGGCGTAGTATGCTGCGGGGACGCACAGGATGGCGCCACGTCGACGCTGGAGGACCATATGGTCACCTATGCGTAAGACTCCTCCCAGACGCACCAGATCAGCACACGTGGCAGCCTAGGCCGACGGCACTGCCGTCGGCGTATAGGTGGAGCAGACGGAGACGTTCGACGTTCCTTTTGTGGGTCCCACTTCAGATACGCCGACGGCGACGGATACGCCGACGGCATTGTTCATACGCCGACAGCGTCCTACGCCGACGACGCTACGCCGACGGCCGCCGTCGGCGTAGGTCTACGCCGACGGCGATCGTTGCTACGCCGACGGCAGCCCGCCGTCGGCGTTTTGACGGTTTCCCGTAGTGCACGGTCAAGGGCGTCTTGTACTTTCTGTACAAATCACAGGACGATGTACTCTGCGTCGACCTCTGTGTGGACGGTGATCCGAGGACCACTAGCAGGAAATCCGAGTCTTAAGGCCTACACGATCATAAGGATGTCTGGGTCAAGGCCTACACGATCTCGGTGGACCATGACGTCCGTCTTGTGCCTTTGAGGGTGATGCGTCCGGACGGAAAGCTGCTCTTCTACTACCGGCGTGACTCTATGTACGGGTTGACAGCCGTGTTATATGTTTACGATCCTCGTTTAGGATATTGCACGGTCCTGGAAAATGGGACAGACGGCGTCGTTGGCAGAATCGGCCTTTGCAGCAGTAGAGTATGTGGCGAGCCCTAGCTAAATCCTTTTTTTCTCCAAATTTCAGCTTCACATTAATTGCCTTTGATGCTGCGTCCTAATGTTGTCTTAATGAATATAAGATTACTACATGCTTAGGTGATCAATGCTTACGTGATCTTACTGTCGGCCACCTCCTGGTGTTTCGTCATTGGTCATACGGTCGACTAACGCTTACGTGATCTTTTCTCTATTGGTATTTCCTTTGATGATTACTATATGTCGGTGTAGATGTGCTAGCTAAGTTTCCATTTCCTATTAGCATGTCGTCTACATTGGATGTCAAAAATGGTTGATGCAAGATGTGAGTCGATTGTACTGTGCACTTGGAGATATATTGGCTAGCTTTATTTGTTTCTTGACCTAGTTTAGATAGATCGACTTACTAGCCCACAGATCCTTCCCAGAGATTTTCTCTCTTTGTTCTCTATTTCTATATGATACACGAATATGATGAATCAGACATTCCCGGAAGGAACATATGGCAAGTAAGGAATCAAATACCTTAGCATTCAAAACAAGGGAATCTTCCCCAACACACTTCTCATTCTGGCATGTCTTCATAGAATCTATTGATACAAGGCCGTAAAGGCCCGACGTTAAATTAATCTCTTCTCTACTTCTCTATCTATCTACTATGTAAAAAGAACGAAGTGTCCCTTCGTCAAGCCTCGCTTTGTTTTTTCTCCACGTATGTTTCCTTCCCCTCGCGCTTCTCTCTTGCGTGCGACCAAATGGGCTGAGCCCAACAAAATCCACCGTATGGTTGACCTCTCAATCCCTTCCTCTTCCTCTCCCTGGCCGCCGCCGGGCTCAACCACACGGGCGTGACCGCCCCCGCCACCGCTGGCCTCCCCCGGGCGCGCGTCCCCGTTCAACTTGATTAGCAGGGGTTCCGTGCTGCCTCTCGCGCGTCTTTGGCTGTGACCGCACCAAGGTCCATCACTCCTCCTCCGTGCCCCGGCGACCTTCAACTTGCAGAGGACAGGGGCAACCACCACCCGAGCCTCCGGCGACCTTCTCATGTACGGCGCCGCCGCCGCCCCTCCCCCTCTCCTATCCCTGTCCTCACTCTCTGCTCGGTGTCTCCTCTCTCTCAATCTCACTTCTCTCTGCAGGTACGCGCAGCGAGGAGCAGAGCAAGGGCGACCACGAACCAAGCCGCCGGCGTCCAGCGCAGGTTACGGCACAGCCACCCTCTGCCCTCCCATGGGGCAGAGGGATCTTCTCATGAATGGGGCTCTTCTCATGCGCGAAGCTGCGATCTCTACGCCTCGGCTCCTGCAGTGTCTCCCCGCCAGCGGCCGTTAGGCTGCCGTCGCTCGAGGCGCTCCGCCTCGCCCACGTCCCTGACGCGGATGAGCATGTGCAGAGGCTCATCTCCGGCTGCCCGCGCCTCGCCGACTTGATGCTTGAGGCATGTGGCAGCGTGACGGTGCTCTCCCTGCTCGACAACACATGCCTCCGCAGGCTCGTCCTTCGGTGCTGCCACAAGCTTGCCACCGTCACCGCCGATGCGTCGGAGCTCCAGTTCTTCGAGTACCGTGGCACCGTCCCCGGCAACTCGTTCCTCACCTTGCGCGGCGGATTGCCGTCCATCACAACGTGCAAGGTCGATGTCTGCGTGTGCCTGGAGAAGGAGGCCACGTCGGAGGATGAGCTCGCCGCGCTCGGCTCGTTCCTGCAGCCGTTCGCGTCAACCACAGAACGCCTGGAACTCTGCGCCGCTCGCATGGGCTCCTGCTTCGTGAACCTCCCAGCGTTCGCGAGCCTCCGCCACCTCCAGCTGAACGGACGTGTACTGCAAGACGACGATGACGCCGACCCCTTCGCGGCGACGTGGACGATCCTCCGGCAAGCCCCTGACCTTGAGTTCCTGACTCTTTTCTTCGAAACGGCGCCTCCCGAGTCGTTCAAGGAGGTGGGCCAGCACTACTTATTCCATTGTAACTTGTAAGCTGCTTATTATTTGTATTAGCTTATTAGAATGGTAGGAGATTAACTTACCCAGTTCTTAGGATATCTGTATGACACATTATACTGCTTCGCGAACAAACATGGCACTATTCCTTGAGGTAGAGCTGCATGCGTGGAATCTTAGAGGCCAAGGCATTATTTTTTGTCTTCGAATTACACACAATTATGAATAGCCATATGTACAGAGATCAAAGGAAAGAGCAGACTAAACTATCAGGGCTGGTCGTAGGAAGAAGCTGATGCTAACTGATAGTAGTATCTTCTTAACTCCACAGGCTATAAGTTTTTCTGTAGAGCAGTAAAAAGGTCAATTATCGGTATCAAATGGTGTGCATTGAATAAGGGAAAAGGGTCAATTATTGTCACAACAATTCAGGGATGTTCTTATTTATATGAAAATCTATTTGAGTCTGAAGGCAAGAGCAATATCTTTTTTTGAAGCTGCTGATGTTCTTATTCCGATACGCGTGAAGGAAAACTACTACTTCCCGCAATGGCGCAATTCAGTTCCAGAGGTAATGTTTGGAATCTATTGTGGCTTATTTACATTTGTCGACCACAAAAATGGAGAGGTCGCTCTGTTCCACTTGAAAATCTTCAAGATACGGGATACCTTCTGTTTCGCTTATATATGGTGCGTTCTCACTTCTCAGTTTTTTTTTCCTTTACATGTCATCTGCTCGCCACATGTTCCTGTTTCTGCAATAGAGTGATGTCCCGTGATGGTGACCTCCACTTTTGTGGTGTTTCAAAGGTTGGAAAGTCTTGGTTGATGAGTCGGTCAGTACTACTGATGGGGAACTTGCAGGTAAATGAGCTGAATTTGCCTAATGTTTCATTTGAATCCATTACTTTCTTAGTGAATACTCGCCTCTTAGCTTAATATGAACTTTTAAAACTGGAACAACTCCCCATGCACATCAAACTCTTCGGTTGTGGATGATGAAGAAGAAGAAGTCATTCCTTCTCCACCTTCAGATGAAGGAGCATTCTGTGCACCTGAGGGTACTTCCATTCAACTCTCTTAGGTACTAATATATTCACCCCTGCTATTTGAATGATTTAGTGTTGAATAACAGTCTAATTAGCTTCCATTATTATTTTGCCGGGTCACCTGTCCAACCTGAACTTCCTTGCGAAATGCATGAAGATGGAAGTGATTACAACTACTTGAATTTCTTAGTTTTCCCTTGCTTATTTCATTATATAGATTATATGATAATTAAGAGTATATTTTGACAGATTTAAGACATAACAATGATGCATGCCTTGGAAATAAGAGGGAAAATAATGGCAGGAGGCCCTCATACCATTCAGATGCAGCAAAACCAGAACTTACTCGCCATGTTGAAAGAGGCCAGTTCAGGAGGCCGGAATTGATAAGGAAAGAGCGATCGACGAGGCAAACAAAACAGCAAGAACCAAGTTCTATCCCCATGATAATGCTCAACAAGCAATCCAGGCCCACCAGTATGATAAGAAATCAAGGCTCCATGCACAACCTCAGCAGGAGTATGGCTAGAGTCAGCAAAGCCGAAGATTCGTGATGGTTTGGAAAGCTATGTAAGGCTACAAGCAGCAAATAGGCTCCATAAATGTTACCAGGAAGCTGAAAATGGGTCGCATTACCCTTGTGTCCCACTAATTTCTCTTATATCGCTTCTACGTGTACAATCTTGTGGTTTACCCAAGATTCCATTCCAACAGCAAAGAAGCATGCACGATACAAGTAATGGGGCTGGGTGCCTAAGAATCATGACAGGCAACCTATGGCGAATGCGAAGAATAACATTAGAAGTAGGGTACTTGGTCGGCATTGATTCTTCTGTGGTTTTTTTTCCTTCAGCTGATGAATTGTTGTCATGTCTAGCTGGTCCAAGTGAAGCAGCTGAACTCAGTTGCCAGAACCAAACCATATATTTGAACATAAACACATCTGATAAACTGAGTGGACATGTAGTTCATCCTCCATCGGCTGTTTATTTTTATTATTTTTACTTCAAACAAATCTGTAGATATAAGATAGAGTACTCATCAATATTAGGTACATTTCATCTAGACTCAACTTTTACAAAAAATATTTAGCAGAATTCTTGGTGTATTTCTTGTTCTCTTGCGAGTGGTCTGTCCCTGTTTGATAGCCTACTTGCCCTTCACATGCAAATTCAAGGTCAGCCTTTGCAACAACCTTCTTATCCCTGCCACGTTCAGACTCTGCATTCTTGCTCCGGTAAATATCAACTATATCTTATAGACGCGAAGTAGTTATATATTGAGAGAAAAATGATTGGAAATGCAAGTATTGAAAAGATAACTCAAGGAGGCAAAAAGTGATCCAGATATGCATTGCGCTGAGTGGTTTGGATGCCTTAACGACACGCTTTTCTCTCCCGTTGCAACGCACGGACATTTAGCTAGTAACGCCAAAACGGCGATAGAGTACATGGTGCTGAAACCAGCTTACAGCAAAACACTGCACACACACAAAGAAAGACAAGGCTACCGACGAGATTACAGGTGAACCACCAAAGGCGCGCAACGCCGAAGAGGGAGAGCAAGCAGGGCGGGCAGAGGTGTCGGGCCAGAGCTCACTGGGAGCACGGGCACACCAACACACGGCCCACCGCAAGACCAAAACCACCATCGGCCTTTCCTGGTTCCAAGCTGCCTTGTGTTGCGTGCGATTTACCTTATCGTTCGGCCTTTTCCAGTTCCAAGCTGCCTTGTGTTGTGTGCGATTTACCTTTGACATGCAACTCAAGCAAACAAACACCGGACAAAATGAAAGATTTATTTGCCATACATCATCGTATACCTACCAGCCTGTGTGCAACAGATCACACCTGAGATTGAAGAGTGGATAACACTAAGAAACTTGGTGTATGCGAGACCACTTGTGTGATCAAATCGTATGATAGGTAAGGCGACGGTGATCGTTTTCCTTTTATCGTTTTTCGTGCATGCGCCGATAGAGGATTTTTTTTCGGGTAGACGATGCAGGATGCTGACCAGGCCACACCATGTTTCCCATCGTGTATGAGAATTGGAACACTAGAAGCGCTTAAAAAGAATTAAATTACACATTTCCTATTTAACAGCTAGCTGTTTACAAATTCAGAAACAGTCACTTTTTTTCCAACCGTCCGATTCGTCTCTCACGACTCTCCGCTCGTCTCCCCCTCATTTAATTTTTTTTCCTTTTTCTTTTTCCAGGCTGAGTCCTCATTTTTGAGTTCTTTTTTCGAATTTTTCATTTCCTCGTCCTCCCTCCCCGTGTCATTTCATATCGTTCCCTAATCCCCTCCCCGTGTCTAGAGAGAGAGAGAGAGCCGGAAGCGATGGCGGTGTCACCGGAAGCAGCTGCGCCGGCGCCGGTCGGGACTGTCCTTCGCGAGCCTGAGATGGCGGAGAGGGAGGCTTCCGCGGATCTCAGCGCTGGCGGGGGCGCAGCTTTGTTGGATAGAGGTGTGCCTCGCGGCCATCGTCCTCAGTCGTTGAAGAGACCGGCGAATCGCGAGAGGGAAAGGGTTGTTCGCCGCCGTCGAGATGGGTACTACTCCTTGGCCCCCTCTATCTATCTTCCCTTTTGATTTGAGTTTGTTCTCTGATTTGTTGTCGCATCGGGACTGATTTGGTCGCTACATCTGAGATTACTCGTGCTATGTCGTTGGTAGTTGCGGGAGTCATCTCCGAGGCGAGGGAGTCTGTGTACGAGGGCGATTTCATGATTTGTGCTTGCTGCCTCTTACGTGGTGATGTTGTTGTGTACTGATCCTCTCAGACAAGCTGCTGGAGATCCTCGAGCGCGGCAGGACCTCATAATTGCTGTATTTCGAGTGTTTGCGTTAGTTGAAATGTAATTTTCTTTCTAAGTTTATTTTTCTGGAACTTGTTCTCTAGCTGGGCAGTAGGCCTCCGACCTGTCGCTTGGTCAGTTCAAAACCTGTTAGTCTTGTTTTTCTAAAACTGTACGCTGGTTTCGTTCTTGAAATGGAACAGGGGCTCCCCTTCCAAGGGTCCTATTGATCTAAAAATCTAGATGAACTGATGGTGTGCCAATATTATTGTTCAGTTAGTGTTTAGTCCCTTTTCCCCATCTATTCAGTGCATGCTCTCATGCTGAGTTAGATGTTTTGGTAGTCCGTTGTTGTATCTATATACCTCAAATTGATTTGAATCAGTTTTTCACATTCAATTTTATGGTTTGTGTGGAATTCTGTTTTGAAACCTGCCAAATAGAATTCAGTCTAGCGCTGCCAAAGTTTTGGACCGTCGTAAGCAAGTTATTGGGAACTTTGGGTTCGGTTGCTTTTTGTTGTTCTAGATATGTGAAATTCTTTCAGCCTTTGTCCGATGGATTGCTAGTTGTATAGACACTGATCAAGTCCGTTGAGTTAGATGGTTTGGTAGTCCGTTGTTGTATGTATATCCCCTCAAATTGATTTGAATCATTTTTTCACAGTAAATTACATCATTACATGGTTTTTCGGTGGATGCTGTTTTGAAACCTGCCACAGTTTTGGACCATGACAAAAGTTGTGTCGGGCTTGTCAGTCTCTATATATTAGGCTGATTTTTTGTGTTCGTGTTAGCTCGTGTATGTCGTTGGTAGTCACAGGAGTCTATCTCCGAGCGAGCCCTTCTATGATAGGTGTGCTTTCATCATGGTTTAGTTAGTGTTCAATCTTTTTTGCGGATTGAGTGTGTAGTAGCAGGTTGTGTGTCTTTTTGTTTTATAGTTGGATAGCGTGCAGATTGATGAAGTATTAGTTGTTACTTGTGTCTCGATGACATGATGATGAAGGCCTGCTCCAGTCCTATTATTTGTTCAGTCTATAAGTATATTATTTCAGTACATCATTCCTTGTGTTTTCTTCATTGATTAAGTATATTATTTCAGTATCCCTGAGATCTTTAGTTATTGATTTCATAATTCCATCTTTCCTTCATATTTCATATATTTAGTTCTAAAGTATCTAAGTTATCTAGTTATTCAGTAATTCATTTTTAGTTAAGTGTCATACTTTATTGTTTCTTTGCTTAGTTTCTTATTTGATTAGTCTCTTAGTGTATCAGCCTTGAATTTCATATTTTATCAGTCCCTCAGTTTCTTTGCTCTGTCTGAAAATTTAGTGTTTCATTCCTTAAGTATGTCGTATATTCATCCGGTTCTTCAGTCCTTCATTTTCTTAAGTTTCTCAGATTCTTGAAGTTTTCACCTCTCTGTTTTCAGTCTTTCATTATAGTTTTGTTTCTCAGTTTCGTATTTGATCAGTCCATTTAGTGTTTCATTCCTTAAGTATGTCGTATATTCAGTTTTCCGGTTCTTCCGTCCTTCATTTTCTTAAGTTTCTCAGATTCTTGAAGTTTTCACCTCTCAGTTTTTAGTCGTTCATTATAGTTTTGTTTCTCAGTTTCTTATTTGATCAGTCTCTCAGTATTTCTTGCTTCATTTCATAAGGTCTTCATAATTTGTATTTTTAGGTCTTCATTCCTTCATTCCCTAAGTTTCTTCATTTGCATTCTTTTTCTTGGGGTATTTGGGTGGGGTAACTCCGCCTACCATCTGTTTTAGTTGGTAGCCGGTTCCAAGCCCGGGTACAGGAGGAGGAACCTATCTTTCTGCAGTCACTCATTTTCTTAGTGTATCATTATTTCTTTCATTCAGGGTATTCTTGATACTTTCCTTTTATTTGCATTTTCGTTGGGGTTTTGGGGTGGGGTAACTCCGCTTACGCAACTTTTTAGTTTGTATCCGGTTCCAAGCCCGGGTAAAGGAGGAGGATCCATATTCGTAGTTTTTTATATGACAATGTTCATTTTTGGTTATACCATTTCCTTCGAGCTGTTTTTTGAGTCTTTTACTCAATGAGTTTTCTTTTGCCTATGGTAGTTAAAAACATCGCCTACTCTATATATACACAACCATTTATAGATGGTAAATTGGATAGCTGGTTTTTTTCCAATCCTCGGTAAAGATGACTACATGTCTTGATATCCAAATTTTGTCCAAAAGAACATTCTTTCCTAAATATTAAAATAATTTAGCAATAATCTGCAGTTTCAGATTTATTACATAAAGCGGCTATTCTGATCTATTTTTTCTCATCAGTCTGCATCGTTCGTTGTTGTTTCTTCTCCACTGATTGGTATGTTTGGGTTTTCCACCTCGATTACTTGATCTGCTTGATCTTCATCCTTGTTCTTCTTTCCTCTTTTTGTTGGTTTCTTGGCCGGAGAGTCAGCTCCTGCAAGATATTACAGGAACTCAGCGTGTGTATTCTGGGCTTTTTTATTGTGATTCTGGTCTTTTTATTGTTCTCAGCCGTGTAGAAGACTTTTTGTGATACTGGGCTTTTTTTGGGCCTGCTTTAGCCCAAATTCTGCAGGAAATCAAAACTCAAGAACTGAAGCAACAAAAGTGTCTGTTTTTGTGGTGCTGTCGAACAGACAGAAAACAGAGTCGTTTGTTTATAGTCATTTCTTTTGGTACAGTTGTCAGCATCCCATTGGTCATGAAATGTGTCTGTTTCTGAAAACGAAAACAGCTAGCTGCTAGATAGACAGTCCCTTAAATTAAGCAACTTGTGGATAGCAGATATTAACGTTATATTTTTTTTTTGATATAGAACTTCTTTCCAACCACCCCACCCTTTAAATCCTAGCCGTCGCACAGCTGAATCCGACGGCCCAGATTGCGCATGGGCGTCCTATGCATGGTAAAAATCCTAGAGAGAATTCCTTATTTGGTCCTTTCTTAAAATCTTGTTCCCTAGTTGGCTCTAAACAAATAAATTCTTCCAAATTTGACACCTTAATTTTATTTCCTTGCTAACATGGCCCTCTAGTGCATTCTGAGCACTAGCGGTGTTAAATGAGAATGTAAAAAGACTCTTTTGCCCCTGATAACTTATGTGGCAGAAAAATATTCTCTAATGTCTGTGACACATTTAAGCAAATAAGAAACGTACCAGTCAGCTAATAATTGCCGACAGCAGCCAACTACATGGAACCATTTTATTTAATAGATTTTAATTTAAAAAATAAAAAATGGGCAGAACCTCCCCTAGAATTTGACCATTATGTGCACACAATAAAGCTCCAGCACTAGATTTTACATGGTTTTCCTTTTTTTGTTGTAGTTTCAAGCAAATAACTTGAATTCGGCAGTGCCGCCGGCCGCGGCCGTGATCACACCGCCCACGACTCCGGTCGCATCCGTGCCCAACCCTAGAGCCACGCCAGTGCCGCCGGCCACAGCCGTGCTGACCAGCGGCGCAGGCACGGCTGCGGCCGGCACCATCTCTTCCTCCCCTCAGCTCTTGCCGCCGCCGTCCTCGCTACGAGCCACCGCGCCGCCGCCATAGGTAGGGTTCACTGTCCGTGTTTTGGTTGGGTTCGAAAGGGGATGCGAGAGAGAGAGAAGATCGATCGGGCCAGGTGAGTTGGTTCGGTCAGGTTAGGGAGGGAATTTTGATCCAATGAAAAGTCAACTGACGGCAAAACGAAACGGCACTAATGGTTGTGCCAAATTAGGAACAAAACGAAATTTAGGTGTCAAATTGGGAAGAATTTACTTTTTTAGGGCCAAATAAGGAAAACAAATTTAAGAAAGAGCCATATTGGGAAGAATTTACATTTTAGGTTATGAATAATGCTCTTCTAAGGTGCTCTAGGATATTTTTGTGTTTTGGGATGAAAATTTGCCACGCCTGAAAGCCGAAAATCTCTTGGCAAAACATCGTGCCACATGATGAAAGTATATCAATTTGAACCTCACATACACCGCGGCGGATCAAACAAGTATTGTTATAATGGCGACCGGTCAGATTTGTTTGGTCAATAGATATACTTTGCACCACCTTGGCGGCACGTGTGTTTTTTGTTTAAAATCGGGAAGCTCGAGACTCTGCGTTGATACGGAATTTTGTTACTTTGTTAAAATAAAAGAATACATAACCGACGGCATGTGTCTGTGTAACCAGTAAATAACCAGTTCATCAGTGGTCTAGATATGTGAATATTGTACATATAATATACGGAGAAAGATGGACAAGAAATTTTGCATAATATAATTAGCATGACATAATTTTCATTTAGTATTGGTCAATGGCTGTCAACGTTAGATTAATCCGAAGAGATGATTGTAGACTGAGAGAGTAATACGTTTGTCAAAAGAAAAAACCATAAACACTTGAGAATACGTTTTGTGCAATTTGTGACTCGGACAAGGGGAAAATATTTCCACGTTTGACTTCCTGCATGTCCATGTTGAAGCGGCGCAACATTTTATCCTTTTTTCAGGAGGCGATGAATATGTGGCTCAAATAAGTGGGAGGAAACGAGAGGAGGAGATAAGGGCCTCAACTCCTAAGATCGGGAAGAGACTGGGCAGTATTTGGTGAGTTCCTCATGACCTGTATCCGTGCTGTACCACACCTCGGTTCCCTCGGTTTGTACGCACTGCTGTTAGTATCGGGTTCCGAGATGAATCCGACAGGGAAACGTTTCACCAATCGTCATTTATGTACTAATAACTAGAGTAACTGGCACTGATGGTCACACAACTCGTCCGCTATGTGCATTTAATTCACACAACTGGAGAACGTTATTTTTTGTCGGTCGGTGGTTGTCTTCGGTGGATCCGTTTGGATCCGATCTTCGTCCGTCATCGTTTGTGTGTCTATAAATTGGATCCTTCTGATCTATGCTTCTCTTCATCGGCGACGGTTGCTGTTCCGGTGCGTTGGTTCTATGGGGGCTTAGCACGACGACTTCCCGACTGTCTACTACAACAAGGTTTGCCCGACACTGGTCATGGAGGGGTGATGACAGCGACGCGCCTTCGGCTCGCTCTAGTGCATGTAGTCGTCGCTAGGTGGTCTTCGGATCTAGATGTAATTTTTATTACTTCTTGTGTTCTTTGTACCGCCTTGACAGTTGATGAATAGATCGGAAGTTTCTCGAAAAAAAAAAATAGACTTTTGGTGCACGCAGATCACAAACCTCACATGTAAGTCAGTTTTCCGTTGCAGACGGTCACCCGCGTGGCACGTGATGAGGACGTGGACATGGAATCTTACAGAAAACCCCCTAAATTTTTGGACATTGGGCGTTCAGTCCGGGAGAACATTTGGCGTTCAGTCCGGGCGCCGCCGCCGGCCAAACAAGAAGATCGCTCCAGGTTTGGCTTGCTGCGTGCTGAAGCGATGCCGGAAATTTCTTCTTTTCCTTTTACCAGCAGAGGCGACTGCTGGTCCCAAATTATTCATACCAGGATAAACGTAGGCAGGTAGCAGCTGCTCCGGTCTTGTCTGGAATCGTGGATAGAAATTCAGACATAGAAATTCAGTGGAGACGCGTCTTGCGAGACCAATCCAATCCAACATGCGACAGACCGAAGAAATATTATTTTCAACATCCACATTCCGGTTACAAACCACTATAGGTACAACTATATGTAACTAACTGGCTAACTGGCCCTTCAACTTATAAGAGTTACAAACCACTATAGGTACAACTATATGTAACTAATGTGTTCCTGTGGAACGCGGACGTCGCCGCCCGTAACCTTGCTGCCAATTATTTGCAAACCTAACATCAAGATTGTATCCATCCAAAGATAGTTCGTTGAGCGCATCTAGAGCATCTTCATGATTTGCATGACATGTAGACATGGTTACGATGGCAATACCCTGCGAGCGTTTTGAGTTCTTGTAGTAGAGTACCTCGGCTCTAGACACTTTGCCGTGTTTGCCCAAGAAGAGTTGTAGCTGAGAGCTCTTCACCGTGAGAGGAAGATTACGCACAACCACGTTTAAACAAGGCTCGTAATGTCTTCTGACGTGAATGCTGAGGGTTGGACCAATCACTGGTGTCGTCTCATTCACTTCTCGAGCCTTCATTAGTTCCTAATACAACAAATTAATATTACCTTATTAGCACTAACTCAACTGTAGATGCCTACGTAGAGTCTTATGGTTAAATTCTTATCCCGCTGTTTTAATTAGCTTAATAATGCAATATAATAAAATCAGTAAATATCATGTTATCAAGGGTATTTAAAAAAGAACTGATGTTAGATATTTTATTGTTGTGTACCTGTATTGGAGCAATAGGGGGCTGAATGACATGCCACGTGCACCTCTCATCCTTCCATCCTCTAGGTAGCCGTTCGAAGAAGTTGACTTTCTTGGAGACAAGGTTATAGCTGAACAAACCAAACATTTCAAGCGGCCAGGCTTTATTGTCATGGTAGATGAAGAAGGCACACCCACCATGTCCACCGCTAAACCTTGAAGCGTCCACGGCGAAACTATTGGGTGTTCCAAGGAACAACACGCGGTCGGCCAGGATAGAAGTATCTCTCTTGATCCAATGCGTCCTTTTTTTCCCGCTTCCTTGCTGCAGCCTCAGTTCGTGCACCGTAGTCCACATCTTGTGTTTTGCTGGGGTGCACCGTAGTCCACATCTTGTGTTCTGCTGGGGGCTGTGTGCATCATTTTGATGCAGAGGCCGGGGATCCGCACCCGTATATCTAAAAAAATCTTGTGTTCTGCTTTCACATCCCGAGTATACTGAGGATTGATCTTGACGGACACCCACAGTAACTTGCCGTGAGCCTCGAGCACATAGCTGTCCTCTTGGGGGTAGTGTCCTCGCTCCCACCACGGCAAGGCGGCATCCAGACAAGCAGGTCACTCGCATGATGGCCACCCTGCTCCAGGGTGATGACGATGCGCCATAGGGTAGCCTCCACGGTGAGCATGATCTTACCGGCGTGGTAGGCGGCGCAGAACTCGCCGTACTTGGGTGCCCGAAGTGTCCTCTCAACAACTGTTCACACGTCGCTGCCTGGACGCAAGAGGGCCGCCCGGAACCTGGCATCGTCTCCTACAATCCAGATGCTGTACAGGAAGGTTGTGCCGTCGCCGTAGATGACAGCACAGGGATTCTGCTCCTCCCACCGGGCTATGTCGTCTGGAAAAACAGGCAGGCGGGTGAGTTCTCCCGTGAGAGGGTGGTGGTGTTCCAGGGCAAGGTATCGGAGGGCTGTGCCATCGGCGCCTGATACCCAATTCCGAGCTGCCATCTCCGGAGGTGGCGGCATCACATGTTAACTGGACTTGGAGAAGATGCATCTGAACCTGGGGTGGGTGGGCTCTCTGTCGGCCGGCCGCGCGAGGAGCCATGGCAGGAACGTCCGGGACAGCGGGTCGTGGGAGGCGCGCCAGTGCTTGCATACGACGTTGAAGTAGACGAATTGGGCGGGATCGGAGACGCGGCTGGAGATCTCACAGAGGATGTCCGCCGGGACGTCGGACCATGGCCTCCAGTCCATGGCGGCGACCGGGATCAAGATGGGGGATAGGAGGATATATTGATCGTCGAGGACACGTTTTGCAGCGGATCGTCGAGGATACATACGTTTGCTCTAGTTCGACTATGATTCACGTAGGTTGAATATTGGGCCGCCTATCAGAGTGGGATCGATTAACCAACAAACTCAGCCTGCAAAAACTTCGGGCCCATGCAGCGATTACCAGCAACGTGAGGCGCGCCATGGCTTGCATACAACGTGGAGGTCGGACCACGGCCTCCCGTGCATAGCGGCGGGATCGTGAGATGGAAAATAGGAGATGGATACGATAGCGAGTTGTTTGTGCTGGATTGAGTCTTGTGCAAGAGATTATTAGCCAGCCTTCCCCATGGCACCGGAGGAAGAAGGGATCCAGTGATGTGGGAGGAGAGGCAGGGGAGTGCCACCCTAGCTAGCATGTCATTTATCTCCTACACTACTTTCCCATAAAACCAATGCAAACCGCACCAGGTAAAGTAGTACTTTGGTAGATGCCAAGAGGATGGCATCGTATATAACAGTACAATGTCCGGATTCAACACCAAAGTACATGATAGTAAAGCCATTAAAGTTCGCAACACAGGTAATTATCCATCAGGCATCCTTCAAACTGCAAACTCATGGTCATACAATTGATGTTCTACGTTTCTCTGATTTTTTTCATGTCTGCTAGCTGGATCTTTGAAGTAGAATTAACTAATTTCCATTATTGCGATTCCGTCCGTACCCGCGACAACGAGGCTGCAAACATACGATGATATAGTAAGAAGTTTTGAACTGTCAAAAATAGCTCTCTGATATATAACATATACAAGAGTGACAACCAAACAAAACATGTCAAGTCTTAGTTTTTTTCCTTAATTGAACAACGAGATGTTTATAATGGCCACCAAGTATATATATTCTGCCACTTCACTTTACAGTTTTGGATGAGGCACTACGCGAACTTAAAAATCTATCTTTTGTGGGTACAAATGGAATTTCGACGTTGTCACAGTCAACCAATTTTTTCTATGACTTCAGTACTTTTTACCTACAAAGTATATTTTAGTCTTTTGTAAAGTTGTCAACTAGGTTTCTCTCATAAGTATGTTTTCCTTCTTATGTCCGAAATAATTTGAAAATGTAAAAGGCTCTAGGCTAGAAGATTTATTTTAACACACATTCATATATTATTTATTACTGAAAATTTACAAGCATTAAGACAAAAAATATGTTCTACAAAAGAGAACAAAAATAAGAGGCCATCCAGAAAGGACAAGCGTCGCGGCAACATCTCCAAAAAAATCTACCACAAATATTATGACTGTGAACCTACACTGGGTGGTCGGCATGTGAGCTGACAACGTGTGTAATGCTCCTGTAAAAAGTCTTAAAAAATGAATAGCCACTCGCGTGCAACTTCAAAAGGTAAAGACTGCCGGAAAGGTAACAATTCACAAAATTTTCACCCAAAGATAATACAAACCAAAATGTCAACCGCCATATATTGTCCTGCTCCCAAAGAAATAATGGTCGAGAGCGTCAAAAGGGAGGAAACGATTTGCATCAGTTCCGATAACTGGTGCACCGTTGTGGCTTCATCTAGAAGGCACCGCTAGAAGCGCCGCCCATATGACATTGCCTGCGAGGAGCCCCATCCGTCTCACGGCCAAGCACAAAGCTTGTCCCTGGACCACAGGGAGCAGGAGCGGTGCCGACGGTAATTGCAGTCGGCTTAGGCCTTAAATTCGTCAGCGTACACCTGTGCCGACGGCCACCGTCGGCATACGGCCGTCGGCAAAGCTAACGTCGGCGTAGCTCCGTGGCCGTCGGCATAGCTACACCCGTCGGCGTAGAGCCTTTATGCCAACGGGCTATCTAGCCATCGGCGTACCTTGGCCGTCGGCGCGCATCGGGGACGGATGGCGGGTTGACGGCAGACGACAGCTACGCCGACGGTAACACCGTCGGCTTAGACCTCCACGCGGCATGTTCTGGGCGTTCACCCGCTACGCCGACGGTAACACCGTCGGCTTCATCATCCACGCGGCAGGACCTGGGGCGCTCGCGCAGGAGCTATTCCGATGCTCCGGAGGTCATTTTCCTACGAAACCATAGCCCCGCTAGAAAAGTCAAACTTGGCCGTCTACCCCTAGCCTTCTCCATACGAGGGTCGACCAATGGACTTTATTTTCTTGGTTGTGTTAGGGTAGTACGTAGGAGCATGGAGAACCAATATCTAATGTGATTCGTCGCAAGATTCCATCCGATGGACCCGTAGCAGGAGTTTTCACATCTAAGTGCAGAACTTTAGTAGGGAGCAAGCGGTATCGGTGAAGCGGGTCACACACCGGAGTTGGGTCTTGCCTCCCACCACGTACCACAACAATATTACACATTTACTAGGGGCCCATGCAAGGTTAGGTGGGATTCCGACGCTCCGGAGGTCATTTTCCTGTGAAACCCTAGCCCCGTTGAAAAAAGTCAAACTTGGCCGTCTACCCCTTGACTGGCGTCGAGAGGGGGTGGATCAATTTACCGCATGCATGTAAAGAGGGTCACACCCGGGAGTTAGACATGGCATATATGGACCTTTCATTAAAATTAGTAGGTTAGGCCATAAAATTAATTGTAAATCGGTAGAAGGGGGGAAAATTTCGGAAAATATCTAAGCCGACGGTAATGTACGTAAGGCCAGACAACGCCGACGGTAAAACCATCGGCATTGGTTTGTCAGTGGTATGCCGACGGTCCTCCGTTTGGGCCGTCGGCATTGCTCTGACGCCGTCGACGCTCCGTTTCCAGCGGGATCTAAAGTGCCACGTGGAGGGGGATATACCGACGGTAATTTGACGCCGACGGTGGCCGTCGGCTTAGCTCCACCTATGCCGACGGTCATTCGGCGCCGACGGTGGCCGTCGGCATAGATCCCGTGACGCCGATGGTGTTTGTAAGACGACGGTGTTTATCCGACCGTCGGCGTTGCGTCGTGGTGCCGACGGCCCCGACATTTGGCCATCGGCGTTGCTTCCGGCCGTCGGCACACGCGCTGTTTCCTGTAGTGAGAGAAGGAGGAAACTATATATTGTCATTCTCCTGACATCCCACCAGTGATACTACTCTCGAGACCTGCTGCTCCTGACCCCTCTCTGATTACCGCGGTGCCGCCACCAGCCCACACACAAGCTGACCCTGATCCGCCAGACGAAAGACCCATGCTTGAGGGAAATGTGAAGGGAGGGACATGACGATATTAGAGTAGCTGGAGGCGGGCTGCGCTTTCGGCTCGCCGTCAGTACTTGGATAATGGAGGAGCCCATGCATGAGGGTTGCCCGCATGGGGTAGTGCAGTTTGTTGTTTTGCTGATGTGGCGTCTCTGGCGTAATGGTAGATAATTTTTGTTGTGTCCAGCAGCTGCTATTGAGTTCTGTACGGTGGTGGGTGGATCTAGCATCCAATGTGCACATCTTTCTCCAAGCCAGGCATGGTGCTCTGGTGTGGCCTGTCCGCCGTATGGTGATGCTTGGTGGACAACGGGAGGACCTGACAAAAGGCTGATTAGCATGCATGGTTCCTACCGTGTTGGTCGCCTGTCCACAAATAGCGGCAGGGTATGTAGACTGCACTAATGATCAGTTTTGGTGGGCTTCAGAAATCAGGTTGTCCTGGGACATTGTTCCCTTCCTTGAAGGGGTTTTCATGGACACGCTTCAATAGTCTTTCAATGTGGGTCTCGGGTTCTCTTCTTGTATGGGTCACCTTGGAGGACGGGTCTTTGATCAGATGGTGGTGGTGGAAATCCGCTTCATGCATGTCATAGGGTGTCATCCTTTGTCGCTCGGGTGACAGAGTAGTTGATAGATAAAATGTGTAGCTACATGTCATATTAGCCATCTATAGATGTCTGATTTTCTTAAATATTTATGAAAACTTCTAAAACTAAACTGTTTTAAAGTCATATTTATATTTGATCTAGTTCTTCTGTGCTCGTCGTGTGGTAGATATTATATATAGAAAATAATACAGTAATTTTTCAAGTATAAAACATATTTGAATTATGGCATCTAGTGGTGATGACGTCAACTGTTTTGTTTTGTTTTGTTTTGTTGTGTTCATGTAGGATTATCATAATTAGCTTCACAATAAAAGAAAATAAAATATAGATTATCATAATTATGGAAAAAATCACACATTTTCATTTAAACACATGAATCCTTAGGATTAAATTGAATGCCGAAGAAGCTATTTTTTTTGCGTATCTTTCCCAAGAAAATGTGTAACTACATGGCATATTAGCCATATGTAGATGGTCGATTTTTTAAATATTTATAAAAACTGCTAAACACGCTATTCGATTTTCCCAAAACTGAGACTGCTGATGAGCTGAATAGCACAAAATTTAGTCCAGGAAAACCTCACATATTAACAAACAAGCTTGAAAAGAAAACAAATACAGCGTAAGGTACAACAGTGGCAAGAATTATATTCTTGTTACCTTCTTGTGTCCTTGATGTAGGCTAAATCCCTAATAGATCCAACTTTAAAGTCAAGCATGTTCTGGTATCTGCAAAATTGTAAAGCATGTGTTATTTGCAAGAAAAAATTATCAGTTAGCCTAAATGCCCAGGCTCGGGAGGGCCGGTACAGCTGCCGTAAAATCGAGCCGCCGCCGCAGACGCGGGCACAGGCAAGCTCGGTCCCTCAATAAGCCCAGGCTCGGGAGGGCCAGTGAATCGAGCCGCCGCCGCAGACGCGTCAGCATCTCTGATTCCCGAGCCTGCTGCTGCTCCTCCTCCCCGCAAAACAAAGCTTTCAGGCGTCAGCATGGGCAAGGAAGTCGCACGGGCTCAAGATCTTGCGCCACCGCCTCCATGGTCCTGCTCCGAGCTCCGGCGCCGCTCAACACATACCCCCGCCGCCTTGGACAACCGTCGGTGCTGGCTGAGGCAGTGGCCCGGGAGAGGAAAAGAAAAGTCTTGGAATTCAGGAATACGTATGAAGGGTTGGATCTCCATATTGCGGTGCTTTTCAGAGTACAAGATGCATTCAAGATCGCGCTGGAAGGGGAAATATGAGGCGGCCGGGATCATGTGAATTTTTTTTTTTCAAGATCGTACATTACCTGTGTGTAGTGGAGTTGCAGAAAGAAACAGTGTGGTCATCCGAAACTGTAACCAAAATTGGATGTCCCGGAAGGTAGTCCAAGACAGTAACAGCACCGTCGTATTTTTGGAGTCCCTCGATGTGTTGAATACATGTCTTGGTCTCTAAATTCCAGATCTGTTGAATAATAACGATGGAGGTATTAATTTGAGCAGTATATATGTATTACTCGATGTGCATGTCATATTGTAGAATATAGTGAAGATGGCTTACGTGTGCAGTCCCATCGCGAGATCCTGTAACAATGTACTCGTGATTACCATGAACGACGAAGTAATCAACCGACAACAGATCATCTGTCCCGCATTCCAACGTGGTGATAGGAGTGTCCGAAAGCATGCTCCAGATCTGTAGATACCAAGCATTTGGTTACCAAACGTACGTGGAAACAAAAAACCTTTCTGACGGTACCAAATGTGCTAGGTTCTACGGAGTACTAGTCAACCTTTACTGTGCCGTCCCAGGATGATGCACTAGCAAATGTGTTGCTTGCGGTAGTCAGCGGGCTAAACTTGACTGACTTCACCTCCCTAGAGTGTCCTTGGAATGTCCTGATGCACTCCCAACCATTCTCCCAGTTCCAAAGCTTTATCAGGTTGTCCCACGACGATGACAGGACCAACGGATCAGTTGGGTGAACTGCCAGTGACATGACCGAGCGCGCATGCGCTTGGAACTCCTTCAGCTTGCTCTTTGTAGTAGTATATGTATACACGTGGATTTGGCCCTTGTAATCACCGGCAATAATCCACTCCTTCCGTGCAATGAATCTAACGGCAAGTACTCCAACCTTAAATGCCATCAGTCTTGCCTGCTCAGAAATCTCTAATCAATTCCATCGAAATCCAAAGAAATGGAAAACACGAAATGATCTAGTATGACACGGGACAACTGGGCGCCCGCTTTTTTGCTTTACTGCTTTCTACCCCTGTATGTGTGACATTGATGGTTTCGTTTCTAATTGAACCGGGGAGAGCCTCCCTGTGAATTAAAAAAACAACTGAGCGCCCGCTTTTTTCAACACAAGTACATTTTTTAATATTTTAATAGAACAAACAGAAGTACTCCTACTACATAAAGGTGGTTTTGAATTACGTTGCTGCGCGTCTGGCTGTTAGCTGTTGGCCGGCAGCATGATTAATGTACCTTTTCTGATTTCTCTAGTCAATATGCTAAATCGAGTGAGTTGCTGATTGGAGTTTAATGAACTGGACCCATTCCTAGGTGTATAAGCAATGAATAGATCGATTCTGGTTGCTGCATGATTTCAGATATTTTGGATAATTTTGCTCATTTTTTGGTTTAAGAATACAAATTTTGGACTGTCTTTTCTTATGGAATTTACAAAAAATATATCAAAAGTACGAATTCCCTGCAGACCACCCATGAGAGTCACATCCTCGTGCGGTCGTGCCGGTTTGGACTCTTGGCTCGGACGGAGCGCGGCGGTGGGTGATGGACTATCGTGTTGTCGCTGGAACTTGGTTCTCCGATCACCTCCTCTGGAGTCCAGCTCCTTGCGCCGCGTTCCCGCTCGGCCAGCGGCTCTAGCGCGGCAACGCATTGGCTTTGGGGCAGCCTCGTTTGCCAGTAGAGCCAGATCTGTCGCTTGGCCATGCGGCTGTGGTGAGGCCTTGTCTTTTTTTTTGCGGAAACACCCCCAGATCTATTAGCCAGCACAGAAGGTACAACACACCCCAACAAACCCAGAAATTACAACCGGGTCCCCAGGAACCCAGCACTCATCCACCACCGACGCGGAAGGGGAACGCGCCGCCGCATCTCCGTCCCGGCACCCACCTGGCGCCGGCGCATCCTTGAACGCCACAGACGAATTCTTCACGGTCGGGAAGTTGCCCTTCTCAGCCTCTGCGTGCTCACACGACGGAGGGGAGAAGCGATGGAGAAGCACCGCTACGCTGGAGTCGTCTTCCTCGCCGGCCGGCAGGGAGGACATAGACCTAGAGAAGGCCGAGGCATCCGAAGAACCGCGACCTGCAGAAGTCCAGCGCGCCACGACGGAGCTCCGAGGAGCCACGCCACAGAAGGGGAGGCGCGCCGACACCAAAAAACCGCCGACACCATCGCCGTCTCTACGACCCCGCCGGCAGGGATCCTATCACATCCTACACTATGTACAGGCCGGGATCCGGGGATTCCCCACCCTCCTGCCACCGGAGCGACGCCGGAGGGGGAAGAATCCCACGAATCGCCGGCGAGCGAGGTGGACGGATGGAAGTTCTCAACAATCGCCTCTCAGTCTACAGTAGAAAGAGAGAGAGCGGTCGGCCAAGCTCTTTCGTGGTGAGGCCTTGTCGGGTCTAGGTCGAGTGAGCATCATTAAGCTCCCTCAACAAGGGCTGATCCAACAACGACAACCTAATTGTTCCTCTCCACAAAGGGGTTGGTCGTGGAACCCAAATCTACCCGGTTGGCGAAAGCTTCTACCCGATAGTTGTAGTGTCTTGACAAAGATGCTCCGACCTCGTGTCTGAGAGACCATGTCGCCACCCGTTTTTTTGAAACGAGGTGCAAAGCATAGCCTTTGCATCGAAAAGGCCGCACATGCGCCGGTGTTGATGAGTCCATCCAAGGGTCTAGCTCGAAATCTTCATCTGGAAAGATGATCTACGATCAAGACAACACCTTTAATAACGATATGTCCAAGCACACATTAATAGTGCCATAAATGTTTCCACCTAAGTGCGTCAACTCAATGTATACACTTGTACTAGTCCGGCACTGACCAGATGCCCCTGGAGGAGAAACACGAAGCCCTCCAACCACGGTGTCACCACTTCCATCAAGCAGCACATGCATGACTTAGAGCATCTCCACCGGCGCACCCAATACAGCGTCCGACAAAGTTGCCGGACATGCGCTATTTGGCGCGCCGGCAGACGTTGCTGCCTATTGGGAGCGCCGCGCCCCACGGTCGCTTCCAATAGACGCTCCCAGATGACAAATTCAAATAGTATGTCTAAAATAAAATCAGTTGAATGGCTGAATGCACATGTCCCAATGTAAAACTGAATACATAAAATCAAATAGGGCATACAATTATTTAAATTAAAATAAATTGGGCAGTCAATTAGGATGGTCGTCTGCTTGGCCTTTGAGTGCCCACAGATGCTCAACTAAATCATTTTGCAGTTGCTCGTGTGCTCCTTCATTCTTAATTTCAGAGTTAATTGTGAGGTAAGTGGCAAAGTCCGCAGTCAAATCCGCATATTCATGATCAATCTGGGCAAGAGGACCACATTATAGTATGGATGGTCATAATGTTGTGGAGGATCAGCACGTTCACTCTCGATGATCATGTTGTGCAAGATCACACAAGTCATCATCACCTCCCACATCTGCTCTTTGGACCAAGTTAGAGCAGGATACCTCACAATAGAAAAGCGAGCTTGAAGCACACCAAATGCCCGCTCGACATCCTTCCTGGCACCCTCCCTTTATGCTGCAAAATGAGACTGACTTTGACCTAGAGGGTGGGAGATGGTCTTGACAAATGTAGACCATCTCGGGTAGATGCCATCTGCTAGATAGTACCCCTTGTCATTCCCATGGCCATTGATCTCATAGTTGCATGGTGGAGTTTTGCCTTCAATTAGTCGCTTAAAAACCATTGAGCATTGCAGCACGTTGATGTCATTGTGAGTTCCAGCCATACCAAAGAAAGCATGCCAAATCCACAAAGCATTGTAGCACGACACTGCACTCTCCAACATGACCCTTGTAAACTGCTTGCCAGGCGAATGGGCAATTCTTCCATGCCCAATGCATGCAGTCGATGCTTCCAAGCATACCAGGAAATCCTCTAGCTGCGTTCTGTGCCATGAGCCTAGCAGTGTCACCTTCATTTGGTTTTCTCAAATACTTTGGCACAAACACTACATCAACCGCCTTGCAATACCGATACATGGTCGCGATACATGTGGATTCAGCCATGCGGAGTTAGTCGTCTACTGCATCTACGGGAGCTCCATATGCAAGAACTCTCAGAGCAGTCGTGCATTTCTGGATACAGGAGCAACCAACCAGTCCGGTGCAGCCGCTCTTCAGCTTGAAGTAGTCATCGTACTCCCGCACGCCCGTCAAAATGACCATGAAGAGGTCTCTGTTCATCCTAAACAGCCGCCAAAATTCCTTGTCCCCGTGTGTGGGATCGTCGGCGAAGTATTCTTGCCACAGTGTCATATGTCCCTGCATCCGTCTGTGATCTTTGTTCATCCTCCTACCCGGCTCCAAACCTCCAATCTGAGGCGCAACGTTCATCTATCCAAGCAAACCAACCAGGCAAGTGATGATCGCCAAGTATTCGTCGACCACGGCGTTGGAGGTGGCATGGGCGGTGAGCAATGCGCCGGCCAGCTCGAGTTTGTCGTCGCTATCCATTTATATCAACAAAAGGTTTAGAAAAAACCGAAGTCTACGAGAAAAAATGAGCTGAGCAATGCAACAAACACCTTGCTTGCGGGGAAGTTCTCGGAGGCGACGACGGTGTAGCGCCGAACAACAAGTGCGGCTCGACGGAGAAGATACTACAGACACTGCGACGGGAGAAATAGTGCGCTGGACAACAAGTGCGGCTCGACGGAGAAGAGACTACAGACACATCGACGGGACAAATAGTACGCCGTTCTGGTGCACGGGGGGAGACGGGCGTCCGGCCGGCGGAGGGTGGGTGGCGGCGACAATGATTCAGTAGGGAGGGGCGACTCAGTAGGGACGGGGATGAAAACCGGCCACAAAGGAACGCTGGGGGAGAAAATAAAAGGGTTTGGTCGCTGACGCGTCGCCCTCACCCGTCGGGTTTTGACTCGGCGCGCGTTGCCGCAGTTGCCAGCACGACCGCTTGCGTTCCTAGAAATAGGGCGCGAAGCGGGGTTGCCGGACGCTGTATTGGGGCACGCCGGCAACTATTTTTCTTTGGGCGCCGGTGGGGGTAGTTTGTTGCCGGCGCCCAAAACGTCTATTGGGAGCGAAGTTGGGCGCGCCGGTGGAGATGCACTTATCACGCATATGAGACGTCATGCGTAGCACTTGCTCAGAATCAGGCTTAACATGATGCCTCACATGAGATGCCACATCAGCACCGCCAGCCAAGCAAGCCTCGACATCTAGTCCGTATTCGTCATGCATAACACCTCCTTCTCGAATCGAACCCGATGTCAAAATGGAGGGGGTGTCCAATACCAACGCCGCCGTCGAAACTCCTCGACCGCAGAAGAGGACTTACCGTACCGCCATCGACTGCGAAAATAGAGCTGAACACCATCACCATAACCAAGAGTCGACCATCCCTTCATCCACATGAAAACGGAGGCCCCCACTGTCGAATAAGACAGGCTGCCGCCATGTCGTGGTGTAGCCATGACAAATCCCTCAGATGACATCCTTGGGTTTTCGTGAGAGGGGGAAGAAGATAGCGCTAGTAGAATCGGCGGCTGAAAAGCAAGGTTTACCCAGGTTCGACCCCTCGAGGCGAGGTAAAGACCTACTCTTGCTTGTCTGATCTCTTATTGATGAAGGTTACAATGGCGGTACTCAGATGCGACCTGAGCAGACGTTCGGTGTATGATGAGGATTGCACCCCAGACTGACCGCCTCCCAACCTTTATATAGTAGGCTGGGTCTCGGGGGTCCACGTTGGTTAGGGTTTACAACGTAGGAAAGTATACTCCGCCTTAGGTTGTGTATTCCTTGTGATGCACTCCTTATCCCAGGCCTTCTGTTGGGCCTGGACTGTTGGATCGAGCCCATAGTCTTCATAGTGGAACACCCGAAGGGTAGCGCCTCGTCAGTAGCCCTCGAGTATCTGGTTGATTCGCGGAATCAGCCAGAGACTTATAGCTGATCATTCATCGAGTTCTTGTGTGCTTAGTGCTCCAGTAATCGGAAGTACGTCGATCCAGTGGAGGTTTATATTTGCTTAGGGATGATCATGACGTGATGGCTCGGTACATCCGATGGATCGGGACCAATTAATTGCTCTATAGCAAACACTTCATCAGCCTTCTCAAACTCGAGTCCCTGGACTCGAGCTCGGTATATGCTGGTGAAGCTTAATCCATGCCGCGGAGGCCTTACTGAATCAAACTCCAGCTTATACTTGCTTAGGGATAGTTATGACGTGATGGCTCGGTACATCCGATGGATCGGGACCAATTAATTGCTCTCGGGCAAACACTTCATCAGTCTCCTCAAACTCGATTCCCCAGACTCGGGCTCGGTACATGTTGGTGAAGCTTGATCCATGCCACGGAGGCCTTACAGAATCAAACTCCATCTTATTTAAATAGAACGATTACCCAACGCGTCTATCATGATTTTTATCATGCCGCTAGCACGGGATTTACTCAGCGAAATTGCAGCTGGTGCAACCCCTGGCCCACTCGACATGATCCAGGGGTCTTATCTTCGCATCGTAGATACGGCATCCAATTAGTATTTGCAGCAGGTGCAGTTTGGGTATTTGAAGGAGGATTAGCGTCTCCAGTCTGCTCAAGGTCGACCGTAAAAAAGACCGAGCTATAATTTGGATCGACTCCAGAGAGGATCTGACAAAAAAATTATCGGGTGCGCGACAGCGCTCCTGATGGGAGTGGCCCCCGAGGTTATGCTCAATTGCTTGTAATTGGGTATAAGCTCAATCAGAGCAGTCGATGAAATTTTGAATACGTTCCCGATGGGAGTAAGATATGAAATATCAAAATTGCTTCCAAGGATATGCTCGACTTGGACTTATTATGAAACATACCTGGCTTTTTGTTTGCAGGAGTGTGTGATTCCAGGTCTCGACGTTTGTCCCTTCTTATTGAAGAAAGTGACATCATGTATGACGCCGGAGGCTTGCGCAGCACCTCTGATGGGACATGACACTGTTGTCCCACTGTCAGAGTTTGACCGGTGCTTGTGCCGCTTCTGCTGGATTTTGACTCCACAACGCCCAAAATTCGGACGTGTGATGATGGGTTCCTTGATTTTCGCGCGTAGTGGGCGGCCTGGCTCGCGATGGTTGTTCTCCTGGGCACCACATGTAGGGCTGGATTTTAGCGGGATACCCACGATGCCGCATGAACGACCAGGATGCGTTTGGCCGCTGTATAAATGGAGGGCGCGGGGCAAGGAAGCGGAACGCGTTCCTACCAATGAACCGCGTAAAAATAATTGCGCAGGAATTGGCGGGATTTTTCCTTACGCAGGTCATACCTGAATCCGGAGAATTCCACTATATCGAGCAATAACCTCTCTCCATGTAGTACTAGCAGTGATCTCCATGTAATGAGTACTTTACGTGTGTACATATATATATCAAGTTGTATGTGTGTTATCGATCTTCACGTGTGCGAAAACTTTTTTTTTGTGCATCGACGTGATCTCCTCCGAAACCCTAAACCCGGAAAAATAAGCGAAAAGAAAAAAAGCAGAAACCCTAAACCCTGAAAAATAAGCGAAAAAAAACAAAAACCTTTAGTCCCGGTTGGTGTTACCAACCGGGACCAAAGGTCCTGCGCCCGCGCGTGCATCTCGGCCCACGTGGAGGCCTTTAATACCGGTTCGTGGGGTACCGGTACTAAAGGGGGGCCTTCAGTCCCGATTTAATTGTACTGGTTGCACAACCGATACTAAAGGCCCTCTGGAACCGGTATTGTTGCCCATTTTTCTACTAGTGATTCTCGCCGCCCGCTCCTTCTTCCTCATGCTCTGCTGCTGTTCCGCCACCGCAAGAACTCCATTTCCCTTTCCCGCGTGTGCCTTTGACGCCGGAGAAGATGTCGAAGGCAAGTGGAAAGGCTCCTGCCACGGCCGGTGATGCTGCGGCCGCGAAGAAATCCCCCGGAGCATGGATGAAGAGCCTCGTCACCGAGTGCAACCTCAAGAGCCTGCGCAAGGATGGGCTGATCCCGGCGGCGGCGGAGAGGACGTGGATACCAAGCGCCGAGGTATTCCCGCGCCCCAAGCCCGATGAGCGCGTTTGCTATGTCGACTTCATGAACAGGGATTCTCCTTCCATGTTCACGGATTTCTTCGTGGTTTGATGTAGGTCTACGGGGTGCAATTGCACGATTTCACCCCGAATGCTCTTCTCCACGTCTGGTGCTTCATCGTGCTTTGCGAGTGCTTTCTAGGAATTGCATCGCATTGAAGTCTTTGGCGCCGCCTTTTTGTCGTGCGTTGAGTTTCTAGCGGTAGTGGGCCGGGAACCTTTGGAATTCAGACCCGGACAAAAACTTGAGTACTTCCAAATCAAGATGCTCGAGTCGGTCCAAGGCTGGATGACAAAGTGGTTCTACATCTAGGATGAGATCATCGGGTCTCAGAAGTTCGGGCTGCCACCCTTTGACGCCGACGCTGTAGTGGAGCCGAAGCACTCGTGGAAACACGAGATGTTAGAGACTGAGAAGGCTGATGCTCAGCTGTTGCACGCCAAGGTCGTCCGTCTTCAAAAAGAGGTTTGTCTTGAGGTGTCTGGCATCCACATGCCGGCCACCTTCATTCGACGCCGCGTGCAGCCTCTTCAAACTCGGGTGCGCGCCATGTGGGCGTATCAAGGTGCATCAGAGGCGAGTAGATCAGTTTGCAAGGAGGAGCTTTTGACTGGTGAGATCGAGAAGAACGGCAGGTCTCTGACCATGCTTGGGAAAGACGACCACTTTGACATCCAGCCTCCTGTTTCACCCTTTGACACGGAACACTCTCGCGCTGAGGTAAAATGAAATTAATGTGTCTGTAGTTTTTCGATCCTTTGATTTCTTTACCCGCTGACTGATGATCTTCTCGCCTATGATGATTTTCTCTACAGATTCCCGCTGTTCACGAAAGCTGTCCTCCTCCTCCAGAGAGCGCAGCCGACTTTGGGCGCCCAAGACACGGAGGGCCCTCACTCGCATCGGCCAACACTACTGGCATGGCGGGTGCTGAGGACTCCGAAGCCACCGAGACTGATCGCCGCCAGAAGCGCGCTCGTCCTCCTCTGGAGCAGACTGCCGAGTCCGAGGATAAACATGGGGCAGAGCGCGGCGATGCAGAATCGAGTGTAGCGCCCGCCGATGCCAATGTCGAGGAGAGTGCGTCGTCACCAACCGCAGCGGTTCCTCTTCGCTTGGCCCCTCCGGAACCCATCAAGAAGAAACCTCGTGTTGGCGGTGTCGCGCTGGATCCCGCCAACCTGGTGGATCTCGTTGACGAGTGCGTGCTTCTCTTGTACTGTATGTTTTCTACGATTTTGCTAGTCTCGTAACTGAAACCGTCTATTGTCGTGCAGTGATTCTTCTTACGAGGACCTCCCGTTGGCCAAAGTGCTTGAGCAAAAAAAGATGGAGTGGACGGCTCGGGACACTCAGGAGAAGCAGCTGGAAATTACGGCTGATGCTGCTGCCGTGGCACCACCTCCTGAACAAGTAGTCGCCACTAGCTTGGTGGAGCTTCAGTCGTGCCTCCTTCGACTTCTGCCGAACACGTATGAACTGATACCTTGAATGATTTTATCGGGTGCGCGACAACGCTCCCGATGGGAGTAGCCCCCCAAAGCTATGTGCAACTGTTTATAGTTGGGCATAGACTGATATTTGTGAGTGTTCTGCCTGTGCGTAGCCTTTCATTCGAGACCTGCTGGACGCTGGCACCCGTTATGTGCACATGGAAACAGAAGTTGCCAGTCTGCGCCAGCAGCTGCTTGAAGCAAAGAGTGAGTGAAACTGCTGATCACACTGTATGTTGCTTTTCGTTTCTTCGTTCCGTGCTTGACAATGTGTGTTTCTTTCGGAGTCCAAGTCCCAAGCAGAGCTCGACAGAGATGATGCCCTTCGGAAGGTCAAGTCTCTTGGTAAGGATCTTGAGGCCGCCAAGAAGGAGACCTTTGGTAAGTTGGACAGAGCAGCAACCGAAGTGAAAGCAGAAACGCCTCCGCTAAGCCGGCAGCTGGCTGCCGTGCTGTGGTGAAACAGCAGCCGCCGGCAGCCACCACCTCTCCTCGGAAAGCCACTCAAAATCCTGCTCCTTATGCCTGACGTCAGGAAGAAACGAGGCCACCACGACTTTGACACCACTGCAGCTAGTTCCATTCAACCGGTTAAAACTCTATAAAGGATGCCCTCAAGAGGGATTAGGACGCATAAGCACCTCCATCGCTCGATCCTGAGGGGATCTGAGGTTTCTCCCGGAGTTGCATCGGTCCGCATACGAGGGCATCTGATATGGCGTATGAGGCGTCGTCTGTAACCGCGAACAACAACGCTAACTAGAGAACCACCATCGCAATACACCACCGCAAGCCTTGCCCCTCCGCCACAACCCAGGGCGGCACCGCCCCTATGCGTACAATCTGGCTAGACTCTCTTTAATTAGCTTTAAAATTCTACCACTCGTTTGTTTTGTACGGTAGATCCTCCTAACCATTATTCCATTTTTTATTGGGATATATATCGGAATTATTTTGTGGCCTTTATAAATCCAAATTATACCGTGGGGGCCTCCCCTAGGTTTTCTTGGTTGAAAAAAATAAACATAAGAGTAAACCCTTATAATGGCCAAAGCATTCTACATGCACTGTGTCATGTTGGATACAGGCTATACACCTGACCTCAGAACCGTGTAGGAGTCATGCCATGGTTCCAAACGGAGACATACCTTGGTCTGATGGTTCCAAACAGACACATACCCATCCAAATGACCAACCAAAACCCTGTATGATGCAAGAAGATGCTTAATTAAATGTTGAAATACTGCAAAGTTCTTGTAAAAAGATCATTTAATACTAGTACCATTAGTCACTACTACAACCAAGTTTAAGTTGGTACATTAATATTCTAAGAATATCCCGGACCATTCAGAGACATCATGTCTTTACACCACTACAGAAACAGAATTCCACGCTTTGCCTATTCATTAAGTTGAAAATGGAGAATTACTATAAAATGTTCATCTAAGACTCTTAATAAAAGACGAAAGGTAAAAGATATTATTTTAACTTGATGAAGGCTATTGCTTAGAAATCTTAGGAGGCTTTTGAGGAGAACATCTATGGAATAGAAATATTTCACTAATGTGTTTTCAAAAAGTTGTCCTGATATTAATATGAAACATCAGCCCAAGACTGGAAAAGCAGGAGACTTTCGATAAAAAGTCACTTTACAAAATTGTTGCCACTAAAGTTTACCACTGTATTATTATTGTTAGTTGTTTGTCATATGAAAAGATAATCCATGTGACATTTATGATAAACGACTTCTTTGATTGGGCTAACACACTTATCTCATTATCATTTACCCTTTAGACCCAACTTTTTTTTAACGAAACACAGTACAACGCAGACGCTCATAGACACGCGCATACACTCACGCCTATAAACGCACACACGCACACCCTACCCCTATGAGAACCTCCGAGAGACTGAGCCGGCGGATCAGGTCTTGAGATTGACGAAGTCACCAAAGGTGCCTCGCTGTCGACGGGAACGTCGCCTCCCACTGAAGAATATTCCGCCTAAATGAGAAACACCAGCGTCAAACCTGGGGTTTGAACTCTGGTGGGCTGGGGGTACAACCACCCACCTAACCATCTTGCCACAGGCAAGTTCTCCCCTTTAGACCCAACCTAAACATAGACTGTTGACCCGCCCCAAGTTCACCTCTCCTAGACATCTTCTTTGGTCACGTCCTTCTCTATCATCCTCCCTCCTAACCAGGTTCTACCGCTAAAGATATAACACACCATTTCTTATTCGTTTCACATGTGTCAACCGATATAGACAGAGATATCGATTGACATGGCCGTATTTGCATATATTTTATATGTTCAAGCTAGCATCATCATACTAAAATACATTTTATAAACAAGAGTAATATATAAAATGCACATATCTTTTCTCTAGCATAACTACATATCATCGGATATATCGTCCGATTTCTGACATCCAATATGCCAACCACTTAACATAATGCCAGCCAACCACTACGGGGCCTCTTGGCAGTTGTAAATGATGTGGGTCATATAGGAAAGGATGCAACCGTTTAGAAGGGTAAGAAATTCAAAACCCCCGGCCAAAGCCCTTTTCTAATGTATGTCGTTTGATCAAGTGTCCCTTGCTTGCTAACTTTGGTTTTGTTTCTCTTGCAATTAGTAGGGTGATTGTTTGGAAATGAAGTTATAAAAAGTTATCTCATAAATAAAATTACTAGCTACTTTTAAATACAAGGAACCTTTATTGGTTGGGCTCAACTATGTTTTGGTCATAGACTACAGCAAAACGCCCACATCAACTTACCCAAAATATTTTGCTACAACCCGAGATCCAGTCGTTTAAACTAGTTATACTTATAGTGTCACAAATAATAAGGATCGACGTTCCACTTGATCTGTAATATTAAAGTATCGTATGTATCAAATAATAAGGACGTTTCACTTAGATAGTCGCTGGAGTGGCCTGGACGCAAAGAAAATATATACTAGAAGCATGAGACATACCAAGGCTCCGTTGGGTGAATATCTATTTTTACCACATTTCCCAAATCTTCCCGGCAGTCTATGATCTGCATTGATAGGGTTGATAGGGTTGTAAAATAGTTCAAGAGAAATAAGCAAAATGAAAACCAGGTAAATTGAAAAGAGTATACGTTACCTCAATTTTCGGCCGGATAGGTTCCTGGATATTAAGGGTGCAACAAAAGATAAATATCAAACAATATCCTTGCATGTACTCCGTAAGTGAGAATGAGTCAAGTCCAAAAAGGCCAACTGACCTCAAAGGTTGATGCATCATCTTCTGGGCGGCAAACAGTGGAAATTTTTGTCTTGTGCAATTTTCCTCTGTTGTCAGTTACATCTAGTGTGTAGGAGAACTTGTTTAGCGGGTTCTCCATCAATTCTGTTTGGCTTGAAATGCAATGGCAGATCTACAAGTAAGAAATAACCAACCGCACAGTTAAAGTACGCACACTTACATGAAAATATCTAGGTACCACGAAAATATCTAGGTTTCTCTTGACTAAGAATTTAAGGCCGCGAGCAGCCTCAGGGTGCGTTTGATTGTGCTTTCTAAACCCTGCTTCGGCGGTTAGAAAGTCGAAAGCTAACCAAAGGCAGTTTTGTGGGTAGCAGATTATTGGAAGCAACCAGCTTTTTTTTTTTTTTTTTGAGAAACACAGTACAACGCAAGCGCTCATATACACGCGCATACACTCACCCCTATGAACGCACACACGCACACCCTACCCCTATGAGCACCTCCGAGAGACTGAGCCGGCGGATTAGGTCTTGAGATTGACGAAGTCACCACGGGCGCCTCGCTGTCGACGGGAATGTCGCCTCCCACTGAAAGAATATTCCGCCTAAATGAGAAACACCAGCGTCAAACCTGAGGTTTGAACTCTGGTGGGCTTGGGGTACAACCACCCTCCTAACCATCTTGCCACAGGCAAGTTCTCTGAAGCAACCAGCTTTTGTTAGTGTAATTTTCACGGTAGGTCCAACCCTGCTTTTGCTGCGGTGGATTCCAAGCTCTCACGAAAATTGCCCACCACTAGCTATCCCTGGTAAGTGAATACCGGTTCAATTCTTTTTTCACCAGCCGCACATCGCACCAACTCCTCCCTTCTCCTTGGTTCTTTCTTGGCTCGTGCTTGAGGAGAAAGCGGCCGGCTAGGTTCCGGCGCCGCCCAACTACGACCAACCACCGACGGCGTGCCGTCAAAATCCGGTCGAGCACCGAAAGAGATCCACCCATCTCCGTCCCCCCGAGGCTGAATCGTTCTCCACAGCTCTCCAAGATCGCCGCTTGATGCCCTGTTTCGCTGCTGTTGCTGTGGCTCTGCACGGCTCCGGCGAGGACGTGCGTGGGACGCCTGGCCCGGGTCTGTTACATCGCCTCACGCGAGCTGCTCCTTGTTGCGAGAACACGAGCTCCTCTGCCCAGCCGCTGCCCGGAAGAATGCTCGTGCTGAGGTGATGGCTCGTTTCTCGTGCGTGCATACTACTTTGAGAGCAGGGAAAGTAGATGACAGCTAGCATCAGTGTACTACTCCATTAGTTTCAATGATTAGCACCAAAGAAATGTTTACGTGAACAGTCACTTCTGCTTCAGTGCGCCGCCCCTAACATATCAACGTCTTAGATTGAGGAGCAGACCTGGAGACTCTCGGAGTCAGCTGCACTTTTGATGCAGCCGACCTGGAGACTCTCGGAGTCAGCTGGACTTTTGCTGGAGCCGACCTGGAGATTTCCGGAGTCATCCACACGCTTGCTGGAGCCGACCTGGACACACGGAAAAAGGCAGAAAAATTAGAGATGCTAGGATTCGAACCCAGGAGACTCTCGGAGTCAGCTGCTTCAGTGCGCCGCCCCTAACATATCAACGTCTCAGATTGAGGAGCCGACCTGGAGACTCTCGGAGTCAGCTACACTTTTGATGGAGCCGACCTGGAGACTCTCGGAGTCAGCTGCACTTTTGATGAAGCCGACCTGGAGACTCTCGGAGTCAGCTGAACTTTTGCTGGAGCCGACCTGGAGATTTCCGGAGTCAGCCACACGCTTGCTGGAGCCGACCTGGACACACGAAAAAAGGCAAAAAAATTAGAGATGCTAGGATTCGAACCCAGGAGACTCTCGGAGTCAGCTGCTTCAGTGCGCCGCCCCTAACATATCAACGTCTCAGATTGAGGAGCCGACCTGGAGACTCTCGGAGTCAGCTGCACTTTTGATGGAGCCAACCTGGAGACTCTCGGAGTCGGCTGCACTTTTGATGAAGCCGACTTGGACACTCTCGGAGTCAGCTGGACTTTTGCTGGAGCCGACCTGGAGATTTCCGGAGTCAGCCACACGCTTGCTGGAGCCGACCTGGACACACGGAAAAGGCAGAAAAATTAGAGATGCTAGGAATCAAACCCAGGTCTCCCGGTTCAGCACAAGGAGCAAAGCCACTATGATACAAATGTCTCGGTGTTATTGGAAGCATCTTGAAAACTAATATTATAGTTTCGTGTCCTTCATAGTTAAGATGGATGGCAGAACTTGTTTTTGCACATGGACACTGGTGATCCCGTTTTCTAAACAAGATTGAAAATCGCATTTGTATGCTTCAGAAAAATCTGGAAAAATGTATATGTCATACATATACATATTATCTATATACGCACCAAATTTTGTTCTGAAATATGTTTTATTTTAGACTACACAAAAAAAGACAAATTCGTGTTGTTTATACAACTTTATAGATACCCAAATTTGTTATTTTTCTGTCGCCAGAAATAAAAAGTCTTTTCAACCGAAACTTTGCACACATAAATATACCATATATTTGTATTCACGTTCTAAAATTAGATTTTTTTAAACTAAAAAATATTATTTAAAAAAAATCAAAATCGGGATCACTCGTGCCCATGGCTATATTTTTCCGCGAATTATTTACAATGCTGGCTCCAGGAGTTTCGAGCTCGGTTCGGCTCCAGCTAAGGATTTTTTCTCCCGACATACGTGGCAACATATTAGTAGGCTTTCGTAGTTCTGCTTCTGCTTGTCAGTGTCGGTTGAGAGTTGTCTCAATCTTTGTGATTCATCAGATGTAAACCCGAATAAGATAGGTTTAAACTCTGTAATAATCGGCTGTGTGCATCACTCGATGCAGACGTTGGGATTAATAAAATTTCCTTTTCTAAAAAAAGATCATGGTGGGAATCGGCTGGAGAGGACGTAGCGGTTGCGAGTCACTTTCGTTTTCACTGATCCACCAATGTCGGCTTTGTTTTCTCTTTTTGGCTGGAGAGAACGCAGCGGTTGGGATTCACTTTCGTTTTCGCTGATCCACCAATCTCGGCTTTGTTTTTTTTTTTTGCTTTCTTTTCTTTTGGGCTTGATTGTGATGTTTTGTCCTAGCAGTGGTCTCAGAGTTGTATCGGGTGGTTGCTATATTAATATAGCGGGACGCAAAACTTATTTGTCAAATTTTTGTACGCCAAATAAAAAATATTTCTACCGGTAAGAATCGCACGCCATCGCAATGATCGGAGCCTTGTGACTCACGAACTGATGGCAGCTGGATCTCCCCACCGTGCTACAGCTACCCTTGTGCCGGCTTGAAGATACTGACGCAGCTTAAAACATTAAAGGTGTTAAACCCACCACCGCACGTGACCTTTCGACTAGGAAGAACCACTACGGGAAAATGAGTCTCCGCCGAGTGGTCTCAGCTTCGCCGAGTGCAAAAACACGGGACCACTCGGCGAAGAGGTCCTATGCCGACGGCGCGTCGAAAGAGCTCGGCGAAGAGCCGACCACTCGGCAAACACAGCCTTCGCCGAGACAGCAGCAACGCGGCACTCGGCGAAGACATTTTTGTCGGCAAAGACCACAAAAGACACTCGGCAAAGCGCAAGTCCCGGCGAATAAAACAGCCACGTGGCACCTGACGACCAGACCGATGGCGCCGTGACGCAAAAAGATCTTCGCCGAGTGCTGCTCTTGGCGAAAGAAAATCTTCGCCAAGTGCCCACCTCGGCAAAGATGTATTTTTTCAATTTCTAAGTGCCAAAAATGATTTGTGAAGCAAGTACAAAAAATATGGTGCAAACTGACACACATCCAATTTTCACACAAAGTTGTCCATATAGGATAGACAATCCAAAAATATTAGGAATTTTATCGCTTTCTACCTATTTTCCCTATTTAAATTACTTTATGCCAATTTTTCAAAAGTAATTCAAATTTGAACTACAACTATGTGATAGTTTGCTCTGAATTTTTTCATAAAATCATTTTAAGGTACAAAATTAGTGATTATATTACATAAACATCGATGGTTTTGACAAATGTGGCCCTTTTGAATGGATAGCCATGGTGGCCATTTTGGCTATTTTTGAAAAAAAAGGTAAAGAAAGTGAAAAAATACTCAAAAAAAGAAATCCTTTGGCATGGAGTCCTTTTATGTGTACTAGTTGCTAGCAAAAATAATAAAATTGAGTTTTGACAAAGTTTTCAAAAAAAAAAATCTTCACAAAAAGGTGTATCATCTATAAACATGTATAAGTTTCAAGTCAAATGACCAAGCTATGGCCATGCCCCTGGCATAGTTTGTGATAAAGTGACCATATTTGGTACATATGTGTATCTTATTATGGGGAACAATGGTGCCAAATTGAGTTTTCAAATTATTTATAGAAATATCATTTTCCATTTTCTAAGTGCCAAAAATGACTTTTTCTGTGAAGCAAGTACGAAAAATATGGTGCAAAATGGCACACATCCAATTTCCACACAAAGTAGTCCATATAGGATGGATAATCCAAAAATATTAGGAATTTTCTCGCTTTCTACCTATTTTCCCCTATTTAAATTACTTTATGTCAATTTTTCAAAAATAATTTAAATTTGAACTACAACTATGTGATAATATGCTCTGAATTTTTTCAAAAAATAATTTTAAGGTACACAAGTAGTGATTATATCACAGAATCGTCGATGGTTTTAAAAAATGCGACCATTTTCAATGGATAGCCATGGTGGCCATTTTCGTTATTTTAAAAAAAAAGTCAAAGAAGGTGGAAAAATACTAAAAAAAAAAGAAATCCTTTAGCATGGAGTCCTTTTATGTGTACTAGTTGCTAGGGAAAATAGTAAGCTTGAGTTTTGAGAAATTGTTCAAAAAGTTCCTTCACAAAAAGTCTATCGTTTATAAACATTTCAACTCAAATGACCAAGTTATTCTCATTCCCATGTCATAGTTTGTTTTAAAGTGTTTATAGTCGACACATAAGTGTATCTTGTTATGGGAAACAATGGTGCCAAACTAAAAATTTAAATTCTTTTTTGAAATGTCATATACTGCAAAAAAAAGGTCACCATGCGTGCTGATTGGCTAGGAGGAATTTCACGCGGATCGCGGCTCTAAGCCGTTGGATCCAGGAGGATCTAACGTCTCAGAAAGTCCCCTGCCATGGATCGGTGACGTGGATCACCGGCCCTTTCTTTTTTTTTCTTTTTTTCTTTTCGTTTGATCCCCCACGACCCATCATCCTTTTCCTTCCTTCCTCCTCCATCCATCCTGCCTCCCGATCCACTCCCTCACGCAGAAGCTCGCCGCAGACCGTGGGGATGCGGCGTGCGGCCGGACGATGCACCCGGTCGAGGAGCTCGCCGCCGACGGCCGCGCCTACCAACGCCCCTGCTTGCTTCAGATGGCCTCGGCAGGGACGCCGCCATGGGGGAGACGCGGCGGCCACGGCCATGGGAGAGAAGTGGCAGCCGCCATGGGAGAGACGCGGCAGCCGCCATGGAGGAGACGCTACGGCCGCAGCCGCGCGGCGCACCACAAGCAGCCAGTTGACCACAAACGCCCCCCCGCGTCCCGGTGCCTGTGACCCACGAACGACGGCGGCCCGTCCCCGCTGCGCCGTTTCCCGCTGTCCAACGACCGCACCACCATCCCAGCCACCCCGCCGGTGTCACCACACACGCCGCCTCTCCGCACATACCCAACGAGAGGCCTGGCACAGCGAGCGCGTCGGCGGCGATGAACTCCGAATGCTCGCAGAAGCGGTGACGCGAATAGCGACCTACTCCGGCCGCCGCGTCCATAGCACGGGCGTGCATGCTGGGGGGCAACGGGGCGGCGTGCGGGCGTGGAAGCAGCGCTAACAGCGACGTCGAGTTTCTCTCCAGCATTGGAGGCGGGGGACGACGAGGACGGCGCCGTTCTCCGGCGGCCGCTGGCATTTTTTTTAATTTTATTTAACCGGTTCACCGGGTATCACACAAAACACTCGGCAAACATTATATGCACATGGCAGTTCCGTTTGTACAGTCTTTCCGTTTATTCACTTTACTTCGCCGAGTGGAAAATAAAACACCGTGAAAAAACACTCGGCAAAGATTCTTCGCCGAGGCGAATTTTGCCGAGTACGTGTTGCCGAGTGCCCCACTCGACGAAGCCTTCGCCAAGATGGATTTAGCCCTTCGCCGAGTATTTTGACCACCCGGCGACGACTAATTTTCCAGTGGTGAACCTCGTATCAGTTAGTTAGTTAGTTACTTACTTATGACAAACAATGTCTATTTGTTAATTATTGGATGTTACCATCCAAATTTCTCCATACTTTTTATACCGATATCAACAATTTTCGAAGGAAAACGAAATATCTGGTTACCCGAAATCTGGAGCTAGAAAAAGAAAAACCATGGTCACCATAGACATGTGGGTATGTCTAACTTTGTTAAGTTAGTATGGGTAAAAACAACTTTAGCCGATAATTAAAATGTGAAATTAGTGATCAAACCTTGTACGCCGATGTCCCTATATCTTTATATGGAGACTTCATTAGAGTCTCTGTCTCAGTCAGCATATTGACGATTAGCCCTATACTTGGCCTTTTATGTCGATCGCCTTCCAAACAGCTTAAAGCTATTTCGATGCATCTCTTCACTTGTCCAGAATATGAATCCTGCAGGTACACTGACGCTGTATTTAGCCTTTTCCTCCAATTCGCATGTACCTACATTTTCACACAAAACATGGTAGTATATCTGAAAAGATTGCTGTTATTGGGTGAATATATAGTGTTGATCTCAATAAAGGAATTTCTCTTACACGCTCTATGAATTCTTGGGAAGACATTTCTACGCTTCTATAGTATCCTGCAGGTCCGGTCATTATCCTTACGATTACAACTCCCAAGCTGAATACATCATATTTATTTGAGATAATTCCCGCATCTATGTATTCCGGCGGGATGTACCCACTGCATTATACATCAAATATATATGTCACACAAAACATGAATCTAGTGCAAGAAAATTCTTATTATAGAAAACTTATTTTCCATGAAATAAGCTTACAGTGTTCCCATAGAGCTTGTTGACATTTGTGTTTTTTGTCCTCTGAATAGTCTAGCCAATCCAAAATCCGCTATTTTTGGATCCATGTTCTCATCCAGTAATACATTTTCTGGCTTTAAATCCAAATGGTACATAGGGGGATGCAGTTCCTCATGAAGGTATTTCAAACCTTGGCAAATCCCCTTAATTATTGCATATCGTCGGGGCCAATCATGTCCACAAAATTCATCTGTGCTTAGAATAGGGCATACCTTTTGTGTTAAGAATTAATTACATATAAACTTTATACTTGCCAACATAGATAGTGAACCATATATCATACCTGAAAGATACTGGTCAAGGCCTCCATTATGCATATACTGGAAGCAAAGGGCCCTCTTGGTCACCTCAGCAAACACATTTTTCCCATTGAACCGTACGACTTCTCGTCGAGTTTCATCACAATATCCAACTAACCTCACGACATTTTTGTGTTGCAGGCTTGCAATGTTGTGATACTCATTCTCAAATTGCTCAGCATCAAGTCCGGGAATTTCATGAAGCAACTTCACAGCAATTGTCTCTCCATTTTTCTGCTCTCCCTATTAAGTATCGGGTATCCATAGTTTATTTTTCTCATTCGTAACACCAATATTTTCTGTTCTAACATGCATTGAAAAGATAAAGGTACATAGTCATGTATGAAGTGGTGCACATCCTTTGTTGTTGTACATTGATGTCTTTTTGTAATGGGAAGGGAAGAGCACAGTAGGGCATGAGTATGCAAGGTAGTAACTAACTATCAAGCTCACTAGAGACCAAATCGCTAGTGGATAGTGCACGTCAGCGTCCAGGTTTATGGTACATTTTGTGATCTGTTTGAATCTTTGGTGTGGTCCTGAATTTATAGTTAATAATGAGTGTCTATAAGCGTATGTTCTAATTAGTAACTGCTGCGTTAATGAACCTCCAGGTAACATATAAATTTGTAGTGCAGTTGAATACAAAGTGTTCATTTGTTCATCCTAAGATGGATGGTTTGCGTGTCAGTCCACGAAGTGTGACCCTCACCCCAGCATGTAAAACTATTTGATACTACTTCATAGGAACCCTACATAGGTTCTAAATCATACCTTGTAAACAGTTCCATATGAACCCGCTCCAACTTTGTGATCCTTAGAGAAACCATTTGTAATTTCCATTAAGAAATGCAGGGGCATAGGCCTTGGATCGACAAATGCGTTGTTGTCCATTGTATTCCTTCTTCTGCTTGGGAAATTAATAGGAAACAGTTAGAAGACTGAATTTACACAATAGTTTTTACAGATTTGAATAGTGATTTGTAGCCCATGTAACTGACTTTGTCCTAGTTGACAGAAATTCAATCGCTGAGCTGAAAGTAAACACCAAATACAGTGTAAGGACCCCTAAAAGAATAGCAATACAAATCCTTTCTTGAGATTTCCCACTGTTTCTTCATATAATTTAGCAATGTCGAGCGGAGGTACCTGATGTCGATGCGCAGTAGCGAAGAAAAGAGGAGGATTCGCAACGGTAGCCTTAGCTCGTCAGAGATCTGAAGCAAACAGAGTAGAAGGCCTGCAAACTTAGGAGGATCGCTATAGATTTCCAAGCATGTTTCGTGAAGAAAGCAAGCAAGCAAGCAGTGAACTTTATTGAAAGGAAGGAGAATCGCAAGATATCTAGATCTAGATAATCACGGTTCGCATTAATAATGGTAGATGGACTCTCTGTCGGTTTGCTGTAGTTCGAGTGTGATACACTACACCTAGATGTTGAATATTGGGCCGCCTATCAGAGTGGGACTCAGCCTGCAAGCACTTCGGGCCCATCTATGACCAAATCGGTACATATGCAGAAAACGCAAATACTTGTCCAGGATTACCAGCAACGATATTGATTAGTATTGTCGTCAGCGAAAATCTTAACAAATTTGTTCAATCTGCCTTCACCGCCGCCATGCGCCAGAAAGGGTGGTCTGACCTCCCCCCGGATCTGCTCCGCGAGATCGCTGGCCACCTGCACGTCGCCACCGGGACAACGCCGTCTGCAGTCCGTGGCGCAGCTCCCGCGATGTGTTGCCCGGGACAACGACGGCCCAGCTCCTCCCCTGGTTCCTCGCACGGACGGAGAGACAAGGACGGCTGAAGCTCAGGTGCATCTTCTCCAAGTCCACCTACCGCGTGATGCCGCCGCCCTACCGGCGCCGGAGGAGCTGCATGTACAGCGCCGACGGCGGCACTGTCCGGTACCTGACCTTCAAATAACTCCGCCCTACCCTGCATGACCCTTTCACCGGGGCCGGCACCGACCTGCCCCGTTTCCCGTACCACTTTCACTATCCTTGGGAGGAGAATCCTTGCGGCATCGTCTACAGCGACGGCACCACCTTTCTCTATGGCATTGGTATCTCCGGTGGCCACGGTAATGACCGCACGGCCAGGTTCCAGGCGGCACTCCTGCGTCCCGGCGACGCAGAGTGGATGCTCGTCGACAGGACCTTTGGAACCAATGGCACTTATGGCAGGCACAGAGTCTACCCTCTGGCGCGTAGTCTCGCCGGACGATGACAGCGTCGACGTGCTTGTCCCAAGGCCATGGATACCCTCTGTTCTAAGATATCAATTGCTGAAATCTAAAAGCTAGCACCGATATGATGATTTACATATAGCCTAATTTGCAAAATTTTGCAGACGTCTATAGGGGCTTCCTCGGTCAATTCAGACTGTTGATTGTTGTTATTAAGTTAATTTGAAACAAAAACCAAAAAGATATAAAATAGAACAGCCTGCCTAGACTGCTTTTGTTGTTGTCTTGTGACTTCCTCACTGTTTCCTATAATTTAGCGATGTCGAGCCGCGAAGACAAGAGGAGTTACATCTGACTGTCACCTTAGCTCTGTAGAGGTCTGAAGCAAACAGAGCAAGTTTCGCGAAGGAAGCAGCGGTGGATGGAACTACGGAACAAGGGAAGAGCACGAACCTGGATCGGAGATCTGAAGCGAGGAGCCTATTTTCTGAATCTGAAGCAGAATGAGCAGCTGGTTTGCTGAAGCTGAATCTGAAGAAGATGATGGCACCCTCAAATGAATAACAACCATTCATTTTCCTTAATCTAAAGGCGGATAAGAAATCATACTGCTGGTTAAAGGATGACCAGGTATAAATCGGCAGCGCTCCATAGATGGGTCCCGGCCCAAGACCGTATATGGGTTCCGGCCCAAGATTAAGTAATGTTTCGTGTCGTTTTGAACGCCGTATTCTTCCAAATCGACGAAATAGAAGCCTAAATCGAGATCGAGCTGAGCTCCCCGCCTGCACCTCGCCGCCGTCCTTCTCGCCTTCCTCCGCTTTGCCGTCTCCGCCGCCGGGTAGGCCCAACCCCGCCAAACTAACGGGATGATGGCAAAGGGAGGCTGCAGGGCGTTCGCGACGCCGTCGGCGGCCTCGCCGGACTCGCGCTCCACGTTCCAGTGGGCCGGGGACGGCGTGGTGACGGTATTCCGGCGTTCCGATGGTCGTCATCAAGATGCTAGTGGGGGTCAAGCCGGCGGCGGAGAAGGAGAAGCTCGGCGCGGGGAAGGGGCACAAGTGGAGCCGGCTATGGCAGAGCTCGTCGGGCGGGCAGAGCCAGAGGGGCGCCGCGTCGGCCACCATGTAAGAAGGGGCGACCATACATTTTCTGCTGTATAACTATGATCTATTGATCTTCGTGCAGCCAACAGAAGGTGCAAAGCTGTTGATGAGGAAATGAATCGAGAAGCTCAAAGGAGCAGCCCTGGTCGAAGAAAGTGAAATCAAATGATCACGCAGCATTCAACTGGGAGTCTGGGCTTTGCTAAAGACTACATGACAGGTTAGATGCACATAAGTATTTCTTGTGGCATACAAGTATCGAACTTTGTTTTTTATTGCATTAGGTTGAACTGAGTGTGTATGCATCTGTTTCTTTGCTTGAACAAATGAGTTCAGGCCTGCTTAAAATGTGACTTGGTTTTGATGTAGCTCTGTAGTCTAGGTCAGTTGAAGAAACAATGAACTCAAATGTTGATATCAATTTTGACGAATGTAAACGGCCATACGGAAAGTTTGTACAACAGTTGTGTTTTAATACTCACATGTTTTATTAATTTATAACGTCATGAAAAACTTTAACCTTATAATTAGAGATAGACATTTGCTAGTAGTGTAAATGTGTAAATGTCTATCTCTGCATGATAGAGTGGTTGTAGTTGATCTTTTGGTTAAGATACTTCCTCTTCAAACTTATTCCACTTTGCTTGATCTCCACTTTTATCATCTATATCTCCATCTGGTACACCGTCTAAAATCCATTCATTCTGTGGTATATGTATTGCAGATTTCAGTAGCACTTTAAAAATGCAGCATAGCTACTGTGACATAGTTTCAGTAGACGTGTCCTGCTATAGTGGGAAGAAGTGCATATTTCAACCCTCAACTTATGCCATAGTTTAATTTACAACCCCCAACTTCAAAACCGGTTAGAACACACCCCTCAACTATTGATACCGGTCAAATTACCCCCTCTGATATTTGGAAGGCGGTATTGAATGACTCACATGCTCTGCCCAATTAAAAAATTCGAAAAAATCGTAAAACATTTCAAAAAAATCTGAAAAAATATATCAACAAACATATACAAGTTTAATACAGACGTGCAAAGTTTTGTGATGAAATAATATTTTTGGTGCCCTGTGCAACAAACCTAGGCTAAATCTACCTAATATGCCTTAGCAGAGATACAAAGATTGTCGGCCGATCCATCTCTAGGGGAACACACACCTCGGGGACAAAACAGCCCATGTGAGGCCATTCAACCACCTCCTCCATTGTCCAGGTTTCTAGGTCAGCTATTTACCCACGCTTATGGCCTATCTATTAGTCCCTCCGTTTATAAAAGGATATCTTAATCAACTTTAAATTTGGATGTATCTAGACATAATTTAGTGTGTAGATACATCCAAATTTGGAGTTGGTTGAGACATCATTTTGTAAACGGGGGGAGGACAATTTACAGCGTTGTACACTTATCTCCTAGTCACAGCTCCCAGTACGTGTATTACTCTATCTCGTCCGTCTCTTTCACTACATAATATTTTAACCTTTTCCGATAAAGATCTTTATTGCTTAATCATTCACCCCACCATGCATAGATAGGATACACACAGCCGTCACAAGTTTAGCCGTAGCAAAAAAAAGTAAAAAGACGAATTACATCACGATGAGAAAATAAATATGGCTATGTTGGTGAATGGCCGATGCGCAAATTATGCCGCCATCCACCAGCATAGACGTCGTTACAATTTCGTCCGAAACTCATTGTAGAATGTTTTAACTTGATTCGTCCGGAACTCCGAATGAATATGTCTCTTGTATCTGGAGCAGTACTATTTTTTTTTTAGAACTAAGGACTGTAGGGCTTACGCTCCACAGCATTTTATTGCAAACTTAAAAGTAATATGTACAAGCTGAAAAGGAAATATTTACATACAAAAGCTGAAACGAGGCTAACTAAGAGAGTCTATCCATTCTGACCATCTCTTCAGGTTTTTAGACTTCACCCGATGCGCATGCATGGTGACCTCATGAACAAAGTTCCTCTTCCAAGACCTAAAGGAGGGCCAAACATTGTAGAAGATGGCGTCATTTCTCTGTTTCCAAATGTGCCAAGCCGCTAATATTACCACCTCAGTGAAGAAAGGTTTATTGAAATCTCTAGCTGCGTTTAGGAAAACGTGCTCAAGGGTGTCTCCGAACACCCAATTGACCTGAAGAAAATTCCATATCCTGACACTGAAATTACACTGGAAAAAGAGATGCATCCAGTCTTTAGTAACTCGCAAAGGGCATAGCTCACAATGAAATACGTCAGTGACATTCCAATGCCTCCTCCTAAGCATATCCCTCGTGTTCAAACGATCACTGACCAGCAGCCACGCAAACACCTTTATTCTGAGCTGAACTTTACTCTGCCATATGTACGAATACTAGCTGAATGCCCGTGCGTTGCTACGGTCAGATGACTTCATATGTCATACATTGATAAAAATATTTGTAATTACAATACCCTGTCCCTTCCAAGACAGTGGGCGTCCACAAATTTCAGGTTATTCTAGTCCTTAGGCACGTTTAGCAGTAAATGTGTCGATTAATTTCCCTTGCGTTTCCCATATTCTTTTAACACAAAAATAATCAGGCAAGAAATGCAAGACACAAGCAAGTCTACCAAATCTTGATGGTATACATATTGAGTGATCACAAAATAAAATAAAATTGCTAGACAAACCAAAGACCAAACTCGTATGTAGCTGATAAACCAGTGGATATGCCCACTCTCTGCGTAGATAGGTAAAACAATGGTCCAAGTTACTTTTGTATACTAAGGATTTTGAAACTGATCAATCGTCATCATTTAGAGACTGCAGCAAAGCTTTTAAACACCAGACTCTCATCACTAACACTGCTGACGCAACAGCTGAAATGTAACCAATTTTCATGACCGGTCACATCATGGGAATCGCCATTCTTTTTAGATCTTCCTTCATGCCCACCTAGATGATCCCAGAACCATTTATTATCATGAGTACAATTGACGGCCGGCTGGCTAGATCAGCTGCCATGACAAGATCCCCTTCATTATCACTGTTTTCGTGATGTAGAACAATAACAAACTGGAGAAGAATGAATAGTTATCTAGTTAAGTTGACCACATTTGAGATAGTGATGATGCATTCATTCATTGGAAGTCCTACCCTGAACTTGTATAAGAAAATAAACAAGCTTGACTGAAATGCCAGAAAACTGAATTTGTCTCGTTACAACTTATGCATTGAGGTTTAGAAAAAGAGATCAATGAGCATGCATGGTGTTCTTTTCTATAACTACAATGCCACACAAAGTGGTTTCCAATCAGACCTTTACATAAACAGCTGTTGGACATCAAATGCAACACACCTGTAATACCTGAGCTGAACCTAGAGGCACTTAAGCTCAACTTCACAAGGTAGACCTGGAGGCCTAATAAGCGTTAGCATGATCACAACTCAATTCACTGCCATTCCATTCATTTGCACCCTGTCGTCAGAGTGCAAGCAGTCCCCATCTCGTCGTCCTCGTCCACGCTGTACTCCCCACCAGAGCCATTGCATGTGTGTAGCAGCAACCTCTTGTCATGCCAATGAGATCAGGATAAAACCAGTTATCTTGACTCTGATGTTTCGGCCTTAATGTGTAGGTAATATACAATATTCACAGATAAAAAACTGAGCACATTGGTAAACAAGTAATATGTTTATTACCATACTGTACAATAACATAGGTCGTACAATGGTATGTCACCTGCCACGGATGTCTGGATTAAAAAATTGAGCACGCATGTTTACTGCTATGCTGTACAACTACATATTTCAGCTAAATGCACACTACTCAACTCAGTTGCATGCCTATTGAAAGAAAAATAGTAAGAACAATATTAACCGTCAAAGGCTTAAATATATTAGCATGTTACTGTCTTACTGAACAGTTATAGATAATTATATTCACAACTTTCCATTAGTAGGGCTGACATCCAGATTCCCAGGACGCTGCCGACCAAGAACCCGCACCTCACTGCTCTGTGGTCCGCCTCTGCTTTGACGCCCAGTTATAGATAAGCATGCATGGTGTGCTCTTTTACTTTTCTAAATGCTACTTTAAGTTACCGAGCTATGATATGGTGTGCTTATCTACAGCTGCACATTCAATTAGATGGATCCATTGTAGCTTAAAGAAGACCGAACATCGGCTAATTCACATGAATGAAAACATGAAGTAAATATATTAACTATGCAGCTGAAAAACAGATCAACTCTAGATTTATAGAAACATGTGCAACAAGATAATTGTGAAGACGCAGATTCCCATGAATTGAAAAACTGAACTTTCCACTCTCCCTAGATTTTCATTTTAAGCTGAGACATATGATCTGGAGCCTCCTTGATTCTTTGATTCTGTCACTATTTATTTGTTCTATTAAATTCCTTTGTGGTTACTCATTTGCCTAAGGGCTAGCTTGTACATACTCTACCTACTATTAATCAAAAAGTCAGTGATTGTTGGATCTTCCAGCAACTTGAGAGAGATCACCACAATTGGCTGCAAAGAGCATTTGATTCAAGGTGGTACTGAGCATATCAGAATTAGCATGGATGCACCAGAGTTGTACAAAGAAAAAGAGGTGTTGATAATTGCTTGACAGAGAAACAACAAACCTTGGTATGGCCCCTCCTGACGTGATGTTGGGTTGTCTTCTACAGATTCTGTTTGGAACAAGGTTATCTGTCATGTGAATCAATTCGTCCAACCTAGCTTTGCCTGGTCCTAAACAAATATTCATCAACTTCAGAACATTTCAACTAAATAACATTTCATCAAAGGATGAATAATTGTGTCAACTGTCAATAAGTATCTTACATCCATGCTCATTTGATCTGCACAAAATTTGGTTTCCTGGAGGACAAATTAAGGAGCAATTCTAATCCCACTAAAATTAATCTCGCAGTATTTTTGGCACTCAAGTCATGCCTACTGGCAGCCGAGAAAAAATAGTGCACAATCTTCTGAAAGATTATTTCATACGACATACATAACTCTCGGGCAAAAAAAATGTACATCAAAGATTTTGTGTGGTACTGCAGAACATGAAGCTTTACATAACAAGTAAAAAAATGTACATCCATAGGCTGAAAAGGAATTGTTTCAGCATATACCTCATTCTGATATTGATCGCAATCTGTACAAATAAAAATCATCATTTTCTTGCCATGAACCTGGAATCGTCGCGTATTTAAATGCTGCGGCTTGATAAGTGACCGCACCAAGAATTCAAGACCTCAATGTTAGCACCATAATGAGATACGAATCATGCTTACCTGTACCTGGAGGTCTTGAACCAGCAGCGACTTAGTGTAGCGGTAGCAACAGACGGTGTTCTCCCTTCTAATTGTAGGTGGAGGCCGGTGCACGTGCAGCTAGTCATAAGATCGCATGGCGCCTGTGTCCCTCGCCCGTACGTCCTCCTCCCCAGGGCTGAGATGAGGTACATGCTGCGCATCCCCGCCCCCCACTGCCACAATCCATGGAATCATGTCTCCCTCGCACTGCCGCTTCCGCTCGTACGTGCACCGGTGCCGTCTCCCGACTCTGATCTGTGGCAGTAGCTGCTAATCGGGGGATCTGTACATCCGTAGAAATCTGGGACACAAAAGATTGGGGAGAGGTGGAGAATGGGCGTTTACAGCTTGTGCCTGAGGCCGACATCGCGAATGAAGCCGTGTCTCAACCCGTAACCCTAGCCACTTGTGCTCCGCTTGAGAGGCGGCCGCCGTGGGCTTAGGTGGTAGGCGCCAGTGGATTCAGGCAGGCGGCGGCCGCGGGCGAGGCGAGAGAGGAGAAGGAGGCAGCGGCGGGTGGTCAAAGACCCACGACCTAAGCGAGTCCTAATCGAGCGTACCGCGCTGCGTGGTTTGTCTTGGACTCCGATTTGTTTGGTGGGCTGGGCCGAGGGAGGAGGATCGCTAGCGATCGAGCGAGCCACCGGACGATCGAGCGAGCCGTGGTCCGCTGCGACGTACGAAGTACCAACTCCCATTTAATAGTAAAGATATCTTGGATGCAACAATTGTATTCTGTTGAAATTCACTATAAGCTTGCGGTGACAAAGGCAGGTTAAACAATTGTATTCTGTCTTCTGCAGTGAGCATTGCCTTGACCGAAATATTTACATCATCAGCATATGAGAACAGTCTCGGAAATTCAACATGTAACAAGTTGCCAAGCCAGCTATCTGACCAGAACAGCACAGTATCACCAGACTGCACTTTAACCGTGCACACCTCTCTGTATTTCTGTACAAGTTTCATCACATCCCGCCACCAAAATGACCCGCATAGGTTAGCGACTTGTGGCACACCATCAGGATAATGCTGCCAGACCAGATTTACCCATGGTATATCTTCCTTGTTGAAGAACTTGTGCAGATGCTTTATCAGCAAGCCCTCATTTTTCTTTTTAAAATCCATGATGCCCAGTCCCCCACTCTTCTTAGGCTTACATATCATATCCCAAGCCGCCAAGGACTGACTCCTAGTCTATTTTTCATTCTTCCTCCACAAACACTGCCTAATAATTCTATTTATGAGCTTTATGATGCCAGGTGGAATGTCCAGAGAGCATAGAAAGAAGATCGGCATGGAGGCAAGGCAAGAAGTAATGAGCTGCAGCCTACCACCATAGGCCAGGAAGGAGGAGCTTGCTGTTAGTTTCCTCTCCAGTCTGTCTACTAGTGGCATGAGGTCAATCATTCTTGGTCTGGTGGTGCCCATTGGCAAGCCAAGGTAGGTGAAGGGGAACACCCCCACAAGACACCCAAAATCTGCAGCGAGTCTCTGCACCTCTTCGTCAGACACATTAACTGGAAGCATACAAGACTTATGAAAATTCACCGACAACCCAGTTGATTTGCTAAATTCCTGCAGTGCTATCTTCAAGACATTCAACTGAGCTGAATCTGCTTCCATGACCACAATCGTGTCATCTGCATACTGTACCACCGGAAAATCGGACTCTCTGACATCAATTGGCCTATTGATCAAGCCTCGCCGACATAAATCATTTATCACATATTGCAGCAATTCTGCTCCAAGCACAAAAAGAAGCGGCGACAACGGGTCGCCCTGCCTGACCCCCCTTCTGCATCTAAAATTTCGGCCAGGAACTCCATTAACTAGGACAGAAGATGTACCAGTCTCCAGAATATTCTTTACCCACTGAATGAAAATTTCAGGAAAACCCAATTTTTGAAGCATCATATAAATCACCTCGTGCTCAATGCAGTCAAATGCCTTTTCGAAGTCCAATTTTAAAATGACAACTGGTTTCTTGGATGCCTTACAATGATGTATATACTCAAACGACCATGCCAAGCAATCATGTATTGTCTTCCCTTTAATAAAACCGTACTGGTTCTTGTGTATGCACTCCAATATTCTTGCTTGAAGTCTATCAGCCACAAGCTTTGTGATGAACTTGAGGCCAACATTAGTAAGGGATATTGGCCTATAATCGTTGATCTGTTCAGGAGTTTGCTTCTTGGGCACCAGCGTTATAAAAGAAGAGTTCATATTTCCAAGGACACGGACTGAGCATGAAAGGCATTTGCTAAAGAGTAAAAGTCCATCTTAATAATATCCCAACATCTCTTCATAAACATACCATTGAATCCGTCAGGGCCTGGCGCCTTGTCCACTGGTATTTTCTTGATCAGTGAGTCCATTTCCTCTGTGGTAAAAGGAGTGACTAGCTCAGCAAGATTACCCACTGGCTGTACTAGATCATCCAAGTTAAACTGCATATCGATTCCTCTAGATGCACCCATTCGTTCTTTATAACAAGACCATGCCACCCCAGCCATCTGATCATGATCCGATACAATATGTCCATCTGGCAGCTGCAAGCTAGAGATGGAGTTTCTTCTGTACCTTTCTGTTGCCATAGCATGAAAGAACTTCGTATTTTCTTCTCCCATTTTCATCCACCTGATAGAGCACCTTTTTTTCCAATATAAATATTGAGCTTTCAGTAGCTTTTCATAGTGCAGCTTGACTATCTTTCTGAAATTTGATTCAGGTACTGAAAGTGGCCGTTGCTCTTCAATATTGTCCAAGAATAAAATCACCATGTTGCACTTGGATATCAATATTTTTATTTTGGACAGGCTCTTTTTCCATTTTTTCAGCTCATGCCGTAGAAACTTGAGTTTTTCCACTATCACCGCAGCAATTGTGACAGCTTTAGTTGGGCGATCCCACACTCTCTTGACACAATCGAAGAAACCCGGCTGGCTGACCCAAAAGTTCTCAAACCTGAATAGCTGCGCCTTTGGTATAACAGTGTCAATGCTAACTAAGCAGGGTACATGATCCGATGTTGGCTTTGCCATCGTCGTCACCACAGTATTGGGGTATGTTGTAATCCAGTTAGCACTAGTTAGAAACCAGTCAAGCTGTTCCAACAGTGGATGTTGCTGCATGTTAGACCATGTGTACGACCTGCCCTTCAGAGGCAATTCTAGAAGGCCCAAATGGCCAATTAAATCATTGAACAACATCATATCATTGAGATTGCCACCAGGTCTGTTTCTATTTTGCTGCGATCTGATGAAATTAAAATCTCCAAGAAAAAGCCAGAGCTCATCATTAGGTATCACCAGATCATAAAGCCATTGTACAAACACATCACGTTCTTCACCCTGGCAGGGACCATAAACAACAACCAGCGTCCACTTTTGGTTTGTGTGCACCGAAGAGAAAGAAATTATTAGACCAAATCTTTTAGACTGAACCAATGTTCCTTGAAAAATGCTAGACTTCCATAAAACCAGAATCCCCCCCGAAGATCCCACAGAAGGAGAGAACGCAAAACTATCAAACTGTCGCGGGCTACATTTCTTAATGAACTGCCTATCAAAGTCCTCTTTTTTCGTTTCTTGCACACAGGCCACAGCACAACCACTCTCAACAATTTTGTTATATAAAGCAAGTTGCTTATCATCAGCATTAAGACCTCTGATATTCCAGCACAACACCTTCCACACAAGATACCGAAGATTATAATCCATAAAACCAGAGAGTAGCAGCAACACACTAACTGACACAACCAGCTAGAAGCAAGCACAAACTGTTCACGAGCTATTACATGACGAATAAGAGCTCCACACACTGAGAAAGGAAAACAAAGATAGCAGTTGTGATTAGGAGCACATCTACTCCAGGTGAGGGTATCTTCAGCTATCATTGGGAACAGTACTGGGGGAGGTCTCTTCATCAGACGCCATAAGCTTCTGAGCAGTTATTTCCTCCGGTGGGATCTCGAGCATGTCACCAATCTGTTGCAGAACAGGCACCTGCAGGAAAGGTGTTGCAGCAGCACCCTTTTCACCAGCATTTGATCCTCCACTTCGGGCAGACATGTTGCCCTTCTTAGCTCTCTTCCTTGGTTTCGGTACTAGACTCTGGATGGGTGGCGGCTTGAAACCATCCAGCTTGGCTTGGCTCCTGGTGAGCACTCTAGGACCATCAGGTAAAACATGTGGAGTTGCCTTCCTTGCTCTGGTCTTTCTAGCTGGCTTCATAACAACCGGAGCAGCTTGAAACTCCGACATCAATGGAGAGTCATTTACCGGGGGCACTGAGGAGCTGTGCGACCTGGACGAACCCACAGACAGGAGTTTTCTTGGGCCATTGTTCTGCACCGAGATGGGCTGCACAAATCCTTCAAAAGGCCCATCAAAAGCCTGCTCCCAAGTTCTCTTCGGAAGCGTAAGAGGCGGCGGTGACACAGCCTGCTGAGGGCCCAACAAGTGGAATATTTGAGGCCCATTAGACACTTGCATTCCAGATTGCTCATTCTCTGACTGCAGCAAATCAAGCGACTTAGTTGCAACAACCACTCCATGCTGATAGGGAACTATTGCTAGCATGGGGTCAAAGTTCTGAACCCCATCACCTTGTACCACTGGGACCACAACATCCACAGCAGCAACTTGATTCATCACATTATCATCTACCCCATTCACTAAGGGTTCAGCCACAATGCCTGCAGCCACAGCGACCTGCTTTCCCACATCAACTTGATCAGCTTGGGCATCTACAGCAATATTTCCTTCCATAGGGGCATCCTGAACTGGTGGGTCTACCTGCATTGGGTCATCGTGCTTCTCAACTTCTTCATCTGGAACATCAATTATCACATGAACTGATCCTGAGGAGATGCCAGAAAGATCACCAACAGACTCTGACACCTGCTGCGGCTGGTTCTGCTGCTGTGGTTGACCATCTTGGTTCTGATCATTATGCGGCATATTGACACCAGCAAAAGGAGGAGGTGGCGGCATGTTCCATCTGTCAGGTTGCGGCGAGTTTGGAGGCAGAGGTATCGATGATGAGGCCAAGGGAGTCGCAGGGCTTTGTAACAGACAAGAGGGCAGAGAGTCCAGATTACTTCCGATATCGTTAGGAATAGAATCCTTAACCGATTTGTCAAATGATTCCTTCTTTTTCGGTACCCACTTTTTGGAAACTTTAGATTTCCCAAAACAATCTTTTGCTTTGTGCCCAGATCGGTAACAAGATTTGCATCTTATTCTGTTTGTGCATTGCCTAATCTCATGCTTCATACTAAAACATCGACTGCATTTCCAGTACGAGAAAGCCCAAGCGTCAACAAGTTCCTCAAAACTATCAAAAGAACCGGGCTGTGTTTTCTCCTGACTCAGCCCAGCAACATGGTCTTCTGAGCCCTGCACATGCCCAACAGAACTCAACGGGGAGGGGGAGTCCAAACCCGCAGCCGCAAGGGCCCGCTTGGTAGCAGAATAATTTGAAATTGGAGATGCCGCGCGAAACTCGTGCTGACTAGCATGCATTACGGAGCCAGAATGACGGGCAATGATTTTTGGAGCAGTACTATTGTTCCATCAGTTGTAGGTTTGAGGTGGCTTATCACGTGTACCACGCGATCCATCAGTTGTAGGTTGAGGCACGGGCAATGATTTTTGGAGAGGATGCGTTGTGAAGGGAGCCTAATTTGTCACGGTAATGGCGTTAAGCTTTATGTTGCATATACTGATGGCATGGAAGCTGACAAAGTCGGCCGCTACGTGGAGGCGGCCGGTGATCTTTGCTCCGGCGGGGCGTCATCCTTCATTCGAGGAACGGCCGGACGACGCCATCCTACTGCTGCCTCCTTGGCATTTTGGATGCGTAGTTAATTTTTGCTAGCAACAATTTACATTGTACCCATGTAGTATTCAATTACGGACCGTGCTAATAAGGGCACCTGGTCCAGATTGGTTTTTCGAGGGCACGAATATAGTAAGTTAATTGTGCCATGCGTACACAATCACGTACATAGATTTTTTTTATTTTCAAATTTTAAAATGTTTTATCTCTTAATCCGTAATTTCAAATCATATATGTTTTCATGGTTGGCTTTATTGTGATAAGATCTTCAAAACTAGATCTCATCTTGTAATGTTTTGACAACTTTTCTTTTTTACCCTAGTTGCCAAGTTATAGTCACTTGGTAACCAAGTATTGTCAAATTGGTTACTATCTAAAAATTAAATGGTTGCATGGGTTTTGAGCGGCTAGATTGATCAAATACTCACTATCTAAACATGTAGATCATGGTTACGACCAAAAAAAAATGTAAAAGGTACCTGCTCATGAATTATTTGAGTGGCAACTAGTAATATGGTTGTTAGAGATGTAATACAATGTAATACCGACTCGTATATGATACGGTGTTAGTATGGCAACTGACGATAAAAAGAAAAGTTCGCCAAAACATATTATGAATTCAAGATGGGAATTTTGTTTTAAACTACTCATCGAGACGAAACAGACGGGTGAAGACGGATTGTCAACGAATTTACGGTTTAAAAGATAATTGTTTTTAGTATTTTGGATCATGAAAAGATTCCCCACATGCAAATAGACATTGGTCCCTCCGTAAACAAGATGCACGCCGGACAGGGCACGTCTTTTTATTAGAATATAACCAATCAAATATTAACATTGTCCCATGTAGTACGTATCAAAAATCAATTAGGTTCATGTGAAAAACAAATCAATTAGGTTAGTGTCGTTAGCGAAAATCTCAACTGATTTGTTCAATCTGATTGGTTTCTGTCTGTTTCTTTCCTGTTGCGCGCCTTGATCCATCTCCCGCTGCCATGCGCCATAAAGGGTGGTCAGACCTCCCGCCGGATCTGCTCCGCGATATCGCCGGCCACCTGCACGTCGCCGCCGACTTCGTCATCTTCCACGCCGTCTGCAGTCCGTGGCGCAGCTCCCGCGATGTGTTGCCCGGGACGACGATGACCCAGCTCCTCCCCTGGTTCCTCACACGGAAGGAGAGACAAGGACCGCTGAAGCTCAGGTGCATCTTCTCCAAGTCCACCTACCGCGTGATGCCGCCGCCCTACCGGCGCCGGAGGAGCTGCGTGTACAGCGCCGAGGGCGGCACCGTCCGGTACCTGACCTTCAAACAACTCCGCCCTACCCTGCATGACCCTTTCACCGGGGCCGCCACCGACCTGCCTCGTTTTCCGTACCACTTTCACTATCCTTGGGAGGACAATCCTTGCGGCATCGTCTACAGCGACGGCACCACCTTTCTCTATTGCATTGGTATCTCCGGTGGCCGCGGCAATGACTGCACGGCGAGGTTCCAGGCGGCCGTCCTGCGACCCAGCGACGCAGACTGGACGCTCGTCGACAGGACCATTGGAATCAACGGCTGGCGGACTGAGTTCTGCGCCGCGTACCATAGGGGCAGGTTTCTGGTCAGCACAGAGTCTACCATCTGGCGCGTGGTCACGCCTGACGATGACAGTGTCGACGTGCTTGTCCCAAGGCCATGTATGGCGCCGGACGAGCCCGGACACTTCCGCTGGGAGTGCACCAGCTACATCCTCGAGTCTCATGGCGAGCTGCTGTGTGTGTTGGTCCAGGTCAAGCATTTCTACTCTCATCGGTCCTCGAGCCCCGGCAATAAGACCTTCTTGGTGTCGGTGCACGCGCTAGAGGAAGCGACGACGCCTGAGAAGGTCCGGTGGGTGGAGTTGCCTGCAGAACACCATTGCCTGGCTGATCGTGTGTTCTTCCTGGGGTCGCCAAATAGCAATGCCGTCGACGCTTCGCTGCTGGGCGGCGGCCATGGAGGATGCGCCTACTTCGTCCACAAGAACAGTAATATTGGGACAACTAAGGAGTACCGCTTGTTTAGGTACAGTTTCGTCGACGGCAAGACAGAGTGCATCGAGCGGCTGCCTGAAGAATGGAGGGATGACAAGTGCATGTGGCTTGTTCCCCAGCCCACCATCGCACCAATTAAGGTAATTTACATTCTCCTAAATGATTTCTTTTCGTTAATAAATCCATTCACTTATATTATCATCACAGCAAGCTAACTGACCAAGTGGTAACAAAATCACATTTGTTGTGCTGGATCAGCAAATGATTTGGAGAAGGCTGCAGGCTAAAAAAATGAAGAAACAGCACAAGACACCTCCAGTTACTAGCCCGTTGTTGGGCCGCTATGTCGGGCTGGCACTGATGGGCCGGGCCCAGGGTCTAGCAATCCTACTTATACTCGGCAGGAGGCCATCGAAGAACCATCGAAGATCGATCACGGAACCGGCGGCGGCGGCAGCAACACAAGCTACCTACCTTACCAGTTCCCTTTACCTAGTTTGTGTTCTTCGATCTAGCACCTCGTGCTTGTAATTCCACCGAATCGAACTCTAGCTACTCTGTAATCCTTCCAGTTGAACTCGAGCAATACAGATCAGATAGAGTAGCTAACACATGGTATCAGAGCCACAAATCAGAGCCAGAATTTTTTCCCCCACCACGCCGATCTGGTTCCATCGATCAGTGAGGTAGGCCACCAGAAATTGGGTCGTCTTACCCGAGAATCCATGGCATCCGCCACAAAGGCCGATCTCAAGGATCTACTCGCCGAGTTTCGCAGTGAGATCAAGCAGTCGATTGCCGACGGTATCGCCGAGGCATTCGGTACCTGGAAGCCGGCGGTGGACTTACTCCAGCAGCAAGTCGGACGCGACAAGGGCAGCAGCGCGGAGGAGGCGTCCACGGCGGATCCACTCGATCCGTTGGCGCGGAAGGCCAGCATAACGCCGCCCAGGACCACCGGTGGCGTTATCCCTGTGCTCAATGCAGTGGTGGCAAGCGACAGAATCTTCGACGACGAGGCTGCATCCGCGAGGGCGGCGGTCAATTTCGTGTTTCCCAGCGATAGGGCGACGCCAGCCATCGTCGAGAGGGGCCCCGAGATCGTCCTTCCTACTTCCAGCGGCTTCATCACTACTGCGCCTACAACCTGCTCGATGGAAGGCCTGGGGTGTTACACCGCCGAGTCGAGGTCAGCACTGGCCCCAACGATGGCACATACGGTGCGCACGGCCCCTGTCGACATCGACCCTGTGCTTGTTGCACCTGCAGCAAGTGACGGAACCATCGACGACCAAGCCGTCAGTGGCGTTGCCTCGACGCCCACCACCTGTTCGACGGTATGCCTGCCTCGACACCTAGTGGCCGCCCCTGTACTGGTTACATCCTCGCCACCAACTTCGGACGAGTACGTCCTCGACACCAACAGCAGCCGTGTTGCAACGGTGCCTCTGGCCGCAATGGGAGACTCACCGGCAGTCCTCGCACCTACAACCTTCACGCCTATGGTTCAGATGCCACAACACCACAAGGACAGTGAGCTTTTCGTGCCTAGTTCTAGTCAGTGCCTCGCAAGCAAGGTCCATGTACATCGACCAATGCCCTGGCCTTCTTTCTTGGATGGTCATGCCACTGGAGATGAGACACGGCCTGTGAGGACCCCGGATTAACTATCCGAGATACTCGTTATGTTGCCTGCAACAACCCCATGATCAATCTGTTGTTGCACATAACTCGAATTGGCATCACAGGACATCCATAAATACCGATTAAATATACTTACGTGATTGAAGTGATCAGCTTCATCAGGTGCTTGCAGCGGAAATCACCAAACAACGTGGAGCCCAAGTCATTCGCCTCAACCCTACAGGCAGCTGACTGGGAAGCGCCCTAGTTCGCAAAGACGCCAGTGAACTCCTCTTCTTCGAAGAGTTCCTCTTTAAAATCTGGCTAAGACAATAGCCAGGGACGAAACCAATATGAGTACATTTGATTGTACTCGCAAACTACCCCAACTTGAGTAAGCACTAGTTTTTATTTCTTAAAAACTTTTATTTGAAAGCTCTCAAAATCTTTACTGAAAAAGGGGTGAGAAGAAGTTTATAAAACACCATTTCAGCGGTTTCTCCGGAACTCCTCCGGTATCCAACCACACTCTGTCCACAGTTCCAAACCCATCACCACCTCGTACCAACTCATTGGTACAGGTGGGAAATAACCCTTTCCAAGTCCATTTACTCAACACAATCCAGAGTTTCCAAAACTTTGCACATGGTCTTAGTAGTTCTACCCAACTGTCCATATCCGAGGACTCGGCTATTCGAATAGTTTTACCCTCTGCAGAGGTAGTACGCTTTTCCCACACCCATCCGGTCACTCATCGTGTCAGCCACGTCCCGCCATACCAGAGGTATGCGAAGTTGAGTTCCCGGCCATAGCCTGTCCTTTGCTCATGCTAGTATAGGACCCTGCCGCTACGACACTTTCCACCGACACTCAAATCCTCAGAAACTAAGTGTGGGGACTCGTAGTTCTGCCCGGCGGACCCAAGGGAGCCCTTCAATCCTCTTCCTCCGACATATTCATACCGGCTTCCGGTAGACAACAATGAAGAGGACCCAGGTCAGGGGGTAGGTCCTCAGACCATCCCCTCATGGAACGAGGTTTTCCTCGTTGTTGAGGCATCCAGTACTAACACGAGCAAATTATATGACTACGCCCTTGCCCATATGTGGGTAAATGTGGTCGCACAGATTTTTGGCTGGGGATGTAAGTACAAGGACACAATGTGCATTTTTCTTTCCAAACACAACTCCAGACTCTGCTTCACCATCTTCATACCGACCTTTCGGTACTTCAACTTCATTCCAGTATTTTTAAAAGAGTTTTGAATAAATATTGTTTTTCCCATCCTATAGTGGTAGATAACTACCTTATATATCTACATAGGGTGGCAAAATAGTTTTCATATCTTTGTAAAAGGGTTTTCAAAAACTTTGATACTAGTGAAGAACTCAGGTGACTGAAATAGTTGTATAAAAGTGCAAGCTCAGTGAAGTAGCTTGCCTGGCTCAGCAAAGTTCTCGGGATCCTGTTCCTGCTGTTCAAGGTACTCTCCTTCCTCGTAGACTCCGGCAATGTTCTCGTCTAACGTCAAACAAGCAATGCAAACAATTACTATACTAACTCAAGCATCAGTACAACATCACAATTGCTACTCATAGCTACTACACACAACAAGCAACACAAGGTGATTTTAATTTAATTGAATTAATCTTTATTTAATTGTTTTCCAACTAAGGCAGAAACTACTTGTATACCACTTAATTCACCAGTTAATCTATGTTTGTCACAAAAATTCAAACTAAATTTCTATGGATAGCTACTGATGTGTAGAAGATCACCCAATTGGATTGGGGTCATTTGGAGTTACCAAACTCCCTACACACCTGTTTTAGTTCAGAAGGTTTTTAACCAAGTTTTAGCTACCAAACAATTTAGGTTGCTTCAAAAATTAAATCCTTTTAGGGGTAACTAACCTTGGTTGAGTGTGACCTAACAAAATTGGTTTGAGTTTAATTGGATCTACCAATAATTCACACTAATTAGTTTAGTGCAGAAGGGTGCACTGAAGTTCAACTAAAGACTAAGGATTTTACACTACTCAAATAATTCCACAAAAATTTGGTGAGCTAAAGGATCTCAATACAAGTTTACCAAAATTTGTTTCAAGTCATTTGGATTAATATAACTCCAGAAACAAATGGTTTGGTGTTTTAAACCTTCTGGAGCATTTTTAATAATGCATTTTTATTATTTAGTTAAATGGAATGAGACCACTTTGGTGAGTTGAAGAATTTCACAAGCTTTCCAGAACAGTTGAGTTTGATTTAAAAGGATTCCTAGAACTCAAGTTATTGAATTTCCAATTTGGATCCAGTACTGAAAAGCAGTGGAATTGGAAATTCTAAAACGCTGGAAAAGAAGAAAACCCTGACGGGTGGGGTCCGCCCGTCAGTGACTCAACGGAAACGTCCGCGCGCGCGTTTTAAATTTAAAACGCTGACTGGTGGGGTCCACCAGTCAGCGACTGATTACGCGAACCGGTACGCTACCGTCGATTTCTAATCGGACGGCGCCTGGAGCTCGCGGTCATCGACGACCTCAGGCGGGCGGCGCCGCGGCTCCGGCGACGGCGAGATGCACGGGGAAGCTCACCTAGGGCTCGGGAGGCTGCGGAAAGAGGTGGATCGACGGCGGGGATCGTGGGGAGGTCGCAGGGATGAGGTGTGCTCGCTGGGGAAGCTTCTGGCGGCGGCAACGAGCAACTCCTCCTCCGCGGCCGTGCTGCAACTCCGGCAATCCTTCTGCGCCTCGTCTGTGCACGAAACACGGGGAAACGGCGGCGGGTAAGTGCAAGGGTAATGGTGATGCTAGGAGAGACCAGAGAGGGGAGAGGGGAAGCGAGCAACGACCTGTCCGTGCTCGACCTCTTCCTCGACTCCGGCGAGAAATCGAGGACGCTCTGGGCGGCCTGGGCTTGCGGGACAGCGTCACCGCTCTCCTAGCGGTGCACTGAGGGGTGGAGAGTGAGGGAGGGGTGCTGGAGTGAGCGGTGGTGAGGTGTGGAGGCACGGGTGCGGTGGCGTTTTATAGCCGAACCACGGCGTGCGGTGGACTGGGCGTAGGAGTAGTCTGGGGAGGGGTAGAGCACGCCATTGATGGCGGTGCTGCACGGCGACGACCGTAGGGTGTCTAGCTAGGGCGTAGGGGCAGAGAGATGCACGCGCGGTTGCGAAATCGAGCTCGACACGGCACGGCGTCCATGGCGCGTCCGCGGAGTGGACGGGTCGATTCGGCTGCTGCAGGCCACGAGGGCTGACGGGGACGTGTCCCTGAGGTTGCTGGGTGGCAGAGGCGCGTCTGCGACGAGCCACGCGGGCTGGGGTGGCGTGGAGAAGAGGAACGGCGTCGGCGTCCACGCGCGGCCAGAGCTTGGCGAGCGTTGACACGGCGACTGGCGCACGGCGCCTCAGAGCATCAGGGCGCGGTCACCTCCGTCCAGACGAGCGCGGTGAGGGGAGGGGTCGCAAGGGTGCAGGGCTGGGCCAGCTGGGTGCCTCCTCCGCACGATTCCATCGACGGCAGGGGGGTGCACAGCACGGTGGCGTGCGGCCAGCGGCGTCCACGAGCAAAACGACCAAGTGGCATGCTTCCAACTTGCTCTGGTGATCGAGGGGTGAGGGGAGAGTGTGGAGCAAGCAAGGGGATGCAGGGATCCACCAAATCAATCGATTTGATTTCGGTTTCGTGGAGTGGAGGGTGAACACGGGCAGTGTCCACCACGTGCTCGATGAATTGTCTCAATGAAAATTAAATTCAATTTTCTTGAATTTATTTCCATACTTGACTCACATGTAGAGAGTAGGGATTTTTGGTAAGATGATAGAATTTATAGGATATGTGCAACATAGCACATTTTGTGTTTTGAGAAAGTTCAAGAAAGAAAAAGGAATTTGGATTTAAGAATTTTAGAAATATTTTTGGAGGGAGAAAAGAATATGAGAACAAAGGGAGAGTGATCACAGGTCACCCCTCTGAATTTGTTTTGACAATAAAATTTGATTTTCTTTATAAGGGAAATTTGTGTGACTTGTGTCACATGATTTTATGTGGGAACTTTTTATTTTGTTTCTTTTCTTTTCTTTATATTTTTTTATTTTAAGCAAACACAACTCAAGCAAGCAAACATAAGCAAGCACACATAAAGTAACAGAAAATTTTTTGTTGGCCCACATTTTTGACTAATAAAACAGGGTTACAAATTTGGGATGTTACACGGCCGCTACCATGGCCGTCCTTCAGTGTCATTTGCGACTTCACAGCTTTCTATGGATGCTCGTTGCTGGTCTGGAATTTTGTTTACTGGAACTCATATGACGTGAGAGCGACAAGTTCTATCCGGCGACTGTTGATGATTGGTTATATAACTTTTGCACCTTTTCTGAATCTGGTAAAAGCCTTGAGCTATGAACTGGAGGAATCACTGGTTCTGGAATTAATTCACGTTAAGGAATTGCAGGATGCCTCTGTCTATGATCGATCAGCTGCTATGGGATAGTATAGTGTCGGTGCATAGCTGTGGGCTAATTCATCTTGAAAAATTCTGTCCGAACTGGAGGTTTGCCCATTGTGCAATTGGCCGGCCAGCTTTGCTCATTCCTAGTCAGTCTGTTGCTCTGAAAAAATGTTAACAACCAGGCTCTCAATCACTCGATTAACTCAACGAATCCGGCTACAGGCATGGAAACAAGGATTCTTAGGGGAGGAAGAGAGGAACCAGAGGAGGTAGATGAACTGCAGTCAACAAGCTAGCCAGGCCGAAGCCCTGCCGTTCCAAGCCCCGTTCTTCGTAGACACTCCCTGTGTATTTGTAGTCGCTCCCTCCCGAGGCTTCCGTGCAGCCCAAGCCCAGCAGCCCATGGCCCAGCACAGGCAAGAGGAGGCCAGGAGGGTTGGTCGCTAACATTCCCCCCTCCTTAAATTTCGGCTTGACCTCAAGCCGATGCCATGTGGAACCACCTAGATCCCATGGTACGTGATGCTTCATGACATCGTTGAGGTTGCGGTGGATGCCGTAGTCGAGGCAGATTTTGATGAGGTTGGGGTAGCCAACGACGCAGGCTTGCTCGAGGAAGACGACAATGTAGTAGTCGTGGCTGATGTGCGCTAGGTCACGGAAGACGTCGACGTAGCAGTCTTGATCAGCACAGACTTTGTAGAAGTAGTAAGCATGGTCGTAGCAGTAGTCGCGGTAGTAAGCTGGGGCTGCAGCATTCCTCCTTCCTGTTACTTCAGCTTGTGTGAAAAATCCGAAGAAACAGACGAGTACCCCGATGCCTGGATCCCATGACAACTTCCCTTGACAAAACACCAGAATGTGGAAGCTCCACATGGAAATGTAACCAAGGAACTGAAATGGTACAGTACTTGCCGTGCCTGAAGTGAAACAGCGGCAGCCACAAGTTTCAGTGTGGTGTGCTTGAGACCAAATTACCAGGAGAAAAGCTTTTATAGTTATTATAGTTGTAGAGAAAGGTTGAAAAGCTGCATTTCTCTGCGCAAGATGGCCTTCACATTTCACTTCTGTTTGATGGAAAACTTTACCAGACTAGTTGCCACTGGTATAGAACACCAAGTAGAGTGGCCATGCAATTTTCCGATTCCGCAATTCACAACCAATCAGACTAGAATACTCAATGAAGTGAGAATCTGTACTGGCGTGCAAGAAAATAGTTTTATCTTGTTGCACGTGCAAAGCATTCCTTGTCAGTTGTAGTGTTATGCATTCTTGTCCAACAACAAGCACATAAGAGAAGTTGTTCTCATCAGGTCGACAGACCGGAATAGGAGCATGTGGTCTGGTTGGACATAGGACTTGTACTAGGACATCGCCTGAATCCCTCGGCATTAACCAATGCTCAATGACAAATCGCTCTGGTGGCGAACGGTTACTCTTCGATCTGCTAAGCATGTTGCAAGAGACATTCCTGAATCCAATCAGGAATCTGAACCATAGTTCTTTGCATATGGTAGGACAATTTTGTTGCATCGGTAGAAATACACAAGCTGATCGAGTCTGGAGACTTGATATAGTGCAATGATAACTGAGTGACCAAGCAAATATCCACCAAAAATTCTCATAACCATACGGATAGTCATGTCCAGTACTGCAATACTGTAACCAGAGCTTCCATGATGCAAGGAACACTGTCCATGGAATTTTCCACTGAACCAACACACAATAACAGAAGAGAATATTTCCAGAAGTGCAAAACCCAAAGTCAGACTGCAAGAACCATTCAATCAGCTGAGAATATTGAGTATTACCTCGCCGAATATGTTGAGAATTCCATTTTTGCACTAGTGCCCACTGAAATTGCACTCTTGCAGAGTCGAAGTTCACAAGCACCCAATGTGGAATAGCCAAATCAGGACTTCCAGGAGTACAGTTTAGATAACACCAATTCACTGAAGTATAAGTAGCTCTGTTCACCAAAGGCAGAATCAATATGGATAATCCACAGGAACGCTGAGACTGCAACTTGTTATCCATGACGGACAATGGAAGTCCAGGATCCCAGGGCTGCAATACGATGGTACGTGTAGCAGACTGAAAAACTGGCCAGAGAACCTCTGTTTTCTCTCCCGGGTCCCATTGGAACAAGGATGTGGATAGAGAATTAGTGCTGGGACAACCAAAGCCTGAACACATATCACTGATTTTTGCTTTACACTGATTCATTGATGTACCCCATGAAACCAAGGCCTGAGCGACTTGTGGTAACAGCGGCGGCACATTCTGCCCCTTGGTCTGAAGCGGTGGCAACTCCAGCAGCTTGAGTGGCAGAGTGACCGCGTCTTTGTTGGCGATGCTGTGATCACCCGCCCTTCGCATGTTGGACGCCGAGATAACCAAGTCAACGACGATACTGTGGCTCGTTGTTGGATTGCAGATGCCCTCGCTTGGAGCAGTCATGGTCGGCGCACAGTCCACCATATCAACAGCAACTGGTGTTGGCATGGCCACCCGTTGCGACACAGGGTCGACGCAGCCGTCACGCGCCATGCCAGCTGTGGTCACAACCACCTCACCAAGCACCATGGACTCCATCATGGAAGCCGTCACCGCACTTGTGTCGCTTCCGAGGCATATCGTCGAGCACGGTGTGGGCGAGCGAGCGGCAAGGTTGCCATCACACACCGCACACGCAGTGAGGACGGAGGCGGATGCGGAAGAAGTCGAGGTCGCCGTCGCTGGTGCTGCGGTCGATGGTGTCATGTCACGGAAAGCAGCATGACGCCTCGCCATCTTCTCTGCCCACACAGGGTCGCGCCTCGCCCTGTCTTCGGCGAGCTGGATGCGATGCCTTAGGCGCCTTGTCCTCTCGTCCACTGACTCCTCAAACGCTGAATCGCGAATTGCGGGTACGGAGGAGACGTAGGCGGGGGCGAGCGCTGGCACCAACACTGTCACGGCGCGGCTTGGGTATTGCGTCGAACAGGTGGCGGGCGTCGTAGCAGCGAGGTCGGCGCCGTAGGATGCGGCCATGTCGGGGTCGTTGCCAAGCACAGTAGAGACCGGGGGCTTGACGGAGGCGTTGACGGTGGTCGTAGTTGCTGGCGCCCGGTTGAGGTCGTGGTCGTCCGCCACGGATGTCGTTGGAGCGGACGTGGTTGTCGGCGCATGGACGAGGCCCTCGTGGTGCCCCACGCGCGTAGTCCGTAGCGCTGCTGCGACGGCGGCCGACACATCGGCGGCCACCTGCGCCGCGATGGCCGGGAGGAGGGCGGTGAACTCGGCCTGACGCCGCGCCGTCTTCTCCTCCAACTCTGCGCGACGCCTAGTTCTCTGTTCCCTCCAATCGGCAAGGTGCCGCTGCTGCGGGTCCTCCACCAGCGCGGACGCCCGATCTCGGCGGGCAGCCCAAGCTGCTCCGTGCAACATGGCCGGAAAGGCTGGATCGAAGCGTCTGGTGTGAAAATTTGTTTGGCTCGTATTTGGGGATTTGTGGAAAAAAATTGGCTAGAATTTGGGGATTTTTGGGAGGGATCGATTGGCTCTGAATACCAAATGTTAACAACCAGGCTCTCAATCACTCGATTAACTCAACGAATCCGGCTACAGGCATGGAAACAAGGATTCTTAGGGAGGAAGAGAGGAACCAGAGGAGGTAGATGAACTGCAGTCAACAAGCTAGCCAGGCCGAAGCCCTGCCGTTCCAAGCCCCGTTCTTCGTAGACACTCCCTGTGTATTTGTAGTCGCTCCCTCCCGAGGCTTCCGTGCAGCCCAAGCCCAGCAGCCCATGGCCCAGCACAGGCAAGAGGAGGCCAGGAGGGTTGGTCGCTAACAAAAAAATGGAACTATGGTGCTATACGACTGCTCTCTTGACTGAAATTTCGAGCATGTTCAGCACTAGATTTTCTGTGCAGCTGGTTGTTGCTTGTTCAGTCAAGTCAATTTCGATGTTAACTCATGCATATCAGCTTCATATTCTGGCACCAACTAAGTTCAGTTTGGCTTGGAGCAACTTGGACAACCATGCAGAACAACGGGACAGTACTCTTGACTGCTTGTTCAATGCCATCAAGCATTTCAGTTCAGGTCCGGTGCTACACATGCAGCAGCTGAGGTGGTTTAGCATTTCGGTCTTCAGTGCCTACAACACATTGCTATCTGAACCTGTAATCACTGAGTTTCAACAACCGAACCTGTATTACTATCAGGCATCCAAAATTCATCCAGTAGCAATGCTTGAGCTACAGGGGTTAACATACAACTTATTCGCAAGCGAAACATGTCAAGTGCGCAAGATTTCGAGCTACAGGAAGTTCTCTTATTCTGGTCATTATCAAGGGAAACATACTTCAGTGCGGGGCACCTGTCTTATCCTGTTGTCAAGCACAATATTCCTGATGCCTCTCATTGTAGTGGTGATGAACATGCGCCGGAACAATTCTTGAAACATGAGTGTGTTGATGTCTCTTTCAGTTCTAGCTTCGACGTGTGCACTGACATGAGGATGAAGAAATCGGAGGGGAGTGGTGAACTTAGTCAGTGGTTGGCCAACAATCTTTGGCGTGCATATCGGCTCTGGTTGGTCGCATGGACTGTGGATGTCATCCGAGCAGCCTTCTCCGACCAAGTCCATATCAGCCATGACTACTACATTGCCTTCATCAACCATACTCCGACCGACTCGTACAACTACCGCAATCAAGCACTCTACTTCATCTACTACCGTGAAGACAGCCATGGTGACCCCAGCAAGAGCAAGGAACTTCATGTGCCATGGGATCCAGGCAAGCTAGTCCTTTGCTATCACAGGAAGCTTCGGCTTGAGGACAAGCCGAGTTTTAAGGAGGGAGGGGTGTTAGCACCCTCGCCTGCCTACCCGTTGTTGGGCCGCTATGTCGGGCTGGCACTGATGGGCCGAGCCCAGGGTCTAGCAATCCTACTTATACTCGGCAGGAGGCCATCGAAGAACCATCGAAGATCGATAACGGAACCGGCGACGGCGGCAGCAACACAACCTACCTACCTTACCAGTTCCCTTTACCTAGTTTGTGTTCTTCGATCCGCACCCCGTGCTTGTAATTCCACCGAATCGAACTCTAGCTACTCTGTAATCCTTCCTGTTGAACTCGAGCAATACAGATCAAAGAGAGTAGCTAACATGCGTCTTTCAGATTGAGAGACATTACCAGCATCGTTTCAGAGTGTTAGTGCACAATCTACGTCTCGACGTGAAGAACTCTCAGCTGAAACTCTTCTTCAGCAAACACGGCAGAGTGTCCAGCACCGACATAACCCGCCCCAGGAATGCCAAAACCAATGAGGGCATCGTCACAATGGCGACTATGCATGCCCATGAAGAAGATGCGATCGCTGCGCTCAGTGAACTGGATTTTGATGGATGCACGGTAGAGGTAATCTTGGTCACACGGCCGCGCAACTAAGCAGCATACCTACATATAGCTAGACATCTAATCCTTATGATTTCTGTGGTCCTTCTGAATTTATGTTGAAATCCTGTCCGTAGCCAAAAAGACAACATGGATGGAAAAATAAAATATATTTGGACTCTTCTTTCTGCGTGCATGTTGGCACTTAAAAACAGAGTATTTCTTGTACAGGATGTATGCAAGTACAAATTTTCATAGATCACTTCACCTGTTTCAGATGTATTTCAGGTTAGTCATGGATCAAAAGCGCGCACACCAAAATTGCTTCTATTATTATTTAGCCACACACAATGTATGCACATGGATCTCTCTATACATGTATGTCAAAATGTATTTCAAAAATGTCCCATCCATGGTCTTGGCGAGTGTCTCATTACCGTGCAGTGAATCAATATAAAGATAGAGCCAAAAAATGTTGGGAACACAGAAAGGGAGGAAGGTCAAGTAACCGGCGTTCGAAAGAACAGAGACAAGGCGCGACAATAATCCGTGTAATGGCTGGTGAATAGTGAAAAAAACCTTGCATTAGGATTGAAAAGGGGTCCTACATGACAGGACAGTCATAGATCAAAGGAGTAGGAAGATGGGAGTAGATCCATACCCCAAGCCACTGCAGCCCCAAGACATACAGCTGACTTCACACCCACCCCCATCTTCTTCTTCACCAAGCTTCCTCTATCATATATGTTCATCCCCTTATTGCATTAGTGCCTTCCTACTAGTTAGGATCTAAACGTTCCTCCGCATCTCCATTTAGTAGGTTTTACGGCAGCCATTTAAGATTTCCGGCAGATTTATGTTAAATGGCGCCGCAACGCCACTCCTAGTCATCAGCCACAAATGAAGCAGGCAGCGAAGTAGCCCAAAAGAGGTTTGAAAACATAATTTCCAGGGGTATCTTCCCCACCCAAACATCATGACAAAACCTTGTGCTTTTCCCATCAGGGATATCTTCCTCACCCGAACGTTTTTTTCAGTTTGCCAATGGTAATAGCGCAGGCAGACGTTTTTTCTGTTCGCCAGCGGTAGCCCGGCGGCTATAGCCTGTTTCCTAATAGTGCGTATGCCAGTCTCAGACCACCTCTACCTTCTTTCCTAAAATGATTTTTATAAAAATAATAGATATGTATTCGAATTTGGGACTCCTCTGTGATGAGCCCTCGGTCACCTTCCAAGTTAACAATTTGGCATTTCCTGCGTTTCCCAATTTTGCCTTACAGTGGAAATAAGTTGTATTAGCATCTCCCCTCTTGAAGCCACTGCACATGCCCGCCCCCTGAATTCAATACAACTCCTCTGCGCTATAAATATGCACCATTTGTTATTCCAAATCATATCGCTGTGACCATTTCGCTGCACTCGGGTCAGATCTATCAGCCTTGTCATCCAAGGTTTTTATTAAATCCAGCAATCTTTCATTTTCAATCTTTTAGGCTCTTTTGTCCAGTTAGCTCCCCATCCACGCAAACTCTTGCGAGTACCCCCTAACAAAAATATAATCCGACGGCCAAGAGCAGATCCATCTCCAGAATACTCCACCAGTAACTGGCTCCATTTCTTCATGATGAACTGTCAAAAATTATCCTCAGCAAATCATTGGATATCCATATAGAACCTCCTAGGTTTTTTAATGACATTTTCTCCCGAAGAAATCACTAGAGGTGTGTGGTCAGATTCGAGCCTACTCTCTGAGTAGTGAGTACACATAGCTCAGGGGAAGAGATTCTCCCAATCAGCAGAAAATAAGACCGTGCCCAGCACAGACATTATAGGCACAGCCTATTTGTTAGTCCAGGTGTATCCCCCAACCTGTGCAACTCCCTAAGTTGGTGATGGGCTATAAAATCATTGAAAAGGGTCATCAGATTAAAATCCAGCCTGTCATTGTTTTTGTCATGAGCTGACCGAATTAAGTTGAAGTCAGCTGCAACCATAACTGGGCTTGCACATCTGCACAACTTACCATCCAAATCTCTTAAGAATAATTCAGAAGACGCATGATCAGGTGGTCCATAAATAACAATACACTCCCAATTTTTATTGCTCTTCTTACTCCTCAATGACAAGCTGACATAAAACTGCCCGGACTCCTTGCACAAAACTTCAAAGACATCCTCATCAGCTCCCAACAGAATTCCACCGGTGTGAGCTCGCAGCCGACCAATTCCAAGAAAAAATGTTATTACCAACCAAGGGAGCTAACTCCCTTGACGAATATCTTCGCCTTTCTTCCTCTGTTCCATTTCCTTTCGAATTTTAAAATTAGCTTGAGCATGTACCATGGTCCATGGCTTGACGAGGCCCTTGGTCCACTTGGGCGGCACTCCCTGTTGTCGAGGAATTTCCTCCTACGGCTGCACCCTCGCCCGCACGTTATGTCGCCAGTTCTCGCCCCCGTGACTGGCGCGCTGTGCACCCTGGCGAGCAGGCCCCCGTCGGGCCGGCACATGTAGGAGACGGTGTCGTCAACGAGTAACAGCATGGCGTTGATGTTGACCGAACTTGCTCCGTCCCGCGGTGGCGCGGAGTGCCGTGGTAGATATCGTGGAAATCCCTGATTTTTATTGTGTTATGATAAATAAATAAATAAATAGTAACATAACTAAATGTACACAAATCATGTGGTGTACATTATTCTAGTAAAGTAAGCATTAGTTTACATGTTCATAAAGCTATCCGAGCGCAGAAGCACACGACTGCGCATTTCTAAAATGGAAAAACAGAAAGTTATGTGAAACATTGAAGTAGATAAGAGGGGCAAGGTTGTAGTAGTTCCTAGAAAGATCACCAGCCTGAAAGTTGGTGGGATTGGCTAGTATTACTGGAATAATTCACGTTAGACTGTTACGTGATACTCCCACCAACTTTCAGGAGTAGATCCTTTCAAGACGAAATGGGCCATAGAAAGTTAGAAATAAAACACCGAATTGCATGAACCACGTCGGGATCCCGATTACAGCGCCGCGAGGAAAAGCGGAACAAGAGGGGGCGAGTGGCGAGGGATGGCTGGTATCCGCGACAAAGTTGTTCTAATAAGTCAGCGTGAGAGGTGGATTTTTGCAAAAGGTCGCGGAGTATTACGGGAAAAATGCCTATGTCACGCGTGCAGCACTACCAAAATCGCCACTAAGGTTCGTGCCTTTGAGATTTATCCCCAGAATAATCCTTCGCTTGCGGCGAGCTCTTCCTCATGTCTCCTCCTCCATGACCTAACCCTAGCCGCCACCACCGGCGACCGCGTTCGTGGTCGGCCCGCGCCGCCTCTAGTTCCCCGACCCCTCTCTCCCCCACGCCCCCGTGGTCCCCGGTGGCGGCGACAGCGCGCCTCGGCCCTGCTCGTTTAGCCACTCCCTCTCTCTCCCTCCTGTTGCTGCCGCCGGCAGTGGCTGTCGGGTTTAGCCTAGTGGGCGCCGGCGGCCTGTCTTCTCCTGCGTCAGTGTGGGTGGAGACGGGGCTCCTTCTCCTAGCGGCTGTGCTCCTCGAACGACGGTGGTCCGGCCACGGCCGGGTGGTGCGACATGGAGGCGGCGCTCACACACAGGCGGGCGGCGGCGCTGTGCGGTGAGCAACGGCGTGCAGCAGGGCGGCGAGCTGGGCCCTGCGGCCCAGATCTAGGTGAGGGGGCCGCCTGTTTTGAGGTGCATTCTAAAGCTGGTGGTGAGGCAGAGGTTGCAGGGGGCAGCAGTGACGGCGGCCGGCTTGTTGCAGCGTGATGGCGAGCTTTACCGCCCATTCTGGGGCCGGCCGGACCCTATAAGGACTGGTGTGTCCCATGGGGGCTTTATCGGCCCTCTGGGTCCGGCCGGACCTGACGGGGACTGGTTTGCTCTACTGCCACGTCCGGTTGACTACCATCCTTGGCGAGGGAGCTTGTTCCCTCCCACGTGGCCGTGGAACTGCTGACCCCGGTTCATACTTCTCTTGATCACCTCCATCTTGCAGACCTCGTGGAGGCTACTTCAGTGAGACGACGATGGTGGCTTCAGAATCGTTTTGGCGCATGCTGGTGGGTGGCTAGCTAGGTGGTGTCGAAGTTCAGCCTCGCGGGGCTCCTATGCTATGGATCGTACGGGTTTGTGGATGGGGTTTTCGGGAGAAATCCTTGTCGGTTCATCCGACACTGACGCGGTGCCGCCTTCTGGTGGCATCTCTCCTTCCTGAAGAGCGTTGTGGCTACCCTTCATCCGCTTCCCTCTTCATCCGCTTCCCTTGTGCCGGTTGAAACCATAAGACAAGTGCGCTGGTCTGGCAGCACCATGACACTCCTTCTTGAAGGTGTTGCTTGGTACTCGTCGATGCAGAGCTAGGAGCGTGATGGTTCTTCTTCGGAGAGGGCGCAGCAATTCCGTGTCTTTGTTGCGTAGTCGATCCGACTATGTCGTTTTTCTTTCTTCTTTTCCTTGCCTTTCCTTGGGTGTGTGTGTTGGCTGTAGCGCCAGTCGTGTTTCTCGTTAGTTGTATCGGGTGGTTTCTATATTAATATAGTAGGCCTATGGCCTGTTTCGTCAAAATCGCCCCTAATTAATGCATTACCTAAAGTTTCAAAAAACAAATGGCCGCTAATCACGAAAAAGCTCTGGAGAACCCGGCGACGACACTCCCACCAATGGCTTCACAACTAATCAACGCACCTGATGAGCTTTGCCTCCGTATGCCCTCGGTATGCACACCGTATAATACAGTTCGGTCAGCGGGATAATCACGTGATGACATCATCCATCAATAAATGACACGCAGTAGCTAACTCACCCGTGAGCAATAAATGACTTGCCTTCAGCCTCACGTTAACTTAAACAAGAGATTAATTATATGTTATTCTATTCACCCACCGATCATTTTCATTCGTATTCACAAAATTTTGTATCGGTTATATATTTTGAACCGAATGTCTAATTTTTTATATTTTTATATTTTTGAGATTCAGGCAAGAAGATCTTTTAAACAAGATCAACATTGGACATATTTCATACATGTTTTTCAAATTTCAAATTTTGAGTCTAAAAATGGTATTGAAATCACAAAAAAAATCATGCATATTTTCATTATTTTTCATGTGAACTTATTGGCAACATCGTATGGGTTATATCTTTTGAACCAATTGTCTGATTTTTATATATTTGAGATCATGTTGAGAAGATGTTCAAAACAAGATCAATATTGGATATATTTAATGCATATTTTCAAAAACTTCATAATCCGACTTTTGAAATTAGTATTGAAATCACAAATATTACATGCATATTTTCATTATGACTATTTGTGACATCACAAATATTTCATAAAAGTTTCGCACATATTACACATTTACATGTTCCATTTATTTTTTCCTAAAATTAAATGAATTTTCATAAAAATATCATTAAATTGAAAGTTTTAGCTCTGTTAATAAATAAATGTTTCGAATAATTAAAAAAACTATTTTTCGTATTTTTGAAAACTGATCAAATTTCGTAAGAACATCAATTTTTTAATATATATTAATTATTTAATAAATATAAAATATGAAATATTTTTCAAAGTGTAATAAATATCAAATATTTAATATTTAACAAACAATTTAATAAATATTAAACATTTGATTTTCAAATATGTAAAAACAAATATTTTCCAATTAAATATTTAAATGTTTTCTAAATACTATATATATCATAACCGTGGAACACCACCCCTCTACCCTCCACGACCCACTCCCCGGAGAATTAACCCGCCTTCCTGTTTTTACTGGCGTCCTTGAGTGGGCGTGGGCAGATGAGAATCCCCGTGGTGTCATCTATGGCGACGGCACCATCTTCCTGTACAGTATCGGGAGAGTAGGCGCCATCACCCAGTTCACGGCGGGGCTCCTGCATCCGGGCAGCGACGTTTGGACAGCTATTGCGAGGATCCTTCACTCACCCAAGCACTACGGCGAGTTCTGCGCTTGTCACCCCGGAGCCGGAGGGTGGCAACCATGCGACCAGCGACGTGCTTGTCCCGAGGCCGCCTTTGCCTTGGCGGGAGCGAGAGCACTACGAGCGCGAGTACAGCTACGTCCTTGAGTCTCGTGGCGAGTTGCTGTGGGCGTCCGTCAAGGTCTACACTTGCTATACTCGTCATGTGAAACAACACAACATCTCCATGACGGTGCACGTACTCACGCAACGGTGCCGGCGTGGGATAAGAAAGAAAAGGTGGGTTAGAAAAGATCCTCGTAGCCTGGCTGACGTCGTGCTCTTCCTGGGAACACCCACTAGTTTCTCCGTCGACGCTTCGAGGCTTGGCGGTCGACATGGTGGGTGTGCCTTCTTCGTCTACCATGACAATCGAGCCTCGCCGCTTGAAAAGGTTGGTGTGTTCAGCTACAACCTCGTCCATGAGAAGGCCAACTTCTTTGAACGGCTACCTCGAGGATGGAACGACGATAGGTGCACGTGGCATGTCATTCAGCCCGCTATTGCTCCAATTCAAGTAACAAAACATCTCACATGGGACTCTACATAAGCATCTAAAGTTGATTTATGTGAGTGCTAATAACGTAATTTTAATTGTGTCGTATCAGGAACTAATGAAGACTAGAGAAGTGAATCAACATAGCAGGCTGCAACAGACGACGACTCTAGCGTTGGGTCAAACACTCAGCATTCACATGAGGAGACATTACGAGCCTTGTTTCAATGTGGTTGTACGTAATCTTCCTCTCAATGTGAAGAGCTCTCAGCTACAACTCTTCTTGAGCGAACACGGCAAAGTGTCTAGGGCCGAGGTACTCTACTATAAGAACACAAAACGCTCGCAGGGTATTGCCCTCGTAACCATGTCTACATGTCATGCAAATCATGAAGATGCTCTAGATGCGCTCAACGAACTATCTTTGGATGGATACAATCTTGATGTTAGATTTGTAAATAATTGGCAGCAAGGGTTCAAGCGGCGCCGTCCGCATTCCACGGGAACACATTTGTTAATATAGTTGTAGCTATAGTGATTTCTAACTCTTATAAGTTGCACATGTGTTCCTTCTACATACATCCCAGAATTCATTATATATCCGAGACTTTATAAGCCTACTAATGCTCACATCCATAAACGAAAAATACCCTTTTATAGAAGTTGGAGCGGGTGAACCAGTGTACCTCTAAGAATAATAGATGACGCTCGCAGGTTATTGCCGTCGTAACCATGTCTACATTGCACGCAAATCATGAAGATGCTCTAGATGCGCTCAACACACTGTCTTTGGATGGATACAATCTTGATGTTAGGTTTATGAAGTAGTGGCAGCAACGGTAGAGGCAGAGACGACCGTGTTCCACGAGAACATTCTACCATATTTAGTTCCATCTTCTTGACTAAAGTTATAGTGGTTTGTAACTCTTAAGTTCCACATGTGTTCCTTCTGCATATATTCCAAAATTGAATATGTAGCTGGAGTTGTGCCAATCTATGTGAACAAAATGTTTACATTTGCATTTTGGCATTTAAATACACGTGCATGCCAATACACTATTATATTTTGAGGATGATAGTTAAACACGTTGAAAACGGGCCGCATGTAAAATTTGCTTGGCATGGGAAGGTAGAATATAGTCTCTCGATTATGGTGCACATACTCTAGGTGGAGGCAACAAGACGTAAAAAAAGTCACGGTTGGTGAAAAGAGATTGTGCTCAGATTAATATGAAATACGTTTTTTCTTGCCAACTAACATTGTGCTCAACGCGGCCTTTGTCAGCACAAATGAGCCGGCTCTGAACAGTGCCCAGTAAATTCCGCCTTGGTCTATATGAAAGTTATCCTTCTCCGAAAACAAAACAGGAATTTCCCCAGGATCGAGGACGTCGTTGAGGAAGTAGTTATAAAGAATCGGGAACACCACGCTGGAGCGGCCGTGGTTCCCCCAGGATCTACCAGGAGGAGGCGCTAGGGTTATGGTTTGCCCCATAGCTTGAGTAGAGGTGCAGAGTGGGCGCTTGCTGGCCGGAGTTGTAGATGGTGCCATGGCGGTGGCGTACAGGAGGGGAGAGGGAGAGTTTGAGAGATGAACTGAAATGAAGGAAACAATGGATGTGGTTGTTTTTTTGTCTCTTACGGTCTCACCTAGCGCCCTAACTACGACTTTGATCATCGTGAGCAGTGGGATGGAGATCAGACACGCGAGACAATCGTGACGCCTTAAGGCTAGAAAATACAGAGACACAAAATAGATTTCAGGTGGCGTACCAGTGGCGTGTGAGTTACCCAGACGCTACTTGTAGTTTTGTGGCGTGCCTGACTAAGGGGTACGCTGCGGCTAGTAATAACTATTGGTGACGTGGCTATGACATTGCACACTAATATCTGTGAGAGGTGTACGCCTAGGCCCAATCACTAGAGGTGCGTCTGTTTATGGGTACACTATCAGTAGCGCCTTACTGGGGCACGCTACCTCTAATAGTTTATATGTGCTGGACCTGCCACCAATACTGTGACCCCTATGATTTATTTCCTTAGTAGTGTCCTGAACTTCCTCCCTTGCGTGTTCTCAACTATTTCTGGCTTCATATTTATATTGATTCAATCCACGGTGATTAGAAACTCGCTAAGACCATGGACCGGACGTTCTTAAAATACATTTTGGAAGACATATTACCGAGACCATATGTCAATATGTGTGTGGCTAGATAATAATAGGATGATTGTTTCCGTGCGCACCGACAAATCGCTTGATCACTAACCTGAAATACATCTGGAACCAGGTGAAGTGATCTATGAGTTACCATAAATATTCTGTTTCTAGAGTGCAAACATGCACGGAAAAATAAGACTCCAAAATATCCGTTATTTTCCATCCATTTGCTCATTTTGGCCATGGACAGGAATTTCAACATAAATTCAGAACGACTACACAAATCATAAGGATTAATTGTTTTACACCATAGCTACTGCCAAAAAGGTCAATCTCGTCGCGGTCTGACCAAGATTACCTCTAGCCTGCATCCGTAAAAATCCAGTCCACGGAGAGCAGCCAGAGCATCTTCTTCATGGGCATGCATGGTCGCCATTTTGACGACGCCCTCCTTGGTTTTGGCATTCCTGTGGCGGATTATCTCGGTGCTGGACACTTTGCCGTGCTTGCTGAAGAAGAGTTTCAGCTTGCACTTCTTCACGTTGAGAGGTAGGTTATGTAGTAGCACTCTGAAACAATGCTGGTAATGTCTCTCAACATGGAATATGCGTGATGGACCGGTACTAGGAGCTGCCTTTTGCTGCTTCTTCAGTTTTTGAGCCTGTAGCCTCCTCCTAATTATTTCCTGATCCAGCATGATAAATGTAAATTTGTGATGAATTTCGACACTTGGCTTGATGCGATGATAGTATGAGTAGTGAATGAATTTATTAGGGAAAATAAAACAATTTGACGTATTCTCAGGAGTGTAAGTTACCTGAATTGGAGCAATGGTGGGCTGGGGAACGAGCCACATGCACTCCTCACCGTCCCATTCTTGGGGCAGCCGCTCGATGAACTCTGTCTTGCCGTCAAGGAAATTGTACATGAACAAGCCGAACTCCTCCTCTTGTGTCCCGATATTACTCTCATGTTCGTAGACAAAGTAGGCACAGCCGCCTTGGCCGCCCATCAGCGAAGCGTCGACGGCAAGGCTATTTGGCGACCCAAGGAAGAGCAGCCGATCAGCTAGGCTATGGCCTTCTTTCCTCACCCACCGCACCTTCTCAGGCACCGTCGCTTCCTCTAGAACGTGCACGGATACAAAGAAGGTCTTACTTCTCAGATCAGAACAATATACCGACGCCCACAACAGCTCGCCATAGGACTCCATGATGTAGCTCGACTGCTCACAATCGCTGTCGGGCTCATCTGACGCCATGCATGGCCTTGGGACAAGCATGTCGACACTGTCGTCGTCGTCCGGCGTGACGATGCGCCAGAGGTTGGACTCTGTGCTGACCAGGAACCTGCCGCTATGGTACGCGGCGCAGAACTCAGTCTGCCTGCCGTTGGTGTCAAAGGTCAGGTCGACAAGTCTCCACTCTGGGTCACCAGGTCCCAGGAGTGCCATCTGGAACCTGGCCGTGCGGTCAGCACCGTCGCTGGAGATGCCGTAGAGAAAGGTGGTGCCGTCGCCGTAGACGATGCCGCAGGGATTCTCCTCCCAAGGATAGTCAAAGTAGTACGGGAGACGAGGCAGGTCGGTGACAGCCCCGGTGAACGGGTCATGCAGGGTAGGGCGAAGTTGTTTTAAGGACAGGTACTGGACAGTGCCGCCCTCAGCGCTGTACACCAAGCTCCTCCGGCACCGGTAGGGCGGCCGCAGCACGCGGTAGGTGGATTTGGAGAAGATGCACCTGAGCCTCAGCGGGGAGCACCGTCTCTGGTTCTCCGTCCGTGCCAGGAACCAGGGGAGGAGCCGGGTCGTCGTCTTCCCGGACGGCAGGTCGCCTGAGCTACGCCATGGAGTGCGGACGGCGTGGAAGCTGACGAAGTCGGCCGCGACGTGCAGGTGGCCGGCGATCTCACGGAGCAGATCCGGCGGGAGGTCAGACCACCCCTTCGGGCGCATGGCGGCGGAGGTGGATCAAGTCACCCAACAGGAAAGAAAGCAGCAGATACGGAAACCAAATCTCACGTAACTTTGTAGAAACGTACGAAATATGGTAATTTCCGAAGGGTCCGACCGAACAATCCAAATTAACCTTCCAAATTCCAACATAAATACTCTATACTACTTCCATATATATAATGGAAGTTCCGTCCGTTTTGGCTGACCCAATAGAGGATCTGAGATCGAGCCGGCCGAACAGGGTACAGCAACAGCGCTGCCATGGCACCAAAGCAACGCCGTGGCCGTCGCTCCGCCGCCACCGGAGCCACAACACCATCGCCGGACGTTATCTTCGAGATCCTCTCCTGGCTGCCCGCTAGATCCTTGAGGCGATTCCGGTGTGTGTCATGGCGTGCCATGATCTCCGACCCGGCCTTCCTCGCCGTGCACAGCTCACGTACCGAGCCACTCCTCGTCGCCGTGACCAACTATGACCGCAGCATGACAGACACCACGTCCCTGCAGATCACGGACACGGATGGCTACACCGTGCGCTTCCTTGACCAAGATGGTCTCTGGAAGCTCCGGGCGAGCGTCGACGGCCTCATCCTCCTTTCCTCCCGCAAGCACGACAACTTTCCCGCCGTCCGCGTGATCAATCTGGCCACGATGGAGACAGTCGTGACCTTCCCAAGACCGGCAAGGGCGGCGGACCACGTGTGGTTCGGCTTTGGTCGTGCCGCCCAGTCTGACACGCTCAACATCATCCGCATCGTCTTCCGTTGTATGCCCTTTGTTGCCGACTATGTGACCTGCGAGATCCTCACCTTGGGAGAAGGTGGTGCCTCCGGGTGGAGGCAGACAGGATCACCTCCGGCAAAGATCTTTGACTCATGTGACTGCCTTGACGGAGTCACAGTTAAGGGCGTCTTGCACTTTCTGTCCAAATCACGGGATGATATACTCCGTTTCGACCTCGAGAGTGAGGTGTGGACAGTGATTCAAGGACCACTAGCAGTAACTCCGATTCTCCAGGAGAAGATGGGCCTGGCTGAGCTCAACGGCACCTTGTGCATCTCCCATACAAAGCAGTACACGGTTAACCTATGGCTTTTGGGTGACCTTCGTAATAAGGATGTCTGGGTCAAGGTGTACACGATCTCGGTGAACTATGACGTCCTTCTTGTGCCCTTGAGGGTGATGCGTCCAGACGGAAAGCTGATCTTCTACTACCGGCGTGACTGTATGTACGGGTTAACTCCAGTGTTATATGTATACCATCCTTCTTCAGGAAATTGCACGGTCGTGGTAAATGCGACAGATGGCATCGTTGGCAGAATCGGCCTTTGCAGCAGTAGAGTATGTGGCCAGCCCTAGCTAAATCTTTTTTTCCTCCAAATTTCAGCTTCACATTAATTGCCTTTGATGTTGCTTCCTAATGGTGTCTTAATGAATATATATAAGATTACTAGTACATGCTTACACGATCTTACCGTCCGGCGCCCTGGTGTTTCGTCGTTGGTCATACCCTCGACCAATGCTACGTGATATTTTCTCTATTAGTATTTCCTTGGATGATTACTATATGTCGGTGTAGATTTGCTAGCTAGGTTTCCATTTCCTATCAGCCTATCATCTACATTGGATGTCAAAAACCGGTTGATGCAAGAGGTGAGTCTACAAAGTCGTCACACGTACTGTGCACTTGGGATAGATTTGCTGGCTTTATTTGTTTTCTTGCCCTAGTTTAGATAGATAGACTTACTAGCCCACGGATCCTTCCCAGAGATTTTCTCTCTTTGTTCTGTATTTCTATATGATACATTGAAACACGAATATGATGAATCAGACATTGATACACGGATCTTTCCCAGAGATTTTCTCTTTTTGTTCTCTATTTCTGCATGTAAGGGAATCAAATACCTTAGCATTCAAAACAATGGAATCTTCCCCTACCCACTTATCATTCTGGCCTGTCTTTATAGAATCTATCATTCGGCCTCTCCTGCTGGTTGCAAGCTGTATTATGTTGTGTGCGGGTTACCTTTGACATGCAACGCAAGCAAGCAAACACCGGACAAAATGAAAGATTTATTTCCCATACATCATCGCGTAATTCCTCCTGTTCTGTATACGCTGCTTAGCTACACTACACTACACCAAGAAACAGATAAAGCCAGCAAATTTATCTCCAAGTGCACAGTGTTTTAGTCTGCAACTTCGTGGCCTCAGCCCTTGCATCAATCTATTCATGCCAGTGGATGTAGACGAAACGCCTCATTATCTTTCTTCCAATCCGGGTGTTTTATCATGTGTCTATGTCTCCATCTTGGTACCTTGGCTTTCTAGTTAGATCAAGGTGAGACTTCTCTTGGTTTCGCCCAAAATTGGGGTAGGACTGAACTCTGGGAACATCTTTAGGGTAAGAACATGTTGAACCTGAAGTTCCATTCAGTAATCCGGATGAAGCAGGAACCTAGTAGCCCCCATATTGGTTGAAGGAATACAAGTCTTCACTACCCCTCTATGTAGCTACACCAAGTCGAGAAAGAAACAAGGTTGGCCAATCCATCTCAAATGGCACTGTTTTACTGCGACGCATGTCGCACTTGTTCGGCCAATCACATGTCACCTCATGCATCACCCCGGTCTTTATATCAGCAACATAGACACGCCGATGGTTATCTTTCATGAGCAATGTGCCGCTATTCTCTCCCAAACAAGTGTATACCACACCAATCTCCTTCTTTTGCTGACACGGTTGTTCTAGGATGAGCACCCGAACATCGGGAAACCTCCTATTATGGTCCCATGTCAAGGTCTTTAGTTGGAGACCTTGCCTCTCCAGGTAAATCAATGTAACCCTTCCCTTGGTGTCAACATTAAAATATGATTCCTCGTATTCAAGGTCGTACATGAGTTGGTTGCGTGTCATTGAGAGCTTTGTAAAGAAGACTTCGCCTGACTCGGCGCTAACATCAACAGTGTAGAAGGTGGCTGACCATCCCCGGAAGGACGAGAAGCTTGACTTGTTAGGTTGATCTCCAACGTGCGAGTCCAACGATCGCACCGCAACCCTTGCTCGCGCCCTGATCGGGGGCGCCCAACCGAATACATGGTTGGTGGGCCCCCGTCGCGCTGCGCTATAAAGACTGGTGGGGGCCGGGGGGCACGACTCACGAGGTTGAACGTGCGCCGCCACACCCCACCGACATAACCAATCCGATCTAGGGTTTGCGCAGAGAGCGACGGGAAGCACCACCACCGTCGCCACTCCCTGCCACCGCCGGCCATCTCCACCATGGCCGGCACCTCGAGTGCATCCGCCCAAGGAGAAGGTACCCGAACCTCCTCCTCCTATCCTTCTACCGGTATTGATCTAGTCTAGATGTTCTTGCGGTTTCAACATTGGTATCAGAGCCGCTACGGCTAGATCCTACTCGTGTAGACTGAATCAAAAAGCAAAAGAAAAAGGAAAAGATCCCCTCCCGTGGAAACCCCGAACCCTAACCAGAAAAAAGGGGCAAAGAAACTCACCGGGGCCTCGGCTTGCCGGCAAAGAGCGCCGCCGTCCGTGCCGCGCCGTTCCTCTCGATCCGATGCGCACCAGTAGGGGCACCGGTCGAAGAACACCACCCCTCACGGGGCAAAGTGCACCTCCGCCTCGGCGGAAACGACAGCAATCAGGGCGCCGCGGCCAGACCGCACGACGGCGACGTGCTCACCCGCAAGGGGAACACGCGCACCGGCGAGTGGGTCGGCGACGGCGCCATCCTCTTCCTCCTGCGACGGCTCGCTCCGGCGACCGCTGTTTGCGTGCGACGGAAAGAAAAGAAGGAGGGGAAAAAGGAGAAGGGGGCTGGGGCGGATCAGCGGCGTTTCGACGCCGTCTCCGGCGACCGGGCGGCCGGCGGCCGGCGTGGTCTTCTTTTCCGCCGCCAGCAGCACAGCACGCGCGGGACGCGCGGGAGCTAGAGAGAAAGGAAACAGAATGGGGGCTAGGGTTTTTTGGGACAGGGAGATGCTCTCCCGTTTTATTCTGGCGAGACGCGCGGAGAGCCGTCCGATCGGACGGACGGCCACGATCATCCGAAATCAAAACCCTAGCCAGCTACGGGCTCTCGGGCCGAAAGTGAAATGGGCCGTGGGCCGCGTCCCTGGCGACTGCGTCGCAGCGAGCGGCAGATAGTTCGCAGCGCGCGCGGGAGCAGGCCGAGGCCGGCCGTGGGCCGGGCCACGGCACAGACCTTTTTCTCGGCGCCTCAGGCGCCAGATAAAGGGCAGTTCTCTGTCTTGTTTTTACAGAAGCTTGTATAAATTGTTTTGTCCAATTTTTGGGCAAATTTCATTATAGTTTTTCCTATTCAAATTTATCCAACGAATTTTTGTTTTAGGAAACAGAAAAGTAAAAGAAATACTTGTTAAAAGTATAAAGTTCATGTTTTATATTCAAAGGTTTTCCGCTGTAAATATATAAAAGTGCTCTATTAAAAGGAGAAATAGAATCAAAGTGATAATTAATTTTTTAGAGCATGATAAAGTGATTATTCAAAGAATTATGGTTCTGTTATTTTTATGACCAACGTTATTAAATAACATAATCATGGTTTATTAAAGTTTATATGTGCATTTGTCGCTATTTTCTGCCCAACGGTGATATAGTTTTAATTGCACAAACAGTTGTATGTTTTAATTTTGACCAACGTTGGATTACTGCATGCAATTGTTGTCATGATCTCACTTAATTGTGGTTTTCAGGAGGTTACCATTTGATGAGTTGCCTCAAGGATGTCCCTACACTCAGAGGTGACAACTACTCCGAATGGAGAAAGAAGGTGGACTTGGCATTTGTATGTGCCGAGGTTGACTGGGTTGTGGACACTCCACAGCCGGTCAAACCTACAGAGCCAGTCAGGGCTACAACTGATACTGATGTTGTTTGGGAGACAAAGAAGAGGGACTATGCTCCTCTGGAGCTGTCATACACCCTCGAAAAGAAAAAGTGGGAAACGGCCAATAAAAAGTGCATGGCATTTATAAAGAACACGATTGAGAACGCCCTTGTGGGCTCAATCGCAGAGTGCACTTCCGTTGGGAAGTTCCTAGAAAAGATAAAGAGCCAGTTCACTGGCTCTTCAAAGGTGTATGCTACCCAGCTGCTCGAACAGCTGGTTACCAAAAAGTATCATGGAGATGCACATGGCATAAGGGAGCACATCCTAAGGATGAGCAACATGGCTGCCAAGCTAAAGCCTATGGATGCTGACCTGGAGCTCAAGCCTACCCTGCTTGTCCACCTTGTCATGGCATCTTTGCCTCAAGAGTTTGAGAACTTTGTGATCAACTACAACATGTCTCCTGAAAAATGGGATATTGAAAAGACTATAGCTATGTGCGTGCAAGAGGAGGAGCGACTCAAAGCCTCAAACGGTGGTTCTCTGAACTACGTAAAGGACAACAAGAAAAGGAATTTCAACCACAACAGTAATGGTTCTCCCTCAAAGCCACATGGCAAAGGTCACATGAACTATCAGCATCAACAGAAACCACCTCTTCCAGTTGACAAAGACACTTGCCTGGTGTGCAAGAAGACTGGGCACTACAAGAAAGACTGCCCCGTCTGGCTAAAGCAAATAATGGCAAAGAGAGGGATTCCTTTCAACGAGGACTACTCAAAGAGAAGAAAGACGCATTGAAGTTGCGAATGGAGTTCAAGCAGACGTTGAAGCTATTGGCGACATCTCTTTGGAGCTAGCCGATGGATTCACGATTTTGCTTAAAGATGTCCTTTATGTTCCTTCAGTACACAGAAATTTAATAAGTGTCTCATGTTTAGATAAAGACAATTATGAGTGTTATTTTGGACATGGCAAGTGTGCCATATGGTGTAATAATGACTATGTGGGAGTTGCATTACTCCACAATGAGCTTTATTTGTTATCTTTACGTGATAAAGTATTTTCTGTGTGCAAAGTGAATGAACATGTTTCCGCGTCGAACAAAGAACAAAAGAAAAGAAAGAGAACTCATGACTCATCGAAATTGTGGCACTGTCGTTTGGGCCACATTTCAAAGGGGAGAATAGAAATCCTTGTTAAAAATGAAATACTTCCACCATTAGAGTTCTCAGACTTAGAGCAATGCATCGATTGCATCAAAGGAAAGTATGCAAAACAAATCAAAAAGGGTGCAAACCGAAGCACAGGATCACTAGAAATAATTCACACTGACATTTGTGGACCATTTCCTGTGAAAAGTGTGGATGGCTATGACTCGTTTATAACATTCACAGATGATTACTCCGATATGGTTATATTTATCCAATCAAAGAAAAGTCTGAAGCGTTGGATAAATTTAAAATATTCAAAGCTGAAGTTGAAAATCAGCATAACAAAAGAATAAAGATAGTCAGGTCTGACCGTGGGGGGAGTACTACGGTCGACACACTCATATGGCCAAGTCCCTGGACCTTTTGCAAGGTTTCTGCAGGAGAATGGCATAGTTGCCCAGTATACAATGCCGGGTGACCCACAGCAAAATGGAGTAGCTGAAAGGCGTAACCGTACACTTATGGATATGGTGCGCAGCATGATGAGTTACCACTTACCATTGGGATTATGGATGGAAGCGCTTAAAACCGCTATCCACATTCTCAATAGAGTACCAAGCAAGTCGGTGCCCAAAACACCGTACGAGTTGTGGACAGGAAGAGTACCTCTCTACAACACTCAAGTGTGGGGGAGCCCAGCTGAGGCAAAGTTGTTTAATCCAAATATTGCAAAGTTAGACCCCAAAACAGTCAGTTGCCACTTCATTGGCTATCCTGAAAGATCAAAAGGTTTTCGTTTCTACTGTCCAAATATACACAAAGTTTGTAGAAACAGACATGCAGTCTTCTTAGAGGACGAAATGATGAGGGGGAGCATGGTAGCTCGGAAAATTGATCTTGAGGAAGAGGGTGTGTGTACCTTTTCCGATGATTCAGGAGCCATTTTTCGCTCTACCTGTTGTACCTGCACCGAATTCCTGAGATTGAGGTGCAAGCACCTGTTGTAACTCCACCGTGACAACTATGGGTGAAGATCCGGAACCTGTCCATCAGGAGCCGACTGAACCCGTTGTTGAGCATGAAAGGGAGGTGCAGCAGCCACTTTCAGAATGAGACCCTTAGAAGGTCTAAAAGAGCTAAGAAATCAGCTATTTCTGATTATAAAGTTTACAATACAGAAATAGCTCATATGGAAGGTGATCCCACTTCATATGAAGAAGCCATGAGAAGCCCTCACTCATCGAAGTGGGTGGAGGCAATGGAAGAAGAGATGAAATCGATGAGTTCCAACGATGTTTGGGACTTAGAAGATATTCCTAAAGGAGCCAAAACAGTAGGCTGCAAATGGGTATACAAAACTAAGTATGACTCAAAAGGGAATGTAGAAAAGTATAAAGCACGACTTGTGGCAAAAGGATTTACACAAAGAGAAGGGGTAGATTACAATGAGACATTTTCACCAGTCTCATGTAAGGATTCCTTCAGAATCATAATGGCACTAGTTGCACATTTTGATTTAGAGCTACATCAAATGGATGTAAAGACGGCATTTCTAAACGGGATTTAAAAGAAAATGTTTACATGAAACAACCCAAGGGTTTTATCATGGAAGGCAAGGAAGATATGGGATGCCGCCTGAAGAAATCCATTTATGGATTAAAGCAAGCCTCTAGACAGTGGTATCTAAAGTTTAATGAGACAATTAAAAGTTTTGGATTTAAAGAGAATGTTGAGGATAACTGCATTTATGCAAAGTTTAAAAATGGGAAATATATTTTCCTAATCTTGTATGTGGATGATATCTTGCTTGCTAGCAGTGATGTTAGTCTACTACAAGAAACAAAGAAGTACTTATCCTCAAATTTTGATATGAAAGATCTTGGTGAAGCATCATATGTTTTGGGCATAGAAATTCACCGAGATAGGAAAATGGAGTCTTAGGACTATCGCAGAAGGCATATTTTGAAAAGGTTCTTAAAAAGTATAATATGCATAAGAGTAGTGCCACACCTGCTCCTATAGTCAAGGGCGACAGTTTTGGGAAATTCCAATGTCCCAAGAACCAGTACGAGATCGATCAAATGAAAGGTACCATATGCTTCGGCTGTTGGAAGCTTACAGTATGCACAAGTGTGCACTCGCCCTGACTTAGCTTTTATCACCGGAGTACTCGGTAGATATCAAGAGAATCCAGGCCCAGAGCACTGGAAAATGGCAAAGAAAGCATTGCGTTATGCGCAAGGCACAAAGGACCTCATGCTAACATACAGAAGATCTGATTCCCTAGAGATAAGAGGGTATTCAGACGCAGATTTTGCGGGAGAAGAGATGATAGAAAATCCACGTCAGGATACGTGTTCACTCTCGCTGGAGGGGCTATTTCGTGGAGAAGCTCCAAACAGTCAATAGTTGCATCGTCCACGATGTATGCAGAATTTATAGCAGCTTATGAGGCCACAGGGCAGGTGATATGGTTAAAGAAATTTATACCCGACTTGAAAGTGGTAGATTGTATTGACAAACCACTAAAGATGTACTGTGACAACCAGCCCGCAGTATTCTATGCTCACAACAACAAGTCGAGTAATGCTACCAAACCAATAGAGATAAAGTATTATGTTGTGAAAGATAAAATCCAGGATCAAACTATAAGTCTCGAGCATATAAAGACAAAGGATATGCTTGCGGATCCGCTTACGAAAGGCTTACCACCCAGTGTTCATGGAACACGTAGCCGGCATGGGTTTAAGGAAAGCCTATGATTCCTGGATCATGAGAGGCCCAAAAGGAACAGAAATTGTTTCAAAACAGAAGGTATATTGTAGCTGTCTGATTCTATCGGCAATTGAGCTGTGACGATGAAACATGCTCTATGTACTGATCTGTGATGAAAGAGTAAGTATAAAGTATAAAGTTAAAAGTAAAGTTGAGATCAAGGGGGAGAATGTTAGGTTGATCTCCAACGTGTGAGTCCAACGATCGCACCGCAACCCTTGCTCGCGCCCTGATCGGGGGCGCCCAACCGAATACATGGTTGGTGGGCCCCCGTCGCGCTGCGCTATAAAGACTGGTGGGGGCCGGGGGGCACGATTCACGAGGTTGAACGTGCGCCGCCACACCTCACCGACATAACCAATCCGATCTAGGGTTTGCGCAGAGAGCGACGGGAAGCACCACCACCGTCGCCACTCCCTGCCACCGCCGGCCATCTCCACCATGGCCGGCACCTCGAGTGCATCCGCCCAAGGAGAAGGTACCCGAACCTCCTCCTCCTATCCTTCTACCGGTATTGATCTAGTCTAGATGTTCTTGCGGTTTCAACATGACTTGCCCTGGAAGAGCCAGCGTGCCATGCCGCCACAGACAACCGCATTGTGTTGCATGAACGGCGAATCAATGCGGCCACCATCCACAATGCCGCAGCACATATTCCATCTATACTCGCCAGCCGACGAGAACGTGCGGAGACGGTATCGCAGCGTACTCTCACTAATGCCAATGACTAGCACCTTAAAGGTGACCCATGTCTCTGCTCACCGTCTGAGCACGAATAGTCCGCATCGGTTAATATTGCATAGCCGGTCATGTGGTGGCCGTGGACAGCACAGCCATGCTTTAGACGAGGGAGGACATCCAAGGTGCCGGTGAGCAGGTTGCACATGGCTAATAGCTCGCCGTTCGTCGGGTTTGGTTCGATGCCGGCCAGACGCATGAGGAGGAGGCCGTGGCGTGAGACAAGTGGCACCGCGTGATCAAAGAAGCCAGAATCATCAAGATTGGGGATGAAAGATTTGAGAGGACGGCGGTAAGATCCCAAGACAGGTCGAGGCCCCGGGACGAGGCACGGCGTAGGGGACCCTCTACGGGGTCGCAGCTGAGCAAATAAGCCGGGAAAGGTCCCAAGCGGCACACGTCCTCCGGCAAGCAGCGGCGAAGGAAGGAGGGATCGGAGACGAGGAGGTCACGCCACCCCTTGCAGGCCATGGCGCAGCGGAAGAGGGTTACCACGTCCCTGATGCGTTCCATGATCTTGAGGACCATGTCGTACGGTGGGGATGCACCGGCCGCAACCTGCTCCATGTTTCGTCTGAGATTGGAGGCGGAATAGCTGATCGATTGGCTCTCCTCACTACTGGCCACGTATGCATGTAATAGATAGATGTCGGTTCAAGAGTCGGGTTCGAAAGTAATACGGTCGACATAGAATTGTAGTAGAACCACGAATTTGAGTGTGCCATCGTCCTAATTAACCACCTACTTCCTCCGTTCAAAAATATAAGACGTTTTAGATTTGCAGGCAAACTTCCGTCACGTACAAAACATTTTCAACTTTCCCGTTTTGCCCTCCCGCAGACGCGCTGTCGTGCACCGCTCGCTCACCTCCCTCTCGCTCTCCGGCTCCCCACCGCTCCCGTCGCCTCGGCGCCGTCGATGTCGCCGTCGCCGTCCGCCCCCGCCCCCTCTCGCTCTCCGGCTCCCCACCGCTCCGGTCACCGCCTCCCACCCCTTCCCACCGCCCCCTTTCTCCCTACCACATCGTTCCTTCTCGAGCGCCTCACACCCCGCGTGCTACCGGAATCTGTCAAAGACTGAATTTTTTTCGCCGGCGACGAGCTTCTGGGCCACGCCAACGGTGGATCTACGTGTGCAAGCGCTGGATCTACATCCGCCAGCGCTGGTTCTCGGGCTTGGCGTTCGTGCGGGGGTGAGGAGGGAGGAGCGGGTTGGAAGAGGGAGGAGAGATCAGGAGGTCGCCGCGGCCGCGATGGGTGCGGTTCTTCGACGGAGCCGACCATCCGGTGCGTCGGCGTGGGGCGCTTACGCGACGGCGCCAGACAATAAGCAGGAGGACGCCGCCGCGGCGGGGGCGGCCGTGTCGTCCTCACTCGGCGACGAGGACGACGACGGCTCGGCGTGCAAGAAGTTGCGCCTCACGGAGCCCCCACCGTGGTAGCGCGGGCACTGCCCCACCACGCGACGGTGCCACGGCTACGTGCGTCAGGTGGTTGCTTTTCCCTCTCTTCTCCTTGCGCCAGTTCTTCGGTTTGCAGTCGGATTCGCTCTCCATGAATTAGTACTTCGATTAGTGGTTGATGAATTCGTGATTGATTGATTGCAAGTGCTTGAGTAGCACAGTGATCTCCGCACCATGTTTGTTTGATGAAGGAGTACTCATGTTTTGCTTGTAAATCTTGAAGTGCTGTAGAGTGTGTTTCTTGAAGCATGTTTTGCTTCCATTGGCTTGCTATTCCCACTACTTGCAGTGGCTGAATGCTTACTGCATTTCTTGGAGTAGCTTGCTCTGAAATTATTACTGCATGGAGCAAGCTGTAGTTGTTGATGAAGTATACTCGTTGCATCATATAGCTGCTGGAATAGACTGCGAGATACTTTAAGTACAGTACACAACCAGATTCCATAACAAACACAATACAATACTTCAAGTACACAACAGTACTCAATACAGGATATTTATACAAACACAATACAATACTTTGCTTGCATTTTTTGAGTAGCAGCAAGTTGCTATCTTGCTTGCTTGCTGTAGAGTTTCTTTCTTGCTTGCTTGCTGTAGAGTTTCTTTAGGCCTCATGACATCCCTTTTCACTGTTAGTGGCTTGATTTCGAGTGTCCCCTTAGGCCTGTTGTCACTTCTTCTTTGTGCTGGAACCTCTTTTACAAACGGCCAAATGCCAATTTTCCCATCAAAAGTCATGTTACCTTGACTGTCGTATCGTGGTCTAGCCACAGCAGCAAGGAACATGACTTTGCCAATGCAATTCTTAGGTATAGTTCTTATTGGATCTGGTTCCTCAGGTAGCAGGTAGAAGTTCTTGCCGTCCTGGGTCATGTAAAACCATTTTTCATCAACATGCAAATACATGTGCATGTCGTTGAAAAGGTGGCCTTCATGGTCTCCATTTCTTGTTGTAGTTTCATCCACCATGCCTATGCAGAACTGGACCCTGTTCTTCCTGTGCTTCTCTGTTAGGGGAGGCTTTATTGAACTTGTGTGCCGCCTAATTTCGTTTTTCTGGAATTTGGTGTACAGAGTTGAAGGATTCACTTGCAGCTGCCAAGCAAGTGACCGGATTGTAGACCTTTTATTTAGTGGAATTGTGGGGATGATTGACAAGTCAATATCAATTGGCTTCCTTCCACATCTCCCCTTCTTTTTGCAGTCAACATTCACTTCTAAACCTTGTGCAATTTGCCGCATCGCATCTTTCCATATTCTTTGTATGATTTGAATATCACACTTGAAAAAATTTGCAATGTCTTGCTTGTCCTTCTTCTTGAATTTGCCTCCTCGGCTCATGCACAAGGTGTGCATTGACACATAAGCTGCATATCTTTGCTGGTCAGTGAGTGAGTTTCTTGTTTTCTTTTGTTGCTGGACACCTACAACTGCATTTATATCAACTGCATCTTGAACATTTTCATTAACTGCATCATCACCATTTTCATCAACTGCATCTTGAACATTTTCATTAACTGCATCATCACCATTTTCATCAACTGCATCTTGAACATTTTCATTAACTGCATCATCACCATTTTCATCAACTGCATCTTGAACATTTTCATGACCATTTTCATCTAATTCCATTTCATCTTCATGCTCTTCAGGTGGTGTTAGGTTCAGATCCAACATTCCAACTTCTGGTGCTGGCAAGTTGAGGTCCAGCATTTGAACTTCTGCTTGGGCCATCTCCTTCAGAATTCCTGGGCAAAAGAAGTAAGTTTAGGAGTATCTACTGAATAAGCAAGTGAAAACTGGTACAGAAGAATCTAATGCTTGCAAAACTTATTGCAGATACACTGACATCCTTCTATACCAAATCGCAGAGTTCAGATGTCACAAGCTAAACTTAATGTAACATTCAGTAAGTATTGTGTCGATTTACAGTTTTCAGTTTCTTATTTTTCCTTTTTCCAGAATATCATGTTGGTACAAACATCTCTACAAGTACTTATGTCTTTCCAAATCTTTCTTCTGAACAGTTTCGGGCATTGTCTGATGAATAAATCAACACGAAAGATGCATAAATGCTTACTCTGAAAATTGAACTTGAAGTAGATGTTGCTGGTACAGTTTCCTTGCGGGTTGGATTTGATGTTGCTGACCCCAGCGAGGTGCTCGTTTTGCAGGAGGCGAGCTGGGCGCCGGAGGTGGGGCGGCCTGATGCAGGAGGCGAGAGGCGAGCTGGGCGCCGGAGGTGGGGCGGCCTGATGCAGGAGGCGAGAGGCGAGCAGGGCGCCGGAGGTGGCGACCTGATGCAGGAGGCGAGCTGGGCACCGGAGGTGACGAGCTGGGGAGGGAGCTGGGCGAGGCGAGCTGGAGAAGGAGCTAGGGAAGAAGCGCGGCTGAAGGTCGGGGCTGGGGACGGCGGCGATCGGGGCTGGGGACGGCAGCGATCGGGGACGGCAGCGATCGGCGATTCAAAATTTGAATTCTGTGGCTGTAATGACCGGTTCGCTCTAATCACTTCGGGATGGCATCCCATGTAATATGATCCAAAAGTGAGGGTATATGCGTCTTTCTGGCGTTTTTCACCTGGTCGGGACCATTTCTAAAACGTCTTATATTTCTAAACGGAGGAAGTATATTTCTTGGTCATTGTGCCATTACGGCAAACCCGGCCGGCCGTAACTGAGTCAGACACAGCGGCACCAGTGTGCATAAGTGCCCCTCTAGCTAGGCTTGAGATGGGCGTGAGAGCAACTTGTTTTGACAGCACGGAGGGCAATGCTAAGTATTTTTTATTCCCAGATGTTAAAACGCGCGTGCACTAGTTTTGACACTACGGAGGGGAATGCTAACTTTTTTTTAGAGTACGCCAGTACATATATACCATATTTTTGTAGAAGGCGGAAATACAAGTACAAGACGACTAGAACTTGTTGCTACCCGGACTCCACGTCAGGGCTAGTCCGAGGACAAACACCACCGACAACACAACTACAAAGTCATAAAGAGCCTGTCCTAAACTGATCATCATCGCTGCGTCCCGACCGGCGCTGGTGACCTCTGAAGACAGTTCTAACTCCAACTCCCATTGGACTTCCCTTGCCGACGCAACACCCTTGTGCCAAGAAGGAGATGGCAAGTAATGGTGGGACTTGGTCGGTCCCGAGAAAGTATCCGTCTTGAACTCACCGACGGCAACGTACATTGCGCCCTAAAGATCACTTGACAGCGAAGAGCACCGAAACTAGCGCAACATGGAACCTCGATGAGCGACGTCTAGGAGCAGGAGGCACAAGCACAACCTTGTTTGCATATAATGAGCTATCAAACATGGCGTCAGGGAGCAGGAAGTTGAATTCTAAACCGCGTAGCAATTGAACCGCCAAATCTGCCATCGCAGACAACTTTGCGGTCCACTAAAGTTGTCTACAATTGCCTTTTTGTTTTCGGATGGATAATACCCTCTATGGAGATGTGATTGTTAACATCATCTTGAAATACAGGTCAAGTTAGTATTATGGGAAAAAAATCCCAAGTCTATCCTGAAATACCATAATAAGGCGGGTAGAGATCGGTGTGCAGGGTCCTCGGTGGCTCGTGCCTTCCGTGGGTGGCTGACATCATAAGGTGAGAAAGAGCAAGAGACGCGTCGTCCGGTGACCGAAACAGAGTTCAATTTGTCGTCCTCACCAAATCATTCTACTGTAGAAATAGCGTCAGTCTAACCCTAGATCGAGAAAAAAATGCAAATTCAGCTTAGTGAAAAACTTTCCCTTTTCGGTCCAATTGTAAATTACATTTCTACCGAACTACAGTTGTACTTTTTGAATCACTAGAACTTAAAAACTGTCTCGGTCGACTTTGAGTTAACAAACCTGATAAGAATATGGCAGTGACCCGACTTTCACGGAAAAACAATGCAGGAAAAATTACACTATAATATGTAGACACCGAAATTGTGAATGGTTTCCCTAAACTTGTATATAAAAAAAGAAAAGTTTGAACCAACACCGTTTGCTAGGAAGCTGGAATTTGAACATGCATCGGGATACAAGATGTCTCTAGCAACTCTTGCCTTGATGTACAATGAATAATAATTAATCAGGAAGGCGATAAAACAGTTTGTATCCAGATCGGACAAGCACCCGATCGATCATCCTCGCCGGCCGGCCGTAGGAAACTCCACCGCCCACACGTTGCTCGCGTAGATCAATCCAAAGAGACGAAGGTGCCGACCATGTCTCTCCCGGACGACGTGCTACTCGAGATCTTCCCATGTGTCAAGGATGTCGCCGCTCTGTTCCGCTGCGCCACCTCGTGCAAGGGATGGTGCCGCCTACTCGTATCCGACCCCGCCTACCTCCGCCGCTGCTTGCCGGAGGACGTGCGCCGCTCGGCCCCGTTCGCCGGCATTCTCACCCAGCAATCCCGCCGCGACGGGAATCCCGTGCCGTGCTTCGTCCCGGGGCCACGTCCGGCCCTAGGCCCTCGTGGCGTTCTCCGGTCCTTCGTCCCCGGCATGGGTGACTTCGCGGAGCCCCTGACGTCGCGCCGCGGCCTGCTCCTGGTGTGCGTCGGCGACCTCCTAATCGTGTGCAACCCGCTCGCCGGCACGTTTCGATCGCTGCCCCATCTAAATTTAAGTCATCGTTGGGGTTCACCAAATTACTTGACAGGCTATGCCATCCTAACCGCCGCAGACTGTTCGAGATCGGAGGACGACGACCAGTTGAGCTTCTTCAAGGTGATGATCATCACCATCGCAAAACACCCAATGCATTACCGTCTCTACACGCACTCCTCATCGGCTGGCGAGTTGGGGTGGAACAAGTTCGCTGGAACTGAGAACGGCATGTTGATCATCAAGGAAGATCATCAGCGCATCTACCTAGCCAACATCAAGACAGGAGCGATGCAGGAGATTACGGATTTCCCACGTGGACATGGCCTCAGCCCTAGTGAGATCGTTCCCTACGACATGGACTGGCCGGCCTTGTTTCTTACTCGGCTTCGCCTAGTCGCTAGTTGAGTTTTTTTCTCTCTTTCTTTTCTATGTACTTTTTAGTTGCATCTTTGTTGAATCCTAGGCACATTGGGGTCTATCTACAACAGGATTGCACACGTATCTCTAGTTCAGGCCAGACCAGATAAATGGTTGCTAATACACTTTATCGTAGTTACTTCAGATTGTGTCCATCTAGAAAAAAGAGGATTGTTTGTGTCTTTTTTTCCTAAATATTTAGCGTTCGCAACTTCGTAATTTTTTAAAAAAAATTACAGTGTGGTTCTCATCCGTGCAAGATCGTAATCATCTCATTGTCAAAGCATTTGTTTGTGACGACAGGACCCAATCTAGACAGTTTTAGAATATTACATAGTACTCAGCTAATTTATATAATTAGAGTATTCTATGGTGGCTCGCCCTGCGGGTGAACTTATGGTGACTGAGATGAACCCTGCGGGTGGCTTCCGAGAGAATTAGGTTTTGCATTTTTCTTAAATATTATCAGAGAAAGCCATTAATCTGCTTTGTACCTCTCATTAGTGTGGATGGAAAACAAGCACGTGACATTGAACCTTGACGATGAGGATTTGGGCAAGATCCCGAATCCGTAGAACCATGGCCACGACATTGACATTGCACGCCTTCCAACATGCGTCTTCAAGGGGGAGCCTGCATATGGATGTCACAAAAATCAATTCAAATTTTGATTGAATTATCACGGTCAGTAAAATACTGAAAATCAAATATCCATTGAGAGAATAATCATGCATACCAATGAAATTCACAATAAAATATTTCAAGATCACCATTTTCACTAAATTTCCTGAATATTTGTATTTTAAATTTTCTGCCCATCCTATTTGATGTACAGTCTAAAATAAATTCTATATTACGTAGAATCTAAAAAATTGAATTTTTTGTCAAACACATTTCAAATTTCTAAAGGAACATCATTCGAAAAAAGGCTAAAGGAACTTGATTTTTATACTTTCTCCATATCCATGGAATGTTACAAATTTTATTCCTCAGTTTACTCTGCATGAGGGATTTTACAGGAAAAAATATCCAATTTATTAGTAAGTTCTGACCGAAAGTGTTAGTAGGCCTACAAAGTAGTAGTCACAACATATTTACTGTAAAACCAGTGTCAAAACATTTTGAATCTGAAAACCAGTGTCAAAGATGAAAAGAGCAAACATAGAACATTTTGACACCTGAGAGTCAAACAATGTGAGGGGTAGAGTTTAGATCGAAATCAAGCTTAGAATTTCGCAATGGTTGAGAGATCAATTGTTTGCAGAAATTCACCTTGGCTCCCGGGTGCAAATTCTCTTGTTATGTTTGTCAAAATTAAAAAATATGAAAACATATCAAAAAATTCTGAAAAAATTGGGCATGAACATATACATGTTTGGAATATTCGTGTAAAATTGTGGAAGCAAATGACATATTATGTGGTCTGTGCAAAAAAGACAAAATATGTGACCGAAATGAGATCTAAAAATACATTTTTCAAAGCACGGATTTTGTACGTCTCCAACTGACAAACGTACAGCTGAATTGCTGACGTACGCTTCCAAACCTAACTCGTCACCGCCTCCAACAGACGCTGTTTGGACTCGTGTTTGTAGATCGATCCATGGAGGAGGCTGCGGCCATGGCGGTGTCGCTCCCAGATGACGTCCTCCTCGAGATCCTCATTCGCGTAAAGGAGGTTGTTCCCGCCACCCTCTTCCGCTGCGCCACGGCATGGATCCGATGGCGCGTCCTCGTCGCGGAGCCGGCCTTCCTTCGGCGCTGCTGGCCAGATCAGGAAGCGTCGTCCTCCATGGTCGGCTTCCTCTCCCAACAGTTAACCTGACCGAAAAATGTCCTGAACTTCACCCCGACATCTATTGTCGCGAAAGGAGGCCTCTATTGTCGTGATCGATCCGGTGGCATCTTACTTGGTATTAAGTCAAGTTCTATGGCTGTATTAGCCTATTCTGATGGAGAATTTAACATCAAATTCCATATCCACAATAAGGCTGACAATTTCACATGGAGTTTGGTTGTCGTGTATGGTGCTGCCCAGGATGAGCATAAAACTGCTTTTTTAGTCAATTGGTTAACCTTAACAAAGATAATACATACCCTTTTTTCATGGGGGTGATTTAATATGTTATATTCCAACACGAAAAAATAGAGGTCGGTTTGATTCATATTGGCCTTTATTTAACTGAGAGCTTGGATTTACGAGAGGTTTCAATAACTAGCAGGTTGATGTAATATTTTGGAATAAAATAGATTTATCCGAATTTATGTATGAGAAAAAGTAATCATGCATAGGGAAAATGACTGTTAATGGATGATTCTCGAAATATTCTTGAAACAAATATTCTGGTTAAAACCAAAGTTCATTGTAGTGATGTCAAAAATGGTGAAACAAATAGGAAACGTATGGCCTGAAAAACTAAGGTGTGTTCTGTAAAATGATTGCGCGGAGGGGGAGGGTTAGTATGTAAAGTTCTCTGTGAGTCTCTGGTATTTGAACGGCTATGATAGTGCTAGGGTGCCAAGTTACATGAGAGATTGCATTTCTCAGAAGAAAATGTGATAATAGAGAAAAATGATGCATGAGGCCCACCCACAAAATGCGTGTCAAGAGATAAGGGCATCTTCAACGGACAATAGAAACTAGACACGAAAAGTGTCTGGTTTGGTCCCCGTAGACAGGTCAGAAGCCCATGCCCGCATGAGATCCTTTGGGTGGTTAGTAATTCCAACGACAATCCCATTTCAAAAAACTGGACTACAATGTTAATTATCAGTAAAAACATAAATCCGCCGCGGGTGGCCTAGTCGTCATCGTCCTCGATATTGATGACAACGGGTGGCCACGACGGAGGTGACCATGCAGCCAGCTGGTGGCACCGCATGGGCCGGTGACCATGCTCGCGCCACCTTGCGTGTGCTCCACGGCGACCACCTGCGGAGCGGCCGGTGAGTGGCGCGGGCAGCCAACTTATTGGCTGCTAGGGACAACTCAAAAAATGCCCATGCCACATCGTGAGCTCCTTGAGCTCGAACCCGTCGATGGTGACCTAGAACCCGTCGTCCATATCCTCCACGCCCCAGTACGCTGAGAAATCGGCTCCTTTTCTCCTCCCTTACTCTAGGACTCATCGTGCTCCGCCTTGAACCTGCAGTCCTAGAGGTCGTACTTGAAGGCGTAGGCTGGGTCCTCACATAGATCCAGCAGCAGAAAGGTGTTGTGTCGCCTTATCTCACGGCGGTGCGCTAGCCCCGAAACCTGCAAGGTCACAATCATTTGGCCAATCTCCGTGGACACCTGCGCCCAAGCTTGAAGCAATGCAGTTCGGCCAGACCTGTGCGGTGGCCGCCGGAGGACGACTAGGCTTGTGGTCTTTGCGACCTTCCTTCCACCATTGTCGGAGATGGGGAGGGAGATGCTAGTGATTCGGCATGAGCTAGATAGGTGCGACGTAGATAGGGTTTGGATCGTGGGAAGTGGGGAGGGGTACATTTCCAGCCACATTCCCATACCAAAATTGGGCTCCGAACCATGGCAGACGTGTCGGCGCCCTGTGATCCGTTTGTGGCGCCCTATTGGGCCCTGCCCATCAACCGAACCAAAATGGGGTGCGAGTTGGAGTTTCCCTAAATCATGTTTTTTAGGGAAAGTTGACCTAAATCATATTTTTTTTTAGGGAAAGTTGTCCTAAATCATGTGTACCAGCCGCCAGCTAGGGGGCCAAACGGGGAGACCGGTTCGATTTGGGCCATCAAGGAGAGCAGCGAGCGGCACTCCACGACCGCCTATATAAATACGGTCCCTTCTCCGCCCCAGCCCGTCCGTATATAACCAACCAGATTTGGAATTCCTCTCTCGGCTCTTCTTGCTCCATCCCCAGCACCGCCGTCCCAGATCACCGCCGGCGCGGTAAGAGTCTGCCTCCCCGCGCTGCGCGTCATTGGTTTTCAGCGGGGTGTTTTATTTCCTTTGAGTTATATACTGATTGGATGAGCCGAACGGGGTTAAGTTGCTTGACGGAGAAAGTTTGGGTCTCTGGTTTGTGGCGAAATCCGTGTGTGTGTTTGGGGCGCTTATGCATGTCGCAGAGGATTCAGGAGTCAGGGAGTTGAGTTGCTTGACGAAAACAATTTCGTTGTCTAATTTGTGTCGCGAGTTCACAACCTATTGGGGAAGATCCGTGTGCTTGCGTTGCGTCTGAAATTATGGTTTCTTGTTTTGTCAATGATCAGGGAGCAGGGTTTAGGGATGGTGGCCTTGGAGATCTACCGCCAATCCGTCATGGGCATGGGGCTCACTGAGGCGCTGGACGAGATGGTCTCCGGCGGCAGGCTCAACCCCGGCCTCGCCATGCGCGTCCTCCTGCAGTTCGACGAGGTGAGTTCGTTCCGACTGCCTTCTAACTGTCGCAGGCTATAAATACTCCGGGACAGTTCATGTTTTGACCTTGCGTGCATGCATGGTGTTCTTGTTGTTTAGTCCATGAGCGCCGCGCTGGAGCAACAGGTGACGAGCAGGGCCTTCTTCAAGGTACCACCACACACATCTCTCTTTCTTAATTTCCGCGTGGCGTATCTCTTATACTGTTGCTACTGATGGTTTGATAAACTCGATCTGGAGGTTTCAAGGGAATGCTGAGATACATTCCCTTGTTCTGTTATCGATCTCTGGTTGGCAATGGCAGCAACATATGCCGCTTTCTCACGTTGCTTTTACTAATGGTTTGGTTAGCCCTAGAGGTTTCAAGGGAATGCTGAACTGCATTCTTGTCAGTTCAGTGGGCTCTGATGCCAATTGAGTTGTTGTACACTGCTACCGCTTGTTCCTTGTCTTCTACCTGATGCTATGATGATTGATTACAACATATCTGCTTACGAACTAAATTACTTGCCAAGTTATTTTAGGAGCGGATCTCTGCAAATTAAGTGACTTCAGGTTTCCTTTCCCTGAATTTTTTGAACTGCAGTAACCATACATTAAGTGATGTTAATTTTACTAGTTCAAATGTAAAGTTCCTGCAACATGATCGGCATGCAAGGATGTGGACTGCCTGTTATATATGTTCCTAACTTATATATGGATAATTATTAGTTTTTGCTAACCTGACTCACGCACTCAATATTTCGAAACAGTTCTCCCTCGTAATTCAGTCAACATTCAGAATATATCACCCTCTACCAGAACTTCCTCCTGTGCTTCAGCTGCTTGTTTTGTGTTTACCACATTTTTTTACTATGCATTTTACCTACCAGCCAAATCTGCCGTCCTTATTGCAACTCGTAATCATCTTTCCATGCATCCATTAGTTGACTATTGGTTTTCTTCTTTTCTTTGGCAGGGCAATCTGCGCACGTACAACTACTGCGACAACGTCTGGACTTTCGACCTGAGAGGCGTGACCTTCAAGAACGAGGAGTTCTCACAGAATATGCGCAGGGTGAAGATCGTTGCGTGTGATTCCAGTTTGACCAAGCCTAAGGAGTAACTCGCCAGATTGAAGGCCAGTCCTTTTAAGGGCAATTTATCTTCGTGGTAGACGGGTCTCCACCCAAACCAAACAGTCACGTCAATATCACTTGTATGTAATGATGATCTCACGAGCATCTAGCTAAGACAGCCTCCCACTGTGGACGCAGAAGAGTTATTATCTAGGCTATATCGCGTATGGAACGGTGTTTTCGCTCTTTTTCTGTCAACTATACGACCTGGTTGATGACTGAAACTATGAGTAGAATTTGACGTGCTTGCGGTACTGAATCTCTGTGACAGTGAATTTAAGCGCTCATCCTCTGTTTTGAGTATGGTCCTCTCCATTCTGATAAGATTAAGACCGGTTGACGTCGACCGCCAGGCGGTACCCCCCCCCCCCCCCCCCCCCCCCCCCCCCCCCCCACCCACACAAATTGTACAATATGAAATGCCTGAAGAAAAGAAACTGACAGGCGACCACAAGGCGTGGAGGATTCAGTCTTGGCCGGAGAGCAGCATCGGCAGAGATCGCAAGTGGAATTGGGCCCAGGAGACCAGGGGCAAGGGAAGATTTTCCTCTTTGATCTTTGAAAAAGGTAAGCTACGCTATAATAAACTAAAGGTAAAACGTCAAAAAAAAAAACTAAAGGTAAGCACCCGTTTGAAAAAAAGGTTAAACGGGAAGATCCATCTTCTTCATCATCTCCTTCTGAGGGCGAGCAGAATTTTTGTGATAGCAATGGGCCTCGTATATGCGCTCATGAAGATCCAACTTCAGCCAAAATGACTTCTTAAGCTTGATTGAAACTTATTGATCTAACAATAGTACTGACTCGTTTATTTAAACTTAAATAGAGGAGTCACAATGACACAATGCAGTTCACAAGCTGGCCTCACAAAACAATTTCCTCCAAACCGCACCTGTGATGTTTTGTTCCACTGCATAAGACATTTTTTTAGTTAAGAGTATCTTGTACAGTGCGGCCAAAATAGCACGCTGATTACGCAAAGAGTATGCCGATGGCTCTAAACAAATTTAAAAACTACAAGTGCCAATGCCAGAGTCTTGGGAAGACAGTGGCCATCACGGAGATAAAGACGTAACCAAGAGTATTACGTTTGTTGATCATTCTCACTTATATATCCTACTGTCGAAATGTATATGTACTGATGGGTTCTAGAACTTACAATGATTTATTTGATTGCGATATGCCAATGTTTATATATATGAAATGTTCAATGCATTATGTGATTCGGATATGCTATACTGTCATTTGATGAAATAATGGAATTATGTTAATGACTGCACACAGTTAAGTTTTAGTAAACATGGGTGATTGGACGACATACACAGACGATTCACTTAGCGAAAACCATGTGCGAAGCTAAGTAAAGCACTCATAACACGAACACCTTAACCGTGTGTGAAGCTCAGTAAAGCAGACATAACACGAACATTATAACCGTGTGCGATGCTACATAAAGCACACGACTGAGTAAAAATAAAGCGTCTGCGATCTTGTCCATATCGCACACGGTTATACTTAAATAGAGGAGTCACAATGAGGTACACAATGCAGTTCACAAGCTGGCCTCACAAATCAATTTCCTCCAAACCGCACCTGTGATGTTTTGTTCCACTGCATAAGACATTTTTTTAGTTAAGAGTATCTTGTACAGTGCGGCCAAAATAGCACGCTGATTACGCAAAGAGTATGTCGATGGCTCTAAACAAAATTTAAAACTACAAGTGCCAATGCCAGGGTCTTGGGAAGACAGTGGCCATCACGGAGACAAAGACGTAACCAAGAGTATTACGTTTGTTGATCATTCTCACTTATATAACCTACTGTCGAAATGTATATGTACTGATGGATTCTAGAACTTACAATGATTTATTTGATTGCGATATGCCACTGTTTATATATATGAAATGTTCAATGCATTATGTGATTCGGATATGCTATACTGTCATTTGATGAAATAATGGAATTATGTTAATGACTGCACACAGTTAAGTTTTGGTAAACATGGGCGATTGGATGACATACACAGGCAATTCACTTAGCGAAAACCGTGTGCGAAGCTAAGTAAAGCACTCATAACACGAACACCTTAACCGTGTGCGAAGCTAAGTAAAGCACTCATAACACGAACACCTTAACCGTGTGCGAAGCTCAGTAAAGCAGACATAACACGAACATCATAACCGTGTGCGATGCTACATAAAGCACGCGACTGAGTAAAAACAAAGCGTCTGCGATCTTGTCCATATCGCAACGTGTCAAATAATTATTGCCATCTGCGAAGTTTCCCACATTGCACACGCTTGATTTAGCCGTCTGCGATGCCTGCCCATATCACCCACCCATGGATAGCGACGGGCGCTATACTCGTGTGTGATGGCCAAAATCGACAGTGTGGGTTTACCCGATCTGTACTAGTGGTACATGCCACTGGTTTCACGCAACTTTGTGCCATGCACACACCACTGCTAAGTGTTTAACGAGTGGCATGCAGTGAAGACACCATCAGTTGAGTTAGCTAGCTGTGGCGTGCCGATCGAGTACACGCCCCTAGTACCACTTAGCAATTCAAGCTCTAGATAGATGAACCGGTCGAGTTTTGAAAAACTGTTTTGTAGCTAGGCAATTCTTCTTGGTGCTTCAGACCGGGCAGATCACACGGGACAAAACTCCTCCCATTGCAAGTGAAAAAATCAACAATTACATTGTTTCAAAAAAAGAAAACGTCAACACTTACTTACATGACAATGCAACTACCCTCACTTCCCATGCACACAAAATTCAGAACATAGGTTTGGAGTGAGTAGCTTTAATTTTGGGCCAGTCCGATTTGATTTGATTTGATTTGATTTGATTTGTTTTGAACATAGTATACTCACGATTTTTGACAAGCCCTAGGACGGAAGAAAAATGAAATACGTATTCACTCCGTTTCATAATTCTTATCATTGTTTTAGCTCAAATTTAAACTAAAACTATGAAGCGGAGGGAGTAGAAAGGAACAAAACTGCTTAGATGCATTTCTTCCGACCTACCAATGATAACGGTTTGTAAATCAGACAGATAAACTAGGAGTGTTTCTACATAATGTTTTTTATTTCTGATGGACAAATACATAAAAACTACTCTGTTTTTTATGTATGCAACAGCTAACAGCTAGTACATATCAAGTCCCCGTTCATATGTAGCCCTCATCTTAATTTTCACATATTTATGAAGACTTGATCGGCATATTTCTCGGTATCTCACATGGCCTGACTTTGATACCATTGGCAGAATGGTTACCATAATTTATGCAACATCACACCTGACGCTCGGTTAGGCTCCAGTTGACACTCTGAATATTTGGGCAAACACGTTTAAACCATCATATTCAAGTGTCATGTACAGCTGGGTCGTTGTGCACTCGGTCTGTCAATTTCATACAACTAGACATACATAAGTACATATCAGCCCAGTAGCTTACAGAGCGTGAGAGTTTAGTATCTTGTATCTTCCCAACACACTTAATCTTCATCGTAGCCATATATAACCCATATATAGGTGTGTACACTTGGTCAAGTCAAGCATGTGGAGAAATAAAAAAGAAATGAGTGTGCAGCTTAAACCCGAAGACTCGACCAGCATACCATGTGGTCCTTCTTAATACTCACTCCGTTCTCAAATATAAGATGTTTTTAGTGTTACACATGTTCTCCATATGAGTGAACAACTGAACATATACATGAAATGTGTCTAGATACATTTGTGTACATATGAATTGGACAAATGTTAAAACATATCTTATATTTAGAAACGGAGGGAGTAGATAGATAATGTCATCACTTGGATTTTGATTCCATTTGCAGGTGGCTACTATAATTAATAGAGCATCTCTCAATGGCACAAGCAACTGGCAATGTATATTCTTTAGCTGTTAGTCATACCCCCTCAAAGTACATACACCATGATAGCAGGACAGATCACGTCTTGTCTGTTCAACACACTTGATTAATAAAACATGTCTTATTATAGCCGAACATGCGACAGTAAGCCCGTAATATTTGTCAAGCGAAACTAACAGAGAAATGAATGTGCAATTTGGACTTCCCCAAATTCAATCTAGTACTACTAAGCAAGTTGGTATGATCACGGGAGGCAGCATAACCATGCTTTATATATAATCTCACTTACACAAAATATTTGACGAATCAAAAGAGTAACGATCAACCAACCAAATAACCTTTTCTTTTAGGGTGACCGATCAAACAACTTGACTAGAGAAAACCGCGTGCATGTAGGCGTCTACTTGTCAGCGTCGCCGCCAGCAGGTATGCCAGCGCGGCCAGGGCTAGCACCGGCGTCTGTTGCCGGCGCTGGGCTCGAGGATGGCACAGTGATGTCCTGCTGCGCTGATGCGTTGGAGGTGAGGAAGAGGATGGACATGGCGGCCACGACCAACACGGCGGCGGCGGCGAGGCGGGGAGCCATCAAGTGTAGAAAGACCTTGATCGGTTGCTTTGTGAGAGGAAGAAAGGGAGATGGATGGATTGATCTATGGTGTGGTGTGGCGTCCGGTTGTATAAAGGGAGAGCAACAAAATGACACATGCTGTCCGTTCCAGACTCTAGCTGGCATTCGAATTGACTTAAAGACACATTCTGAAGTTGGTTCAGACTTGGTCATGTTTTGTTTTCATTCAGCAATCTATTTCATACTTACACATTCTGAAGCTGGTTCTCCATCATTCAGTACTAAAGTTGCGGCAAGAAAAAAGAAAAAGAGCACTGGCGGAAACATGTAAGGATTCATAGAGTCCTCCAAATGCAAAATCCATGCTTGCAGTGCGCTAAAACTGATATTTGCACCTGCTGCGGAAACGTTATTTAGAAACATGTAAGTATTCTCCAGTGTTGTCATGGTTGTTTGGGTCCAACTACTGCAAGTGATTGATCACTGCGGCAGAGTCCCTTTCTTTCTTCTATTTTCTCTTTTTGTTGTGAGCATACATAATTTGTCGACTAGTTGTTAACATTGAGTTGATACACAGACTGGATGTAATTGGTATCTTTTCGATATTAATATATTTCTTTTTTTTCTTTGAGTGTTGAACTCATGTGGTTTTGAGTTTAATAAAGTGCATGTTATCAACATAAAATCGTAACAAGATTTCAGAAAACAAATATTGCATCGTGGATTGTAGACTGGTTTTTTGTGTTAGTATAAATACGATTACTTTCTCATAACTTTTTAGTAATGCGGTAGAATAGCATGGTTTGGTCCATGGTGTCGACCCCGAAGGAGTGATCTCACTGAAACCTGATAAATGTATCCTTTTTGTTCTCTAGCGTGCAAATATATGTTGCAAAGCCTGTCAATAGAGTATGTTGCAAAGCTGATAATCACATTTTTTTTTGACATGGAACACTCGTGTTCCATTAAGACACGGCCCAATCACCGGTCACCATATGGGTTACAGAAGACGGGTAGCTCTCAGTCCACAGAACATGTTCTCCTAGAGCCACACCGACACCCAAAGCCGCTAACACATGAGCAGGCTTGTTACCCTCGGGGTAAACACCACACTAGCATCAATAAACCTCGTACGCAGTCTAAAACGCATGTCAGCAAGAAGTACTCCAAGAGGGCTGAGATCATAAACAGCAGAGTTCATTGCCTCCTTCAGGTTCTGATTGTCAGTTTCAAAAATGACATGACCCACTCCCAGCTGATCTGCAATCTGAATAGCATTTGACATTGCCAAAGTTTCAGCATGCCATGCACATGGTTTTGGTTACCGGTCGGGAAATCCGGTTACCAGTCGGTAACCGGATATCCCAAGCACCCTCGTGAAATGGTCATACCGGACGAAAAAATCCAAAATTTTGAATTTTAATGAAAACTTTCGGTAAATGGTTAAACCGATAACCAAAAAATTTGAATTTTCGAATTTTGGATTTCAAATTCGTCCGGTAACCGGTCGGGATTTTCCGGTAACCACGGTAACCAGAAATCCCGACCACCCTCGGGAATTTTTCTCTACCGGTAACCAAAACCTTGGCCATGCATCGCTAATGTTGGTCACTGACCCAGGCACAGCATAACATACAGCAGAGGTTTCAGTTCTACAGATCGCACCCCACCCGCCTCCTTTTTTCTTCTCATCAAAGGAAGCATCAGTGTTGATCTTTACATATCCATCAGGAGGAGGAAGCCATCGTTTCAGCTCCTGAACATGCTCAATTTTCTCCTTTTTCTTTAGGAACTGAATCCATTCATCCACACACCTCCTCGTATAAAACTGGAATCGATTTCCGCTGCTTACCATGGTTTCCCTTGTTGCGTTCCGACCACCAGTTCCAGAACAACGATATTGTGAAGCTGATAATTGCATTTGATGTCCACGCTAGCTGTACACATCCTGCCAAGAGTCCTGGCCGGTCGCATACATCAAAAGTGGAAAGGGAAACGGTACCGTTCGGATTGGAGATCGAGTCGACAACCCCAAGAAACAGGATATATGGCCTGCAAGAGATGGTGCGGCCTTGTCGTCGACCACTCCTTCCTGCGCCGCTGCTGGCCGGAGGATTCCTTTGTCGGCTTCTTCATCAAGCAACAACTTGGTAATCAGGGATCCAAATTGCTCGTCCCGACGCCTCAGTCGCCGTTGGGACGTGGGCGTCGTTCCCTTAAGTCCTTGTTGCGTGGCTCCACACACCGCGCGGTGCCGCTCGTGTCGCGCTGCGGCCATCTCCTCGTGCGCCTCATCCCGCAAGAGGAATGGTGGATCATCCATCTGGCCGTGTGCAACCTGCTCGTCGGCACGTGGAAGCTTCTCCCTCCTCTTAGATGCTTCTCCTTCTGCGCCAATGCTTACGAGCGCAATGGCTGTGCCCTTCTAACCGACACGGATTGCCGCTCCAGTGAAAACGAGCAACCGAGCAATTCCTCCTTCTTCAAAGTGGTAATAATTGCCCCCTCCCACCATAATGACCTAAGTTTACAGTTTGATCTGCACACATTCTCGTCTGACGAAGCAAGTTGGAGTACCCGTACATATCAGGACTTCGACGGTCCTGTGGTAGCCCGATGTTCTGGGTCTTTCTGTCAAAGCGACGCCATTATGTGCCGCGGCACCGCACATTGGCTTTTCCGTAACTTTTGCATGCGGTGTTTCTATGTTGTTAGCCTCAAAGCCTATGGCGACCACATCTCCTTGATGAGCCTCCCCTTCCCGATGATCTATCATACAGACCAGCCATGTCTTAGCCTGACAACCAGCGACACCCTCTCGGTACTACGTATGCAAAATACAGGTTCCCAACTAGAGATATGGACACATCAACTGAGTTCGGATGCTGCTCCAGAATGGCTGTGCAAGCAGACGGTCGAACTATTGCAACCAAAGGAGGTGACTCGAGGTAGCGGGCCATATATTATAGGAGAGAAGCGTGGGACATTGCTTGTCAACAACGGACAGCGGTGTGTGTACACCGCTGACCTCGAAACAGGGACTGTGGAGGAGGTGGCGGACTGGCCACGCATACGCCCCGTCACCACTCCGGATGTCGTGCCCTTGGAGATAGATTGGCCGATGTTCTTTGTTTCTCGTCTTGGCACTACCAGGTATATAGCTAGCTACACATTCGGATGTACATGTTTCTTGTTTTTTGTTTGCAGAATCACTGAATTGCGAGTAAGCTAGGGTTGGCTAAGTGTTGATTTTACTACTCATGGACCATGAGTCATGGTGTCACAGTACTGTTGGTCATTTAGCTTGCTCATGCATTTAAATTTTATTTTCGTTAGGGACTCCATGCTTCCCCTCTCATCTCCTAGCGGTGAGGTGGCTCCAAGGACGAGAAGGAGACGTCGTGGAAAAGGCGCCAGGCAAAGACGTCGCAGCGGCTGTGGGGATGCGACATAACATAGGTTAGGCAGGCAGAGCACTCGCTACTTTTGTTATGGCTTTTATTTTTATCCATACGAAAATACATTAAAAGTTGGGTACCCGTTTGGTTTTTTTTTTTTTTTTTTTTTTTTTTTGGCAATTCAGAAGATATTCATTAATATCATTGACATTTTACAGACAGTAATGTGCCAGGATGCACATTTTGATTTTGATTGCTGAAAACAGCAATTACAGGGCATTGATCTGATGGATGCTTAGTACAATTAAACAGACAGGTTTCTATACTATGAGCACTAAAAGCTTCTTTTGCTTGTCCATGAGCTTCCTTATTATTTTCCCTCTTGATTTTGTAGATACTGGCTTGCATATCTTGAGTATGGTGAATCAAATTCTGCAGATTTGGTCTTATCATCCAATGTCCTGGATGCTTTTTCAGATCTTGAATTTTCAGAGTCTGGGCTAATATTGAGTTATCAGTGAGAAAGTTCAGTTTCTTTATTTTTAGCATCTTGGCAATTTGGGCTGCTACTTCCATCGCTTGAGCTTCTGCTTGTAATGCCGAAGTAGCTGAAGAGGATGCCTGCACATATATATCTTTGTGATCCTCACAATTCCAATCCAAATAGATACCAATGCCAGCCTTTAAAGAGTGATCTCCGCCTTTCCAGGCCGCATCCGTATAAATATTGAGGCCACTTTCTGATCTACTCCAATCTGAGGATGTTTGATATGATCCTACTTTCCTGTCTTTTTTACTCTGTGCCTCTTTTTTCTCCAATTGAATAGCTTTGGCTTTAGAAAGAACTTGTAGTGGACTGTATTTGATTTTGTTAAAGAGGAAGTCATTTCGGGCTTTCCAAATACTCCATAATATGCTCAGGACAATTTGGAGAGTATCTTTATTTTTAGTTGACACGAGAACATAATGAATGATGTCTTGAATTTGAGTGTTTTCCATATGATTTAATCCTTCCACTCTAAGACCAAGAGGAGAGGCAAACCAGACTGCTTGAGAAAACTTACAATCAAAGAAAAGATGAAAATCATCTTCCTTTTTTCCACATCTGCTACATGTTGGATCAATGTATTTAGATCTCGCTCCAGCTCTCATCCCTGTGGCAAGAGCACCTCTCAATAGTCTCCATCCAAAAACTTGCACTCTTGGAGGTATGTTGTCACATTTCCAAATTTCCTGGAGAATAGATCTCAAATGTGTAGGAATAGTTTGATGAAGTCCAGCATTGAGACCATAGAAGGATGGACTAAAGAGTTGATAAGCACTTTTTGAGGTGCATATACCAGAAGGTGTATATTTCCAAATCAGAACGTCTTCTCCGTTGTCATTATTTATAGGGATGCCAGCCACCATGTTTGCATTCTGAGTGCCGAAAAGTTTTGTGATTAAAGGAATATTCCACTCTTTTTTGTTTGGAATCCATAAGTCAGACACAGTTGCAGGATAAACAAAGTTAACATCTTGAATTATCAAGTGCCTGTGAATATCTCTCCAAAAAGGGCACCATGGTTCAGACCAAATATTTGTATTACCCTTAGAGAACTGATAAGTTATAGCATCTGTGAGTTGGTCCTTAACTTTGAGTATAGATGTCCAGAAAGCTGATTTGGGTAGCTTGGGATTTGCTTTCCAGAAGGAAGTGTTATGAAAATATTTGGCTTTGAGGATTTTTGTTGTGTTACTATCCGAAAGGGTGGCAATATTCCAAGCAGCTGTAAGGATTAGGGCCTTGTTTATAGCTTCAAGATTCCTGACTCCTAAACCCCCTTCTTTTTTGGATTTACAAATTTCTGACCAAGCTTTAAAGTAGATTGGCTTTGTTTTGGAATCCTGCTGTATACCTGTCCACCAGAAGTCTCTTATGATAGCATTCATTTTTGCCAACATCTTCTTGGACAAGAGTATATTGGACATATAGTAAACCGGGATAGATGAAAGAACTGATTTGATGAGCACTAACCTTGCAGCGTGTGACATTTTATTTGCTTTGTAGCAGCTGAGTTTTGACTTTAGCTTCTGAATGACAAAATTATAGGCTTGCGATCTATTTTTTGCTGGGAGAATAAGCGGATGCCCCAGATGTATTGATTGGTTGTTCATTTCTTGAACCATAAATATTTTCTTAATCAAATTTCTCTGATCCTCTTCTACATGCTTGCTAAAAAGGATGGAAGACTTTGACCAATTAGGGGTTTGCCCTGATTGTTTGCAGAAATTATTGATAGTATTCCAAATGGTCTTAGCTTCTCTTTGATTAGCTTGTCCACAAACCAGCAGATCATCAGCAAACATCATGGAGAATATTGATGGACAGTTTGGTCCCAGCGTGACTCCCTTAATATTCTCCCTTTGCAACTCTTCTTGTAGCTGAACAGCAAGTTCATTAATGGCTATGACAAACAGATAAGGGGAAAGAGGACATCCTTGTCTTATGCCTCTCTGACTTTTAAACTTGCCATAGTGGTTGCCATTAATGATAACTGAAAATTTGGGATTGGAGATGCAAGCCTTAATAAGTTTAATGAAGTGACTATTAAATCCTTGTTTTTGCAGAGCCAAGACTATGAAGTCCCATTCCAGTCTATCAAAAGCTTTAGCCAAATCTATCTTTATCATGAATGCCTTTTGCTTCCAAGAGGATAAAGAAAAAGAATGAGTGATTTCTTGCGCCACAATCACATTGTTGGAAATTCTCCTCCCTTCTATAAAAGCTTGTTGGGCATCTATGATCTTGTTCGGAAGGTGAGGCTTAATTCTATTGGCCAGGGATTTGGCAATAATCTTATAAACAACATTACATAGACTTATGGGTCTAAAATTTTGTGGCTGAATGCATTGAATTTTTTTAGGTATGAGAGCAATGCTAGTTTCATTTAACTGCTGTGGAATATAACCAGTAAGATAGAAGTTTTGAACCAGTTGGGTGATGTCATTTCCAATCCAGCTCCATGCTGCTTTATAGAAGGCTGCATTCAACCCATCAGGCCCTGGCGATGCATCATTTCTCATTCCCTTCAATATGTTCCATACTTCTTCTTTATCAGGAACTGAGTTGGTAAATTCATCTTGTATTGTTCCTGTTTGAATAGCATGAAAATTTTGCTCTGAAGAGACAAAGGTGGATGAGGTGAAGATATTCTTAAAATAGTTGACAAAGCAGTGAGCTATTTCTTCAGGATCTACGGTGTTTTGACCTTGAGAATTATTGATGGAGACTATTCTATTTTTCCTTCTTCTTTTCAAGACAGAGAGATGGAAGTACCTTGTATTTTTATCACCGTGAATAGCCCAGTGCTTTTTTGCTCTCTGCTTGTAATATTCTGTTAATCTTGTCATTGTCTGCTCATAAGCTACTATCAACTTTTCTTCTGCATTATGGTCTTGTTCTTGAAAGGGCTTCTCCTGAATTTCCTTTATTTTTTCCTCAATATCATTCAGCTGGTTCTGTAATGGTTTCTTCTTTTTTCTCCAACTCTTCAATGCTCCTGTTAGATACCTTGTTCTTTCTATGAAATGATGACTGTGAGTTGCTTCCCAAGCTTGCTTAGCTGTCTCCTGAAAATCATCTTCAAGTAACCACCAATTCTCAAATTTAAAATGATAAGTAGGTTTTTTAAACTTGGAATGGAGTACAGCCATGACTGGAGCATGATCACCTTGTAAAATAGGTAGATTATAAATATTTGCATTCGGAAATAAGCTGCTCCACTCTGCATTGGCCAGAAATCTGTCAAGCCTTTCATACAGAGGTTTAGAAGAATACCTTTTGTTGCACCATGTATAAGCTGGCCCATTATACCCTAAGTCAAACAGGCCACAATTTTTCACAAGTGAGCAAAATAAATTTATTCTAGATTGATTAACACAGTTTGCATTGCTTTTGTCCTGGGGGTACATGATTTCATTTAAATCTCCCATACAAAGCATAGGCTTTCCACTGTTCTCATCCACAAAAGCAGAGATCTGTTTCCAAAGATCTTTAGTTCTATAGTGACTAGGATCACCGTACATACAAATTAAACAAAAAGCCTCTTTAGTAGGAATGTTTACAAGGGAAGCTAGGATTATATTAGAATCTGCCCTTATAACTTTGAGATCGATGTCATTATCCCATAGAAGCCAAAGACCACCAGAGCGTCCTTCCGACGGAACTACAAAACTATGAGCCATATTAAAACGATTAGATAGTTGCACTCTATTATATTTGGAAGTTTTTGTTTCTGAGATAAAAGTCACCTTTGCATTAGTAGAGTGCATTATGCGGGCAAGATAGTTCATCTTATTACTGTCAAGACTCCTGCCCGCGCCTTGACAGTTCCAACTTAAGAGACTCATTGCGCCCGTGGCGCCTTAGAGGCTGGCGCCGCTGCCTGATTTTTTCCTTTAGAGGTTTCCTCATCTTCTCTCATGCAACTTGCTCCACAGTTGTAGACTTGACCTGCTTCATTCAATGTCATGGTGAAGAGGTTGGTTGTATATTGGCTTCAAAAGAAATAATAATGCCGGGTTTCCCATATTTCTCTTTTTCTTGCAATGAGGTATAAGCATGTTGGGTTTTTTTTATAAAGGGCTTTATTATTTAAAAGGTTTAATCATTACACCCGGCCTCTATATAATAAGGATGCACACAGCCGCAAATCTCGTAACAGACGAATTACAAGCAAAGAACTGTAAGACGCCTCTGCCTAAGGAGGACCAATCCGGAGATCAAGTGGACATCCATGTTGAATAAAAATATCCCACGCCGTTCCCTCCAGTCGTGCTGATAGGGCTGGACATAAAGGTCGAAATTCGGCGAGCTTAATGAGCGCTCGGTAGCTCGCTCGTTTGAGCTCGGCTCATTTTCTTAACGAATCGAGCTGAGCAGCAATTTTAGCTTGTTAACACTGACGAGTTAAACAATCAATTTAACGAGTTTCACGAGCTACTCGTTAAGCTTGTTAGCATCGCGGCAACAGGCTGCTAATATGCATGGTTGGCATTATAGTGTAGTTAATATACAATTAATATACAAATAGCCCATCAGGAGAACCAAAAAATCTTCTCTATATGGATGAAAAAAATCTATTGCTCCTGATGCTTGCTTGATAGCTTGCTTAATAGGCTAAATACCCTGATACATCTTCTTAACGAGCTTTAACGAGTTGTTCGCGAGGTCTCGCAAACGTATAACGAACTGAGCCAATATTTAAATGTAGCTCGTTATACTTAACAAGCTTAACGATCCGATCCTTAACGATCACGAGTCATAACGAGTCGAGCCTTAACGATCCGAGCAGATCGTTAGTCCAGCCCTCGTGCACATGTCTCTGTAAAAAGGTCTCGATATTCCACCAGTTGTAATATGGACCATGAACGTAGAAAACTTGTTAAACGATAGAGTACCTGCATAAGAGAATATTTTTTATCAATAAAAACCTTGTCATTTATACAAAGCCAAAGCGACCAGATTACGGCTACCACTCCCACCCTAATAATAGTTCAAAACTAATTATGATCAACCCCATGTAATCAATTGCCAAAGATGTTTGCAACGGATCGTGGTGGATACAAGTTTGAAGCTATATGGATGGTTGACCACATAGAGCGTGCACCTTTGCAATCGAAAAATAAGTGTTTAATTGTCTCCTCATGTGGACCAAAAATACACTTAGTACTTCCATGCCAATTACGCTTAACAAGGTTATTTTTAGTTAAAATGACACCTTTTTGAACATACCAAGCAAATATTTTTAGCTTTAGAGGTATCTTCATCTGCGATATTTTCTCATTGTTATCGACTGGAATTTTGGAATGAACCAAAGCCCTAGACATAGAGTTTACCGAGATTTTTCCATTCCCAAGTAAATTCCAGCGAAACTCGTCTGGTCCTTGCGACAACTAGACCGACGCCAGTCTCCCTAAAAGGATGTTCCACGCCGCAAGCATAGGACCTATTAAATCTCGTCTGATCGTCACATTCGGAGGTGAGGACTGCATAACCTTGGCTATGGTGTAACCATTATGGCGAACAATATGACGTTCAGACGAGATTTAATCGGAGGGTGGTATTTCCTAACCATTGTTGGGTTGTATACGGGCTCCAACGAGAAATCGATCATGTCGTTATGCAGGGGCGGACCCAGGGGCACTTTTGAGAGGGGGCACACGATGTGACTGGGGCATTTCTTATATATCTTCACATAGTTTGAACAATTTTCATTAAAAGATGAACAAATTCTATTGAAATTTCAATTTTTGAGTGGCGGCCAAGGCCCCCACAAGCTCCTACTTGGGTCCGCCCCTGTCGTTATTTGCATTTTGTGTACTAAAAATAGTGATGTTATCTAAAAGTTGAAGTGACCTAGAAATAACTTTTTGCTGCACAAATACGTCTTTAGTGATTACTTATCACTGTTACAACATTTTTTGCATGAAATTATAACGGTTACATCGTTAAAATACATTTCTCACTGATACTCCATGCACAATAAGTTGACTCTGATTTTGTGCTGGTTAACACTGTTAGCCAAATGGGCAGTTCGAGATCAAGTAACACTACTTCAGAGTGGCTCTACACCAAAACCATCGAGGTTAAATGTCTTCAAATAAAAACATACTTATACATGGTATGAAAGAAGTACATAACAATAAGATTATGCCTCCATGTCGCAGACACTGAAACCGGGACAATGGGCAAGCCGGTAGACTGACCTCGGGGATTTCTCGTTATCTATGAGGATGCTATTCTTGAGTGCCCATATGACACATTACCCAGATCAGGCTTCTGGAGATTCTCTTTTAATTAGCAACAAATTAATAGTGGTGTGACATGATAGATGAATAAAAAATCCATCAATTTCTTGGCTCCATCCTGTAAGATGTTGGGCTTTTCTTCTTTTAATAAAAGAAAATTGATAGCGCTTATTATGAATGAATAAAGCGGTACTTATTATTAGGGATGAAAATGGAGCGGAAACTTTCCGACTTTTCCGTGGAAAAATGGAAATGGAACGGAAATACGGAAGCGGAATTTTGCAAAACGAAAACGGAAACGCAAACTTTTATGCGGAAACAGAAACGGAACAGCGTATTTCGGCGGAACGACGACGGAAACGGAAATTCCATTTCCAGTAATACAGAACTTTCCATTTTTTGCTACGCGATGCTATCTGAATGTAGCAGGCCTAACAATATTAGTGGGAACACTCAGGAATAACCCAAGATCTGGAAAAAAGTATCTGAAGTGACCATGTTTAGGCCTACGTACTTGCATATCATCTCCCTCTCGAGACATTCCTGGTTCGGCATTTCAGTGTTGCACTAGGGTTAGGGACGATAGTAGGTATTTTTTGCCAAGATGATAACTTATAAACACTATATTATACTTTGGTTTATTTTCATCTTAAAAGTTTGACAAGTTTATTCGTTTGCTTGGTAATGATGATGGTCGTACGGGCTATCTTCTGTCGGGGTGGGTGGCAACATCATAAGAGATTAGATGGTTAGAGCTTGTTTCGTGTGGGTGATTTTTGTATCCACTCTGAGTGATCCTTGAATTGTAAACTTTGAGATACATCAAACTTTAATAATTTTGAGATACATCAAACTTTAATAATTGTGGTGGTTGTGTGCATCATTTTGATGCAGAGGCCGAAGATCCGCACCCTATTTTCTAAAAAAAATAGTTTGCTTGAGTTTCCTGCATTATTCAAGGGGTTGCTTGGTTCCGGCAACATCTCTTTTCTGTTCCGTGTCTGCACCGTATTCAGTCTGTATCTGTTTCCGCCGATATTTGTTTCTGTATTTGCTTCCGGGGTTTCTGTTTTAGTTTTCGCTTGCGCAAAAAAATATGAAAACAAATATGACACCACCCAGTTTCTCGAAACAGGCTTTCGCCCCGCTTTATAAATAAAGCAACATGCCAAGCAAGTCCATGCAAAGTTCACCAACACAAGGGCGGTAAAAGAAACCGCACGCTGGGGCAGCAACACAAGTAAGCCCAAGGGGGAAGGAGCAAGAAAGGGAGGGAGGTGAGGGGGGAAGGGGGCGATGAGAGAGATACATCAGGGGGAGGGAGAGAGAGAGAGAGAGCGAGAACAAAAACTAATCCCCTCCGGCGCTAGCTGGAAGTAGTAGAGGAGATGTGCCGAGCGGTCGCCACAAGTCTAGCGAGCATGTCGTCCAGCTGCCCCCTGTCCCGCTGCCTAGACAACGGGTGCCACTGCTGCAAGAAAGCCAGAAATGTAAACATCGAGTCAGAAGCACGTTGAAGAAAGATCCGCTCGATCACCATCTTGTTGCGAATTGTCCACAGGGTCCACGTCAACGCGGCAAACACCAACCAGAAGAGGCGTCGCCTCCCCCCGGTACGGTTCGCCTGGGTTTCTAAGAACTCGCCGAGGTCTGACGCCTGCCAAGCAGGCCCAAGCGCCTCGTGAACGAAGTTCCACAGAAACCTGGCAGCGGTGCAGGTGAAGAGGATGTGGGTTCCCGTCTCGGGGATCCCACACATAGCGCAAAGCCCATCACCCGGCCCCTGTCGCTTGCGTACCTCAACCCCTGAGGGGAGGCGGTCCCTAAGAAGCTGCCACACGAAGATTTTGATTTTTAACGGTAGGGGAGCCTTCCAGAGTGGAGAGGTCCAAGCTCTAACTGGGTTACTAAAGAGACTCCGATAAGCCGACTTTACAGAAAACGTCCCAGAGGGCGCCAAGTGCCATGACACAAGGTCTCGGCCTCCCGGCAGCACCTCCGGAAGTAAACTCCGTAACTCCGCCCAGGCTGTAGCCTCGGCAATACAGAATGTTCGTCGGAATGAGATGTTCCAACTCCCATTGAGTAATGCCGCACCCACCAGCTGCATCGGGTCCGCGCAGATAGCAAACAAAGAAGGGAACCTATGCTGTAGCGGGCTCCCGCCAAGCCAAGGGTCTAGCCAAAAGAGGGTGCCCTCCCCATTACCAATGGAGAAGCGCATACCCTCAATAATCTCATGCTTGATGGATTGAATGGACCGCCAAAATTGGGATCCATCCTGACGGTCACAAGAGAGGAGGGGGCGGCCCTGCAGGTACTTCGCTTTGATAAGTTGCAGCCATAACCCCCCTCCTCTCTAAGTATCTGCCATACCCATCGTAGCATGAGCGCCACGTTCATCTTACGAGATGATAAGATACCTATGCCCCCCATGTCTTTGGGGGCGCACACATCCGCCCATTTGACCATGTGGTACTTCTGACGCCCATTGGCCGCCTGCCAGAAGAAGCGTGAGAGTTCCCTGTCAAAGGTAACGTGTGTGCCTTCTGGGAGTATATAAACTCCCATCAGGTACATCGGTAGACTAGAGAGACAGGCGTCAATCAGGATTGTTTTGCTCGCCTTAGATGTGAACCGCCCTTGCCAAGGCTCCGCCTTAGCTTTGACACGCTGGGTAACCGGCTCAAGGTCCTTAATAAGGATGCTAGAGTCACTAAGGGGCATCCCAAGATAAGTAACAGGGAAGGCAGATAGCTTGCAATTTAGTTTGTCCGCTATCCGCTGTTGCTCATCAGGAGGGAACCCCATGATCATGACTTCGCTCTTGTCGAAGTTAATCTTGAGGCCAGACATGGCCTCAAAGCAGAGGAGAAGGAACTTGAGATTAACAATGTCAAGTTCCGACCCCTCCACCATGATCATAGTATCATCCGCATACTGGAGGTGGGTGATCCCACCTCCAGGAATAAGGTGCCCAACCACACCAGAGATGTGGCCGGCCGTCCTAGCTTTGTCCAGGATAGTCGCCAAGGCATCGCCGGCAAGGTTGAAGAGAAGGGGGGAGATTGGGTCCCCTTGTCTCACCCCACACGAAGACCTAAAGTAAGGACCAATGTCCCCATTAATGTTTATGGCCGTGTTCCCAGACATGACGATCTGCATAACCCAGCATATGAAGCGCTCATCAAACCCATGGCGCTCGAGGACCTGGCGGAGAAACGCCCAGTCCAAACGATCATATGCCTTCTGGAAATCTAGCTTAAGGAAGACACCCTTAAGATGTCTAGCCTTGACCTCATGAACAACCTCATGAAGAGCCAGAATCCCGTCATGGATAAATCGTCCCTTGAGAAAGGCGAACTGATGTGGGTGAGCGAGGCGCTCCACAACTGGTGCCAACCGTGTTGCACACACTTTGGCAATCAGTCGCTGGATGACATTGATCACCGTGATCGGCCTAAACTGGCGTATGTCCGTGGCCCCTACGACCTTAGGGATCAAGGTAATCACGCCAAAGTTGAGACGAGACATAACCAATGTCCCAGTATAGAACTCCTGGAACATCGGCATAATCACCGCCTCAATAGCCTCCAGAATTTCTGGAAGAAGGAGACAGGAAGGCCATCCGGGCTAGGGGCCGAGTTGGCCTTCATCCCCATTATAGCTCTGCGCACCTCCTCAGGACTGAAAGGGATAGTAAGCTCCCTATTCTCGTCATCCGAGACTAACGCCCCTAAGGGCCAGAAGTGAGCTGCCAGAGCTACCCCGTGTGGGGCCCTTCCGTAAATAACTCCTTATAGAAGGAGTAGATGTGGGCGGAAAGGTCCTGGGCCTCCTCTAAAAGGAGGCCATCCGCCCATAAACACGGGATAGACACTAGTACAGAACGACACATCGGATACCCCTCTATGGCAACGGCAAGAGTTAGGCGACGGAAAAATGAGCTCCGCGCGGTTCCGAGAGTGCGCGCACGCGGTAGTCGGTCGATGGGCCCGACACAATGGTAACGGAGGCTGAAAAGATCTCCGTTGCTCATATCTAGGCAACGGAGGAAAGAATATCTCCGTTGCTGATATTACCACATCAGAAGCGGAGATCGGTCTATCTCCGTTTCCTTTGTGAAGGCACTTTAAGCGGTGCCGGTATTAATATCTCCCACTCCAGTACTGTATCTCACTCTCACTCTCAGTCTCACTCTCGCCAGTTCCTAACCCTAGCCGCCCATCGATGGCGAATCCCTCCGGCGCCGACAGAAGTCAGGATGGAGCATCGTCCTCCTCCCACCCTCCGAGGCATAGCCCAGATCTCCCCTACAACTGGGGCGAGATCCCCGGCGACTGCGGTCGCGAGTTCATTCGGAGCCGTCAAATCCCATCCGGATCCATGGCGGCGGCGGCCACCGACGCCCGGATCTCGTCCTCATCGTCCTCCTCGGATGATGAGGACGAGGATCTGGAGGTCGGTCTCCTCCTCTCTCGCGCCTCCTTTGAGCGCGAGCGCGCCGAGGATGTGATGACGTGAATCACACGCTCGTTGGGAGACCCCAAGAGGAAGGTATGATGCAGTTCAGCAGCAAGTTTTCCCTCAGTTTGAAACCAAGGTTTATCGAACCAGTAGGAGTAACGATTCTTCAGAAGGTTGTTGGCGGCGCCGTTACTCGATCACCAACGTGGACCTGCACACAACACAATCACAGTACTTTGCCCCAACGAAACAGTGAGGTTGTCAATCTCACCGGCTTGCTGAAAACAAAGGATTAAACGTCTCGTGTGGAAAATGAGTATTAAGTTGCAGCGAATGAAAAAGGAACAGTTTGCAGTTTGTGGTTTAATCAATGTAAAGAATTGGACCGGGGTCCACAGTTCACTAGTGGTGTCTCTCCATAAAGATATCTAACATGTTGGGTAAACAAATTACAGCTGGGCAATTGACAAATAGTGAGCGCATGACAATGCATATACATGGCATGATGATTACTATGATATTTAATTGGGCATTACGACAAATACATAGACCGTTATCCAACTGCGTCTATGACTAATAATCCACCGCCGGGTTGTCATCCGAGTCCCCCGTTGGTATTAAGTTGCAAGCAACGGATAATCGCATTAAGTAAAGTGCGTAATGTAAACAAACACATATGCCCGTGGACATAGCATCGTTAGGTTACCCTAGTGGCAACAGCACATCCACAACCTTAGAACTTTCTGTCACTGTCCCAGATTAACGGAGGCATGAACCCACTATCTAGCATAAATACTCCTCTTGGAGTTACAAGCATCTACTTGGCCAAAGCTACTAGCAACGGAGAGCATGCAAGATCATAAATAACATAGGGCATAGATTGATAATCAACTTGACATAATATTCAATATTCATCGGATCCCAGCAAACACAACATGTAGCATTACAATAATATGATCTTGATCATGTAGGGCAGCTCACAAGATCTAAACATGATGGCACAAATAGGAGAGACAACCATCTAGCTACTGCTATGGACCCGTAGTCCAAGGATGAACTACTCACGCATCACTCGGAGGCAGGCATGGCGATGTAGAAGCCTCCGGTGACGATTCCCCTCTCCGGCAGGGTGCCGGGAAGAGGTTCTGACCCTCCCGAGCTAGGGTTGACGGCGGCGGCGTCTCTGGAACTTTTCGTGGATATGGCTCAGGTACTTAGGGTTATTTTCTCGGGGGGAATAAGTAGGCGAAAGGGCGGCGGCTGGCGAGCCCCGTGGGGCCCACACCATAGGGCGCGGCCAAGGGGGCCCGCGCCCTATGGCGTGTGGGGCCCTGTGGCTCTCTCGTTGCTTCTTTTCCTTCTGGTGTTCTGGAAAATAGGGATCCCGTGAAGTTTCGTCCAATTCCGAGAATATTTCCAGACTAGCTTTTCTGGAATACAAAAACAGCAGAAAACAGGAACTGGCACTTCGGCATCTTGTTAATAGGTTAGTCCCAAAAAATGTATAAAAGTGACATAAAGTAGATGCAAAACATGTAGCAATTGGTATAAAACAAGCATGGAACATCAAAAATTATAGATACGTTGAGACGTATCAGCATCCCCAAGCTTAGTTCCTACTCGTCCTCGAGTAGGTAAACGATAAAAACAAAATAATTTTTGAGGTGACATGCTACCATCATAATCTTGATCAATAATATTGCAAGGCACATGTAAATGAATGAAGTGATCCAAGTCAATGGTCTATAATTTGCTACCAAATAGATAATGAGTAAACAATGAATCACACAAGCTAAACGTTTTCATGAATAGTACTTTCAAGACAAGCATCAAAGTTTTGCATAGTGTTAACTCATAAAGCAATATCTAAAAAGGTATTCAATCAACACAAAGGAAGAATTAAGCTTCAGCATTTGCTTCAACTTTCAACATATTTATCTCATGGATATCGTCAACACAAAGTAGTATAACAAGTCCAATACGTTGCATATAACCCATGTTGTAACAAATTGACACTAGTGTTTGCTTGTGGAAGACAGAAAGAATAGGAAAACTGACTCAACATAAAAGTAAAAGAAAGGCCCTTCGCAGAGGGAAGCAGGGATTAAATCATGTGCTAGAGCTTTTAGGTTTTTGAAAGCATATAGAGATTGCATAAAATATTTGATACTCCTCCCAACCTTGCTAACACAAGCCATGGCTAACCGAATCCTCGGGTGCCTTCCATCAATCACATACCATGGAGGAGTATCTATTTTTGAGAGGTGTTTGTTAATTGTCAACGAATGGTAGCGGGTGATAACAGTATTCTACCTGTCAAACGGACTTTTAAGAGCGGCTCCCATGGGACGTTATTTCTACCAGCAAGGCAGATCATCCCTTTTCTCTTTGGTTTACACACATGCAGATATTTCACTGTTTGTCATTGCTTACTGATGAATCAGGGCAAAAGTGTGAAGAGAATTAATGGTTAAAGTTGTAATTAATTGGGACTGGGCACCCCGTTGCCAGCTCTTTTTGCAAAATTAGGATAAGCGGATGTATATGCCACTAGTCCAGGTGTAAAGTCCATTTGACAACCAGAATAAAGAATAACCACACTAATTCCTCATGAGCTAGTAAACATTGACACAAAAAGGGAATAATAACATTTTGAATAATTTAAAGGTAGCACATGAAAAATTTACTTGGAGTGGCAAGGAAATACCACATATAGGTAGTTATGGTGGACACAAATGGCATGGATTTTGGCTCAAGGATTTGGATGCACGAGAAGCATTCCCTCTCAGTACAGAGTTTAGGCTAGCAAGGTTTATGTAAGCAAACAAGAATATCAACCCGTACACCAAGTTTTATATGACAAACATATTGCAAACGTTATAAACTTCATACCGTCTTCCTTGTTAACCAAACCCGTTATTAGAAAATATCTAGACCTTAGAGATACCACCGATGCAAACCAAATTTTCAACAAGCTTTACGGTAGTTCTTCACTAATAGGCTTAACTCATGTGATGCACAAATTTAATCATGATCTACTTGTTAACTCAAAACAATTGACAAGCATCAAGTTATCCATAATTAGTGATCTACAAGATTAAGCAAGTTTTTCCTTATACCAATTACCACATGCAACATTTTCGGAACCAACCAAACACCAATCAATTTAATCAACTCTCCAAACAAATATAAGTGAAGCAAGAGAGTACTTTCTACAAAAGAAAGCTAATAGCTCTGAAAAGAGATACATGAAAACAAGAGCTAAAAGCTGAACAGCGCTAGATATGAATACTCAACAATATAAGTGAAGAATAGGAGTATTCTCATGAAAAAGCGGAGCGTGTCTCTCTCCCAATCAAGAATGCTAGGGTCCAGTCAAGCTTTATTGAAAATAAAAGACAATACTGAAAATAAAAGCACACAGACGCTCCAAGAAAAGCACATATGATGTGAAAGAATTAAAATATAGTTTCACTAGAGATGACCTGATAATTTGCGATGAAGAAGGGGATGCCTTGGGCATCCCCAAGCTTAGACGCTTGAGTCTTCTTGAAATATGCTGGGGAGATCCATGGGAGCCTCCCCAAGCTTAAGCTCTTCACTCTTCTTGATCCTATCATACCCTTCTCTCTTGACCCTTGAAAACTTCCGTCACACCAAACTCAAAGTAAATCTCATTAGAGGGTTAGTGCTCAAAAATTTTAATCCACGGTTCTGTTGTGACACATTGCAAGAACTCAATAAAACATTAGCTACAGCCCTCCATTAGAGAACCTTGCCTAAAGCCCACAAGAGACAATGCAAAAAAAAACAGAGACAGAATCTGTCAAAACAGAACAGCAGTAAAGATGAATTTTTTCGAGGCACTTACAGCGCTCAAATCGAAAAACTTGAACTAATGAAAGATTCAGACATTCATAAGATCACGCACAAAAAATTTCAGATTTTTTTCAACAATCTGGTGATTTTTAATTTTCGTACAGTGGACAGCAAAAATCTGTTTCTGCGCAGCAATCAAAATAAAGCAAAACCTTAACACTAGAGGCTACTCTTGGCACAACAATGCGAGAAAATAAAGATACAAAGGAGTTGCTACAGAGGTAAACAAGCTCCTTGACAAAGACTGAAAATAAAAGATAATGGGTTGCCTCCCATAAGCGCTTTCTTTAATGCCTTTTAGCTAGGCTAGCAGATTTTAATGATGCTCTCATAAGAATAAGAGTTGAAAAACAAAAGAGAGCATCAAGAGGCAAATATCAAACACATTTAAGTCTAACCCACTTCCTATGCAAGGGAATCTTGTAATAGAATAAATTATTGAAGCATAAAGTAACTAGCATAAGAAGATAAAACAAATGCAACTTCAAAACTTTCAACATAAAGAGAGGTGTTTTAGTAACTTGAAATTTTTTACAACCATATTTTCCTCTCTCATAATAACTTTCAGTAGTATCATGAACAAACTCAACAATATAACTATCACATAAAGCATGCTTTTCATGATCTACAAACACATAATTTTTATTAAGCTCAAAAATAGTGGGGTTATTAAGCCCACTTTTGACAATAGTAGTATAATTAATATCATTAAACAACATAGGACCATCATCAAGAGAATTATCATATATAAGATTAGGGAGCACATTTTTTACTTTCTGCAATTTCCTCTTCTACTGAGTCAAGGAGGTTGTTTACTTCAAATTTATCAAAAGGAGATATTTCAATAGAATCATGACATTCAACAATATAGCATTGTTCCTCCTTAGACAGGCATGGAGGGTAATCATATAATGTAAGAGTTAAAGGGTTACTATCATTAGAAGGTAGATCCTCCTTTTGATCATCACTCTCTTCCTTTTTTTTATCAAATGAGCTTTCAGTTTCAACAGTTTCTTCTCCCAAAGGTTCCTGAAAGGTAGCAACTTGTTCTAGAGAATAAGTTTTCTCAAGAAATGCAGTAATATAAGGATTATCATTGTAATATTCAAGGCAGTAACCAAGTATAGCAAAATTCTCAGATTTATAAGGAGAATCATCATCTTGAATATAACCAGCAATTTCATAGGCACCCTTAAAAACAACAAATTCTTCAGTTTGTTCAAGATTACCAAAGTCATAGTTTCCTTTAGCATAAGCAGCCAAGGTTTCATTATCATTATAATCACATTGGAAAGGGAGGTGTTTATGCCTTCTACAGCAAAAAGATTCATTAAAGCAGTAGGATTCATCATAAGTAGAGCACAAGTTCTTAGCAAAATAATTCAATCTACTTATTTGTTCCCGTAGATGTTTCCCTTTTTTAGACAAGCGGTATTCCTCATAATAATTTTGATGTTCCTCCGTGAACCCACTTAGCCAATAAGATTTTGTTTCAAAGAGAGAAGACATTGATAGCAAATAAATAACTAGACATAATACCAAACCGAAATAAACTAAATGCAAGAAACTAATTTTTTTGTGTTTTTGATAATTGAAAGCAAACAAGATAAAATAAAATAAACTAAGCAAGACAAAAACAAAGTAAAGAGATTGGAAGTGTGAAACTCCCCTTGCAGAAGAACTGCTACTCCCCGGCAATGGCGCCAGAAAATTGGCTTGATGACGTGAATCACACGCTCGTTGGGAGACCCCAAGAGGAAGGTATGATGCAGTTCAGCAGCAAGTTTTCCCTCATTTTGAAACCAAGGTTTATCGAACTAGTAGGAGCAACGTATAGCTTCACCGACTCTTGGATGCTGCCTGAGGCGCCCGAGGCCCCTGGCTTCTTGCCAGCCCTGGCGGCCGCCTTGCACGCCTTCACTCCCATCTCCGGACGATCGGCGCTAGCAGCCGGCAGCCTTCTTATTTCGCGTCACCGCTCGTGGCAGGTGTCCGCCGCAACGCTGGCGATTCGCTGAACAGCGGCATCGCGTTCAGATCGAGGGTCGGCTCTTCGGGGGAAAACCGCGACGCCTGCGTCTGGTAGCCGGAGGTGCCGTCGAAGAAGGCCGGGGCAGACGTCGACCCGACAAAACCGCCGACGGATGATGGGCTAGAGCTGCTTTGGCTCATAGCGATCAACATCTCGGCGGCATTGTCGTTCGGCGACAGATCAACCACAGACTTGTCCTTCGCCTTGACTCGTCGTTGTTGCCGAAGGAGGGAACCGGCGGCGTGGAGCTGGGCCTGGCTCAGCGTAGGATTGGCCGCCGGCAACGAAAGCTCCGGCGGCTCCCACTTCATCTGCTTCTTCTTCGGCTGCGACGATGCCGGCGGCTTGCGCCCCTTGGGTTTCGAGAGGCTGACGGGCTTTGGCGGCATGGTGGCGGAAGGCGAGGAGGTCGCGGCGGCGGCGCGAAGGTTTGTGAAATGGAGGGAAGATTGAGAATTTTGGCGCCGGGGGCGTCGTTGTAGAGGAAGGGGAATTGGGCGCGGCGGCCTGTGTCTATGACGGGTGGGCTAGCGCTGTCAGGGCCATGTCCGCGGCAATGTCCGGCACCCCAGGAGGGCCTCCAACGAGCCTTTGGGGGGTGCCGCTGGTGGCGGATTTTGCTGTCCGGATCCCCAATGGGCCTTTGAGGGGTCGTTTGGAGGCCCCCGGTGGAGATGCTCTAAGGGTGAGAATAGGTTGAAGCTGAACTTCCATTCATCAATCCGGATGAAGCAAGAACCTAGTAGCCCCAAAATCGGTTGAAGCAATACAAGTCCGTCTATGTAGCTACACCAAGTCGTATAAGAAACAAGGTTCGCCAATCCATCTCCAATGGCACTATTTTACTACGGCGTAAGTTGCACGTGCGTGGCCAATTACCTGTCACCTCATGCATCACCCCGGTCTTTATATTAGCAACATAGACACGCCGATGGTTATCTTTCATGAGCAATGTGCCACTATTCTCTCCCAAACAAGTGTATACCACACCAATCTCCTTGTTTTGCCGATACGGTCGTTGTAGCATAAGCACCCGAGCATCAAGAAACCTCCTAGTATGGTCCCATGTCAAGATATTTAGTTCGAGACCTTGCCTTAGCAGGTAAATCAATGCGAGCCTTCCCTCCAGATCGACGGTACAATATGATTCCTCGTATGGAAGGTCATTCATGAGTTTGGGGCGTGTGACTGATAGATTCGTAAAGGAGACGTTGCCTGACTCGGCGCTCACATCAAGAGTGTAAAAGGTGGATGACCATCCATTGTAGGCTAAGTAGCTTGACTTGCCCTGGAAGAGCCAGCTTGCCATGCCGCCAGAGACGACCGCATTGTGTTGCATGAACGGTGAGTCGATGCGGTCACTTTCCAGAATGCCGGTGCACATATTCCATCTAGGCTCGCCGGCTGAAGAGAAAGTGCGGAGACGGTATCGACTCGTACTCTCAGTGATGCCAATGACTAGCACCTTAAAGCACCCATTGCTCGAGCTCGAATAGTCCGCGGCGGTTAATATAGCATATCCGGTCATGTAATGGCCGTGGTCGGCACAACCATGCTTTAGACGGGGGAGGACATCCAATGTGCCGGTGAGCAGGTTGCACACGGCCAGTAGGTCGTCGCTCTTCTCTTGAGCTTCAGGGTCGTCGGTGGACCGGGAAAGTCCAAGGCGCACAAGGAGGAGGCCGTGGCGCGAGATGAGAGGCACCGCGTGGTCAAAGAAGCCGGGATTGTTGAGGTTGGGGATAAAAGATCCAACAGAGCGGCGATAAGATCCCAAAACCGGTCGGGGCGCCGGGACGAGGCACGGCGTAGGAGACCCTCTACGGGGCCGCACCTGAGCGAAGAAGCCAGGGAAAGGTCCCAAGCGGCACACGTCCTCTGGCAAGCAGCGGCGAAGGAAGGAGGGATCGGAGACGAGGAGGTCACGCCACCCTTTGCAGGTCGCGGCGCAGCGGAAGAGGGTTGCCACGTCCCTGACCCGTTCCATGATCTTGAGGACCATGTCGTACGACGGGGATGCACCGGCCGCAACCTGCTCCATGTTTTCGTGTGAGATTGGAGGCGGAACAGCTGATCGATTGGCTCTCCTCTTATAGATAGATGTCGGTTCACGAGTCGTATTTGAACGTAATACGATCTACGTGGAATTGAGGTAGAACCACGATTTTTTTAATTCCAACCAATACGAAAAACTGCAAATTCTGCTTGGTGAAAAACTTGCTCTTTTCGGTCCAACTGTAAATTATACTTTTCCCTGAACTACAACTGTACGTACCTTTTTGAATCATTAGAACTTAAACTGTCTCGGTCGAGTTTGAGTTAACAAACCTGATAAGAATACGCAGTGACCCGTCCTTTCACGTACAATGCCGGAAAATTTACACTTTTTTTTAGGGAAAGGAAATTTTACACTTTTTTTTAGGGAAAGGAAATTTTACACTTTACAATCTGTAGAGACCAGAACTGTGAATGTTTCCCTAAACTTGCAGTAAAATAGAAAAAAGAAGTTTGAACCAACACCGTTTGCTAGGAAGCTGGATTATATTTGAGCATGCATCGGGATACAAGATGTCTCTAGCAACTCTTGGCTTAAGCTGTACATCTGAAGAAGAAATCAGGAAGGCGATCAAACAGTTTGTATCCAGACCAGACAAGTACCCGGCCGATCGATCAGCCTCCAATAAACCCTAAACCCGCCGGCCGGCCGGCCGGCCGTAGGAAACTCCACCGCGCGCCCACACGTTGCTCGTTGCAGATCGAACCAAGAAACGGAGGTACCGACGATGTCGCTCCCGGACGACGTGCTACTCGAGATCTTCCCACGCGTCAAGGATGTCGCAACTCTGTTCCGCTGTGCCACCTCGTGCAAGGGCTGGTGCCGCCTGCTCGTATCCGACCCCCCCTACCTCCGCCGCTGCTTGCCGGAAGACGCGCGCCGGTTGGCCCCCTTCGCCGGCATCCTCACCCAGCAAACCCACCGCCACGGGAATCCTGTGCCATGCTTCGTGCCGGGGCCGCGTCCTGTCCTCGGCCCTCGTGGCCTTCTCAGCTCCATGGTCCCTGGCATGGGCCACCAAGCCGTGCCGCTCACGTCGCGCCACGGTCTCCTCCTCGTCCGCGTCGACGACCTGCTAATCATGTGCAACCCTCTCATCGGCAAGTTCAGATCTCTCCCTCATCCAAACCCAGATTATGGTTGGGGTCCACCCCGTTCCTTCACGGGCTATGCCATCCTAACTGCCGCCGACTGTTCGATCTCGGAAGAGGACGATGACCAGTGGCCCTTCTTCAAGGTGATGATCATCGACATGGAGATAGACCCTGTGTTTTCCAGTCTCTACACGTACTCGTCGTCGTCGGTCGGTGAGTTGGGGTGGAACATGCGCTCTGGAAACAGTAAGGATGATGAGGGCCGCGACATCCAGGTGGAGCTTCTGCAGGACAAGGCTGTTGTGTGCGGTGGCGCCGCACACTGGTTCTTTCGCGGCACATTAGGCTTCTACATCTTCACCGTTTGTGCCGAAACAGGCCACATCTGCCCAAGAAAGGTGGTGCATACAGGGCTCCTCGGTGACTCTAACTACGACGTACCAAATACCATATCTTAGCGTCGACGCTATGGGGAGGCTCGCGTTTCTCTGCTTGAGAACTGATGGCACCCGTGTAGACATCCGGACATGCCACGACAATGATGAAACTCATTCTTCCCACATCATGCTACAACCACCGTCTCACAAGATAAATTGTTTGATGGAACATGTAGTGGAACACACGTGCTTGGGAGAAAAGAACGGCATGTTGATCATCAAGGACGATCATCAGCGCATCTACATAGCCATCACCAAGACAGGAGCGATGCAGGAGATTACAGATCATTTCCCGCGTGGTCTGCGTGGACATGGCCTCAGCCGTAGAGAGATCGTTCCCTACGAGATAGATTGGCCGGCCTTGTTTGTTTCTCGGCTTGGCGTAATAGCTACTTGAGATTTTCTCTCTTTTTATTTTTCATTTGTTATTAGTTGCATCTTGGATGGATGTTCGAAATGTAGGCACGTTAGGTTTGTTGAGTTATCGACTATAGGGGTTCCTCAGGTTTCTCTAGCTTGTTGCTGCCAAACTAGAAACTAACATGGTTTTGCTAATACATTTTTCCTTAATTACTTCACTTTATCTGAGTCTTTGTCTTTTCCTAAATATATTTAGCATTTGCAACAACTGAACTCTGCCCTTCCAAGTTTGAATGTCACATGGGGATTTGCTTTCTTGTCCTTTCGGTAGTTTGGTAATAATCTATTTAAACTCATTTTGTATGACTGTTTTTACATCATATATATTTGAACTTTACATGTATAGATTTAACCATACTACCGACTCGGCAACCATATATGCAATCTTGACACCACCGCACGTTCATTTTTCAGTAAAGGTTTTGGAAGAAAAAAATCCGGATGAGCTGCCGCACAAATCGGACATGCCCGGGTCAGAAGATAGAAAACAACCATATTTTGAAGACCTTCGTGTGATCGATCAAATTGTTCAGTCTATGAAGCTCAGGGTTTTGGCTACCGATAGAAAAAAATATCCCTAGGGGGGTCGGGATTTCTGGTTACCACGATTATCGGAAAATCCGACTGGTTACCAGACGAATTTGAAAACCATAATTCAAAATTATTGGTTCCCAAGTATGACCATTTACCGACAGTTCTCATGAAAATTCAATAAAACTCAAAATTTCGGATTTTTTTCTTCTAATATGACCATTTCTCAGGGGTGCTCGGGTCTTCGGTTACAGTCGGTAACCAAAACGTTGGTGAAGACTAACTCGTCACCACCTCGATCCAACAGACAGACGGTGCTCGAAATCCCCTAGTCTTGCTACTAGATCGATCCATGGATCGAGGAGGGGGAGGCGGTCATGGCGGCGACGCTCCCAGACGACGTCCTCCTCGAGATCCTCTTTCGGGTAAAGGACGCCGTTCCGGCCGCCCTCTTCCGCTGTGCCCGATGGCGCGACCTCATCGCTGAGCCGGCCTTCCTTCGGCGCTGCTGGCCAGATCAGGACGTGTCTTCCTCCATGGTCGGCTTCTTCTCCCAACCATTAACATGGCCGAAGAATGTCCTGACCTTCACCCCGACACCGCGATCGGCTCTAGGTCCTGGCCGGTGCACCCTCAGCTCCTTCATGACCGCCGCACCCGCGGGCGTCTTTGACAACGTGGTGCCGCTCGTCTCGCGCCACGGCCTCCTCCTCGTGCGCCTGGACACGAATGCCACGCGTGGCTACGCAAACCTGATCATCCTCGATCTAGCGGTCTGCAACTTGCTCACCGGCGCCTGCCACATGCTCCCCACTCTCAAGTTTGGCTCCATCTTTGACGAGACAAATTGGAACGGCTACGCCATTCTTACCGGTACGGACTGTGGCTCTGCGCCGGTGCTTTCGAGCACAGCATCCTTCTTCAAGGTGGTAATTGTCAGCTCGTACAAAACATATGGCATGGAAGGTAGTCTCCACACCTTCTCATCCGACAAAGAAAGCTGGACGGTGCAAACTAACTGCTTCGATGGTATGCTGCAACCAAGCAAATACGGGTCATCCAGCCGTGCCGTTGTACGACGTGGCATGGCACATTGGCTATTTGGCCATTGTGAAGAACTATGTCTTAGTGTTCTTAATCTAAATATCAAGACTGGGCACATGTCCTTGGAGAAGCTCCCTTTCCAGTTAAGGTACTACCTCAGCTATGACCCGTGCCTTACTCTAGCCGTCAACGGGGCGCTATCACTGCTTTGGATGCAAACACCAAGTACAAACCTAGAGATATGGGAGCAGCACGAGGAACAACCAAATAAGGAGGATGCTCGAGAATGGGTATGCACAAGGACAGCCGAGCTTAGAAAACTCGCGAAGATCGGTGAGAATGAAGAAAGGGAGCTCCGTGTTTTGGGACAGAAGTGCGGCACATTGCTCGTCAGCGACACCATCCTAAGCGTGTACACTGCTGACCTCGAAACCGGCATGGTAGAGGAGGTGGTGGATTGGCCTCGCAACAACTACATCATCCCTAGGGAGACCGTGCCCTTGGAAGTGGATTGGCCCGGGATCTTTTGTTCTCGACTTGATACCAGGTATAGCTACCCATTTTGATATCTCAATATACTCACATTTGGTGATCAATTTCTTCCGCAAGGAATATGATGAGTAAAGTAATGGGCCAAGGGATGGATAGATAGACAATAAAGACAAGAAATAGATGGTTAAGGTCTTTGTTATGTTATTTGATCTTGGATCAGATTGTCACCACTTCTGTTAATATTTCTTTTCAGACTCCAAATGTGCCCCATGTATTAAGATAATATAGTAAATGAACCAGGTATCATTTGTTAACGGAAGTAGCCAACTTTGTTTTGTATATTAACGGTCATAATATTGTCTCCAAGTTGGGAATTTTTTATGTTAGTAATCTTGCCATAGCTTTTACTATATTGGTATGCTTGCTTCCCTTATATTTTATTGTATGCTCCTTTTAGTCTACATATTTATAATGTGTTTGGTTTGCCAATTGAAAAGGAAACAAAAGATGGAAAACCAAGTGAAGTATCCACCTGGGTGGGAGTTTAGGTATCTTCGAGGAAAGGCTAATTTAAGGTGAGCTCGCTGCCACTCTTGGCTGTGTCCTTGATGGCTAGTATAATGTATAGGAGGATGAAACATACTTATTTTCATTTCGAATATGCTTGAATGATTTTCTGGTGCACATTCCACTTTTTTCTTGCCAATTCTCTAGATGGCAAACATATTTATTTTCAGTAGGCAAGGTGTTTTTCCTTTTCTTGAGCAGAACTAGGCAAGGTCCAAGGACAATATGGGCCGCATTATGTGCTGTGACCACCATTGGATTGGGGAGCTGATTGTCGTCCTTAGAATGGCGGTAGAAGGAGGCAGCGGCCAACTTGAGGCCAAAGCGAAAATCAATTGAGAAGGTACCTCAGCAGTGGAGTGCCACCCTAGCATGTCATTTTTCTCTTACACTACTTTCCTATAAAAACACCAATGCAAACCGCACCAGGTAAAGTAGTATACTGAGCACCTTCCGTAAAAGTACAAAACGGTAGGTGCCATCATATCACAGTATTTTTTTTTTCTGAACCGAACGGCATGAGCTCCGCCTTTTCATTATAGAGAGAAAAAAGAGACAAAGTTACATTACATCTGAATTCCCAACAGATTGGGCATTCAGAGACTCATAACAGCGACAAAAGAAGCCCTAACCCACACGGTGCGCTAACGAGAACCTTTGAACCTCCTGCATTGCGAGATTAGCCACTATTTCCGACCGCGCTTGGAGTCCTTGGAAAATCCTTCCATTACGCTCGTTCCAGATATTCCACACGGTGTCATGTAACAGTATAATGTGTTGATTTAATACTAAAGTAACATCAAAGTTCACCATAGGTAATTATCCATGGAGCATCCTTCAAATTGCCGATTCATGCTCATACAACTCATGATCTGTGTTCCTCTGAGTTATCTCTATCTGCTAGTAGCTCGATCCTATAGGTAAAGCTAACTGATTTCCATAATTGCAAGTCCATGATAACCTGCGACGACGAGGCTACATACATATGATGCTCTGGTAAGATGTCTCGAATTGTCGAAAATAGCTCTCAGATATATAAAGCATAAAAGGGCGAAGACAAAACAAAACGTGTCAACTCTAAGTTTTTTCCCGTAATTCCACAACCAGATGTATATAATGCCCGGCAAGATATATATCCTGCCACTTCACTTCACAGTTTTGGAAGTTACACTACACTAACTTTAAAATCTATCTTTTGCTTGGGTATAATTGGAATTTGAGGTTTCTCTGAGTCAACCAAAATTTCCCATGACTTCGGTAGTTTCTGTTTGCAAAGAATTTCTATTTACTTTTTAAGTTATGCAATAGATTTGCGTAATGCTTACGTTTTCTTTTATATTTCAAAAATAATGTAGATAAATTTATTGCCTCTGCATCACTTGATGCACACAACTATATGTTATTTACCATAGAAAATATCAAGCATTGATGCCGAACAAATCTGCCCACAAGTAAGTACAGAAAAATCCAAGGTCATCCACATAGGATAAACCTTGTTGTAACATCTCCAAAAACCTACCACAAATCCTATGACCGTGAACCAATAGTAATCGAGCGACATGTGAGCTGTGTGTATCGAGAAATCCAACACAAAACTTTCAAAAGAAAAGGTCACTTAGAACAGCTATGTTGGCTGGTCCAAAAGACTGACAACATAGGCGATCACCCCCGAAGCATATCCCAAAACCAACACCTTTAAAAAGGTAATGACATGCCGAGATAACAAAACCACGATGTCAACCACCATAATCGCCATAAACCACTCTGCCGGCATGCTAGCGTGGACGACCAAAGGACAAAGTATCGAAGGAAAGACACCATTGCATCTCTTTGGATCATTGCCGCACCTCCATCTCATGGATGATTGTCGTGGCGGCACGATAGTGCCTAGGCGCCGCTGGATGTGTTGCCAAGATGCAAATTGCCCACTTGGCCACAATCCGGCCGATGGCCAAGCATGAAGCTCGTCCACATACCGTGGGCAAGGAGGCAACTCTGCGGACCCAATGTTCCACCGACGATATTACTCGTGAAGCCTGTTGATCCCGAGCCCTCCCTGATTTATGTCGCGCTGCTACGGAGCCCACAAGCGGGCTGAGCTAGATTCATCGCATGAGCGGCCCATGCTTGTGCGAACAGAGGGACACGACGGTAGAAGAGTAGCTAGAGGCATGTGGTGCCTTCTGCTAGTGGAGTCGACCCACTGCGCAGAATTCATGCCCTTGGGCTGCCTAGGGTGGTGATGGCATAAGTGTTGTCCCTTGCATCTTGAGGCAGCGGTTGGTTGCGGCGCCGAATGGCTGCTAAAAAGGTCGGGTCGGCGGCCTCGAGGTCTAGGTGCACATGGTGGGTGGATCTAGAACCCAATGTCTTCAACTTAAGCATGCATGACGTAGACCCTCGAGGTGTGAGGTGGTGTGGCGGGTTCATCGTATGGTGATGCTTCGTGGATGGCGGGAGGACTCAATAGCAAGCTGATTGGCATGCATGGCTTCTGCGTGTCCTATGGTACTGGTCAGATTGGCACATAGTGGCTGGCTGGGTAGATTGTCGTAATGATATATTTGCTTTGTTGCAGGTGAAAGCCTATCACAGACCTCAGCCAATGCCGGAAACGATGCCTTCCAAGGACATCAGAGTAACTGCTAGCACCTGCTCTAGAAATCTGCTTCATGTTGTAGGGTGCTGCCTTTGATCGCTTAGTCAGCTAAACTAGATGCTCTGAATATCATGTTTTGTTGTAGGGCGTCGGTCTGGTAGTGGCAAAGCCGCATAGCCTCGAGGACGATGAGTGTGCATTCTTCGAATTTCAAAAGACTAAGTGGCGGTTTCGGAAACAACCATGTGGTGCTCTCGGCTATAGTCTATAGTCGCTTGGGTGGTAAAGCCACCGTCTCACGGTCTCGAGTTCGTTGTGTGTGTATGTCAGATATATCAATTTCCCCGAAGAGTTCTTCTTTTTTTTGGCCAATTCAGATCCAGAACTTGCGAATACCGTGAGTTTTGGTTGAGCTTTGGTTTCTTTCGTAAATTCAACAGGGAAACGAAAAAACCAGAAGCCGTCACGTGGGGGAATCTCTAGACCCGGGTTGTATTACCACCCGGGACTAGAGGTACTCTGCCACGCGTGCTGCCCCGGCCTCGCGTGGAGCTCTCTAGTACCGAGTCGTAGGACACCCGGGACTAGAGAGGGGGCCTCTAGTCCCGACTGGCGCGTCCCGGGTGGAAATCCGGTACGAGAGGCCCCTACCACCCGGGACTAATGCGCATGTTTCCACTAGTGTTTGGTTCCATATTTATGAAAATCGTTGAACACGCGCCTAACATAGAGACCGACCGCTGAAAAGCACAATATTCAGTCCAGGCAGTCTTGACATATTGAAAAAAAGAAGCTAGAAAAGAAAACAGATACGGGGTAAACTACAACCGTGCAAGGATTTTATTTTTGTTACCTTCTTGTGGCCTTGATGTACGCAAAATTCTTAATATAGCCCAGTTTAAAGTCAACCATGTTGTTGTATCTGCAAAAAATTGTAAAGCTTGATGTCATTTTCTAGAAATCTTTCATAATTTAGCCTAAATGCCAAGCAAGCGGTCGGTTTCATTGTTACTCCTGATCCATGACGACGTCCGAAGAGTTGGATCTCCATGGGAGTACGGTTGTGGTGCTTTCTAGAGTACAAGACACTTTCTGAAGAAGAGGAAGAGATGGCAAATGACACAGGCTTTCACGGTGGTGACATGCCAATGACTTGAAAGCAACCGTTGACACATGCTTGGGAACTAGTTGTCTTCAACTCAATAGGGTGAAGGATTTTCTTCAAGATCGTACATTACCTGTGGGTAGTGGAGTTGCAGAACGAAACAATATGGTCTTGAGAAACTGTAACCAAAATCGGATGCCCCGGAAGGCAGTCGACAACAGCAACACTGGATCTGGTTGTTAGGAGTCCCTTGACGTGTCGAATACATGTCCCCGTCTCCAAATCCCAGATCTGTTGAATAAAAAAAGAAATCGAGGTATTAGAGCAGTATAACTCTTTTCGCACGCGATGCATATAATCCTGAGCAGTATAACTTGTTTATGTTGAATAGTAAGGATCGAGGTATTAGTTAGAGCATTATGTATTATTCCATATGACTGCTGAATAAGGAAAATGGCTTACGTGTGCTGTCCCACAGCGTGATCCTGAAACAATATACTCCCCAGAACCAGGAACGACAAAATAATGAACCGACGTCTGTCCAGCCGTCCCGCATTCCAATGTGCTGATAGGAGTGTCCGAAAACATGCTCCAGATCTGTGAATCTTAAGCATTGGTTATAAAATTGTGGAACTGGAATACTTGTCTATACAAAATGTGATAGCTCTACTAATCAACCTTTACTGTGCCGTCCCAGGAAGCACTAGCAAAAGCGTTGCCCCTCTCAGCGGGTTAAACTTGACTGAAATCACCAATTTGGAGTGTGATGGGAATGTCTTAATGCACTCCCAGCCATTCTCCCAGTTCCAAAGTTTGATCAGGTTGTCGTCCGATGACGAAAGGACAAACGGATCAGTTGGGTGAACTGCTAGTGAATGGATGCAGTTCTCGTGAGCTTGGAATTTCTCCAGCTTGTACCTTGTCATATATGTATATACATGGATATTCCCGGAAGAATCACTCGCAATGAGCCACCGCTTTCGCGCAATGAATTTCACTACATATACTATCGGAAGCGTTATCATCCTGCTCACCCACCGCAATATGGGCGTCTGCTTGTCCAGGATATCGAATACCATCAGACGCTCCTGCTCACAAATGAGAAGTCTCTAATCAGTTCCATAGATATCCATATACCTGCTTTTTTTTGCGAATATATATACCTGCTTCGCAAACCAAACAAATGGAGAACACGAAATCATCCATGCTCCAGGAACAGCTGGGTGCCTTTTTTATACCAGAAGTACACATAGGTGCTAAAACAACCCTAAGCCCGGCTTGTAGAGAGCTAAAAACCTAGCCGCCTCCCAGGTCGAGCGACTACGCAGAGGAGCCAGATGCCATTGGGAAAGCCGGCGGACGGCTCTTGGCGGTGGTTGGTGCCTGACACCGCCTTTTTTTTCTCCCGTTCCCCACACCTTGTGGCCATCCATTCCTCGCCGCATTCCCTCCCCAACTCCAGCCACCTCCCCCGTGCTGCCTCGACGACCTCTAGAAAGAGCTGTTGTCTACTCGGTGTCGTGCGGTTCCAACCTCGCTGGAGCCTTCCCTAGAGACCACCCAAGTGACTCACGCCCTAGCGGATGTTTGGACCCTTGGCTCGGTGCCATCCCTGCTCCAACGTGTTGTTTGAGCGACCAAGGAGGCATCCATTTAAGTTGTAAACCTCCTTGGAGGCTTGATCACGGAAATGCACCACTAGGGGTGTCTCGGGCGAAAGATCAGAGACGACAACGCTTATTTCCCTTCTTGACGAATGACGGTGTCACAAGGAAAACCCACCTGATGTGGTCAGGCAGTGTCATGGCTGTCATGTTTCGTCCACTAGCTAATACAGCCAAAAGTTCGAACTAATGAAAAGGGCTAGACAATTCACATAAACACTTCAACACCCTCTCTCTCTCACGTGTGACGTGGAAAGTCAAAGTCAACACGTGGAAAATGGAAGTGAGTGTGAATCTCACGTATGACAGAAGATGCATATACGTGGACAAAGAGGGGGCAACAACAATTTTAGAATAAATTGCGAAAACCAGGTCTCAAACTCAAGACCGTAGGCTTTGATACATGTTTCATGTATTAGCCAACGCAATCAAAACTTTGAACTGACTGAAATGGTTAGACAATTCACATATACACTTCAGAAATGGCTACTTACTGAAGGTGAATGGGTACTACCCTGTTAGTCTGTACGCGGTGCAGTGTTCTACCATCTGCTTACCTTGTTCAAATGGTACGGTGCTTTTGAGTTTATCAAGGATACCAAGCTTCAGAGACTGGAAAGTTGTTTTTTAGAAGCATTTGCATCTCATACATCATAGGCTTAAGAGTTAAGACATAGAAAAGACATACCCTGCAAACTTGGCTGGACTCTCTAGCTTTAAATTTTTAGCACGGTTTTGATTTTTAGGGTTGCTCCTCCCAACCTTTTTTTTCCATTTTCCTTGGGATGTATATATGAATTATTTTATTCCCTTAATAAATCCAATTATTGCATATTTTTCTCGTTACACACTGCATGATGCATGATGCTGGTTTCCTTGGTCGAAAAAATAAAACAAAAGAGCAAACCCTTAGAATGGCTATAACATTCTAATTCATATTGCATATTTTTCTCGTTACTCACTGCATGATGCTGGCTCTAGGCTCCGCACCACAGTACCACTCAGGAGTGATCACGCTACATACCTGGGTCTGATGGTTCCAAACGGAGGCATGCCCAGTGAAATGACCAACCAAAATCCTGTATGATACAAAAGGATGGTTAAATGTTAAAAAATATTAATACTACAAAGTATTTGTAAATATCATTTAATACAAGTACTATTAATTACCACTACCACTTAATTTGGTATATAAATGACCCTAAGAATACCCCGGATCATTCAGAGACATGACATCTCTACACCACTGCATTTTTTAGATGCACGTCAGATAACAATTTTGGGTGGAGCATTATTTATAGATGTGAACGATCTATTTATCTTGTACGTAATACCAATATGAATCAAGGCATAATAGTCATAATTATAAATATTGAAATTAATCGCTCACACCCAGCAATTTGTTCACCACAATATTGCTCTATTGTTTGGAGATATGCCTTCAGTGAAGCTATGGCCCCCAGACCAATTTTAACATTATTGTTGTGATCTTTACTTGTTTTCGTTTTTAGATAAAGGGGTGCGGATCCCCGTTTTACTTGTTTTCGTGTCATCTGCAAATAATATATATCTTTATTTATGAATTCCTACCACACTATACAATTTATCCCATTGTATCTAGCATGATAGGAAGTTTAGTTTGTTGGTTGTGTGCAGGTATCCATCATTAATTGAGGCTATTCAATAAGACATGGTTCTCAATCGAGACAAATACTTGCTGTTGGATACATCATCTCTTCCACTTGGGGTACCAATAACTTCTACAGAAGTAGCAAAAGGCAACTAATGGCGAGATGGGATGCAAGCCAAACTTGTAAACCTAAGCTAATATATCCTTCAAACCAGGGTTCGCCGATATAGATATAACACACCATATCTTAACTATTTGTTTCACATGTGTCAACCGATATAGACAGATATATCAACTGATATGGCCGATATTTAAATATATTTGTCCAACAATATGGACATACACGTGATGATAGTCTTTCGTTTAGGAAAATAAAATAAAATAGTCATTTACAACATGTAGACTTATTTTCTTAATAACTAGCTAGTAAACATGGAATCATATATTTGTTATGTTCACGCTAACATCATCCATTATTTTTTACTAAAAGACATTTTATGAACAAGAGTAATAAAAAATGCACATATACTTTCTCCAACATAAAAACATATCATAGGATATATCATCTGATCTCTCTGACATCCAATACGGACCGAATTTACTTGATACAGGACAACAACTTTGGGGCCACCTTGTAGTTGTAAATGTTCTGGGTCATATAGGAACGGAGGCAGATGTTTGGAGGGGTAAGATTTTTGCAACCCCACGGCCAAAGCCCTCTTATGTATGTTGTTTGTTCAAGTATTCCTTGCATGGTCAGTGTGGTATGTTCCTCTTGCAATGAGCAGAGCGATAGTTTGAAAATGAAGTTATATAAAACTGATATTACTAAAACAATCATTAGCTACTTTCGAAATCAAGGAACCTTACACGCTAGACTAAACTAGGTTTGGACTTTAGCCTGCAACAAAACACCACATCATCCTACCCAAAATATTATGCTTTCAACCTAAAATTGAATCTTCTAAGCTAGGTATACATAGTGTCACAAATAAAAATAAAGGCTCGCCTGATCTGTGAAATTAATGCTTCATATATATATATATATGGGAAATAGTGGGATGCCCACGGTGGTAGCTGTGCATCCTGATCTAGCCGTTGAAGCATCCTATAGAGCATTTTCAACCATAGATCGAGTTAACGCCGTCCGTGAAATTTTCTCCACCGGATTCAAAAAATGCACTGCACCCACGAGCCATCCCCGGTTTTTTTTTTCCAGACCAGCCCCACTTTCCACCGGACCCCACCATCCCCAGTTTTTTTTTGGCCGACCAGCACCGCCTGCAACACCCCAATCCCCACGCCTCACCAGTCACCTCCACCCCGACCCCGATTTCTTCCACCGCGCCGCCCGGTCTTCCTCCGTCGACGCCCTGGCTCCCTAGGCTACCACCTCACCGCCCCCCGCTGCCTACCTCCAGCGGAATACGCACGCCGCCATGGATGCCCTCGTCGGCCTGCGCTCGAACCCGCGGGTGGGGCTGCTGCGGTTGCGCGGGGACTGACGGGATGGCTCGGCGGCGGAGGTGCCTGTCGCAGCCCCCGGTCCTCCCCTCGGCAGCGGCGCGGGAACAAGGGCCGGTGGTGGTGCGTTGTTCCGAGACGGCGAGCAACGGTAGCTGGGCGGCGCTCGTCTTCCTCGCCAGCAACGGAGGGCCGCGGGAGGTGCGTGGCTGGCAACATAACCCACGCCGGCCGGCTGGCCACATCACCCAAACCTGCCCCGCCGCCCAACCTCCTTCTCCCACGCCGGCGGCCCGCGGGGCCATAGAACGTCAGCGCGAAATAAGAGAGGAGCGGTGAACCGTTGGATCTGGTGGAGAAGACCGTTCCACAGTGCCCGCCATGGGTCGTCTCCTACCTCCGTTCCACCGCCAGAAACCGGATCCGTCCGCCGTCGCCGGCTCCCTCACAGTCCAACGCCGCCACCAACACGGCCCTCAATCTGGAGGAGGTCATTCTCGTTGACCAGCACGGAGGAAGATGCATGCCATTTTCCGTATGTTGTTTCGTTAGATGTTGTCTCAAGATTCGTGTTCCCGTTTACCGCCCACCAAGAAAATACTCCGTGCACAGTTGCCATCGACGAAAAAAACAACCGAAAACGACCCTAACTGCGTGCGTAGCTACCCACGGTGGTAGAAAATCTGCGTATACACACACTATATAGGAATATGGTTCTGTACTCCTGGGCGTACGTACTCCCACATTCAATACATCACATAGCTGAAATATATATACCTCTTTATAATTTTTAATATACTTCATTATTTGATAATAGATACCCAAAAATAAGTTATGTGAAATTTTTAATTTAAATCTACTCCCTCCGTTCCAAAAAGATGACTTCCACTAGTGGGAAATGAGATGTATTTAGACATATACATGTCTAGATACATCCACTTTTTGACAAATGCAAGTCATCCTTTTTAGAACGGAGGGAGTATATATTTTGTATTATTTGCACATATACTGCTATTCTGTACGGAAAATGGTATATTAAAAAAACCTGGGACTCCGATGATATTTTCTTCATACTTCTTGTTTTGAGGTATCTTAGAATAATTAATGAGGTATATAAAAACTTATAAATAGGTATTATACCCTCGTATGTGAGGTATATTGCATATGGGAGTATGTACACCCAGGAGTATATAATAGGATCATATGGGAGTATGTACACCCTAAACACCAGCCCCTCTCTCTCCCCCTCCCTCTCCCTTGCGTCGCTCTCTCCCGAGGGCGACCCGGGGGCCCCCAACCCTAGCCGCCGCCACCCCCTCCCCCCGCGCCCCCACCCTCGCCGCCGCCGGAGAAGGACGCCGGAAAGCCGCGCGGCCAACCAGGACGGCGGCGGCGAGGCTCTCGCCCGGCAGCGCCTCTGGCCTGGGGGCTCGGACGCCGGGGCCGCGGCTCTGGGAGGTGGAGACGGCGCCGGCTCGGCGGCGGGCGGCGCGCGTCGTGCTGGTCGATCTCCTCGGCCACGTGGGCGGGAGCGGATCGGCGGGTGGCGGCTGGGTTGTCCGGCCGCCGGATCTGGAGGTTGCGGCTCTCCTCCCCTCTTCCTGCTCCCCACGCCGGATCTGGGGGGGTCAGCTTCTTGCTGCCTCCTCTCCGGCCGAAGGTAGCGGCTGTCGGAGCTGCGGGTGGTGAAGCTCGAGCGAAAGCTCGGGATGGCGCTGCTATCCCCCACGACGGCGACGCCTACGGGCGCCGTTTTGACCTCCTTGGAGGCGTCATGGTGAGCTCTTCCCCACCTCTGTCCCGGGTGAAAACCCTAGGTCCTCTGGACCGGGCTGTGGCGGCGCCTCGGCGTCGCGGGCTTCTTGGAGCCATGGTCTTGGGACAAGGTGCTCCAAAGCAAGGTGAGGTGGTCTCCGGTCTCGCAACGGCGCAAGGCGAGCCTTTTGTCGGGGCTCCGGAAGAAGTTCTTCGGCTCGCGGTTTGCAGGTAGTTTCTGGTGGCGGCGGCGTTCCCTTGCCTCGCTACGTGCCGGCGGTGCGGCGCCCTCGAACCTGGGCAAGGGATAGAGGTCCCTTCCGGAGGTAGCATGTGCAAGGGTGTTCCACTGCCCGGATTTTCCCGGCGGCGCTGGTTGTTCCTTCACCGGTGTGCTTCGCAGTTTGCTCAACTTGTGCGACTTCAGTTCATCCCTCCAGAAGCAGGCGGCTTTCATCGTCCTAGTCTGCTCCTGGGCGACTTTCTCCAAGAGCTTCGGGTGTCGTTGCGCAACGCGCACAATGGAAGGCAGTAGGGGTAGGGGCTTCTTCGTGTTTTTCCTGGTGCTGGTCGTTGTGGCTTGAGCCTTGTCATGTGTAGTTGCTCGAGCGTCTTATTTTCTTTGTGCCTGTTTCTGTTTGTTGTAAACTCTGCCGTATGTGGCTTCGTTAATTCAAAGCTGGCTCTCGGGCCTCCTGTCTTTTTAGTATATAATAGGATCATATGGGAGTAAATAAATAAATATATATATATGTGCGCTCGATTGGCGTGGGCGCAAAGTAACTAATGATTCTAGAAGCAAGAGACATACCAAGGCTCCGTTGGGTGAACATCTATTGTACACACTAGTCCTAAGTCTTCCGTGCAGTCTATGATCTGTGTTGATACAGTTATCAAAATAGTTCACGAGAAATAAGCTAAATGAAAGTTAGGTAAATTGAAAAGAAAAATATGTTACCTTAATTTTTGGCCGGATAGGCTCCTAGATAATAATCATGCAAGAAGGACGAAATATCAAACAATATCCTCGCATGTAAGTGATAATGAGTCAAGTCAAATCTAAAAAGATCAACTGACCTCGAAGGTTGACGCATGGTCTTCTGGGTGGCAAACGGTCGAAATTATTGACTCATGCAACCTTCCTCTGTTGTCAGTTACATGTAGTGGATAGGAGATTAATTTGTTTAGCGGACTATCCACCAAATCCGTCTCGGTTGAAATGCAATGGCAGATCTACAAGTAAGAAGTAACCAACTGCATAGTTAAAGTACCCATAGTTATTAAAAAAGCTAGGTAGCACAATAATGAGTCTATTTTGTACTCCCTACCCAAATGTTTTCACATGAGTTATAATTAAATGAAATTTTCCCAGTTACACATGTTGGACATTGTATTGTTGCATAGTCTATTTTGTACTCCCTCCAATCTGGAAAGTGTCGGAAGTTGCACACAATTTTGTAGTACATTCTCCACGACAATTAAAACGGACTGGAGGGAGTAGTTGTTATCTTCTTGATATTACTGTATTCTCTTTGTCAAAACAATTACTAGTATGTTGACGTGAGATCCATGATACTTTTGTTTTTTAACATGCATAATTTTGCTAAACAACTATTAAATTAGTTACTCAAGGATGATACATAGTAAGTGCGGAACTACATCTCCTAGATTTTATTTTATGACACTAGCTTTCAGAAATTCACGCTGCCTCCCATGTGCATATGCACCCTAGCAGCCAAAACGCCACTCCCCTAGCTTCTATACATCTACTCCATTGCATACTTGTACACGATGCAGTGCCAGGTACCCAAAGGCATTCACCTGCTATTACTCTCCAAATGACTAACAATAAATAAAGATTGGTGACCGTCACGGTATTTTTTTTTCTCAGTAACTGTTTGAAGGAGTGAACTAGTGATTCTGGTTACCAAAATATACTAGATTTCTTTGTATTTTACCGACCGAGATAATTCAAACAAAGGTAGGGCATTTACCTACTATTACCACACGGTGTTGCCAGGTCCGAGCTTATTGCAAATCATGGAATAATTGCAGAGACAGCTTAAAAAATTCAAGTGGCAGACTGAATTCAAACTTATGACATCGTGCTAACCTTGCCATTAGGAAAAAGCTCATTTTCTGTTGATATGGCAGACGGAGTCTATTTGTTCAATTTTCCAGCTGGTATCAATAGTTACCGGAAATTTTGGACAAGAAAACAACCCTGGTCACCATAGGCATCCGTATGTTTAGCTTTATTTATTGATTAAGAACAAAGAAAGAAAACAAGCTTAGCCAATAATTAAATTGTGCAATTAGTTATCACACCTTGTTCATTACTATTGTGTACTTAGTGTCTCTCTGACTCCCTTATTGACGATTAGCCCTATGCTAGGCCTTTTATATGGATCGCCTTCCAAAATAACTAAACAGCAATTAATGGAATAATCTGTAATTCTTTCGGGTATTAACACTAAAAATTGTATATGACTAAATTTAATCGGTTTTGCTGTTTCTCACATGAGTGAGAATTAAGTTAGTGCTCACTCAACTATAGTTCCGTTAATTTACATCGTGATTTGTATAGTATGTGAGTTGTAAGAGAGTTGCAATTCAAATTTTCTCCAGTTGCACATGATTGCAGTAGGTTGCAACTGAGAATTTACCAGCTGCAAATGTTTTGCACATGAGTTATAATTAAATGAAATTTTCACAGTTACACATGGTTGCATATCAATTGCATCTGCGATTTTCCCAGTTACACATGAGTTGCAACTAAAATTGTTCAATTACACATGCAACTAGATGACTTCATCTAAGTGAGAATTAACTTGGTTCTCACTCGATTGAGCCCTAGTCACTGCCATATTTAATATTGGATATGAGACATAGTGTAACTACCACCACTGGATTTTTCGCCCTTAGCTTCTGTATATACACCTACTCCCATCATACATACTAGATATTACCAAATGGCACTTATATGTGATTATGTTATCACCTACTAATATGCTCTAGATGGCTAATTATAAAATAAAGATCTTCACCATAGACACACGCATATGTTCAATATTATTAATGGTTGAAAATAAATAAGCATACTGAATAAATAAATTGTGAAATTAGTGATCAAACCTTGTGTATCGTTGACCCTATATCCTTATTAGGAGATTGTATCATAGTCTCTGTCTCATTCAGCTTAGCGACGATTAACCCTATAGTTGGCCTAGCCTGTCGATCAGCTTCCACACAACTTAAAGCTACTTCGATGCATCTCTTCACTTGATCCGAATATGAATCCAGCAGGTACACTGATGTTGCACATAGCCTTTTCATCCAGTTTGCATGTACCTATAATCACAAAACATGGTATTATATCCAAAAATATTGCGCTTTTATGGGTGAAATCTATAGTGGTGATTTCAATAAAGGCACTTACAATCTCTATGAATTCTTGGGGAGACATTTCAGCAATTCTGAAGTAGCCCATTGGTCCGGTCATTATCTTTATAATTACAACACCCAAGCTGAATACGTCGAATTTGTTTGAGATAATAGCCGCATCAATGTACTCCGGCGGGACGTAACCACTGCATGATACATCATATATAATACAAATAGCATGCATATAGTGCAAGAAAATTTTGTGGTGCAGAAAATTCAGTTTCGATGAAGTAAGCTTACTGTGTTCCTATAGCACTTTTTGTCACATGTGTTTGTTCTCCTCCGAACAGCCTGGACAAGCCAAAATCCGCGAGTTTCGGAACCATGTTCTCATCCATCAATACATTTTCTGGCTTTAAATCCAAATGGTACATTGGATATTGCAGTTCCTCATGAAGGTATTTCAAGCCTTGGCAAATCCCCCTAATTATTGCGTACCGCGTGCACCAATCATGTCCATTAAATTCATCTGAATTAAGAATTATGCATAATTTTTGCGTTAAGAACTATGTGTAACTTGCTACTTCCTAATATAGATACTGTACCATGTATCATACCGGAAAGATACTTGTCAAGGCCTCCATTATGCATATACTCGAAGCAAAGCGCTCTCTTGGTCATCTCAGCAAACACCATTTTCCCATTATACGGTAGGACTTCTCGCTTAGTTTCATGGCAATAGCCAACCAGCCTAACAACATTTTTGTGTTGGAGAGATGCAATGTTGAGATACTCCTTTTCAAATTCGTCATCACCAAGTCCTGGAATGTAATGAAGCACCTTCACAGCAATAGTCTCCCCATTTCTCTGCTCTCCCTGTTCAATAACAGAAATCCAAGGTTTCATTTTCTCCTTCGTAACACCAATATCCTCTGCTATAACATGTATAAAACAGAAAATGGTACATAGTCATGTTTGAATATGAAGTGGACATCCTCTTATATTTATGTTTGTGAATGGAAAGATAATAGTACAACAAGGCATGATCAAGTATGGAAGGTAGTAACGAACAAGCTCAATAGAGAACAAATCACTTGTGTGTATGTAGTGAAAATGAGTGTGATTGGTAACGGTAACTAAAATCTCGTACAATTCTGAATATGTGGTATGGGCCTGAAATTTTAATCAAGAATGGGTGTCCATAAGCGTCCATTGTAATTAGTAAATGCTGCCTTAATGAAACTCAAACTAACACATAAAATTGGTAGTGCAATGGATAAGAAGTTGTTTATTTTCATCTTACAATGTGTGGTATGTGGGCGCCAATCCACAAAGTGTGACGCCACAATCTAAACTATATGATACTATTGGCTAGAAACCATACATGGGTTTTAAATCATACCTTGTAAACAGTTCCATATGAACCAGCACCAACTTTCCGATCCGTAGAGAAACCATTAGTAATTTGTTCTAAGAAATGAAGCGACATAAGCTTCGGAGCGACACTTGTGTTGTCCATTGTTTTCCTTCTTCTAGTAGGAAAATGAACAGGAAACTGTTACACGTCTAGGTTTTACAGGTAGAATACTAGGATAGAGTTTCGTTAACAGATTTTCCACAATTTGACCTCGACATAAATCCGAGAGTTTCACTAGAACTAAACACCAAATACAACATAAGGACCCGTGTAAGAGAGATTAGGCACATGAATTTCATGGCGATTCCACAACAAACAATTCACTTCATGCAGAAATGTGCAGAAAAAAAAAAGATTGCAAACGGGCCCAAAAGAGGAAGATTTTAATCATTTCGTAATATCAATTGCTGAGATGCAAAAGCTCGCACGGATTTAAATAATAGCCTAACTGCACGCAAGAGGACAGGAGATCTATAGTGGCTTCTTTTGTTAATTCAGACTGATGATTGCTCGCTAATTCGTTGATTGGAAACCATTAATTCGTTGATTGGAAACCAAAAACGCAAAAGATAAAAAATAGAACAGCCTGTGTTGTGTAAACTGCTGCTTTCATTGTTGTGTTGATCTTTATGTCTTGTACTGTTTCCTATAATTTAGCAAGGTCGAGCGGCAGTACCTGATATCGATGTGGAGCAGAGAAGACAAGAGAAGCACTCCTGGCTGCCACTTTATAGCTCTGTAGATATCTGAAGCAAACAAAGCAGAGCTGCCTGTGAAGGAAGCAAGCAGCGGTGGACTTCACTGAAAGGAACAGAGGAGAATCGGAAGAGCACGAACCTGGATGCGTAGTTGCTGAAGCTGAATCTGAAGCGGAATGAGCTGTTACCTAGCTCGGCCTGTTTATATCTGCCGTTGACCTGCAGGCCAAATCAGATGAAAGAGCCCAGTAGGCCGCCGCAGGGGATTGGGGAATTGGATGAGAAGTTCGAGGATAGAAGAGAAGCTCTTCTAGATGAGTCCAAGTGGAGAGGAGAGAGATGGATTTTTTATTCTTTAAAATCAATTTGGCATAAGCTCTGCTAGATGAGTCCACGCCGAGATTTTTGACTCCCGGTTACTGCGTCCACTGTTTTAAAAAAACGGAAGTCAGATTTATGAGTTTCAAAAAAGTCAGAAAAAATCCGGATGTGCCCAACTATGTATGCCACTGACGTGTAAAACATTAATTTCAAATACTTTGTACTCTGAACTACACAAAAATAAAAACTCTAAAATTTATCAGAATTTAATATTTTTATTAGCCTGTAATACAAAGTATTTTTTATTAATATTTTGTACGGGATTATATAGTTGGTACATCCAGATTTTTATCAAGATATGATCTATGCCTAAACGGTGATGCAACTTTTTTTGGTCATTTCCCAAACTCTTAACTTTGGTGTTGTAAATATATGTCACCAATAGCACTCCCTAAAAATACAGTTCGTTGCCACGGGCAGCCCAACTGTCGTACTGAACTTTACTCCCCCCCCCCCCCCCCCCCCCTCCCACCGCCAAGCCACCCATCGCCGTCGTAGGTGACCAACCCCTTGGTGCGGCCGGCCCTAGCACTGCGCCCCACCCCCTCCTCCCCCCTATATAAAGGAGGGGAGGGGCACCTTTCCCTCCCACGCATTGAGTTATGAAGTTGTCCCTCCCCTTATTAACTAGAACTTGATCTACGGGGTTTTTGAGGTGTCCTCTCCCTTTGGATATTGATCTAATTTCTCTCTCCCCCATGTGTTGTGAGCTAAAACATACTTGTTCCGGTAGATACTTAATCCTGGACGACAAAATTCTGTCGAACTGGAGAAGACGGACGCGTGCGAACTCTCAGAGGGATCGTACCTTTGATCCTGTTCGAGTCGACGCTGACGTCGGAACGCTGACAGGATGGAGCGGAGAATCGGTGACATCCTCACCGCTAGGCTTAGCCGTGACGATCTTCATCAAGCTTAATCGACATCTACTTCCGCTACATGTTGTCGGTATGATTACTAGATCATCACTCGCTTGTATCTCCATAGATAGATCTTGGGTGTTACGTAGTATGGCGAAATTTTTGTTTTCATCACATAACCCAACACTAAGGTGTGTTCTGTAAAATGATTGGTCTTAGTCTGTAAAGTTCTCTGCACAAGTCTCCGGAATTTGAACGACTGTGATAGTTCTGGGTGCCATGACAGACGTGACCACGCAGGGGCCAGTGACCATGCTCGTGTCGCCTTGTGGGCGCTCCATGGCGATCACGGCACCGGCGGGGTGTCCGGTGGCTAGGGCGGCCAACTTATTGGCTGTTAGGGACGACTCGTAGAGAGGGCCACATCGTGAGCTCCGTGAGCTCGGACCCGCCAATGGCGACCTAGAGCCCAACGTCCAAATCCTCCTCCTCGGGTGCTGGCATGGGCGCCACCACGCCCTAGGACGCCGAGCAATCGGCAGCTCCTCTTTCTCATCCTTATTCTAGGACTCATCATGCTCCGCCTGAAACTAGCGGACCCAGAGGTCGTATTCGAAGGGGTAGGCGTGGGTCCTCCCGTAGATCCGGCAGGAGGAACGCGTGCTGTCGCCTTATCTCGCGGCGGTGCGCTAGCCCCGAAGTAGGCACCAGGGCACCGGGAGGTGCATGTCATGCCACGGCACGGCCTTGCGAGGTCCCAATACATTCGGCCAACCTCAGTGGACACCCGTGCCCAATCTTGAAGCAGTGCGGCGGCCGTCGGAGGATGACCTGGGCTCGTGGTCATTGTGTCCTCCTTTCCGCCACCATCCCATTCTTGCCGGAGACGGGGATGGGGCTGCTAGGATTTCGGCACGAGCTAGCTAGGGATAGGTGGACGCTAGCTAGTGTTTTGGTCGGTGGAAGTGGTGAGTGGGGACATTCCGGACGGCCTGTTTGGATGGAAGCCCGGGCTGCCAAGCCAAAAAAAAAAATGGCGGTTGACCATGGGCATTAATTGTTTGGATTGGAGCCCATCATTGACGTGCAAACGCTATCTTCAGCTCTCTAGTACAATTTCACGCCAATGAGTTGGCCAGACGTGGGCGGCCGAAAGCCACGCCAATATTTTGGTTAGCCCGTGCTTTGGCGAGGCCAAAGCAAAATCTAAATACACCTTCGACCGTGGCCACGTTTCCATCCCAAAGTTGGACCCGGAATGGGACCTGGCGGCGCCCTGCCATCTGTCCGTGCGCACGTCCAAACCAAAATGGGGTGTCAGTTGGAGTTGCCCTAAATCATGTGTACCTGCCGCCTAGGAGGGGGCCGAACGGGGAGTCCGGTTCGATTTGGGCCAACAGCGAGGAAATTTTGACAAAAGAGACCACCTCGCAAAGTGAATTGTCAAAAAGGACCACCTCCGAAAATTATTGTCAAAAAGGACCACCTACACCGTGGCGGCAGGCGTGCCAGGCGACACGTGTCGCCTGCCGCCACCGCCGGAGGCGGCAGGGCCTGCCGCCACGGGCCACGGCGGCACGTATGCGTGCATGCATGTACACGAACAAATCGTTCAGTGTATGAACAGTAGCCCGTTTTGAAAAAAATTTAAACATCTCGAAAAATTCGAAAAAAAATACCTGCATGTAGCTAACTCTATGCCGTACGATCGTGCGAAAATTTCACTGCAAAATACCTCGTATTTTGGGCTCAGCAAAAAAGACAAATTTAACAAATTTAAGGATTAGATTCAAAATAGGCTACTGTTCATGCGCGGGAAGCCAGCATGCATGCACCGTGGCCCGTGGCGGCAGGCCCTGCCGCCTCCGGCGGTGGCGGCAGGCGACACGTGTCGCCTGGCACGCCTGCCGCCACGGTGCAGGTGGTCCTTTTTGACAATAATTTTTGGAGGTGGTCCTTTCTGACAATTCACTTTGCGAGGTGGTCTCTTTTGTCAAAATTTCAACAGCGAGCGGCACTCCGCGACCGCCTATATAAATACCCCTTCTCCGCCCCTGCCCGTCCGTATATAACCACCCAGATTTGGAATTCCTCTCTCGGCTCTTCTTGCTCCATCCCCAGCACCGCCGTCCCAGATCACCGCCGGCGCGGTACGAGTCTGCCTCCCCGCGCTGCGCGTCATTGGTTTTCAGCGGGGTGTTTTATTTCCTTTGAGTTATATACTGATTGGATGAGCCGAACGGGGTTAAGTTGCTTGACGGAGAAAGTTTGGGTCTCTGGTTTGTGGCGAAATCCGTGTGTGTGTTTGGGGCGCTTATGCATGTCGCAGAGGATTCAGGAGTCAGGGAGTTGAGTTGCTTGATGAAAACAATTTCGTTATCTAATTTGTGTCGCGAGTTCACAACCTATTGGGGGAAGATCCGTGTGCTTGCGTTGCGTCTGAAATTATGGTTTCTTGTTTTGTCAATGATCAGGGAGCAGGGTTTAGGGATGGTGGCCTTGGAGATCTACCGGCAATCCGTCATGGGCATGGGGCTCACTGAGGCGCTGGACGAGATGGTCTCCGACGGCAGGATCGACCCTGGCCTCGCCATGCGCGTCCTCCTGCAGTTCGACGAGGTGAGTTCCTTCCGCCTGCCTTCTAACTGACGCGGGCTATAAACACTCCGGGACACTTCATGTTTTGACCTGGAGTGCATGCATGGTGTTCTTGTTGTTCTAGTCCATGAGCGCCGCGCTGGAGCAACAGGTGACGAGCAGGGCCTTCTTCAAGGTACCACCACACACATCTCTCTTTCTTAATTTCCGCGTGGCGTATCTCTTATACTGTTGCTACTGATGGTTTGATAAACTCGATCTGGAGGTTTCAAGGGAATGCTGAGATACATTCCCTTGTTCTGTTATCGATCTCTCGTTGGCAATGGCAGCAACATATGCCGCTTTCTCACGTTCTTTTACTAATGGTTTGGTTAGCCCTAGAGGTTTCAAGGGAATGCTGAACTGCATTCTTGTCAGTTCAGTGGGCTCTGATGCCAATTGAGTTGTTGTACACTGCTACCGCTTGTTCCTTGTCTTCTACCTGATGCTATGATGATTCATTACAACATATCTGCTTACAAACTAAATTACTTGCCATGTAAGTTTAAAGGCGGATCTCTGCAAATTAAGTGACTTCAGGTTTCCTTTCCCTGAATTTTTTGAACTGCAGTAACCATACATTAAGTGATGTTAATTTTACTAGTTCAAATGTAAAGTTCCTGCAACATGATCGGCATGCAAGGATGTGGACTGCCTCTTATATATGTTCCTAACTTATATATGGATAATTATTAGTTTTTGCTAACCTGACTCACGCACACAATATTTCGAAACAGTTCTCCCTAGTATTTCAGTCAACACTCAGAATATTATCACCCTCTACCAGAACTTCCTCCTATGCTTCAGCTGCTTGTTTTGTGTTTACCACGTTTTTTACTATGCATTTTACCTACCAGCTAAATCTGCCGTCCTTATTGCAACCTGTAATCATCTTTCCATGCTTCCACTGACTATTGGTTTTCTTCTTTTCTTTGGCAGGGCAATCTGCGCACATACAACTACTGCGACAACGTCTGGACTTTCGACCTGAGAGGCGTGACGTTCAAGAACGAGGAGTTTTCACAGAATATCCGCAGGGTGAAGATCGTTGCGTGTGATTCCAGTTTGACCAAGCCTAAGGAGTAACTCGCCAGATTGAAGGCCAGTCCTTTTAAGGGCAATTTATCTTCGTGGTAGACGGGTCTCCACCCAAACCAAACAGTCACGTCAATATCACTTGTATGTAATGATGATCTCACGAGCATCTAGCTAAGACAGCCTCCCACTGTGGACGCAGAAGAGTTATTATCTAGGCTATATCGCGTATGGAACGGTGTTTTCGCTCTTTTTTCTGTCGACTATACGACCTGGTTGATGACTGAAACTATAAGAGTAGAATTTGACGTGCTTGCGGTACTGAATCTCTGTGACAGTGAATTTAAGCGCTCATCCTCTGTTTTGAGTATGGTCCTCTCCATTCTGATTCTGATAAGATTAAGACCGGTTGACGTCGACCGCCGGGCGGTATGCCAGCGTCTTCCCAAAACATGTCTACCAACCTCCCCTCCCCACCACCCCCCCCCCCCCCCCCCCCCCCCCCCCCACACACACCAAAAAATTGTACAATATGAAATGCCTGAAGAAAAGAAACTGCCGGCGACCACAAGGCGTGGAGGATTCAGTCTTGGCCGGAGAGCAGCACCCGCAGAGATCGCAAGTGGAATCGGGCCCATGATACCAGGGGCAAGGCAAGATTTTCCTCTTTGACCTTTAAACAAGGTAAGCTGCGCTAAAAGGTAAGCACTCGGTTGGAAAAAAAGGTTAAACAGGTATATCCATCTTCTTTATCGTTTCCTTCTGATGGGTGTCTCCGCTCATCTACACCTCCAGATCGCCTGAATTACGGGACTAGCGCCAGGAAGAAATCATTTGCCTAGGTATACCGTCGCAGATGATGCGGCGACTTCTGCGGGATCGGCAGTGGCGGGGTTTGCCATGGTCTACCTCTTTGGAGGCACTGTTTGGAGCTCATATATTCTAGACAGGTCTCGGAGGCGTGATGACGGGTCACCGCAAAAACTCGGCTGGAAAAGTCGTTTGCTCTGTGTGGGGGGCCGGGGGGGGGGGGGGGGGGGGGGGATCCTGAATCTGGGTCTCCCGAATCGGACGATGGTCATGTCTGGCGTCGCATCTGCTCATAGGGGCATCGTTTTTGGAGCAACTGCTTGCTGGAGAGGCCGTATGGTGGAGTGGAGTCGTATCTACGGCATCAAAGACGGTGGATCTTGGCTGCTTGGTGCAGCAGAGTCATGGTGGCGGATGCGTGATGGTGGACGCGTGTGGGATGGTGGCGATGTATGTCGTCATGCTAGCTTTGACAGCATGCCTGACAAGGTCAATGCGAGGCAGCGGCTATTGAGTATGCGTAGCTGGTTTGTGCTGAGATATTGCTGGACCAGTTTTGGTCCCAGTTAGCCATTGGGCGGCTTCGTTGAGGCCTTCAAATTTGGATGGTGTGCGTTGGTTTGTGAGGTATGACACATGGCTCCGATCAGGTCCACCCCTTCATCAAACTTGTATGTGTGACGACAATTTTCTCGAGAAGGTAGCTTCTGATTGATTGTTGTATTTCTTTGTAAAGCTTTGTGGTTTCTTTTTTATTGATAAAACAATTGTGTGCACCACTCTGATGCAGATGCTCGAGGTTCACCCCATTTTGAAAATACTCGAGGTTCACCATCCATTTTGAAAATATGGTAAAAATGGGTACTACAGGTTATATGACCAATCGGTCTCGGTTCAGCAGGTGGTAGGCTTCCGCAACAGGGAAAGCATAATTCAGAAACGGACAACATTGTACACCTCGTCCCCGCACAATGACCAGGAAACCTTGTTCTCTACCGAATCACTATGGGGGACTACAGGAAGCAACACAATAATGCGGGGACAACAAAAGCTGAAATTTCGTAGGAACCACCATCATCATATCTCCCATTACGGAGAACAATGAGAGGAAACACTGGTACAAATAGCCTAGTAATGACGAGTTATTTTGGCCTTGACAGTGTATTGCACACACCACTGCTAAGTGTGTAACGAGTGGCATGCAGTGAAGACACCATCAGTTGAGTTAGCTAGTTGTGGCGTGCCGAGTACACGCCCCTAGTACGACTTAGCAATTCAAGCTCTAGATAGATGAACCAGTCGAGTTTTTGAGTGAAAAAATCAATAATTAAATTGTTTCAAAAAAAAAGAAAAAATCAACAATTACTTACATGACAATGCAGCTACCCTCACTTCCCAGGCACATAAAATTCAGAACATAGGTTTGGAGTGAGTTGCTTTAATTTTGGGCCGGTCCGATTTGATTTTATTTGTTTTGAACATAGGACACTCACGATTTTTTACAAGCCCTAGGAAGGAAGAAAATTGAAATACGTATTCACTCCGTTTCATAATTCTTATCATTATTTTAGCTCAAATTTAAACTAAAACTATGAAGCGGAGGGAGTAGAAAGGAACAAAAACTGCTTCGATGCATTTTTCCGACCTACCAATGATAACGGTTTGTACATCAGACAGATAAACAAGGAGTGTTTCTACATTATCTTTTTTATTTCTGATGGACAAATACATAAAAACTACTCTCGTTTTTTATGTATGCAACAGCTAGCAGCTAATGCATATCAAGTCCCCGTTCATATGAAGCTCTCATCTTAATTTTCACATATTTATGAAGACTTGATCGGCATATGAAGTCTTCTTTCTCGGTATGTCACATGGACTTTGATACCATTGGCAGGATGGTTACCATAATTTATGCAACATCACACCTGACGCTCGGTTAGGCTCCAGTTGACACTCGAATATATATTTGGGCAAACACGTTTAAACCATCATATTCAAGTGTCAAGTGGAGCATTATGATCCTAACTAGCTGCTGTTCGTACCAGAGTGGCATCATCAACTCATCCGTTTCCTCATGATTAGCAGCCCAAGCATGTGGTCTGTCAATTTCATACAACTAGACATACATACATACATACATACCAGCCCAATAGCTTACAGAGCGTGACAGTTTAGTATCTTGTCTTTTCCCAACACACTTAGGACTTGTTTACCTCTAGTGTATTTCATCCCAAGAGGATTGGGGATGGGAGAGGATTTGGTGAATTTTTTCTTTCATCCAATCCCTCTAAATCCCCCACAAATACTATTCCAGCACAATACACTAGCATGGACTAGAGTTTTCAATTTAGACAAGAATGAGATGGTTGGTAGGTGATATTTGAGGATTATCCCTTCTAAAACCGGAGTAGTAAACCGAGATAATCCCCGCACTTCCCGTACGATACACTCCAAATAACTAGAGGTAAATAAGTCCTTAATCTTCATCGTACCCATATATAACCCATAGGTGTGTACACTTGCTCAAGTCAAGCATGTGGAGAAATAAAAAAAATGAGTGTGCAGCTTAAATCTGAAGACTCGACCGGCATACCATGTGGTCCTTCCTAATACTCACTCCGTTCCCACATGTAAAGTGTTTTAGTTGTTACACATGTTGTCCATATTCATAATAAAATGAATGAACATATACATGAAATATGTATAGATACATTTATATACATATTAATTGAACAAATGTTAAAACATCTTATATTTAGAAACGGAGAGAGTAGATAAATAATGTCATCACTTGGATTTTGATTCCATTTGCAGGTTGGCTACTCAAATCAATAGAGCGTCTCTCAAGGGCACAAGCAACTGGCAATGTATATTCTTTAGCTGTTAGTCATACCCCCTCAAGGTACATACACCATGATAGCAGGACAGATCACGTCTTGTCTGTTCAACACACTTGATCAATAAAACATGTCTTATTATAGCCGAAGTCTAGCAATTATCACGTCGTGTCTGCCGAACATGCGACACTAAGCCTGTAATATTTGTCAACCGAAACTAACGGAGAAATGAATAAACAAACAAGTGCAATTTGGACTTCCCCAAATTCTAGTACTAAGCTGGTATGATCACGGGAGGCAGCTGCATAACCATGCTTTATATATAATCTCACTCATACAAAATATTTGACGAATCAAAAGAGTAACGATCGTGATCAACCGACCAACTAACCTTTTCTTTCCTTTTAGGCCCGCTTGGATACACGGTAATTGTACACAGTTGGTTAAAATACCGGTCAAACAGCTGGAAATGAAACGGACCATCGGAGGTCCGTATCTACCCCTGTTTTGGGCTAATATACGCCCAACCAAGAGCGGCCTACGGGTGACCGATCAAACAACTTGACTAGAGAAAACCGCGTGCATGTAGGCGTCTACTTGTCAGCGTCGCCGCGAGCAGGTACGCCAGCGTGGATGCCACCACAGCCGGCGCCGGCATCCGGTGCCGATGCTGGGTTCGAGGATGGCACAATGATTTCCTGCTGCGCTGATGCGTTGGAGGTGAGGAAGAGGATGGACATGGCGGCCACGATCAACACGGCGGCGGCGGCGAGGCGGGGAGCCATCAAGTGTAGAACGACGACCTTGATCGGTTGCTTTGTGAGAGGAAGAAAGGGAGATGGATGGATTGATCTATGGTGTGGCGTCCGGTTATATAAAGGGAGAGCAACCAAATGACACATGCTGTCCGTTCTAGACTCTAGCTGGCATTCGAATTGACTTAAAGACACAGTCTGAAGTTGGTTAGACTTGGTCATGTTTGGTTTTCATTCAGCAATCTCTTACTTACCTACACATTCTGAAGCTGGTTCTCCATCATTCAGTACAAAAACTGTGGCAAGAAAAAGAAAAAGAGCACTGGCGGAAACATGTAAGGATTCATAGAGTCCTCGAAATGCAAAATCCATGCTCACAGTGCGGTAAGGACTGATATTTTCACCACGCTCTACAATCACTTGTTCGCTGTTTATTTTTGCGTTTATATTTATTCTCCACACCATACTTTAATTCTTTGTATTCAGCAAGCCGGGCAATCTTCATGTTTTGTTGGGGCAAAGTACTTTGATTGTGTTGTGTACAGGTCCGCGTTGATCGACAAGCACCAGAGTAGATTGACACCATGTTGAAACTCTTCCACCTCCTACTGGTTCGATAACCTTGGTAAATTTTAAGGGAAAATTGTTGTTGCACTACTTCATACCTTCATCTTGTGATCTCCCAACGAGCGTCTGTTTTCACGTCATCAGCGTCCTACGGGAGCGGAGCACAGGTGGCGACGACCTTACTGCTCCAGCCATCTCCGGTTATGATTGATATTGATGATCCTGAAGGTTGTCTTGCTTGTGGTTGAGGATCGTGGAGGTTTCTCTAGGGGGAGGATGATGATGTGCGAGCGGGTATGGCATCTGGTCAGTTCATCTAAAGATCCATGTGATCAGGTTTGGCTCGACCCGACCGAGGTCTGACCGACACAGGCTAAACCAGCACCATTGTTAAACCGGCTCGGCTCGCCTCAACAACTGACTAGAGTGGGACCAGCGGTCAGGATAGGATAAAATATAAAAAGGGTAAAAGGTGGAAGAATCTTTTGTTAAATGGGGTAGTTTTGATGAATTTCTATTAAATTGGGAAAAAAGTGGCACGAAGTTAATCTCCGGGGGTAAAAAGTGGGATTCACTCTTCTTTTTTCTTTGAGTGTTGAACTCATGTGGTTTTGAGTTTAATAAAGTGCATCAGTGCATGTTATCAACATAAAACCATAACAAGATTTCATAAAATAAATATTGCTTCGTGGATTGTAGACTGTTTTTTTTTTTGTGTTACTATAAATACGATTACTTTTTTCATAACTTTTTAGTAATGCAGTAGAATAGCATGCTATGCGCTGTGGTCCATGGGTGTCGACCCTGAAGGAGTGATCTCACCGAAACCTGATAAATGTATCTTTTTGTTCTCTAGCGTGCAGATATATATATGTTGCAAAGCTGATAATTGCATTTGATGTCCACGCTAGCTGTACACATCCAGCCAAGAGTCCTGGCCGGTCGCATACATCAAAAGTGGAAAGGGAAACGGTACCGTTCGGATTGGTGCAACAATCCGAACGGTACCATTCGGATTGCAAGAGATGGTGCGGCCTTGTCGTCGACCACTCCTTCCTGCGCCGCTGCTGGCCGGAGGATTCCTTTGTCGGCCTCTTCATCAAGCAACAACTTGGTAATCAGGGATCCAAATTGCTCGTCCCGACGCCTCAGTCGCCGTTGGGACGTGGGCGTCGTTCCCTTAAGTCCTTGTTGCGTGGCTCCTCACACCGATTGTACCGCGCCGTGCCGCTCATCTCGCGCAAGAGGAATGGTGGATCATCCATCTGGCCGTGTGCAACCTGCTCGTCGGCACATGGAAGCTTCTCCCTCCTCTTAGATGCTTCTCCTTCTGCGCCAATGCTTACGAGCACAATGGCTGTGCCCTTCTAACCGACACGGACTGTCGCTCCGGCGAAGACGAGCAGCCGAGCAACTCCTCATTCTTCAAAGTGGTAATAATTGCCCGCTCCGACCATAGTGACCTAAGTTTAAAGTTTGATCTGCACACATTCTCGTCTGACGAAGCAAGTTGGAGTACCCGTACGGATCAGGACTTTGACGGCCCTGTGGTAGCCCGATGTTATGGATCTTTCTGTCAAAGCGACGCCATTGTGTGCCACGGGACTGCACATTGGCTTTTACGTAACTTGTGCATGCGGTGTTTCTATGTTGTTAGCCTAAAGGGATAAGAGCAGCCATGTCTTAGCCTGACAACCAACGACACCCTCTCGGTACTACGTATGCAAAATACAGGTTCACAACTAGAGATATGGACACATCAACTGAGTTCGGATGCTGCTCCAGAATGGCTGTGCAAGCAGACGATCGAACTATTGCAACCAGAGGAGGTGACTCGAGGAAGCGGGCCATACATTTTAGGAGAAAAGCGTGGGACATTGCTTGTCAACAACGGACAGCGGTGTGTGTACACCGCTGACCTCGAATCAGGGACTGTGGAGGAGGTGGCGGACTGGCCACGCATACGCCCCGTCACCAATCAGGATGTCGTGCCCTTGGGGATAGATTGGCCGATGTTCTTTGTTTCTCGTCTTGGCACTACCAGGTATATAGCTAGCTAGACATTCGGATGTACATGTTTCTTGTTTTTTGTTTGCAGAATCACTGAATTGCGAGTAAGCTAGGGTTGGTTAAGTGTTGATTTTACTACTCATGGTGTCACAGCACTGTTGGTCATTTAGCTTGCTCATGCATTTAAATTATATTTTCGTTAGGGACTCCATGCTTCCCCTCTCATCTCCTAGCGGTAAGGTGGCTCCAAGGACGAGAAGGAGACGGCGAGGAAGATCGAGGTGCCAGGCAAAGACGTGGCAGCGGCTGTGGGGATGCGAAATGACATAGGTGCAGAGGCGGGCAGAGCACTCGCTACCTAGCTTTGTTATGACTTATTTTTATCCATACGAAAATACATTAAAAGTAGGGTACCCGTGTTGGTTGTATATTGGCTTCAAAAGAAATAATATTATTGCTAGGTTCCCCGTATTTCTCCTTTTCTTGCAATGAGGTATAAGCATGTTGGGTTGTATATATACTGGCTCCAATGAGAAATCGATCATGTCGTTATGTGCATTTTGTGTACTGAAAATAATGAGGATGATGTTATCTAAAAGTTTATATGAACCGGAAATAACTTTTTGCAGCACAGATACGTCTTTAGTGATTATTTATCACTGTTACATCATTTTTTCACGAAATTATCACGGTTACATCATTAAAAATACATTCCTCACTGATACCCCCATGCACAAGAAGTTAACTCTGATTTTGTGCCGTTTAACACTGTAAGCTGGTTTGGACAGTTTGAGATCAAATAACACTACTTCAGATTGGATGTACACTAAAACCATCGAGGTAAACTGTCTTCAAATAAAAATGTACTTATACATGGTAAGAAAGTAGTACATAGCAATAAGATTATGCCTCATGTCGCACACACTGAAACCGGGACAATGGATGCCGGTACACTGACCTTGGGGATATCTCGTTATCTATGAGGATGCTATTGTTGAGTGCCCATGACACATTACCCAGATCAGGCTTCTGGAGATTCTCTTTTAATTAGCAACAAATTCATAGTGGTGTGACGTGATAGATGAATAAAAAATCCATCAATTTCTTGGCTCCATCCTGTAAGATGTTAGGCTTTTCTTCTTTTAATAAAAGAAAATTGATAGCGCTTATTATGAATGAATAAAGCGGTACTTATTATTGTCAGAAAGAAAAACTATAGCCAAGACTCACGCATAAGAGTAGTGAATATGAAGACATATATGTATTCACGGAATGAACACATATAGTCCAACAAAGGCATCGCAGACGACTAGGTGAGTGCACGTGAGTAGCTACATCGGTTAGCCAAACTCGTTCATGCATGCATAGCTAAATCTATACTTATTAGTCTTGGCGCTTGCACTCTGAATTCCCATGCAGGAACATTTGGACGTCTAGGATGCAGCTGATGATACCAATGGCTAGGCCGAGAATCCCCAAGATGAGGCCGACGGTAGCCAGGGCTTGGACGGTGATGCTCGCATTGATGGAGCAGCGGCGGAAGAGGACCACCGGGACGATGGTCACAGCGAAGATCGCCTAGGTTATGCATGCCATGGAGCACAAAGTCCTGAACTCGCTCTTCTCGTCGGCCTCCGCCGTCGCGACGATGCCGCTGTCATCGGCCATGAGTATATCTATCTCCCGCGGGGGCGTGGCCGGTTACTGAACGTACCAGCGCGTCGGATCATTTTTTGGTTCGGTTTTGCTAATTCTCAATCGAATGAGAATTAGCTTAGTTCTCATTCGTACGACGTCATTAATTGCAAGTGGACTTGCAATGTCTTCGGACCACTTAATTTGCTTCATGATTCGTGCATCAGTTGCAAGTACTTGCAACTGGGATTTGATGACGTCATGTGAATGAGAATTAAGTTAATTCCCATTCGACTGAGTTGTAAGTGGAGTTGCAACTGCTCTGGAGTTGCAACTGCTCTGGACCGTTTGATTTACTTCGTGATTTGTGTTAATCATGAGTTGCAACTTGACTTGCAACTGGGATTGATGATGTCACGTGAATGAAGCTAAGCTAATTCTCATTCCGATTGAGCCCTGGATAGATAGACCATTTTTGGTTTGGGTTTAATTAGGGAACTCGTACATACATGGTGTGGAACCCCTATTTGTGTATCAAGAAAAAAATTCGTGTACAGAGCAGACTCATGCCACCGCCGGCCGCAAGATGGAACCATATTTTCTTTTGTTTCTCCGGCGAAAAAGGATCTCGCGAAGAAGAGCTGCAGCTGCCTCCTTTAGATACGATTCAGATTCAACCAAACAAATTTAATTTATCTAAAAAAAAATAAGTTACTATCTAATGTATGTACCTCAATACTAATGCATAAATACATGTAAACTAGGAAAGAAACCTCCGACCCGGCCAAAACAAGGAAAGAAACCTGGAAAGAAAAGGAAATCAATCAAGATCATCAAAACTAGTAATCGCGTGCGCACAGATCGGTGAAGAAACATGGAGGCGTCTCTTCCGGACGACGTGATCCTTGAGATCCTCGCACGCGTCAGGGACGCGGCCACCCTCTTCCGCAGCGCCACGGCATGCAAGAGGTGGAGCCGCATCGTCGCCGACCGCTCCGTCGCCCCCGGCCGCGTGCTCGCTGGCTTCTTTGCTCAGCAACGGCCCAGTGGAAGGCTCCCCACACGCGTGGTTCACCCCGGCGCCGTTGGGGCCTCGTCACGGCGCGCTCAGATCCTTAATCCCTGGGGTTGCGGCCAGCCTATTTGACTACGCGCTGCCGCTCGCCTCCCGCCACGGCCTTCTTCTCCTGCGGCTCAACCACCACGGCGTCCTTCTGGCCGTGTGCAACCCTCTCGCCGGCACGTTCCGTGAGCTCCCACCTCTGGTGTCTTCTCCAGGAATCAATGGCTTCTACGACATGACTGGATATGCCGTGCTCACGGCCGAGGACAACATCCATGGACGGCAGGAGCAGTCTACCTTCTTCAAGGTGATAATCGTTACCCTCCGAAACAAGCACATGGACTACGTTATCCACACCTTCTCGTCGGCAGCAGGACGATGGCACTCCCACTCCGGCAGTCTGGACACTCGTGTCCGTGCAACGCTCAAGCAGCCCAACGCCGTGGTGTGCGGCGGCACCGCGCACTGGCTCTTCCGCGGTGTGTCCGGAGGAAGCTACACCCTTGGTGTGACCGTCGACACCAGCCAAGTAGTCTCCTTTTCGAACATGCTAAGCTTAGATCTAGATGACCATACTTACGACGAACCATACCTTACGGTCGACGCACAGGCCGGCGGTCTCGCGTTGCTCTGCCTAGAAAAGGATGGTCGACGGCTACATATCTGGACGTCAGACGACCACACTTCGATTCTCTGGCACACGGGAGGGACTCGTAGGTTATACAGGTGTTTGGGAGAGAATAATGGCACCATGCTCCTCATTGACAGCCTTGGGTGTGTCTACGTTTCTGATGTAATGACAGGGGCTATGCAGGAGGTGACGAAATGGCCATGCAGTCACCGCCTCAACCGTGAAAATACCGTGCTCTTCGACATGGATTGGCCGGAGTTCTTGGCTTCGCGGCTCCGTGCAGCTACTAGGCGACATTTTTCAGGCTTTCTCTAGCACTGTTGGCTTCAGCTTTGGATGGATGGGTGAATTAATCCTAAACATATTGTGGGCTCTATCGGCATAAAGAGATTCGACGTCTGCATGTTGATCATTTGAGTTTCATGAGGCTGTTCAAGTATTCCTTAGTGTTCTGTGTCTTCTTCCTCGTTAAGATTCATCAGTTATAATTTATTTTGTTTCTTCTATGTTCATGTTTTCGAATTATCTATTCTTATAACTTCTTAAAATTTAAATCAGAATAAGAACATGTGCCGGACTATGAAGACCCTTTTCAAAATAAAAGTGCAGGATTATGCAGATTTTATATTTAGCCGCCAGGAAACCAAGCTGCAATTGTTCCATCCACCACCGACCATGATGTCTCTTACCTCTTGTATGGCTGTCCTACCTTCTTCACATGCATCCCATAGCGATGATCGACCAAGAAAAAATCGATTCCAATCATCCGACCGATTGAACGAATAGATCGTCCAGTGCGTCTCACCCACAATAATGACGTAATGTGATGCACTTGCAGTTTTCGGTGAGAGAAAAAAAATGATTTCAAACGATCTGCCCAAAAGAGAGCAAAAGAAATCACCAATGGCACAGTAGACTCCAGTTTTTTGGTAACAAAACTGATACAGTTTATATCAATATCCAATCACCAGTGGCGCAGTAGACTCCAGTTTTTTGCAACAAAACTGATACAGTTTATATCAATATCCAACACCAGTGGCACACATATAATAGACAAAAACACAAGCACCTTGCATGTAACAAATCTGGTAAAACATACCATCAAGTGTGCCAGGCAAAAAAACATAACAGGAAACAAAATGATGTGCACTATCGTTAGGTTCTGAGATTCTAGAAAGACGGTATCATTATACCAGCACAAAAATCTGAACTTTGAACTGTTCCTAACTGAAGTTGCGGAACAAATAAGACAAGTGTTCCAGTTGTTTTCTAGAATCTAAAGTGATACATTTCGGTCGTATAAAGGATATATAAAAGTATCAAGATGCCCATGTGATAAACATTCCACGGATAATGTTAGCACATAGGATGGCTTCGGCATCTTCCGAGGAGCATATCTACATATCTATCATTTTACTTTCTGTTACCAATCTCTCCAACGCGCCAAACTCCGTCGAGAAATCAGTGCGCCCGACTTCACCCGCAGAACGCCAAACTATGTCGAGAAATCAGCCATAGTCTTCCACATGGTTTTCTTTTGGTTGTGCGGCAGATCCGTCTCACCAAGCAAACCCTGCAGATAAATGAACGGAAGCAGCCGTTAGTTGGGTCCCTTTGCAAGCGGTCGCACGATATTTATTATTCAGGCTTGTGAAAAGTAGACTGAGAAACAGGAAAGGCATCAAGTTCTTTTCGAGAAATGGAAAAGATGATAGGTTGAGAATCCTATGCAAAGGAAAGGCACGACGATAGCTTTTCGCTGAGAGGAAACATCGTACACATATATATAATGTAATAGTATCAGCATCTATACACCAGGCCAGAGTGTCTTGTTATTCACCATTAACCAAACGTGGTAAATATATAGGTGATGTTATCATGCCAGCATATAATAAAGATTGCTTGTGTCAAAATAACCCAATGCTTCGTATAAAAAAGAAGAGAACGAGAAACTGGAAAAGGGACTAACCTTACGTCCATGATAAGTAAGAACCCTAGCTAGCCAGAATACTTACAAGATAACGGTGGAGTCATTCAACGCCTAACAAGTTTGAACGAAGAAGCAAAAAAAGAACACAGAAGATTCGCTCAAATTTGTCAAAAGTGGAGAATGCAATGCCCACTTGCCCAGAATAAGCATCCTTATTGTCCTATAAAAGAGGAGAAGAACACATCACCGCTACAACCCAATTCCTACCCTTCCAGCATTTCCTCGTACCGCTAAGCAAGGAGCCACGACCAATGTCTCACACTCGCCTACTCTATTTCCATGCCCACCAAAACAATGCCAATTTTCAGGAGAACCACCATACCAGTGCTATGAAGAAAGAAGCAGCAGTAGGAACAACCCAGCTCCAAGCCCACCAAAAGCGTGTCAAGTTTCAGGATAACCATGCCAATGTTATCAAGAAAGACGACGTGAATCAGGATGTGGATACGGTGGCTTCAGACTTCATCAAGCGTAAGCACATGTCTTGGGGCCTACAGAAGAGCACCACCATGTATCCCGCTTCTTAAAAGCACCAAGGTTCCTAAGTGATGGTATTATCTGTTCATGGCCTCATGCTTTGTCCAGTATGAAACTTCAAATAAGGGGAGCTGCTTGGAGGATATCTGGATATCCCTAAGTTGTATTGCTATGGTCTTATTTACGATATCAATAAAAGTGCTGTAAATATGTTGTACTGTTATTTGCAACACCGATGTATGGTATTCTAACTATGAATGTCAGGTTGTTACAATGATTCTGCTCAACTTCTTTCTGTTTGTAATACTATATTACCATGTGAAAGCATACACATTCTGCGGTATATTGATCTTTCTATGAACCATGAATTTAAGGGGGCAAACTAATAAAACTCTGTACTCCCATGACGGACAATTGTTCACAAACTTCCCCTATGATAGAATGATTAATATGCCAACCAAGTAATCAACAATATCTCACCTTAAAAATTTCAAATAGTTTTATTCTAGTTCTACTCTACTACTAGGCTATAGTAGCTTATAGCATAGCGGAAAAATCATGCTGATAAATGAATCTGAAAAGCACGCTTCAGTAAACAAAGGCTCATATCTGTTGTGAGTTCTGACTAAAAGGAACAATAAACTAAACCATTAAAGAGTCTTGACCTGCTAATTTTTTTTCACGCGAACACCCAACCTGGGGCTTCGATTTCCATTATCATAGAAGATAACAGAACAGCAACCCACCAAAGCATCCGATGTGCAAGCATAAAAAGTAAAGCAAGGTTTCGTGCCCAACACCGCGCTGATCAATGATGATATATGTTCCTATAGTGATCAATGTTCCTATAAATTAGCAGGAAACTGAGAATGAGTACTATAAAACAATTTTCATTGCACAATTCTTCAAATTTGCACTCAGGTGGTTTATTTGGATTGTATTTCAAAGGCAATGGCATCTGCTATCTGGAAAGGTACTAGGAAAACTGAAGGAAAAGCACAGGAGATAAAAGATAACTCGAAAATATCCGTGTTACAATCAATACCATGTAGCAATCTATGACCAAATTACTAATCAGCAGCTAGCTAGTGTGGAGAAGCAGGTGTTCACTATAATCTCACCAGCCGTTTCTGGTGCTTCAATCAAGAAGTAGCCTCGACTTTCATTGATTCAAACAGCTTGGTGATGTCATGATGCTTGCGGATATGGAGAGGGCATTTGTAGAACAAATCTTGAGCTTCTGAATACCTCCCCTCCGCAAAGAATGACTTGAACACAAGCAGATAGACAGTGTACGCCGGATAGGCATTCGCTGACCCTTTCAAGACCTTGAGGAAGTCCTTAGCATCTTCAGTCGTCCCGTATTCGGCAATTTTGGGAGGGAAGGGGTCTGCAAAAGGTGGGAACTTGCGGGCTTTCATTGATTTTAGAAGTTTCAGCGCCTCCTCGAGTTTCTTCACCCTCAGCAACTCGCTAATGATATGCTTGTAAGTGTGTTGCCAGGGGCTGAGCTCGGCCTTGTCAACCATCTCAACAAACAAGGTGTAAGCCGCATCAACCTTGTCCTGGTCACACAGGCCTTTCACCATGACATCCAGCAGATCGGCGTCCGCGTCCAAGTTCTTCTCGATCATCTCAGTCAAGTACTGCAGAGCCTTGTCCACCTCCCCAGCCGCACAATGCCCCTGGATGAGCATGGTCCAGGTCTTCAGATCGGGCGTGCATCCTTCAGCCTCCATTTCATCGAACACCTCGCGAGCTTCGTCGCACTTGCCGGCCTTGCATAGCCCAAAAACCGACTGGCTATACGTGATGTTGTCCGGCTGGTGGCCGGCGCGTCGCATATCTGCCATGACCTCACGGCGTCGTCGAACCTGCCGTTGCTAGTAAGGGCCCTATGGATCCCGTCGAACACCTCCTTGGTCTTGACCTCGTACACGGCCTCGAACTTCCTGACAACGCGGTTCACGAGCTCGAGGTCGGACGACGGTGCGAGGGCGATGCGGCGGAGGAGCACGGGCCCGTCGTGCTGCGCCGGCTTGTAGGGGCCGTCCATCATGAGCTCGTAGAGCCGGACGGCGTCGGCCACCATGTGGCGCTTCTGGAACTGCGGGACAGCTTGACGTAGGTGTCGATGTCGACGTGTGTTGGGAGAGCTTCATCTCGTCGATGAGGCCCAGAAATCCCGCACCGAGTCCTCCCGGCCGAGCACCCGCGCCATGGCGTTGTACGCGACGGAGCCGTGGGTGTAGCCCTCCTGCCGGCCGGCCCACCGGAAGAACGCCAGCGCCTTGGCCGGGTGGTCCCGCACCTCCCGGAGCACCTTGGTCACGGTGGTCTCCGTGAGCGGCAGAAGCTGCTTGATGACGCCCTCCAGCCTCTTGTCGAGGTCGGAGTTTGATTCGAGAGCGCGGACGGCGTCGGCGGCGGCGGAGACGGGGTTGGCGTCCGCGGAGGTGTGGGCGTGAGCGCGGGACTTGGCGAGGTGCGCCGTGAGGGAGGCGTAGTCGGAGGTGAGGTTTGCCTTCTTGAAGTGGGCGAGGGCGGCGAGGTAGGTGCCCTGGTCGACGGAGTGGCCGGCGGCGTCCATGTCGCGGAGGAAGGGCCAGAAGTGGGCCTGCGCGGCGGCGGGGCGGGAGGCGAGGGTGCGGAGCATGAGGTTGTAGGCTGAGGAGCCGAGCGGGTGGCCCTGGGCGGCGGCGCGGCGGAAGAAGGCGAGCGCGAGGGAGGGGTCCTTGGAGAGGTTGCGCAGCGAATAGAGGACCAACTCCGTGGTCGGGGCTGCGGTGGCCGACGGGGAAGGGGAGGCGGCGGTCGCGGTGGAGAAGAGTCGGTGGTGGCGGAGGAGGCGGCGGAGGGCGGAGGTGGCTGGCGGCGCCGCCATTTCGTCGGAGGATCTCGCGTTGCTTGCTTGGTTGGGGTTTAGGGCTTTGCTCTCTCTAATTGGGAGGAAAAGAAGAACCCATTAGGCCAGACAAGGGAAGAAGGCGGTGGGCTGGGCAAGGCCCATTATTACTCGCTCTAATGGTCTTGGTTTGGGCCTTTCCTATAGGAATTTGGTACATTTTTTTTTTCAAAATAAAAAACAGATAAGGGTCCAGGCTTCATTATCTATCTAGTGAGGGACAAACAACAAACTTTACAAGGACCTCAAGGAAAATAAATTATAGCACAGTCCTTGACTCCTGTAGCAAGGGCCATACATCAGGATTTTCGATTGCAATTTGGTCCAACAGGGCGAAAGGCCTTCAAAAAAGGCCAACCGCACCGTCACTCACCGGAAACGAAACCACTCTGCTCAGGGGCGGAGCTGGAGTAAATATGACCGTGATGCACTTTGGAATGCCTAATGCACACTTAGTGGCCTAACCTGATGCATATTTCCTTTTTGTACAGTAAGTAAGGCTAAATTTTTTTTTGGACCCTGATGCATGTGCATCAGGGTAAGACCATGCAGCTCCGCCCCTGACTCTGCTCGCCATAGTTGCTTGATGCCCAGATGAAACCGCCTTGCCTCTCATTTGGCCACATGGCTGGGAGGACGAGAGGGGTCCGGCGGCGTCGAACAAATAGGATATGATCTTCAGTTTTTCCTATCACGTGTAAGAGATGCCACTTTCGATTTTCTTATGGCGTGTGAGAAGGACAAAGTTAAGAGAAAAAAAAATTCTCTAGAATTATAAGGCATGTAAAATAGTCCGGAGATGTTGTTGTATGGACGGTGTATCTAACTTGAACTCATACAAAAATAGATTGTCTGTATATGAAATGGGGTGATATTTCATGCGTTGCTAGTCCACATATGTGCTTTCCCAAAGGACATTTTACTTTCTAGAGACCATTGTTTTATATGTCTATACTAACATCTCTAATTCACATTTTTTTCGTTAAAAGGGATTTATTAAACTCAAAAGTTTGCATCAAAACGATATAAGTCAAAAGAGTTCACATCCGCCTTATGCTTAGTTAAGATGCATAAAGACGTATTACAAAAAATGGGGAAAACATTGGCACAATAGAAGTACAGGAAAAACTCGTAAAATGCATAAGAAGTTGGAGGATCGGGTCGATCTGAAGACTATGTCATAATTTATGTCGGGTAAATTTACCCCGCGTCGCCTTCTCCAGTCATTGTCAATGGATGAGTATTAAAGAAACCACACGTTTGAAATAGTGTACATGTTCTAAAAACGGGAACAATCACTATCAATGATTTTTTTTTCCAGTTTTTATAAAGTAATTTCATAGCAACATATGTTGTAACCAGGATTAGAACGTAGTAATAAACTTGTGGAATTTTTATTTAAAATTTAAGGTATTCTTATAGATTTCGTGCTCTTCACAAAGGAAAACTTTTCAGAAGAATCTCTGCAAGTTGGTTTCAGAGATAGAACTTTGACAGCACCACTACCCATAATTATATTACAACAACAACCTACACAATGTTTGTAGTATCGTCAGAGCATCTCCAAGCGGAACCCCCAAATCCGGCCCCCAAAGTGTCCGCGGACGCGTCCGGACGCGTCCGCGGACACTGACCGGACAGCCCCCAAAATTGGTGTCATACAACCATAACCCCCAAATAATCCCCCCCCAAAACCATATTGACATGCAACGTAGATCATAGTTCAAAGATCATACGAATAAACATAGTTCAAACATCCACGGACATAGTTCAACATAGAAATTAATCGGACACAGTTCATTGGACACACCGGAGCGGAGGCACGCTCTCACAGATCACGGAGAGCCCGGCCGTCCTGCGCTGCGGCACGTTCTCTTTGGCGACGGCGACGTGCCCGGCGAACCCCGGCTTGACGTTCCAGGTCCCGTGCGTGAGCGGCGTCACGTTCAGCTTCCACCGCTATGGCGACCGCTCTCGCGATGGCTTCCTCTTGCTGTTGGCGTGCTTGAGCGGCGGCCTCTACACGTCCCCGTGTTTCGCGTTCCCTTTGCTGAGCACGGCGTGCCTGTCGAGCCTGGCTCTCCACTCGGCGGATCATGTCTCTCCTCTCCTCATCCGGCGTGTAGTCCACCATCGGGATATCCTTCAGTACTTCCCAACAATGGCCGAACTTCCACTCCGTCGTCTCCGGCTTCCCCCCAAGTGCGTTGTACAGTAGGATGGCATCATCCATCTATGAAAATGAAATACGTACTCCATTAATCGTAGCTAATGGATCCGGCATTGAAGAAAATTTAACAATAAAAACTTACGGATCCCATTTGAGCAAAGCATCCGGCGAACTTGTTGACTTCCGCCACTATGTTTCGCCATCTATGGCGGAGGGAGGCCTCGTTCCGGAAAATTTCCGAGTTTGCATTGAAAACTTGACCGATCCGGCCCCAAAACGAAGCAGGGTGGTGGATTCCGGTCTGACAATCCTCCGGGGTGGACAACCACGCATTGCACAACACCTTATCATCGCCGACGGAGTACGCCGGACCGCTAGGAACGGCCTACGGAGTACATCGAACATCGAATTCCTAAATTACGCATCGGACATCGGCTCTTAAAATGTACATTGGGGGTAAGGAGGCGCGAACCTGCGGAAGCGCCGCCACTGGTTCGTTGGACGCGGCGGCGGCGGTGGCGGCGGAGTTGCAAAGAGCCGCCGCCACCGAAGACGGCGCCGCGGCATCCGGCCCGGGGCAGCTCCCAATCTCCTCCTCCTCCGCGAACGCATGCCAGTACAGCTCGGCCGTCGATTCGCTGCCGGAGCCGGCCATTGTCGAAGCTGCGGACGGAGGAGACTTGGAGTGGAAAGGGGATCGGAGGAGAGTGTGAGAGCTAGGGTTCCGACCGGGGTGGGGATTTTGTGGATATATGTGGGGTCGTGTTGGGCCGCGTCCGACGTGGCGGCCTGTCCGGGCGCATCCGGACCTCCCCAAACCCTCCCCACATATGGGCTGGGTTTGGGGTGTGCCGGACCGCCCGGACGTTTGGGGCGGCTTTGAGGGCCTCCTTTGGGTGGTGGTTTTTAGCCCAAACCCTGTCCGGGCTGTCCGCCCGGACGTTTGGGGTGGGTTTGGGGGCGCCGGTTGGAGATGCTCTCATACCTGATAGAAAGAAAGAATAGAGTTGGGTTGGAGTATTAGGACAAGAAAAGTTCCAAAACAAATGGATTATCAGCACCACAAAATGACCTTTCATCTAGACGACAGGCCCCATTCGCCGGCCAATTTGTCAACAAGGGAAATCAAAAACCATATCGACGAATGAGAGAGAAAGAAAGAGATGTCTAGAGAGAGAGTCAGTAACAACATCATGCATGGCTAGGAAAAGGACCAATCCTAATTAACCTAGAAAACTCACTAAACCAAGCCAAAAAAATGCATTGGAGTTTTCCACTTACACAGAAAGGTAAACCTAAATTTAGATCATTGTAACATACAAAGTACAGACCTGAAACAAAAAGGTGACATGGATCCAGTGGAGACGACAACTGAGCTGACTCATCTCCTACACACTTTAATTATTTGCCAATTTTCTTATGCAAAAAAAATCTTTGCTTAATATACAAGAGAAAAATCTCTTTTATTAGTGAATATGGAAAGTTCACATGAACTAGTCTGCTCAAGATCACTAGTAAACAAGAGTGATTAACCAAGCTTTAAAAAAGAGGGAGTGCGTACGATTAGCAGAACATCTGGCAAACATAGGTAGGAATTTCGCAAGCTTTAACCACCATTATTATGTGATCGCCACATAACCCAAATCAAGGTTAACCAACCTGCTAGGAGATGTATTATTTTGGTTAAAAGCTAAAGAAATAACTATAGACTAGAATTGGAGTGCCTTCTATAGGTAAGAAGCAATAGTGTTGTTAGGTCAAGATGTGATGATGAGATGTTGATGAGAATCTAACGGGACAGCAATAGCAATGGCATGGTCGGCTAATTAGGTAGTAGGTAGGTTCAGTGGTTATTGTAACCATGTCCATCACTACATGCTTTCTCTCTTTCACGAGTGACCAGAGACAATATTTGCTTTGCATTAAACTAATTGTGTTGTGGATTTTGCTGTGTGGGCATTGAGCTTGATGATCAAATTAATATTGTTCATAAGATGACTGGATCTAAGATAATCTCTGGGACAAGAAAGACATAAAGTTTGGTCAAATCGTTCTTTTTACAGATAAAGGTTTCCAACAAACCAATGCAACTCCTAATCGAACAAAAAACCAAAGCAATGCAAGTTATTTTCTTCTTGCAAGAGGAAGGAGAAAAAAGTAGGGCACTAGTAGATGTCAATGTACATCACTGTCATGAACTGATTTTGTTTACAAATAATACATTTTCTTACCGACTTTGCATATAAGTATGGGCGAAATTGACCCTGCATCTTACCGACGCCATGGATGACAAGAGTGAGTGGCCGAGTGCCATAAACGAGGCTAAGGATCCGGCGCCGGAGACGAGGACAGGAATCCGGTGCTAGAGGGGATGAGTTGATGTCGAAGATCTACGTCTATGTCGTCGGTGCCGATAGGATTGCACATTCGTTTGTACATGTAGAGACGTCTGCCTAAAGATGGATGAGAATAGTTTTGGCACTAAACCAAGACAGGAATCATTCGTCCATCTCCAATGTTGTTGTCGCGTACACATTTTGTCCCTTTTGTGCATGCAAGAGCCTGGCTCCGTAGAATCGGCACAACGAGGTGCTTTGAGTTCCGTGTGAAGCAGAACTAGCTCTCGTGCAGGCATACAAACGGATCTTTGCATAAAGCCAGAATGTTTGTGGTGGATATGCAGAGAAATCAAACAAATATTTTTCAACATGATCGTAGCACTTTCATGTAATTAATAAATCCACAAATCTTTTGGAACAATAAATTGCTAAGTAGAAGAAAATCAGAAACGATCACAACACACATGCCGTCATTTTCTCTTGAGATTCGTTCACATGCCCAATTGGATAGAAAAATAAATGAAAACGAATCAATAATCAGTAGACCGCATCGCCATCTGGGTCACTCGCTCTCCGGGCCCCACCTGGCCGAGTTTGTCAGAAATCCCACGTGGCAAGCCCTCGCCAAGAACAGCCGCATCCCAATCCTGATCCCTCCAGCCCCCGTCACATCACCACAGCCCGATACGAAAGCCCGAGAGAGATCGATCGAGGACTCTTCCCGGCGGCGAAATCGGGCATCTTCTCGGCGGCGGACAACCATTGGTAAGCGCGGCGTCTGATTTGCGTAAGCTGCTTCGTAGCCGTTCTCGGATCCAGCTCAAGATTTGATTTTGGAGCTACACGCTAATGTCCCGGGGGCTCGATTGTTTTCTTGCATCCCGAATCCACTCCCTGTTCTTAATTTAATCTCGCGGCGTGCAGGTTGGTTGGCTGAATCCGCGAAAAGTCCATTGATTTGACAGGCGAAAAGAGGGGAGCGCGACAAGAATAATCTAGATTACTCAAAAAACTTCCTGCTTTTACCGGCGGCCGGCGGCGGCGGCGATGGCCCCGCAGGCGGTGGCGGCGCGGAGCAACTGGGTGTCGGCGGTGACGCCGCTGCTGAAGCTGCTGTGCCTGACGGTCATCGGTCTCCTCCTGGCCAACCCGCGGACGCAGATCGTGCCCAAGGCCACCTTCAAGCTGCTGAGCAAGCTGGTGTTCGCGCTCTTCCTCCCCTGCCTCATCTTCGTGCACCTCGGCGAGTCCGTCACCCTCGACAACGTCCTCCGCTGGTGGTTCATCCCCGTCAACGTCCTCCTCAGCACCGCCATCGGCTGCGCGCTCGGCTACGCCGTCGCGCTCGTCTGCCGCCCGCCGCCGCAGTTCTTCCGCTTCACCGTCATCATGACCGGCTTCGGCAATACGGGCAACCTCCCCATCGCCATCATCGGCTCCGTCTGCCACACCGCCGACCACCCCTTCGGCCCGGGCTGCCACACCAAGGGCATCGCGTACGTCTCCTTCGCGCAGTGGGTCGCCGTCATCCTCGTCTACACCCTCGTCTACCACATGATGGAGCCGCCCATGCAGTACTACGAGATCGTCGGCGACAACGACGAAATCCAGCCCCAAGAAGAACAACAGGTCAGCAACTTCAGCCGGCCCCTGCTCCAGGAGGCCGAGTGGCCGGGGATGGCCGACAAGGAAACAGAGCACTCCAAGACGCCATTCATTGCCAGGATCTTCATGAGCATCTCAGGCTCCTCGCAGAACACCTTCCCCGACATCGATTTCACCGAAGAGGGTGGTGGTGCTGGACCCAGCAGCCCCAAGTCGCTTCGGTGCCTCGCAGAGCCGAAAGTGGTCAGGAAGATGAGGGTCGTCGCGGAGAAGACTCCCATTCAGCATGTTCTTCAGCCGCCGACCATCGCCTCCTTGCTCGCCATCATCATCGGCATGGTTCCTGTGTTAAAGGCTTTGGTGTTTGAGGCCGATGCGCCCCTCTCGTTCTTCGTCGACAGTCTGGAGATCCTAGCCGCTGCCGTGGTTCCATCAGTCATGCTAATTCTAGGAGGCATGCTCGCGGAAGGCCCAAATGACAACGCTCTGGGCATCCGGACTATCGTCGGTATAATTGTTGCGAGGCTTCTGATTCTCCCGTGCATCGGCATTGGCGTCGTGACGCTGGCGGACAGGCTGCATCTGCTCGTCGAGGATGACCACATGTACCGCTTTGTGCTCTCGCTGCAGTACTCCATGCCCAGTGCCATCCTGCTCGGAGCAATCGCGAGCCTCAGAGGTTACAGCGTTAAGGAAGCATCCGCCATCCTCTTCTGGCAGCACATCTGCGCAGTGTTTTCGCTTTCCATCTACCTCATCATATATTTCAAGTTGTTGTCGTACATCTGAAAGAATTATAGCTATCATTATGGAGGAGATGCCCAAGAAGAGTAGTAGTACTTGAATCTTGAATGGATTCTCAGCCACGTACGTCTCCTTGTGGTTAAGTGTATTCATAATTTGCTAGTCATTTGTAATTTCTGTTACATGTATTATTCAAGAACAGGGGAGATACACTTTTTTGTCGTTAATTATATTCATATATTGCTGTTGTACATGTTTTTGAATATATTGTACTCTGCCAGTTGTAGAACAGCACAAGTGGTCAATGCATTGTTTGCTTGATTATGAAGTACAAATGCCTGTTGTTCAACACAAGTGTGACATTTGAGTAGCATCTAATTTTCTGCTATTCACTCAATGTGGTCATGGTACAATGTCCACAAAACAGATATATTGTTTTGGATCCTTTCTTGTGATAGAGTACAAAAAACTATTTTGTTCATTAAACTGAACATTGAAGTGATGAGCCACAGTATGTCCATTAGGTAACCTGTCTGAAGCTGATTTGTGAGCCAACAAAGAACTACACACGGGACAAAAGTTAAAATCATTTTCAGGTAAAGGTGTCCAGAAAGTTGTATTTTGAGCCAATGAACAACTACAAATTGGGCAAACTTTATTTTATTTTCAGGTAAAGGTGTCCAGCAACTCCATGCAACTTTCTGCTTGCAAGAGGAAGAACAAAAAGGCGTCCCAGCTCCATCTCGGCGGCGTCCTCTGCGGCGACCTCGAGGGACTGCTTGGAGGGGTCTTCCGGCGCTCCTGTGGGGCGGCGGATTTGGTGTGGTCGGGTCTGGCCGGCAAGACGACGGCGCCGTCCAGTTCATGTCCTTTTGTGCTTCGGGTCCGTCGTCGTCGCGACAGAGTTCTCCGCCTCTGGTCGTGGACCCGTGAGCTTGTACAGGAGCCTGCTGGCGCTGGCGAGGTGGTGGCGGCGGCGTCTTCTTGGATTAAAGGTTCGGGAGCTCGTTCCCCATCTCGGCGGCGCCCTTTTGGGCGAAGTCGGAGGGCTTCCGGTGTGGTGTGTCCTGAGGATGGTCTTCGTGGCGGAGGTGAAGGCTACCGGAGGACTTTTTGGTCCCTCGACCCCGGCTCCGTCTCAGGATGGGTGCTCCTGGCCATTCTGTGGGGGTACTGGGGGGTGTGGTGGAGAGCTGGTGCCCGGCGCCAGCTGCTTCCGCCGCCTGTACAGGAGTTCTGGCTGCTCTTGGGTCTCGGAGGTCTTCATCGGCTTTTGGTGCGGCGTCCTGGCTTCTCCGGCCGGCCGTGGTGGCGTGGGGAGGACTGCCTTTTTCTTTCTCTTGTCCTACTTTTGAGTCACCAACAATACAAACATTTAATAATGCTGACAGAAAAGGCAGGGCCCTAGAGTCATATATAAGCAGACAGGAGGCAGAGGAGTCCTGATCCAGCTCCACCTCCTCTGTGATAACCTGCTTGTATGTGCTATCTCAGTTACAGCGACGCGTCTCCTCTTCCTTCTGAGGAGAAGAGTAAAGGAGAGCAGCGGTACTGCGCCATGGAGGTAGAAGCGGAAGCTTCCTACAGCTATGGCTTCCTCCCTCAAGGCAGGCACCAGCCATATGGCCCCCCTCCTCCCCATCCACCAGGTATATATGTTCTTCCTCTCCTTCCTATAAATTTTGTTTGGTTTCCTTTATTCCGAGAACATGCAGAATATTTTTGAGATGGGATGTCGTTTGGTTTGCTGAACTGATTCTTCGTTTTCTTCATGATTTACTGGGTCCATTGACGTCTGCTCTGTTCTTGGCAGTTCTATTGCCCTGTGGCATGTTATTGTATTTTCCTTTATGTTTGTCAGGAGCGCAGCTATACTTCTTTCTGAATCTTTCTTAACCTTTTACCTTCTGTTTTCTTTTACTTTTTTGTGTGGTTGCTTTCAACTTTAAGAGAAGCATTGCTTTTGGTCATGTCCTGATCAGATGTAACAAGGAAAAAAATTCTTGATTTTGAGTTTTATTGGCACATGGGAGAATGATCTGAAGTTACATGCTCTAAAGTTTTATCATGAAAGTTTCCGTGTCGCAAGATCAAGAAGTTGACTGCACCTTTTTCTCGACGAATGCACAGATTATATTAGATCAGATTATGGATTAGCTTGCAGCACATCTGCTTATATTTTTTTGGTGATGTATACTCAGAAGATGGTGAGTTGTGGGAGTACTTCCCTTGCCCTTTCTGTTACGTCGAGGTCGAGATGCCCTTCATCCGCAGCCATCTGCAGGAGGAGCATTGCTTTGACACCAGAAATGCTGTAAGTATGCTATGTTGTATGTTTTATTTACGAATTACACCTGTAACTATAAAGCTTCTGACAATGATATGAAGAGTATCATTCCTATTCCTTAACAAATGGAAAATGTCTTGATTCCAATTCCATGAGAACAGTTTAAATTTTCGCCTTATGATGCCGAATGGATGAACGGCTAACGGGTTTTACCTGATGATGATGTTCAGGTCTGCCCGATATGCGCTGAGAATTTAGGCAAAGACATGTCTGCCCATTTAAGATTCCAACACTCCCATCTTCTCAAGGTACTACCATCTATCCCTCCCTCTTCTTCATACTCGGCGCCATTAATCATGGTAAACTACTGCTAAATTCCTCCATCAACTCATCACCATCGTCGCTATGATCATGGCAGAGGAGGAAGCCTTCCAAGCCCAGCAGCAGCTCACCATGGCCAGCAGCACCTGGGAAGGAACCATACGGAGAACTGAACCCCTACATGATGAGCAGCAGGCCACGCCAAGACCCTGAGCCTGACCCGCTGCTCTCCAGTTCATCTGCGGCGGCGTTGATGAGACCGAACCGGAGTCACATGACAGAGCAAGCCTCCATCACGGGAGCGTCCGTTTGGCAACGATCTCGGATGTTTTCTTCAGGCCAAGCCAGCGGGTGAGCCAGGTGGAACTGGAGGAGAGGCTGCAGAGGATCGAGTTTCTCAGAGAGATAATCACATCAACCATTCTTTAACAGACCTTCACTTGTGATGGGGTTTTAGGCTGTGTTTTTTATGATTTTGTTTCTGGTGAAGATACTATAATCTTTGACTACATCTATATATATACCAATGATGTACTTTGGTTCAACCTTGTGTATCAGGCTGCAAGTTTAAAAACTATTATGAAATATACAAGAAACAAATACTCTAACTCTCCATTACCCTGTCAGTTTCAAATTTTATTTTCATCGATGACTGAGTATTAACACAAGGTTCCAATGGATTTTTTTAAAGCCATATTTTTTCTTTCTTTCGTAAAATAATTTTAAAATGATTCTGGCAATGAGTGAAAAGAATGAGGAGTGAACTGAGGCATGACTGATGACTCCCATGATTGGGGAAACATAGACAGCAAGGAGGCAACAAAAATCAATTAATGATATATGATATCTGGTATGCTCTACACTCGTATCATCAATACCACCACCATTCACCTAACCTCTCTCTCTACATAAGCGGCTCTACTAGAGGGGATCAAAAGGATCAACAGCAGCGGCAGCCTAGTGCACAAATGTTACGTTGGGAGGGGTGACGCCCATCATCTCGTAGTACGCCTTGTCAGCCTCCGCGATCCTCGTCTGGAATATCCCCCACTCTTTCCGGCACCGCTCTCGGACGCCTTCCCATGGCGCCTTGCCGTTCTCCGATTCCCCCTGAGTTTTCGTAAGTGTAATTTTGGTGTTTTTTATGATGGGAACTGATGATACTTGTAAGATAGGATTTTCTGGTTCTTACCTGGTTCCCGAGAGAAGGAACCCCTTGGTGTACGATCCATTGGGCATCAACAACACCGATTTTCTCGTGAGCAGGCTGCAAAGAGTAAAATACATTAATCCAAGACATGGAGAAAGATGGTCAAGAAGAGAAATCATACATCTCTTGGATTTCCAGTTTAGTGTTTGACAATTTATAAAAAAAAAAGAGTCTGACAAGGGAGTGTGCTTCATACCTCCACACATTTCCTCAGTGCAAAATCCAGACCCCATCCATGAACCAAGTCATTCTGCAACGACGAGCAGAGACGTTAACCACATGTGGTTGGCAGATAGAAGAAAGCAGAGGACGGAACTATGGAATACCTGAATCATATGCCATACACATCTCCATGCATCTCTGGAGAAGACTGGAGCCATAATTTCAACAAACCTGTAAGGAAGAGCAGTATACACAGTTAGGGCCTTTTCATGTATATCAGCAACCCAATTTACGAAAGTCAACTTCTCAGGGGCTGAAATACATACGCAGCACATGGTGGAAGATGAGGATCCGTGCACCAGCCTGGTCTCTCCTCGGTATCCCTGTTAAAACCAAACCACCAACAATGTAGCTATATTAGATGAAAGAGAAGGGAAAAAAACAAGTTCTTTATCTCAGAAGGGTAGAATGTTGGTTTCATTAAATTGTACAAGTCTATCAAAATTAACTCTTTGTGCAAAAGCACAAATCAGATACATATATGTAGCAGAGACAAACCAAACAGCACATATGTACTATTGTAGTTACAGACAAGAGTTATCCCACTTACTTGTGGACCTCGCGATCCCCCCTTCTTTTGGTCATCTGCCATGTCAATCCCTTATCTGGCTCCAAACCAGGTTGTGAGATTTCCAGCTTATATTTCTTGACGAGCTTAATATACCTGATATGCAAATAATGTTAGCAAGTCATCTAACGAAAGCAACAGAAAGATGTGTTATGTTAAGTGAAGAAGATTGAAAGCATACTCCTCTGCATTGAAATGCTCGACTCCAAGGTCCTCGTCCCAGATAAATATATACTCATAAGGTGCCACGATATCAGGGTGCAAGAATCTTTTGGCATACCACCTAGAGGTAAAAGAAATTAGCCAATTATTAAAATCCCTTCCAAATTACAAATTTACGGGAATACAAAAGCAACAGAGCATACCATTTTGCTTGTTTCAGGACACTTATGTGGATTGCTCGTTTTGACCACTCAAATTCATCCCATTCACTCACTCGGCCATCATAGTGGAATAACATGATAGCAAAGTTATCAGAAAACTGCAAGAACCAAGAGTTCACACAATTAGGCAGTTTACCAAGTCACTGTTGTCATGGTATGTGAATGTAAATTTAAAAAATTATAGATAAAAGTATAGATGACACCAACACAAACAAACATGCTCTGTGACAAAAAAAAAACAACAGTTTGACAATAGAACCTGGGACACCAGATAATTACAAACTTATAAATCTCAAGAAATTACCTTCTTGACTGCTCTATTTATGTTTTCCTTCTGTGAAATTCCAACAGTGAAAGTAACAAGGTACTTTGGCCTCGAGGGTAGATCCTGCGAATTCAAGTTGATCAAACTTTGTAAGGGTTTACTGAGGTTAACTCTGATGCACAATAAAGGCCAGCGTGCAGAAATTAATAATAGATTAATTAACTTTGATGGAACATGAAGACCAGAATAAAAAAAGTGGGCTAGAAAATCAAATGCAGGACATAGCACAAGCCAAAACATTTATACAAATAAAAGAAATAGTGGCATTAGAATTCACAAAACACAAAACTTCAGTACACAACAGCATGCATCAGTTGTGCAAGACTAATCAGTTGACCAAATATTGAGTGACAACTATACACAGGCATACCAATTCATAATATAACAGGAGCAAGAATATGCTGATTATTTGAGAACGATGTAATATGCAGAATACAACGTAGTCAGTTGTTGAAGGTGGAATAGAATATATCTAGTGGGAAAAGATAATGAAGCACATCATTTTTTTATTAAGGTGGAATAGAACAAACGCAGTGGAAAAGAAGAAGGATAGACATCCATGGAACTGAAATACATTCAGGTTACAACTGATGGTGAAGTCAAGAATAGTTACCTCAGCTGGATCTCCGTATAACCTGCGCGGATATAAATCGGACTCTGCACAGACAATACCAGGCGGTAGCATCTCTGCGCCCCTGGGGTTGGTTGGTACATAAATCTATAACATTACCGAGCAAGATCAAGGTTAGACTAACAAGTAAGGATACAAAACAGAATACTTCAACCTCAGGAATGCAGAAACAGAGTTCGAGCCAAGGAAATACAGCTAGTTAGTCACCTTCATGGTAGTGTTTGAACTAGGTTCAGAAACATTATTCGCCCTTGTGTTCCTAGCAGAGGTCCAGGCATGATTCAGTATAGCCTGCGCTGTGAGTCCCGAGTTCTTGTCTTCTATGTAAGAAACAATACTAGACGGGAAGTGAAGCTGCACAAAGCAACAGATCAACCTCTTGAAACACTGTTGCATCGTTGCGTCGATAGAGCATGTATGTTATGTCCATACCTTTGTTATGCTGACTGTTGGGAACGAGATCCCGATAAAGAAACCAAACATCACCCCAACGATGGTCACCACGACGAGCCTCATGCTTTCGTTGGGTTTCCTGTGCACGCTGCATGGGTGCCAGGAGAAGGATCAACACATGGCAGCATAACCAAGAAAAGGAACAAAACAAGGTGGCAGAAAACAGAAAAGTTAACAGCAGATGAGCAAGAGAAGGACAGCGTGCAAACCTGCGACTAAATATTGGGAGCTTTGCCATCGCCTAGGATGTCAGGGTTAGTAGAAGAGGAGATGGAGTCTTGTGAGTTGGAGCTGCTACACATTGCTCAGCATGAACATAATGATGGAGTGTGGAGTCTTTATGCGGACCGACCTGAAAGACGTGATTTTTGCATCAAAAATAAAGTGGCTACATAGAATTCAGCTACTTTGGATAAAGCAACTACCTGTTGCTTTCTAACTTTGGAAATTTCAGTTAATGGTTGAGCTACCAGGATTTTTCAGGAAACCCCTATATGAAGACCAGCGACGGTGATAAAAGTTTGGAAATTTTGATATGGGCATCCCTCACAAGACAGACAGGAAGTAATTAACTGCTGCGCATTGCCGTGGGTGTTTGGGGCAATTAATCAGAGAGCGCCCGTGCGGAATTCATCAAAGACGCGTTTTTATGCTTGCAGCTATAGAACTGCAACATAGTGCTCACGCGAATCGATTCCTGCTGCCTAACCAACCAAATTCCGTGGATCGCACAGTGAGTGGCTACATCTGCAGTGGAATTCAGCAACTGGTTCATACATATTTGAGTCATTACTGGTGTATACTACTAGTATAAAATTATACATATTTTCCTAACTTTGATAGAGCAGCTACTGGTTGCTTCCTAACTTTGATCCATCAGTTATTGGATTTTTCAGGAAACCCCTATCTGAAGAGCAGGTGCAGATTGTTTTCATAAAGGTTGGAAATTTCACATGGGCGTGTGCACTTCAATACAGGAAGGAAGTTACTGCTCCGCATTGCCGTGGGTGTTTTAAGCAATTAATCAGATAGCGCCCGTGCGTGCGGAATTCATCAAAGATACGTTGTTAGTGCTTGGAGCTCTAGACTTGCAACATAGTAGTGCTCACACGAACCAATTCGTGCTGCCTAACCAACCAACCAACCAACAGGCGTAGAGGAAAACCCTACCTTCCAGACGAACAACCAATCTAGTACTAGTAGCAATAATGATGAATTGAGAACGAGAAGCTGATCGAGCTAGCCTAGGCGGAATTGAAGCGGCCACGTGGTTGGTTAAGATCCAAGAAGCCTTACCTTCGCTGCGCAGCTCCGATCGATCCGCCGCCCCCTCCTTGGGTGGAACCAAACCCTAGCGGAACCCGGCTCTGCGGCGGGCCGGGGAGCGCGAAGGGCAGGGTGGGCGCGGGGCGAGGAGGTCGGGGGAGATGGTGGGCGACGGCGAGGTGGGGGAGAGAGAGATTGGGACGGAAGAAGAAGAAGAAGAGAAGAAGAAGAGAGGAGGCGGCTTCCCTTCCTTCGTTGGCAACAAATCCTCCCTGTATGTATTCCTTCGCTGGATGCTGTCTGTCTGTCTGTCTGTCTGTCGGTGGGCCCCACCAACCCTTCCGCCGTTACCAAAACTTCCTATACAGCTGCTAATTGCTCCCAATTAGGGCAACAGTAATCGGTTTGGCTCGTGCGTCCCTCTCTCTTTGCAAACCGCAATAAACATGCCTCCTAAATCCTAATAATATACCTTCCTGCTATTAGCAATATATAGAAGAAATTGCACTTCTTTCCAAAAAAGAAATTAGTTTTCCATCTCTGTTAGGTTGGGACACAATATTGCGGTTTTGCTCGTGTGTCTCAGCAATACAAATGGCTAGAATCTCTCTCCGTCTGTCTTTTGAAACCGCATGCCTCCTAATAAGAGCGGAGATTTTTGGCTCTCCGAGTTCCAGTGCTCCATCCAGTTTAAAAAATACGAAAATCATATTTATAAGTTTTAAAAAATTCTAAAAAAAATTCGAAAGTAGCCAATAGTATATCCACATACATACAAAATATCAAATTTAAATACTTTGTATTCTGAGCTACAAAAAATGAAAAAAAATATAAATATATGTATGCATATTTTCAAATCTCCAAGTTTACCAGATTTTTTTTTGGTGTAGAGCATAATATAAAATATTTCAAATTAAAAGATTTACTTAATCGGAGGGGAAAGAATGAAAAAATAGAGGGTTATCTTTACTTAACTAAGAGATGATCTCTTAAAAATTAAGAAAATGTTATTTTCTTCACTGTACCATTTTTTCCTTATTAACATAATTTTAAGCTAAAATTAATTAATTATCATTAATTGCTAGAGATATAGTAAGAGATAACGCATTGTATGACTGCCATTTATTGCCTTCTCTAGAGAAGACTGTCTTCTCTACCCATTATACCATGCCCTTATGCATCAACATCATCGCTGTTTCTCTTCCTCTACCCCTTTCGCTCCTCTTCTTTGTAGGCAAATATAACGCCACTCTAACCCTGTGTTGCTTCTTGCGTCATGGTCTTGAATACTCATACTATTTATTCTTATCTCCAATTCTTAGCTTCTCGGGAGAAGGAAGATATATACAAAAATGAACATGGAAAGCTTGATGCAAACTTTGACATGAGACAAAGCAACGCACCACAAGGAAGGTTAGCCTACGATTTGGGCCGTTCGACACACTATCGTATGGAGCAACCAAATTCTTTCTTGTTCATTGTTTGTAATCTCCATCCTCCCATCTCCTCGTGTATTCGTCTCGTAATATCTAGAAGAGTCCGATGGAAGGAACTTCAGGTTGGAGATAATCACATTGCGGCTTTGAGCGACGCCATGATTTTTGAACGACATGGGGTGGCCCCTTGTCGTAGTCGTTGAAGAGGCACATGTGGAGGCCGAACTTGAAGGGACTGGCGCGATCACTTCACTTCTTGTTCATCCCAAGTGGTAGACTCCCCGGTGACGGGGGAGAAGAACCGGACTCCAGAAGATTTGGACCTAATTGCTTTTTCATTTTGTTGTTCAAGGGTCTCATATGGCAATTTTTTAGGACCGAGCTGTAAGTTTCTTTTATTTGAGGTTCTATGTGTAAAGAACACCCTAGTTAGTGATAAAAAGAAGAAAAAAATTCGCTGCGTTCAGATTCAGATGGTGTTGACGTGTTGTCAGCTTAGACAGTTCTGGATCGATGCCGATCATGGCGACGACGTGTGGGTCAACGGCCGGCTGGTTTGGAAAAGGAAACGGCCGAGATCATTGACCGATCCGTTGACTTGTAGACGTTTGATCTGTTCGTCGAATCTCCTAGCTTAGCTTAGCACGGTGTCCAGTCAACACCGTCCGTTGACTTAGACAGTGTTTTTGGAAATGCACGTTTCTTCTCGCATTTTTGGACTCTTTTTCTAATGGACTAGAATGAAACGGGCCTTTTGTAGTAACCAAAGCACTCAAAGTGAGTATATACGTACAGATAGACACACGTGGAAACTATCAGAAATAATTAGGGTCCTGAAAAAAACAACTGGTTGCGTATCTGGCGGGCTTTCTCTACATAATATATAATTTTAATATAATAATCTTCAGAAATAATACTTTTTTTTTATGAATTTGCAGAAATAATACACTCTCGGCCATGACCAAGCCAACCAGACCTATCAGCTTCGCCGACGCCAACCTTTAGCATACACATTTTTTTCTTGTTAATTCTTGGATAAAACGAAAGTTTCTCAACCATGTTATGATTCGAGATAAAATATATGAACTATATTTGCATCAGCGAGTAAATTCCATTCCCGTGATCACTTTCGAGTTTCATTAATTCTAACTTCTTAATTTTGGATCAAAATTCGCACAAATTTTTGACTAATTTGTCAAATCCGTTGCACTCAGTCGACTGTTTGAATTTTCTTTCACGAGTAGATGGATCTCCGCGTTCTATACAGCTTTTACTTTGTAACATTTTTGCGGACATATACTTATTTTCTGTTAGTAGGTGTGTTTTTTTTCTAGTGATTGCCACGTTTGACCTCTGTTGGCCCTGATTAACCAGGATACCCGAACCTCTGATCGACCCGGACACATCAAAATTCCGGCCGACCTAGATTTCTTTTGCGAAAAACAATGCAGACGTAGACGCTCACATACACGCGCATACACTCTCCCCTAAGTTTGTGTAGGGTCCAATTGGCAGAAGAGGAGATGGAGCCGGATCCGATTCCGATTCCTCCTCCCTCTAGCCCGTCCTACAAATTCGGCAAGCACAAGTCCCTCCTGATCACAGCCTACTCATCATACGCTCACATCATGACACACGTCCCGATCGCAAAACTAATCGATCGGACGTACGCTATGCTCGCAGTAATTAAGATCGCCGTCGTCGACGATAAACACCAAACCCAACTGGCACTACGACGGCAGCATCTCCATCCAGTCGATGGCACGTGAGATCTCGGAGGACCCGATGACCGATCAGGAGTTCGACGAGCTTTGCCGACAATGCGCGCCCACGTGTTTCCAAACAGAGCCGGCCGCCGCGCCGGTCAACCAGGGCTCGACGATCTTCAACATCACCTTCGAGAAGGGCTTCCGCGAGTTCTCCGATGGCACCTCGGCCGCTGCCAAGGAAGAAGAGACGGACTCGAACTACGATGCCAAGGAAGAGACGGTCTTGGACAAGGAGGCGGAGCTGGAGACGGACACGGTAGATGAGCCGTCCACGGCAGTGATGCGGAGACGGAAACGAAGAGGCACGTGGAGTGATTGGTGACGCAGCGCAGAGACGACACCGACTACGTATATTTTGTCATCATTTAGTAGTACTTGTGACGAGGGGTTAACTCGGCAAATCCCATGGTAGCACACCTAGGGTTGAGAATAGGAACGAGATTGTAGCACCGGCGATTATCTACGGCTGACAAGCAAGGATTTACCCAGGTTCAGGGCCCTCGGGTGGAGGTAAAACCCCTACGTCCTGCTTGTCTGATTTATTGATGGGGTTTGCACAGATGTTACAAGGATCTCGGCGAGATGTCGATCTCACCAAGGACTATGAGGCTAGACTTGCGGGTATGCTATTGTTTCGTGTCCTTGATCGGGGACCCTCCCAGCACTTATATAGGTGGCTGGGTCTCGGGTAACCGACTAGGATTACAGATAAGGCAAGTTCAAACCGACTCGAACTATGCCTAACTTGGAGAACAATCTTTCCTTGCGGGCTTCTTCTTGGGCCTTGGTCTTGTTTATCTTCATGGACCTTGTATACGTGCACCAGGTACCCTTACAGTGGGTCACCCGAAAGGTAGGCCCACGTCAGTAGCCCCCGAGTGCCTGGCTGACTCGAAGATTCGGGCAGGGACTCCTCCGTTAAAGCACGTATAGTCTTGCTCAATTTTTCCTCAGTCGACAAATACTCGACTGAGTGCTAGCCACTGTGCTGAAGCCAACCTTCAGGTCGATCTATACTTGGGCAGCTTTTTACCGCCTTTATGACATGTATTGGGGATTTGACATAGCAGGCCTGGTACACTCGACGGATCGGGACCAGTTAACTGCTCTTGGGCAAAACCTTACTAGCCTACATCAAATTCGAGTCCCCAGACTCGAACATGGAATCGACTGGTCAGGATCGACTCAGGCCGCGGAGGTCTTACAGAGTCAACCTGCAGTATAACTGATTGAGGGTACCTAGCGCGTCCGCCAGGATTTTCTTCGTGTCGTCTGACACGGAAAGTTTCAGAGCTAACGCAGTATGTGCGCGCCCCGGCCCACTCGAAGGATCGAAGGGTCTTACCTATGCACCATGCATGCAGCTTCCAAGGGTCGAGGATACATCTTGGGTAGATTGTGATCTGATTTGCATTATGCGTCCAGCTAAGCAGCTGAGTCGAACTTATATTCGACTGATCATGATACCTTTTTGTTTTGACTATCGGGTGCGCGTCAGCGCTCCCGATGGGAGTAGCCCCCGAGATTATGCTTAATTGTTTTGCAGTTGAGGATAATCTCACTCGAAAGAATCAAAACAGTCGACTAAACGTCGAGTCGCTCCCGATGGGAGTGTTTTGCGCCAAGTGATGCAACCCGAATAATCTTTTGCTTGTTTTCCACTCTCCCCCGTGACATCAGGGATGACGTTATTTGGCGACTGCGCCATCTGACAGATAATGCCACGCGCTGCGTCACAGATGGGACGTGACACACTGGCCCCACCTGACAATGTTGACTAAACGGCGATGCCTGTGTTGACAGGACTTGACCGCTCTGACGCGATTTTCACGGCGTGCGTGATAATGAAGCCTCGATTCTCGCGCGTAGTGGGCGGAGTGGCCGGCGACGCTTGCCCTCTCCTGCCTCCACGTGTACGGCCAGATACGCATGTGGGCTCAAAGGCCGTTTTGCACGGTTGCGATTTTGAGGGCCCCTATGGTAAATAGTGCCGCGGTCAGAGAAATTTTACTCACTTTCCATTTGCTTCCGCCGCCGTTTCCTCTGCATCTCCTTCTTCCTTGCGCTCGTGCCATTGTTCTACCTCGCATCTCTCCCAAGCTTTTTGCGCGCCATGGCCAAGGGAGACAAGCGCAAGAAGGGCGCCGCTGATGCGGCTGCTGCCACCAAGACTGCTCCGGCCGCCGCATCCGCAAGTGCTGCGGCCCCTCTGAGTAAGAAGACCGGCGACTGGTCGCGGTCGGAGATCACGGTGTCCAGGGTCAATGGATACCGCCGCGACGGCCTGCTGCCATCTGAGGAGGTGTTGCCCACGCGCATCCCCGGCGATGAGGTAACCCCAAAGCCCAGGGAGCACGAGCGCGTCTGCTTCCACGACTTCGTGGTCAGGGGCCTCTCCTTCCCCATCCACGACTTTCTGCGTGCACTGATGTACGCTTACAAAGTGCAACTGCATGATTTTTCTCCCAATGCTATCATGCACGTTGCTGTTTTTGTTGTTCTTTGTGAATGCTTTCTTGGCGTTCACCCGCATTGGGGTCTTTGGAAGAAGATATTCAATGTGAGGAGGAACACGGGTGCTGGTGGAGTCTACACCGTTGGTGGACTCATCATCCAAGCCCGCAAAGAGGTCGCGTACTTCGACCTTCGCCTCGTCGACTCTGCACAAAACTGGCGCAAGAGGTGGTTCTACTTCACCTCCAAGCAAGAGGGGCTACCACCTTTTGTCGAGCAGACGCCGCTGGTGAAGACCCGAGCATGGTTGCACCTAACCAATGCGGCGGAGGAGGCGGAGGCCAGACCCTTGATGGAGAAGCTCGAAAAGCTGATCAAGACCACGGGCCGCGTGGTCAGTGGTCTCCATCTAATTGCGACCTTCATCGAGAGAGGTGTGCAACCGCTGCGGGTGCGGGCACACCCGATGTGGGAGTTCCAGGGCGCGAATGACCCGACCCGTCTGTCGACTGAACCACTGCCAACGAAGAAGGCAGTGGAGGACCAGGTTCGCGCCATCACCAAACTGACGAGGAAGGACGCATGTCCACTCGACTGTCCAGTCGAACCCTACGACAGCCTACATCCCCTACCTGAGGTATGTACTTTGCTCTTTTGCCCAATTTGCTCTGTAGTTAGGCTTTGTTACTCGAAAAATGAGTTTGCATTTTGTATTTGCAGGATCATCCCTCTTTTGTTAGTTTACCTCCCCTGCCCGAAGGTGGAGAGAATTCTGAATTGGAGGTGGTGGAAGAGGACGCGGATGTGGAGATCTCCTTGGCTTCCGCTCACTCACCCGAAGAAGGCGAAGGCGCGGGGCAAGAAGAGGAGGAAAAGCAGGGTCTGGCCCAGAAGAAACGTCGCTTGAAGAGGACCATTTCCACCTCCACCGACCCGCAGCCTGAACTGGAGGATGATGACTCGAGTTCATCATCCCCCATCGTGGAGGAGCCAGCTGCTGTGGCACCAATTCGCATGGCGCCTCCAACCAGCACTCCAGGGTTCACTCGATTCGTCAACGTCCATAGCCTTATGGATAGCGACGACGAGGATATGAGGTACACCTTTACTTTTTGCTTATCATTCGTGACTCGCGAAGCGCTTTGCCTTACGCTTATCTGTCTAACTGATTTTGCTTTCGGGTGACCTTGCGTTTCAGCCCTATGAGGGACGATGGTCCGAAGGACGCCACTCCTCCAGTCGCACCAGAAGTGAGTCTTGCGACTGAAGAAGCAGCTCGGGTCGAGCCACCCCCAGAAGTTGTGGCGAGTGCGCCCCCAAATCCTGCGGAGTTCACGCCATCAACCTCTGGCACAGCTTCGACTCTGCTTCCTCAACACGTAAGTATTTTTGCCTGATTTTGCTATCGGGTGCGCGTCAGCGCTCCCGATGGGAGTAGCCCCCGAGGCTATAGGCAACTAGCATAGTTGGCTATAGGCTCAAAGAACCCTTTTCCCATATTTCTGCTTATACTATTTTTTGTTGAGTAGCCCTTCGTCCTCCGTATGATGGAAGATGCCACCGCATATGTGCGGATGGAGGAGGAACGCGACCATTTTCGCCGGAAGATGGACGAGACCACCCGTAAGTTTTGTTGTCTTGATTTTGCTTTTCACTTGCTGCGTGTCAGACGAACTAATTGTTTTTTTGCAGATGAACACAAGGCCGCACTCGACCGCGTTCGAGAGCTTGAGGACACACTCAAGTCTCAACGCGAAGACGCGGAGCAGAAAGCTCAACAGGTGAAGGAGTCCGAAGATCTTCAGACGGCACGGCTGCGCGCTATTGCTGATGTGATTGAAAGTACTGTCGCGTGAGACTTTTGCTTATGTCAAGTTTACTTGTTTTGCTACTAACCCGATGGTTATTTGACCCTTCAGGTGCTCTTGGCATAAAGCCCGCACCCGAAGGCACAGCTGGCGACTCACTCGAGAGTGCCGTTGGTGCTTTTGATGCGCTGTGTGCTCAAGCCAAGGACCGCCTGAACCAGTCGAAGAATGCGCTCGCTGCTGTTTACCGGGGCATCTTCCCTGAAGGAGATGTTCCTTCGTCGACTGAGGAGCTAGCGCAGCTGTTTGGCCCAGGCTCCTCGACCTTGGCAGACTTCGTGCGCGCCCAGACGGTATGTGGCTCGGAATCCGCATTCATGCTGATGCAGCTGCATGGGGTTGTTGCTGATTTCGAGAAGATTGTGTCCGGCTTTCCTAAGAAAGCCGAAATGCCTTCGACTCCCCTGGAAGAAATCACAGAGCGATCAACCCAACTGGGGAAGGCCATGATTGCTATGATGGAGAGGCGAGCTGCTGCTGCTGCCGCACGCGCTGCTCGTGACTCTAGGGCTAGGTCCGAGTCAGCGCCTTAGAATGTAGCTTTGAAGCGCTACTTTTGTTTTATGCCTGTAAAGAATCCGTGTTTGATTAATATGAAGCTATCTTTTGCTATCTTTGGAATTTTTCGACTGATCTCGTGGGACGAGCCCCCGGGTATATTTTGCGATCCCCTGCTGAAGGAGACCTCTTGTGCTTTTTGGACAGTCGCAAGAACCTGCCACTTCGACTAGCTCAGCACAACCTCAGCCTACTCGATCACAGGGGCAGGTGGCCCAGAATGCCAGGGTGATGGAATATATGAAGGCCAAATACGTAAAGATGGAGCAGGAGCTGAGGAGCGCCCAGGATGAGCTGATCGAATGAGAGCGAGGCCAGGGCTGTCTAGCCAACGAGAACGTTATGTACTTGGCGAGATGGACATTGTGAACAGGCAACTCGAATGTGAGTATGATCTTTGCCTTGTTTATAATTATGTACTCTTATGTTTTGTAATCACTCGAATGTTTTTGCAGGCTTTGTGGACGACTTCGAAGCAGAAAATACTCGCGTTGAGGAACGCCTGGATAGCGTCGTTGACAATCCCACAACTGGACGTCAACACTTTTGGCTCGATAAGTATCATGCTCGCATACTCCAAACACTGAAGGATCGTGTTTGGAGGAGCGCTGAATTACTCGAGCTATGCAGAATGGCGTTTACTCGACTGAACGAGACGCTGTTTCCCACGGGACCGCAACCACAGGGCATCCGCCCCTTGTTGAATATTTTTCGCCACGCAGGTTCCATTCGAGAGCTGCTGAAGAGGAAGCTTGTGGTTGGGGCCAACGCGGCTATGGCGTATGTGCGGAGTCAGAGACCATTTTTGCAACTACCGCCACCCGCGATTGGGGCGACTCTGGATCAAGGAGACTTGGATGGTACCCTTGGTTCTGCAGAATTGCTGGTTGAACGCACCCGCGATCAGCTTTGTGGCCCTCTGCTGCCCGTCAAAGACGAGCCCGAGGATTAAAACGAGTTGCGAGTGTAAATGTTGTACAGGGTCAACCCCGAGTGTAATTTTGACTGCGTATATATTGTGCATTGTATTGTAATTTTAGCCCATCCACCAAGCCCATCGAGTGGGTTTTTGCGAAACAATGACCCCACAGCCCCCGAGTATTCGAGTGCGGCTGCGGAATTTTCATGCTCGTTAGATTTTTACAACTCAGCCCCCGAGTCTTCAGGTGCGCTGAGGTAATATTGTTTTTGCTTGATCCGCATGGACCAGCCCCCGAGCCTTCGAGTGCTAGTAGCAAAGTACATGATTTGGCGACCTAGCCCCCGAGCCTTCGAGTGTAGCTAGGTGATTTGTTTTTGCATTTTATATGACGCAGCCCCCGTGTTTGGGGTATAAATAAGTATTTTTGCGAGTATGCATATGCAAAGAGAGAGAAGAGGAACATTGATTTTATTCCACTTTTTGTAAGCCGCAGGCCGCCTCATTAAAAACCTTCCAGCCCCCTTAGGTACCCTGGTAAGGAAAAGAGCGCGTCTGAAACCTGCGGCTATCCGACATATGGCCTATTACATTTGATGACTGAACAGTCTAAGCATAGAAACGGCGCAGCTGCGCAACGTTCCACGGGTTGTGGGAGAGTTCTCCTGTCTTTGCATGCTTCAGTCGATAAGCTCCTCGATGACCTCCGTGACGATGAAGGGTCCCTCCCATGGAGAGGCGAGCTTGTGCACCTTCTTCTGCTTCAGGCGAAGACCAGGTCACCCACCGTAAAAGATCGGGTGCGCAGTCGACGGCTATGATAGTTGCGGAGGCTCTGCTGGTAAACAGCTGTGCGGGCAAGGGCGATGTCGCGGGCCTCGTCCAACGTGTCGACGTCTTCGAGTGCTTCGTCCGCGTCGTCTCATCATACAGTGACCCTTGGCGCATCGAATCGAACATCGAACGGCAGCACTGCCTCTGCCCCGTACACCATGAAGAAGGGCGTGTACTGTGTCGACCTGTTTGGAGTTGTGCGGAGACTCCAAAGGACAGATGGTAATTCTTCGACCCACGCGCCTGCCGCTCGTTTGAGTGGAACCAAGAGTCGTTTCTTGAGTCCACTACACACGAGTCCGTTTGCCTTCTCTACCTGGCCGTTCGACTGCGGATGCGCCACCGATGCGTAGTTAAGCTTGATCCCTTGATCCTTGCAGAAGTCCTTGAACTCTTCTGCTGTGAAGTTTGTGCCGTTGTCCGTGATAATGCTATGGGGGATGCCAAAACGGTATATGATGGACTTGATGAAATTGACTGCGGTGGAGGCAGTCGAACTTGTGATAGGGACCGCTTCGATCCACTTGGTAAATTTGTCGACTGCCACCAAGAGATGAGTGTGTCCGCCTCGAGAGGACTTCTTGAGTGGCCCAACCATGTCGAGTCCCCATTGAGCGAAAGGCCATGCCAACGGGATCGTCTTCAACTCTGACGCGGGTGCGTGCGGCTTAGTCGCAAATTTCTGACAGCCGATGCACTTTCTGACGATGTCCTCCGCGTCCCTAAGCGCAGTGGGCCAGTAGAACCCTGCTCGAAAGGCTTTTGCAACGAGAGCTCGACTGCTCGCGTGATGTCCGCAGGTCCCTGCATGTATGTCTCGAAGGATGGCTTCACCGTCTTCGTGTGCTATGCACCTCTGGAGTATCCCAGAGATGCTTCGTTTGTAGAGTTCACCGTTGATGATGGTGTATGCTTTGCGCGTCTGGCCACCCGCCTTGCTTCTGCGACGTCTTCTGGAAGCTCGCCGCTCTTCAGGTATGCCAGGAATCGATGCGTCCATGTTGGCTCAACCAGGAAAACTTCGACTGGTGGGTCATTGACGCTGGGTGCATCGCTCTGGACTGCAGTTTGCGCAGTCGAAGGTTTTGGCTCCATCTTTTGCTTTGTTTTGATGGAGCGATGCTCAATCTTCTCCAGGAAAACTCCGGGTGGTACTTGTGCCTTTGTGGAGCCGATGTTGGCGAGCATGTCTGCTTCTTCATTGCTTTCGCGTCCAATATGGCGTAGCTCACACCCGTCAAAGCTTCCTTCCATGATATTGTACAGGTCACGGTAGGCGATCATGTTGTCTGCTGTAGCGTCGCAGGCCTTCATAGTTTGCTGCACCACCAGGTTCGAGTCACCATAGATCATGAGTCGAGTGCAGCCGCACGCTTTTGCCATCCGCATGCCATGGAGCAATGCCTCGTATTCTGCCTCGTTATTCGAGGGGAAGGGGAAGTCCATTGCAGAACATAGCGGAGCTTGTCGCCTTTTGGTGATATGAGTATGACGCCCGCGCCTGCACCTTCATGCTTCTTCGACCCATCGAAATACATTGTCCAAGAATTGGACAAGTCCGGAACGTCGGGTAGCTGTGCCTCGATCCACTCGGTGGTGAAATCCGGAAGAACTTGTGCCTTGATCGCCTTCGGGTGCTCGTAACGGATGTCACGAGGCCCTAATTCAATGACCCACTTGGCGACCCGCCCGGTTGCATCGGGGTTTGTGAGGATATCTCGCAGCCCTGCTGAGCTAACCACGATTATCGGGTGCTCAGCAAAGTAGTGTGCCACCTTTCGTGAAGACATGAATACAGCGTAGGCGAGCTTTTGATAATGCGGGTACCGCTGTTTGGATACAGAAAGGACCTCGCTAAGGTAGTATACAGGTCTCTGTACACCATGCGAGTGTCCTTCTTCCATGCGCTCACCACCAGGACAGTGCTGACCACCCGATTAGTCGCAGAGACGTATAGGAACAACGGCTCGCGCTCGTTGGGTGCCACCAAGATTGGAGGATTTGTCAGCACTCGCTTGAGATCTTCAAAGGCTGCTTGTGCTTCGGGTGTCCACTCGAATTTGTCTGCTTTCTTCATCAGCTGATAGAACGGGAGCGCCTTTTCACCCAATTTGCTGATGAAGCGGCTGAGTGCTGCCACTCGACCAGCCAGTTTTTGTATCTCCCGAAGTTTTGTTGGTGGTGGCATGGTGAGGATAGCCTGTAGCTTTTCCGGGTCCGCCTCGATGCCTCTGGCGGAAACAAGGTAACCCAAAAGTTGTCCGGCTGGCACGCCAAAGACACACTTTTGGGATTGAGCTTGATTTTGTAGTGCTTCAGGTTGGCGAAAGTTTCGCGCAAGTCATCGAGGAGTGTCGACTCCTTTTTTGTTTTGATGACGATGTCGTCGACGTAGACTTGGACGTTGCGTCCAATTTGCTTTTTAAGACAGTTTTGCATCATACGCTGGTACGTAGCACCCGCGTTCTTCAGCCCGAAGGGCATAGTTGTGTAACAGTAGACACCATAAGGGGTGATGAAGGCAGTCTTGTCTTCATCTTCTTCTCTCATCCGAATCTGGTTGTAACCCGAATAGGCATCCAGGAAGGACAGACGCTCGCATCCCGCCGTTGAGTCGACAATTGGTCGATCCGTGGCAAGGGGAAGTGGTCCTTGGGACAGCATTTGTTGAGGGAGGTGAAGTCCACGCACATGCGAGGACAGTCGAATTCTTCTTTGGCACCAGGACTGGGTTGGCGACCCAGTCGGATTTCTTGATCTCCCTTATGAATTTTGCGTCGAGTAATCTGTCGACTTCTTCTCCAATAGCTACGCGCTTCGGCTCAGAGAAGCGTCGCATTGATTGCTTCACAGGTTTTGCGTCTGGAAATAGTTGAAGAGAGTGCTCGGCGAATTCCCTGGGAATACCTGGCATGTCGCTGGACACCAGGCGAAGATTTCCCAGTTCTCACGGAGGAATTCGACGAGCGCGCCTTCCTATGCGGGTGATAAGCTGGACGACACGTTGACCGTCTTGGCCGGGTCCGTCGGGTGGACCTGATGCGACGTTGTGTCGTTTTTTGCATTGAAGGCAGCGTCGGGTGCCTGCTTCTTCGTTGAGGAAACACTGTGCGATCGTTGGTGAGGGAGATCTCCTTGAGCTGTTCCTGCATCCCGAATGTCTCGGATATTTTGCTGAATTCTCTGTCACAATTATCAGATCGCTGGAAGTTGCCTTTGACAGTGATGATTCCCTTGGGTCCTGGCATCTTGATCATCAGGTATGCGTAGTGCGGGACTGCCATGAATCGAGCGAACGTCGGGCGCCCCAGGATCGCGTGATACTGCGATTTCCAGTCGACCACTTCAAAGTCGACCTTCTCCGATCGAAAATTTCCTGGCTCACCAAAAACGACTGGGAGCTGCAGTGTCCCGAGGCAGGACCGCTTTGCCTGGGACTATGCCGTGGAAGGTTGTATCAGACTCAGGAAGATTTTCGACTGAGCGATTCATTTTGCGGAGCGTATCGGCGAAGATGATGTTGATTCCGCTTCCACCATCCATGAAGACCTTGGACATGGCGTAGCCACCAATTTGAGCATCGAGTACCAGGGGTGCGTGCCCTGGTCGCACCACAGCTGGGGGGTGATCCGCACGTGAGAACGTTATGCTTGTTTCAGACCCCTTCAGATATTCGGGTGTCGCTGGAGGTGCCATGACCGCCATGTTGACCTGTCGAGTGATCAATTTTTGCTCTCGGTTGGTTGGGCGCCCCTTCTGGATCATGTTCATCTGTCCACGGGCTTCAGGGTAGCGTTCCGCGGGTTCTGGAGGAGCTTCTATGCGAGCCTGGTTTTGCATTGCGCCTGCCACATGCGCGTTTTGACCTGCGGGTGGGGCAGGAGGAAGAGGTGGCGCTGCGCTCCTGCCGCCACCGTTGCTCGTGCTGTCTGCATGCGTTTGATGTATGCATCTGTCATCCTGGTGAATTTTCTGCAGTCCTTTACCAGATGGCTCGAGTGTAGTTTGCCGTCCTGTCCTTGAACATGTGGAATCTGCACTCCTCGTCGAGCTCCTGATCACCCAAGCCTTCGGGTGAGTCCTCACGGCGTTTGCGCCATTCTTGCTTGCGATATCCATCCCTGCGCGTTCCATAATCGCGGCGGTCGTCCTGGCGACTCCTACCCCGATCATCCTGACGGCCCGCGCTTCGATTGCGATCGTCACGATTGTCATAGCCAGCCGCCACAAATTCGACTCCATCCTGGTCGTCGTAGCGCTGGATTTGCGTTTTCGCCTGCCTCGGCCATCTCTGCGATCCCAACTTCCATTGTTGTTACCACGCGGTGAATCATGATGATCTCGCACCATGTCTTCTCCGTCCGCCCACTCGTTTGCGACTTTCATGAGTTGTGCTATGGATGTTGGCTTTTGCCGGAACAGCGCCTCCCGGAAGTCGTGCCTGGCGGCTCCTGCGATAAAGGCGTCGATTGCTCTGTCCTCTGACACCACTCCCACGGAGTTGCGCATCGTAGTCCACTTTCTGATGTACTCGCGCAGTGGTTCGTCTGAACGCTGCTTGCAAGCCTGAAGTTCTGCGAATGTCGCGGGTCGATCGCATGTCGCGAGAAAGTTTTTGATGAAGTCCTCCTGGAATTGCTCCCAAGAGTCGTATGAGTTTTCGGGTAGGCTTTTCAGCCAATCCCGGGCGGTCCCAGACAGCATGAGCTGGATATACTGCATCGCAGTCGTGGTTGAGCCTCGTTGGCAGGAGACCGCGGTCCTGTAGTCCTCGAGCCAGGACGAGGGTTCCTGCCTGCCGTCGAACTTGGGTGTTTCAGACGTCAGTCTGAATCTTTTGGGCATCTTTGCCTGTCGGATGCGTCGGGTGAAGCATAGCGCGCCACAGGGCTCCCACTCGACGCCAGAGTCTGAGTCGCTGCTTCGAGATCGCGTGGACCTTCTGCTTCTGCCTCCGCTGACCCGATGCTGAGTCATGACATCGCGGCGATCACCACTCGCCTCGCGATGCTGAGTTTCGCGCCGGCCGCGTCCTGATCGGTCTCGATCGTCCTGGTTTGCGACTGCGCGGTCGCGGTTTTCTCTTGGCTGCACCTCACGTCGCGGGGTAGCCTCGCGACGGGTTCTGCTCCCTCCAGGGTGTTCTTCAACTGTGGCAAGAGCTCCACCCGCCATGTGGAGCGACTTGATTTGCTGGCGATGCAGTGCCGCGTTCGGGTCACTGTCCGGAGGTTGCGTCGCCTTCAGGTACGTGGCCACCGACATGAGGGCTCCTTGAGCCGTTTTGGGGATGGGGATTCCATCTTCATCGTGTGTCATGAACGACACACCTAGATCGCGGGTCAGCGCCGCCTTTCGCTTTCTGTCAGATGTGCAAGCCTAGATCGCGAACGATGATGCGAGGAAGTTCTGCCCGAAGAATAGAGTGATGACAGCTGGGCACGCCGAGCACTCGATGCGCTAGACGCCTTTTTGCGCTCGTCGAGTGATGCCTGCAGTCGTTTCAACCGTAGGGTCTCCTGCCAGAAGATGTATTTGTGCGCCGCAAGTTCTTCGGGTGTTGAGCCCTCGGGCATCATGGTGCATTCGTCGATAGCCTTCATTGCTTTGATCGCCTGTTCCCTTGTGATGACGATCATGCTGCCGTCTGGCATGGTGGCGTCCATTGGGTAGGTCCTGGTGTCGGGGTGACTTGCTCCAGTCGCCGATGTTTCGGGTGCTCCGTCCTCTCGAGTGATCTGCACCATGCAGATCTGGTTTGGGTCGTTACGCGAAATTTTGCTGTTTTCGCCGTTGCTGCGATTGTTGATGAAGGTTGCAGCGGTGTTGAAGTAGAAGTCGATTATAGCCTGACGTCCACAGCTGCCATCACTGCGGATGGATTCAATGTCCATTGCGTCGTCTGACGCGGTTTCTTTTGTTGATGAAGGCGCGTAGTCCTCAGCTGAAGGAGACGCGGGTGCCGCTGGAGATACGAGAGAGCGCCAAAGGCGCTCCTTAGTTTTATAGAAGGCAGAATAGTTTTACAAGAGGCTAAATCACCTGTCAAAACAGGGATCAGCACACACACCCCCACTCCACTCTAAAGCCTACTCTCGTCTAATCGCTGTGCTCCCTCCTCGTGCAGCTCTAATTCTGAACCAAAGCCTAAGCTCGTCAGAAATCTTTCTAGCAAGCTCCTGTGCGCTGGAGATGCAGCGAGTTGCAGATCCATCAGAGATTCCATCTCTGAAGGTGTTGGTGAAGGCACCGGAGTCGATGCAGGTGTGGCCATCAATGACATCATCTCCGAGAGCGTCGGTGATCTCGGCGGAGTTGATGTAGGCGAAGTTGCCGATTTTGCGGGTGACGATGGAACTGCGGGAGCAGATCCAGTCGATGGAGACGCGGGTGCTGAAGGTTGCTTCGAGTTCGCCGTTCCTGCGTGATCAGCGACAATTCTTGAAAGACGAGTTGGCGTGTTCTCATCTGATGGCAGATTCGAGTTTGCTGGCTGTGATCCCGGCGAGTGCGGGTTGTAGTCGAAGGAGCCGAAGGGGATCGGTCCCGTGATGGTGATCGGCGAGCTGCCGTTTGTGGATGCAGATTGAGCCGGAGACACCGTGAATCGATGCACTCGTTCCCACAGACGGCGCCAATTGACGAGGGGTTAACTCGGCAAATCCCATGGTAGCACACCTAGGGTTGAGAATAGGAACGAGATTGTAGCACCGGCGATTATCTACGGCTGACAAGCAAGGATTTACCCAGGTTCAGGGCCCTCGGGTGGAGGTAAAACCCCTACGTCCTGCTTGTCTGATTTATTGATGGGGTTTGCACAGATGTTACAAGGATCTCGGCGAGATGTCGATCTCACCAAGGACTATGAGGCTAGACTTGCGGGTATGCTATTGTTTCCTGTCCTTGATCGGGGACCCTCCCAGCACTTATATAGGTGGCTGGGTCTCGGGTAACCGACTAGGATTACAGATAAGGCAAGTTCAAACCGACCCGAACTATGCCTAACTTGGAGAACAATCTTTCCTTGCGGGCTTCTTCTTGGGCCTTGGTCTTGTTTATCTTCATGGACCTTGTATACGTGCACCAGGTACCCTTACAGTGGGTCACCGAAAGGTAGGCCCACGTCAACTTGTTAACGTGCACGTGCAACGCACGTCCCATTATTTTTATTTATTATATATAAACACGTCTTTTAATCTATATTTGTTTCATTTAGTTATTTTACCAAGCCAGTTAAATAGGTTTCATGATATAAAATTGAAATTGCACCACATATCCTATGAAGTACTTTGCGATTGTTGGTATAATTTATCTTTTGTTCGCTTGTGAAACACATGTGAAGTACACATAAAAGAACATAATAATTGGTCAAATTAAAAGAACAATATAACACGAAATACACAGATCATGTATATAGTTTTTATTTGTTCCCCATTATAATAGAGTTAGCCCCGTTTGATTTAAGCAAAATGACATGGACATGTATAAAAACTAGGTTAGTTTTTTTCCAGCAATTGTTTTGCTAGGTTGGCACAGCCAAGCACGGGGAATACATTTAGCTGAAAAAAATTGTCCGGTCGCGCTGCCTCTTGCGGCATTTGCGGGCCCAATGGCCCTTCTTGCCGCAGTACCGACATTTCCCTTGTCGGTGTTGTTGCCACCGACGTTCGTTGGCGGTGCCTGTTGCGGAGGCTGACGCCCTTGCGTCCGTCCTGGGTACGGCCGTTACCACGGCCATCACCTCTGCCGCCACCGCGTGGCTGCTTCTTGTGAGCCTCCCACTGCTGCTCGATGAGTAGGAGCTGGTCGTTGCCGCTGCTCCCATGTGCCTTATCATACGCGCCTCGACGGCACACATGTGACCGCTGACCTCCTCGACGGTGAGCGTGGACGGGTTGAGCAGCGTCTCGATCGAGAACGCGATCTGCACAAAATGCGCGGGAACGACATACAAATTTTTTCTAGCTACCTTCTCCTTATCGACGACGTCGCCGAACGAGCGCAGAGAGTCGCGAGGTTTGAGATGTGCGTGGCAAATTTGTCGATCTTCTCTCCGGTCTTGAACACGATGGTCTCGAACTCCGCCCGCAGCCGACGCAGGTGCGTCTCGCGCACCCGATCGCTGCCCTGGTGCTGCATCCTGATTGCCTCCCACGCCTCCTTGTCGCTGCCCTTTCCGATGAGCTTGCAGTGCATCACCGGAGGGGTGGATCAGAGCAGCGTGACCAACGCCTTGGACATCGCCTCGGCTCTGTGAGCGCTGTCGCGGCCCGGGCGGTGGAGTCTTGGACACGCCGGAAGCAGCTGGTTTGTCAGCGGGAAGCGCACCCTTACTGTTGTTGCCAGACACTACGGGAGAACAGTACTTTGCCGTGTGCCAGAAGCACACGGCGAAGACCGAAAAGCACACGGCAAAGGCGTTGCCGTGCGCCACACACGGCAAAGAGTACGGGGGAGAAATGCACGGGAAAGACTTCTTTGCGTGTGTCGGATGTCGGGGCGCACGGCGAAGGCTATCTGTGGGACCCGCGGCGACTTGACGACGATGGACGGTGACGGCGGCTCTTTGCCGTGTGTCATCTCTCATGGCACACGGCAATGTGTGCAATCTTTCCCGTGTGCCCATGCACGGCAAAGGATAACAAGGTGGGACCCGTTGTCAGGCAGGTGCCGTGCATACATCTTTGCCGTGTGCCTGTGCAGCAACGCACGGCAAATTCATAACCCTTTCCCGTGTGCTCGCTCCGGATACACGGCAACGTATCTCCTTCTTTGCCGTGTGCTTGGACACGTGTCGTAAGCCTGTGCGTCCTGGCGAACTGTTTTCTGGCACTCTTTGCCGTGTGCAAGCACATGGCAAAGGTGACCATAATTTTCCTGCCAATTTTATTTTTCTCAATCCCTGCAGTTCAATAATTCAGAACAATTACAGAACACATATGTACACAAAATATAGCATATCTCACACAAATATCACATATCTCCACCAAATATCACATATATCATCCAAAACATCACATAGTGTCCAAAACATCACATATTCAAGTCCAAATGTAGCACAACAACAAAGGTCGCTCCGACTACATCAATGAAGCACAACAAAACAATGACGAAGCAACTCCGGTCATCATGCCATTGATGCCATCCGCTCCTAGCTCCAATCCATCTAAAACATGAGAAAAAGACACAAAGGCATGAGCATATTGCACAAAGTAGTATGACAGCTTAGTGTAAATTCATTTTGGGATGAAATATGTTGGGTCAAATGGTTTGAGTTAAATAGGCAGTCACAACCTTTCTAACACAATGACCAAGCTTGTCAAAGAGAGTGAGTGAATTTAATATGGACAAGCTAAGCATACGGGTAGTGCAAATAATTGCTAGTTGACATGTATGATTAATCAGCATCAAAGTAAGTTTTCTGCTGAAGGGTTTGAGCTAACTACCGGCGGCCTGCTGAAGGTGGCGGGGTAGCGTTTGCTGCTGCTCCATCTGCTGGTCCATCTGCTGCTCCGGGCTGGGCTCCATCTGCTGGTCCATCTGCTGCTCCGGGTGTCTGGGCTCCATCTGCTGCTCCGGGTGTCTGGGCCATGGGCGATCCGTTCGAGGAGGCAACCTACATGCATGAAGAATTAGATGGTTAGCACCGGTTAGAAGGACATGGTAAAAAGACATAAAACTTTGAACATGAGAACTTACGGTGTGCGGAGATGAATGAATCGCCATCGCCTGAAACTGTGCCATGTCGGGAACCATCATACCGTTGCTGCGGAACATATTCTGCATATTATTTTTGAGAAGCAAGGTTAGTAAATGAAACAGTAGACTACCGTTGGTATCTTATGCACATGAAACTCACCGCGAAGACCGCCATCTGTGCCCGCATCGCCTCCATCTCCTTCCTCGTCTGCTCGGTCTCCTGCCTGTGCTTTTCCTCTAGGGCTGCGTTCCGTGCTTCCATCTCCTCCATCGCCTGATCCAATGAAATGGTTTGCATTAGTTAGAACGAAAACATGCAAATAACTAGAGGACTCATCATTTTAATGAAACTAACCGCTCGTAGGTCACGTGCAGGCTCGTCGCGCCTCTGGATCTGCAGGCTGGAGCTCGTAGACCTAGCCCTCATGCTGGCTAGGCCCTCCATCTCTATAGGGAAGGTGCTGGCTCCAAGAGCAGGCCGACCGTGCCTCAGTCCTCCTCCTGACGTCATGACCAGCACCGGGTCCAAGTCCTGGGAGCTCGGGTCAATGGTCTCCCCGTCCCTCGCCTTGAGCGCACTATCGTACTTCTCCTTGCGTTTGGCTGTGGGCAAGTTGAAAGAGGTGCTGGGAGTAGCGGGATCATACGGCTTGGCCTTTTTGGCGGATGCCAGCTTGGCCATGTGGTACGCCTGGTACGTGTTAGGCTCTGGCACCTTATTGTGAGCCGCCTACAATTAAAAGTGATATGGTTAGAAGAGCATATCTTGTTCCGCCTAATTAAGCATGCATAAAGAACTTGTGAAAAATAAACACTTACATATAACTTGGCGTACCCAATCAAGGACTGGCTACCCTGGTGGTGCGTAGCCTTCACGACCAACCGATTCGCCCTGCCATTAGCGTTCATCGCCCTCCACTCGTCAGAGTCCCACCAAGCCGACAGCCGCCTCCAGCATTCCGCGTGTGAGGCGCACCAGGTAGGCCTCACCTACATAAAGGAGTATGTGGTTAGTATGCATGAAGAATAACTCAAGTGTTAGCCATGCATGTATGTAAAGGCCTCACTTACCGAATTATACTCGTGAGCCTTGGGGTACTTATAAATGGCTTTATCCCTTGTGCATGACAACCCCTTGGCCGCCTCGATCCTGACGACAGCTGCGATACGCGCCTCGTAGATCATGTCCGTCACCTTCTTGACGCCCATCCTAATGAGGATCTTCCTGCACTCTGCCTCCTTCCCCTCCTCGCATCTAAAGAACTCCTGCAATTAAGCATGATGAATGTGCAAGTTAGTGAAAAGGATGAGATGTGCTAAACGAAATGTGGTTGTTGACTTACCCAGAAATCGTGGAGCACGGCCTCGTACTTAGAGCCGTGGGTGGTGTCACAACGAAGCTTGTAGTCCTCCCACCGCGTAGCTGGCACGACCTCACCGGTTGTAGGGCGTGTCACCAACCCCGGGTAGTGGGTCTTCATCAGAGAGCCAAACACGTGCCCCATGTGCCGCCCTCCATCTTCATGCTTCTTGAACCTATTTGCAAAACCGAGAAACAAAAATGTTAATTAGAATGTGTCGAGAGATTTGAGTTTCAAAATGTAAGAAACATATTAAATAGAATGTGCATCTTACGTAGAGCCCTTTGGTTCAACCAAAGGCCGTTGTGCTAGCGAGACTGGCTTTGGGAGCCTTCCCGGACCTCGCAGGTACACGTCACTGGACACCTCCCTCTCACAACCCTCCTCCTCAGAATCGGAGCCATCAGCTGACGGGACCTCGGACTCACACCCATCCCTCTCCATCTCCACCCTCTCCTCTCCTCGTCCCCCTCCCCTCTGTCTCCTCCCCTCGTCCTCCCTCTGTCTCCTCCCCTCGTCCCCCCCCCTGTCCCACTGTCCCCCCTCCTCCTCCCCCACCCCCCCTCCTCTTCCTCATCGGAGGCCTACCCTCGGTCCCTCTCGAGGAACCGCCGACTATGGATCCTTCGCCTCTTTCCTCCTGTTGCCTCCTCTCCACCGCCTGGATCACGGCGTTGAGGGGCTTCGTCGTGCCCCCTCTCCCTCTCCTCCCTGCTTTCCTCCCGCCCCCTCTCCCTGTCCCGCTGCATGAGCTGCCTCCTACCATGTTTCTGTGGCCTGCAATGACAAACATTGAACCGATTAGTACGAATGCAAAAGCAAATAAAATAAATAGAACTCATGCTAAGCAAATAAACTAAGTGAAATAAATAGAAAGCATGTGAAGCAAATAAAATAAATAGAAATCATGCTAAGCAAATAAACTAAGTAAAATAAATAGAAGCATACATATATTGGTCAAAGTCGGGATCATCTGGATCTGGAGGTCTAGCGAGAAACTACGACATCTGGAAAAAAAATAGCAATTTACATTCATAAGTACAAGCTCCCGGTGATTCTACAAATAGCAATTAACATGGCAATTTTACAAATAACAATTTACATGGCATAAAAGTTAGTGCAGGTGATTCTACAAATAGCAATTAACATGGCAATTTTACAAATAGCAATTTACATGGCATAAAAGTTAGTGCAGTAACTTATCATCAAGAAGACCATATCCGAAACCTGCAATTATCTGAATTGCATTAGAGCCAATGGCTTCTATACCACTGACAAACTCGTCAATGGCTCATTTGCCATCCAACAAATGACTAGTGCTTATATACCACACACAACCAATTTCTAGTGCTCATATACCACTAGCTGTTAGTGTAGTGTTATCTCAGTTCGGTTAGAGCCAAAATGACTGTCTTGCCCCTCAATGGCAAATAAGCAACAATTGTAAAACATGTTCAGAAAAAAATGACAGCATTTCCCCTCGATTTTCAGCATTCCGGCAACAATATTGACAATATTTAATTTTAACAATTCCCTATGATCTGCATACCCAAATACTCAATAAAATTCACATCATCTAGAAAAGATTGAACAAAATAACATATTCAATCTTACACAATCTCCAATCAGTACAAGTTCAGGATATTCCAGGACCAAAAGAACACAACCGAAGTTGGGTATACACGCAAGCAAGTCTCTTGAGCAAAATGGAAGGGGGGCTACTTACGGATGCCGAAGCGGGGGAGGCGTGCGCCGCTGGCGCGGCCGCCGTCGGAGTACCGCGAGGCGGAGGCGAATGGGCGCTGTTGTCCCTCTCCGGCGGGCGGTGGCAGAGGTCACGTGGAGGCCGGGTCGCCGCGGGGCGGAGGCAGCTGGGGGGGAGAAGGAAGGGGGCGGCAGCAGAGCGGCTGGCTTCCGGGCGGAGGCAGCTGAGGTGGGTGCCACCGCTGGTGACGGCGGCGAGGTGGGTGGCGGCGGCGAGGTGGGTGGCAGCGGCGACGTGGGTGGTGGCGGCGGGAGCTAGGGCACGAGCCCGCGCGCGATTTTGGGGGAAATGTAAGATAGCGATTGGATCGCGCGCGTCCGCGCTGACCTAATGGAAAATCTTTCCCGTGTGCCGTATGGAAAACACACGGCAAAGAAGAAACAACTCTTTGCCGTGTGCATGCACACGGCAAAGAACGATTTTTTTTTTTTGCATTACTACTTTTACTGTCTACCCCTTTGACCGGAGTCGAAAGGGGGTTGGCCGGTGGATTTGTTTGCTTGGTTGGGTTAGGACATAGGATGACCCAAAACCAAGATCCACCCCAGCCCTTGCAAAGATTCCCCCCGTTTCGCCCGAAGTGGGAGTTTCGAGCTATAAGTCCGGGAACTCGGTATGGAGAAAGTGATGCCGGTGAAGCCGGTCACTCACCGGAGTGAGATATTGGACATGTACAACACCCAACACACTTGTACACATATGGTATGGAGCCACCTAGCTTTTGGTGGGGTTCCGACGCTCCGGAGCCCCTCTCCGGTGAAACCCTAGATCCGCTGGAAAAAAGTCAAACTTGCCGTCTACCCCTTTGACCGGAGTCGAAAGGGGGTAGGCCGGTGGATTTTTTTGCTTGGTTGTGTTAGGCTAGGACATAGGATGACCCAAAACCAAGATCCACCCCAGCCCTTGCAAAGATTCCCCCCCGTTTCGCCCGAAGTGGGAGTTTCGAGCTATAAGTCCAGGAACTCGGTATGGAGAAAGTGATGCCGGTGAAGCCGGTCACTCACCGGAGTGAGATATTGGACATGTACAACACCCAACACACTTGTACACATATGGTATGGAGCCACCTAGCTTTTGGTGGGGTTCCGACGCTCCGGAGCCCCTCTCCGGTGAAACCCTAGATCCGCTGGAAAAAAGTCAAACTTGCCGTCTACCCCTTTGACCGGAGTCGAAAGGGGGTAGGCCGGTGGATTTTTTTTGCTTGGTTGTGTTAGGTTAGGACGTAGGAAGACCCAAAACCAAGATCCACCCCAGCCCTTGCAAAGATTCCCCCCGTTTCGCCCGAAGTGGGAGTTTCGAGCTATAAGTCCAGAAACTCGGTATGGAGAAAGTGATGCCGGTGAAGCCGGTCACTCACCGGAGTGAGATATTGGACATGTACAACACCCAACACACTTGTACACATATGGTATGGAGCCACCTAGCTTTTGGTGGGGTTCCGACGCTCCGGAGCCCCTCTCCGGTGAAACCCTAGATCCGCTGGAAATAAGTCAAACTTGCCGTCTACCCCTTTGACCGGAGTCGAAAGGGGGTAGGCCGGTGGATTTTTTTGCTTGGTTGTGTTAGGTTAGGACGTAGGATGACCCAAAACCAAGATCCACCCCAGCCCTTGCAAAGATTCCCCCCGTTTCGCCCGAAGTGGGAGTTTCGAGCTATAAGTCCAGGAACTCGGTATGGAGAAAGTGATGCCGGTGAAGCCGGTCACTCACCGGAGTGAGATATTGGACATGTACAACACCCAACACACTTGTACACATATGGTATGGAGCCACCTAGCTTTTGGTGGGGTTCCGACGCTCCGGAGCCCCTCTCCGGTGAAACCCTAGATCCGCTGGAAATAAGTCAAACTTGCCGTCTACCCCTTTGACCGGAGTCGAAAGGGGGTAGGCCGGTGGATTTTTTTGCTTGGTTCTGTTAGGCTAGGACGTAGGAAGACCCAAAACCAAGATCCACCCCAGCCCTTGCAAAGATTCCCCCCGTTTCGCCCGAAGTGAGAGTTTCGAGCTATAAGTCCAGGAACTCGGTATGGAGAAAGTGATGCCGGTGAAGCCGGTCACTCACCGGAGTGAGATATTGGACATGTACAACACCCAACACACTTGTACACATATGGTATGGAGCCACCTAGCTTTTGGTGGGGTTCCGACGCTCCGGAGCCCCTCTCCGGTGAAACCCTAGATCCGCTGGAAAAAAGTCAAACTTGCCGTCTACCCCTTTGACCGGAGTCGAAAGGGGGTAGGCCGGTGGATTTTTTTGCTTGGTTGTGTTAGGTTAGGACGTAGGATGACCCAAAACCAAGATCCACCCCAGCCCTTGCAAAGATTCCCCCCGTTTCGCCCGAAGTGGGAGTTTCGAGCTATAAGTCCAGGAACTCGGTATGGAGAAAGTGATGCCGGTGAAGCCGGTCACTCACCGGAGTGAGATATTGGACATGTACAACACCCAACACACTTGTACACATATGGTATGGAGCCACCTAGCTTTTGGTTGGGTTCCGACGCTCCGGAGCCCCGCTTCGGCGAAACCCTAGATCCGCTGGAAATAAGTCAAACTTGCCGTCTACCCCTTTGACCGGAGTCGAAAGGGGGTAGGCCGGTGGATTTTTTTGCTTGGTTGTGTTAGGCTAGGACATAGGAAGACCCAAAACCAAGATCCACCCCAGCCCTTGCAAAGATTCCCCCCGTTTCGCCCGAAGTGGAAGTTTCGAGCTATAAGTCCAGGAACTCGGTATGGAGAAAGTGATGCCGGTGAAGCCGGTCACTCACCGGAGTGAGATATTGGACATGTACAACACCCAACACACTTGTACACATATGGTATGGAGCCACCTAGCTTTTGGTGGGGTTCCGACGCTCCGGAGCCCCTCTCCGGTGAAACCCTAGATCCGCTGGAAAAAAGTCAAACTTGCCGTCTACCCCTTTGACCGGAGTCGAAAGGGGGTAGGCCGGTGGATTTTTTTGCTTGGTTGTGTTAGGTTAGGACATAGGATGACCCAAAACCAAGATCCACCCCAGCCCTTGCAAAGATTCCCCCGTTTCGGCCGAAGTGGGAGTTTCGAGCTATAAGTCCAGGAACTCGGTATGGAGAAAGTGATGCCGGTGAAGCCGGTCACTCACCGGAGTGAGATATTGGACATGTACAACACCCAACACACTTGTACACATATGGTATGGAGCCACCTAGCTTTTGGTGGGGTTCCTACGCTCCGGAGCCCCTCTCCGGTGAAACCCTAGATCCGCTGGAAATAAGTCAAACTTGCCGTCTACCCCTTTGACCGGAGTCGAAAGGGGGTAGGCCGGTGGATTTTTTTGCTTGGTTGTGTTAGGTTAGGACGTAGGAAGACCCAAAACCAAGATCCACCCCAGCCCTTGCAAAGATTCCCCCCGTTTCGCCCGAAGTGGGAGTTTCGAGCTATAAGTCCAGGAACTCGGTATGGAGAAAGTGATGCCGGTGAAGCCGGTCACTCACCGGAGTGAGATATTGGACATGTACAACACCCAACACACTTGTACACATATGGTATGGAGCCACCTAGCTTTTGGTTGGGTTCCGACGCTCCGGAGCCCCGCTTCGGCGAAACCCTAGATCCGCTGGAAATAAGTCAAACTTGCCGTCTACCCCTTTGACCGGAGTCGAAAGGGGGTAGGCCGGTGGATTTTTTTGCTTGGTTGTGTTAGGCTAGGACATAGGAAGACCCAAAACCAAGATCCACCCCAGCCCTTGCAAAGATTCCCCCCGTTTCGCCCGAAGTGGAAGTTTCGAGCTATAAGTCCAGGAACTCGGTATGGAGAAAGTGATGCCGGTGAAGCCGGTCACTCACCGGAGTGAGATATTGGACATGTACAACACCCAACACACTTGTACACATATGGTATGGAGCCACCTAGCTTTTGGTGGGGTTCCGACGCTCCGGAGCCCCTCTCCGGTGAAACCCTAGATCCGCTGGAAAAAAGTCAAACTTGCCGTCTACCCCTTTGACCGGAGTCGAAAGGGGGTAGGCCGGTGGATTTTTTTGCTTGGTTGTGTTATGCGAGATCATATTTTTCGTTTAATATAATTTAATCATGGTGAAGCATGCATGTGCTATTTATATATATGCACTAGAAGTGGGTGTAAGGTAATTAAATAAAAAAATGTTTGCCGTGTGTATACACACGGCAAAGGACATAATCTTTGCCGTGCAACCACCAAGGCACACGGCAAAGACCTGACAGCCGGCCACATAACTTAAAATATGTTTGGAAATTCGTTGCCGTGTGCTAGCACACGGGAAAGGCAATAATCTTTGCCGTGTGGCATCCAGGGCACACGGTAAAGACCTGGCCGTGACGGAGCCACTAACGGCATCGGCTGGTCGGACACGTGGCCGCAGTCGTTGCCGTGCACCGCGCTTTGCCGTGTGTATTTTAGAGTCTTTGCCGTGTGGCTGGCTTTGCCGTGTGTATTTGTTGCTACGAAGCCGTGTGCTCGTCGTTGCCGTGCGCTGCACACGGCAAAGATGGCGTTGCCGTGTGCCCGATATCCTGCACACGGCAAAGAGACGAGCACACGGCAACGTCTCGCTCTCCCGTAGTGAGACATGGTCGAAGGATCTTATGTTCTAATGCCAATTGTTACCCTCAATTCATGAACTCGAGATGATCAAGAACGAGATGAACACGAGAGTGTTTTTGTGCCGCGCACTGAAACTGCAGATTTTCTGTTTCTATTTATTCATGCGATAACCGGAAAGAGTCTTGCCACGAGCTCCACTACCGAACGTGTGCCATCCCACAGTCCGAGCTGCGTGTAAGACTATCCTACAAACTAGATGACGGCGCACAGATCGCAACCGCCAGGCGAGCTAACCTTGAGCTGAAAAAACACTAATAGAAACTTCCTGTATGACGAAACTGAAACTGTCGAAACGACACTACACCTAACAGGATTCAGAGACAGGGAGGGAGCCGGGGTTTAAGCCAACACCACCAGGGATGGATCAAATCAGAGGACGATGGGTATGACGATGACGAGGACGACGACGAGGAGGATCCCGATCCCGATGCACATCCACTCCCGGGAGCTCTTCCGGTGCTTGCGCGCCACCTGCAGCTGCTCCCGTCCCCGGTCGACGAAGGACCGGGCGCGGCGGACGCTGCCCTCGATGTCGTTGAGCTGCTCCCCCTGCGCCTCCACCTGCACGGCCATGTCGTTGAATACCTGCTGCAGCTCCAGCAGGCTGCGCTCCAGCTGCGCGACGGCGCCGTGTCGCTCCTGGATCTCCGCCACCACGCCCTGCACCTCCCCGCGGCCCTGCTGCTCCGCGATGGCGCGCTGCAGGAACCGCTCCCCTCGCCGGTCTCCGCCAGGTTGTCCAGCGTCTTCTCGTCCGGCTGCGACCCCGTGACGGTGAAGTAGCGGCGCGCCACGGTGTCGCGGTACTCGGAGGTGATGCGCCCCCGGAGGGAGGAGAAGGTCTCCATGGAGTCGCGCAGCTTCTCGCGGAGCCCCGCCACGACGGAGGTGCGGGTGCGGTCCGACGAGGACCCCGGCCCGGACCCGGGCTGGGACCGGTTGGCGGCGTTGGCGCGTTCCAGGGACTCGAGCCGGAGCTTCACCACCTTGGCCTTGTTGATCGCCGCGCCGACGTCGGCGTCCATGCGCGACCGGAGCGCGCGCACGGCGGCCGCGTCGTGGAGGGACTTGCCGCCCTCGTTGCCGTCGTGAAGCGAGCGCTGGATGCGCTCCAGGTCCCGGAGCTCGTCCTTGATGGACTCCACGTCCTCGAAGAACCTGTCCAGGCTCGCCCCCGCCGCGGCAGACATCTCCACGCCGCCGGACTCGATGTCATCGCCGGCGCGCTTCCACAAGCTCGAGAAGAGGTTGTTCATGGCGGCAGGCTGGAAAGGATCAGTTGGTCACACACAAAACCAAGACGCGCGTCGGCTTCTTAGCTTCCAGAAGCTCGAGAAGAGATCGGTTCCTTTGGATCGGGAGAAGCAGAGTAATCGAGGTTACTTAACAACTACTCCTTGACCTGCTGATCTGCTGTTGGGCCTGATTGACCGGGCCGAGGTAGAAGCTTTTTAGATTCAGCAAGAGGAGCCGGAGACGGAGCCGGATCCGTTTCCGATTCGAGTCCATATATACATAGACCCTCTGGCCCGTCCTACATATTCAGCAAGAACCCGTCCTCCCGATCACAACCTACTCAACTCATCGCATCATCGCAGCACACGTCCCGATCGCAACCTACTCGATCGATCCATCGATCGTGCTCGCAGTAAGATCGCCGTCGTCGACGATGAGAACCAAACCCAGCTGGCACTACGACGGCTCCATCTCCTTCCCGTCGATGGCACATGAGGAGGAGGACCTGATGACCGATCAGCAGTTCGACGAGGTTTGCCGACAGTACGGGCCCACGTGTTTCCCTCGTCAGAAAACAGAGCACGCCGCCGCGCCGGTCGACCCGGGCATGACGATCTTCAAGGTCACCTGCGAGAAGGGCTTCCCCGAGTTCTCCGACAGCATCGTAGCGGACGACGCCGAGGAAGAAGAGACGGACTCGGACTACGATGCCGAGGAAGAGACATACTCGGACACGGAGGCGGAGCTGGAGGCGGACACCGGGAGCGATGATGGAGAGACAGACATGTACACGGCAGATGAGTCGGACACCGAGAGTGACGCGGAGAAGGACGACGCCGTGGAGTGACTGTTGACGCAGCGTACGTGGAGACGACGCCGATTTTGTCATTTTCGTACTAGCTAGCTAGTGTTTCAAGACTGTTTGTTTATGTATTTTTTGTCTACGTTTGATGACTCGTGAGGGGTCGACGCGCGAGACGTCGTGGTCAATTTCCAGCTTAGAACAAATCATTATACTCATTTACCGGCCGACTAGCAGGCAGCAGCAGCTAGTACTTGATTTCAATGCAAGATAGATCGTCTCTAAGTTAAGATAGATCGTCCGCTTTCATAATTGTAGACGTGCCTGTCTTTTTTGAGAAACACAGTACAGACGCAGACGCTCACAAACACGCACGTACAAACACCCCTATGAACGCACGCACGCACACCCTACCTACCCCGATGAGCACCTCCGAGAGACTGGTCCGGCAAATCTTGAGATTGACGAAGTCACCACGGGCGCCTCGCTGTTGACAGGCACTTCACCTACCACTGAAAGCATAGCGCCGGTTAAATCCTGGAAAATTCAGGAAAATGCGAGCACCCATGCCAAGTCTGGGACTTGAACCTGGGTGGGCCGGTTCCACCACAAGGAATCAAACCAGCTGAGCTAGGCTCAGTTCGCGTAGACGTGCCTGTCTGTTCGTGTGATGGTGATAAAACTTCTGATGATGCTAGTTAGTCCTACTGAATTAACAAACCGAGCAGTGCATTATATATTGTACTGCTTGTTTCGTACACGCATGCCTTTTTCTTGGTGACACGATTCTTTTGCAGCTTTGTTTTGAGATGGATCGATGCCAAGCAATGATGAGCCAAATAACACGTACGGTGTCGAGAATCAGGTAGCTAGTCGTTTGAAAAAAATCATACGATTCGTTTGCAGATTTTATTTTGGTTGAAGTATTAATTTGGTACGCGTTCCGTGGACACGACCTATTCCTCCTGTGCTCGAGCGATCGATCCTACTATGACGGACGGGAGCGTCCTCGCTAGTCGCTACTAACAGAAAAGACCAACGGAAAGAATCCGAACCGAACTGACCTTAAATACGGAGTAAGTTTCAGACTTATTCGAAACTACTTGGTACTAATCGTAACAGCAGAGTTTGATCAACATCCCATTCCACGACCCGCCCTCGGAGCCTTGATCCGCGTGCGAGTGGCCGGCGGCGGGAGCAGGTCCTCGGGCCCGAAGCGCCGCCGCCACCGCCTTGTCCCGGGTCGGGAACAGGAGCCTCTTGGAGGGCACAACGTACACCAGCAGCCCCGAAATCCAGCCGCACCTCACCGCCATGTCGTCGCAGGTGGACATGGAGAAGATCCAGGTGCTCCTCCGCTGCAGGTACGTATACCGTACGCGCGACTGCCCGCCGCCCTCCCCAGATCCTAACCGCCTCCTCGCGTACGTCCCGCATGCAGGCCCTTCAGCGACGACGAGCTCAGGAGCAACGCGACGCAGGTCATCACCTCAATGACTACCAGCGGGAGGTCGCCGTCACGAAGGCCATTGCCGGAAAGCAGATCGATCGATAAGGTCTTCAACTTTGACAAGGTTCCGATGCATGCACGGTGGCCTTTTTTTCCTGCATGCGCTTTTAGTGATTGCTGTTGGTGATTAAGTGGCGCCTAGGGTTTTTTTTTTTTTTTTTTTGAATTTAAGTGGCGCCTAGGGTTAATTAGTTCCTACTGTGAACAAGCTGGAGTCCGTGCCGTGGAAATAATATATTTTTTAAACTTATTTGCATGCGTTTTTAGTCAGTTCAATTTATAAAGTAGGTCACGCCTAATGACGAAAGCTTTCCTTTCATCCCCAAACAGCAAGTTTCGTTAAGTTCCTGTCACTGTTTTGAATATCTATCTCTAGTCTGTTTGGTTAATCTCCACTAAACCACCGATGCTCGTGGGAGAACATGCATTCCATTTCACCGACGTTGCTTAATTGTCAGTGCGGAGGTGTAATATAATCGCATTTTTTCTGTTAATTTGCAGGTTTTCGGGCCAACAGCTAGGCAGAGAGACCTGTATGACCAAGCCATCATTCCGATCGTGAACCAGGTACTGGAAGGGTCTAATTGCACCATCTTCGCCTATGGCCAGACGGGCACGGGGAAGACTTATTATACCATGGATCAAGGAGAGTGCCGGACAGCCAAGGCAAGCATGCATATCTTTTCTTTGTTGGCCTCCCTCTTGCACACTGTGTTTATGTGCCCAGGTTGTGTGCTTTGCTCAGTTGTTTGGTATCAATGCTTTGCAGAGTGGACCGGATGGGGAGTTACCTTCAGATGCTGGGGTCATACCCTAGAGCTGTTAAGCAGATATTTGATACATCGATCGGAGAGGCAGCAGAATACTGAGTACAGTGTCAAGGTCACTTTCTTGGAGCTCTACGATGAGGAGATCTCAGATCTTCTTGCACCAGGGGAGATTTCTAAGGTTGTTCTGGAAGAACGGCAGAAAAAAGCATTGCCTCTTATGGAGGACGGCAAAGGTGGGGTGCTTGTGAGAGGCTTGGAGGAAGAAATAGTCACAAACTGTAATGACATTTTCTCTCTTTCGGAAAGAGGATCTGCCAACCGCCTTTTGAACAAGCAGTCCAGGTTCGAATTTTCTTCTATTAAAAACTACATACAGGCCCTTACGTAGACTTAATTAAGTGCTTACTTCCATCTGTAATATTGTAGTCGTTCGCACTCGCTTTTCTCAATAACAATTCATATAAAAGAGGCAACCCCTGAAGGAGAAGAATTGATAAAATGTGGCAAGTTAAATCTGGTCGATCTGGCTGGATCCGAGAACATCTCTCGCTCTGGAGCTAGGGAGGTACATCATATAGTAAAATTAACTTGGATGTTACTGTTCCATTTAGTATCAAATCTTATGGCAATTCTATGGTAAAACCTTAAGACATTTTGCTCTGATTGTAGGGCCGAGCAAGAGAAGCTGGTGAAATAAACAAAAGCTTGCTTACTTTAGGCCGTGTCGTTACAGCATTGTTTGAGGACCTTGCACATGTTCCATACAGGTAAAAGCATCAGTGATTCAAGGATACTTTCTTTCCTACCTTGACTGTGAAACTCTTTGACTTCCAGAGACAGTAAACTGACAAGGTTGCTTCGTGATTCACTGGGAGGGAGAACAAAAACTTGCATTATTGCTACTGTTTCGCCTTATGTACATTGTCTTGAGGAGACATTGAGTACATTGGAGTATGCACACCAGGGAAAGAGCATAAGATACAGGCCTGAGGTTAATTGCCATCATTTTCTCCTATTTAAAGAGTAAATTTTCATGAGTAATTCTGAAAAGATTTGAACACCAGAAACTCAATTTTGGGTATTATCTACTCAATTTTGGGTATTTTGGACAACTCTAAAAACATTATGCCAGCACCATTTAATTTTACTTGACCATATGCCGTTAACTACTGGTATTATCTATATCGCAGGTTAACCAAAAAATGATGAAATCAACATTAATCAAAGATCTATATGGCGAAATATACCAGCTCAAAGCAGGTATCTTGTGAACCCTCGTGCCATTCTATGTAATTTAGATGATTGTGAATGACCTAACAAATATTGACTCATCCACAGAGGTCTATGCTGCATCTGAAAAAGTTGGGGTACACATTCCAAAGGACAGATACCAGGCGGAGCAGAATGAGAGGAAGGTATTATTGACACGATCTCTCAAATCTCTTTGAAGTGAAGCAGACATATACCTTTCCATTCTTCAAAATCCAAATTACTTTTTACAAGAATGTAGCATAAAAAATTAGAACCGACCAAGTAGCTTTATCAGATATATAACACATATCTTAATTGTTATTTTTCGAGAATTTTATTTGCGACAGTTTCATTGTATCTTTTGCTCAATTAACTTTTCCTGCATTTCTTTTAAGACCATGGCTGATCAAATTGAGCAGATGACTGTCTCTTTGGAAACAAACCAGAAGGTTTGGAAAGTACTCTGTTTGTTGGAAATACCATGACTTATATTCTTCTTTTTGTTTGAAATCAATGCTTTGTTTCGGTTCCAGCAAATCAGTGATCTGCAAGAAAAGTATGATCCCGAGCTCCAACATTCTGCTGATTTGAGAAAAAAGCTCAAAGCCACAGAGGTAAATAATATTTTCCTGGTTAAAATATTATTTACCTTTGTGGCTTTGAGCTTTTTTCTCAAATCAGCAGAATGTTGGAGCTCGGGATCATACTTTTCTTCCAGATCACTGATTTGCTGGAACCGAAACAAAGCATTGATTTCAAACAAAAAGAAGAATATAAGTCATGGTATTTCCAACAAAGAGGATTTGAAACATGCCAATTATAATCTGAAGGAGAAAGAGTTCATCATCTCTGAGCAGAAAAAAACAGGTTTGATATTTTATCACATACTTGATTCTTGCAAAAATATTTTTGTCAGTTACAACTGTATTTTAATGCACCCTGTGCATCAGAAAATGCTTTAGCACATCAAACCTGTGTTCTGAGGTCAGAACTGGAAAAATCTACCCGTGACAATGCTTCACTGCATTCAAAAATAGCCAGAAGTGATAAACTTGGTGCTGCAAATAGTTCAGTGGTGAACTCATTCCAAGCTGACCTTGCTTCGAAGTTTGATATTCCACACTGACTGCATCGATAGATCAACAAAACAAACACCTAAAAGCTGTGGAAGACCTATGCCAATCTTGTGTTGATTCCCATGACACGGTACGCATTATTTATGCATAAATCTACATGTCTAATAGTTATTTTACATTACTGTCTGGTCTCAGTGGCTCACTGTTGCCTGCCATTTATCCTTTTGGTTTAACATTTCAAGGCTACATCGGAGATAAAGAAGAAGGTTTTAGCTTCAAAGTCGTTGTGTATATCACATATGGAAGCTTTTAAAAATATTGTGCTCCTACAAAAATCAAACACAAATTCTACGTTGGAGGATGTATCATCTCTTTCTGCAGCAAGCTGTTGCAGTCTTGACCAGGCATGTGATTTGTCCTGTTTTTTTAACGAGCATAATCTCAAATTCACTTTCCTTTTGCCTTTACGCTTGCCCCTTTCTTCTATTTGTCTCATGGGGTTATTTTGCTGACAGCTTCTAGCCTGTGTTGAGGGAGAGGCATTGAAGATATTTACTTATATCCAGAGTTTGCTAGCCGACCATGCACTTGACTAAGGAATTGCGAGATGTCAGTTACTTGATCCGACTGTTTACAGTTTTTTCCGTATATCTTAATTATACCTATGATCAGCTCCAAGTTTAACTTTGCTCTTGTTGCCAAACAGAGTTTCTGCATTAGCTTGGATAGGACGAAGGACATGTCCAGCTTCATTCTTGGGCTCTTTGAAAAGTAAAGTACTGACCAGTGTGACCTGCTGCTGTGCTCGTTAGCATTTGTAGAACCAACAACTCTGGCTTTGCTTCCAGTTTTCAGGACTTCCCAGGCCTCATCCATGCTGGTGACTCGTGCTTCAACCAGTCCCGGTACATGATGAACCCCTTCTGCAACTTGTCTTACTTCTAGCCTATGAACAAGGTATCATGATATGCCAGGTGTGATATACCGGGTCTTCACACAAATGTTAATCTGATGATATAATGCACAAGCTGACATACCTTTTTGTTTTTGCACCTGGTGGAGACCCTGTCAGGAGCAAATCATGAATTTGTTAGTTGTAAACCTCCAAAGAGCTGACAGTAATCTCATATTGGAAAAGGTCATGTCTGTCTTTGATAACACGGAAAAGCTCATCTAGAATTCTGTAGTTAACCCCTCGAGCACCCTCAGTTCCTTCCATTGTAAATGTTTTACTAGTTCCGGTTGGCCCATAAGCAAAGATGCAGACATTGTATCCATCCAACACCGAAGTTGCAAATGGGGCAGTTTTCTCAAATACTTTTTCATCCACTTGCACTAAGTTGTAGATTGTAAAAATCCTGTCCTCACTAGCTTTGCATTTCAATATACATTGTGTTATGGTTAAAGGAGAAAACATGATGAATGGAGATCGCACAAACAGTAAATTATGGCTAATTGACCTAGCCGGAAGTGAGCGTGTGGCAAAGACAGATGCTCGAGGTGACCGGCTGAAAGAAGCACGGTCGAGTAGGCCATCTCCAGGAAGCGGAGTCCTTGATCAGCGACATGCCTATAGAACCCGGCGTCTCTGCGTATAGAGCTCTGCTTCAGATCCACGGCAATCTCGAGATGGAGATCCTGGTGTCGACGAGCCTTTGTCCTCATGACTTGTCTGCCCATGTTCAGTTATCGAATGTCTTTCGTGGTGATGGTCAGTGGACTAGTGCTGCTGAGATGAGGATGGCCATGGCAGGGAAAGGTGGGATAGTGAAGAACCCTGCTTGGAGCTGTGTCGAAGAACAGATGCAGGTTGCATAAGAAGGTTGAGATTGCATGATGCATGTTAGTTGGCAACAAAATCGCCTTTGTTAACTAACTGAGATTGGCTTCCTGAAGCTCAACTTCGTCCACTGAAGGTATTGCCAGAAATCAGTGATAATTCTAATGAGACTCTCATCACGTTTTGGAGAACAGAGATAGCTCATACCTCACTGTATTTACGGATAAGAACAAAAACCAGATATCCTTCACATAGTTGACCTGATGGTCAACATCACAGCATAGCAGTTGCAGCATAGAGACAAACAAAAATCTGACATCTCAAGGACTTGTGCTGCTGGGACCAAGACCACCAGGGCCCAAATCTGGTACATGAAGGAACAGGTCAGTATATCAGCAGCTTTACTTGTTTTCGTGGAACACTTTGGTTGTGTGCCTCGCTTAAGTTGAGAAGATGAATCCTTGTGATCCATGATGACTGAGCTTTAATTCCCTGAGTCTCTGTTCTGTTTAGAACGACGATTCCCTGAATCCAGTGTGCGTTCCCTGACTGAATTTTGTTTCAGTGTGCACGCAGCCTCCACATGAATTGGGCCGGGCTGTAAAGTGCAAACACGCCCATAAGAGCAACGTGCGTTTGCCTCCGATACCACCGAGGCACCGAGGCAGCGAGCGACCACCGCCCGCCTACCAGATCGACGAATCATCGTCATCCTCCTCCGAGCGCGCCTCCCCCTGTCGCCTCCACGCACGCAGCACCGTGCTGCCGGCGGCGGCGGCCTCGTTGTTGGCGGACGACAGACAGCAACCATTTTTCCTTGGGGATGCCCGCCCGCCCCCTCCTAACATTCTTCACCGTCTCCATATAAAAATCCAGTCTTGGCTCTTCTGCTCCGCCCGCCCCCATCTCCCGGATTCTGTATATATGCGCTACTGATTCGCTGGATTGCCCTCGGTCTTTCCATCCCGTTGCTAGCTCCGGAGCTTCTTCTTGTTCTTGCTGTTGGTGCTGCCATTCCGGCCGCTGGGGAGATGAAGAACGGGCACGCCGACAGCAGGCACCGGGTGGCTGTCATCGGCAGCGGCAACTGGGGCAGCGTCGCCTCCCGCCTCATCGCCTCCAACACCGCCAAGCTGCCCGCCTTCCATGGTAACCACTCTGCCCAGCTGCTCTGTCGTGTTCTTCAACTCTGCACTAGTCTCTGCCTATATGCAGTCAGTGTCTTTGCAAGCCATTTGGGTTGCCAGTAGTCTGTGCCTGTCTTTGCAGCACTGAACCATGCAATGCAATAGGACACCACATGTATCCTATCCTTCTTTTTGGGTGGGCTCTTTTAGTGCTAATAACTAACAGGATGATGATCCAGTATCGGATAACAGGATTTTTTCGACATTGACACTTCAACTCTATGCACTATGCATCTGCGATACTTCCGCTTAGCACTATGACTGTAGCAGGATACCGACTTGCAAAACTGTCCGTCGTCCCTGCACATAAATCTCTAGTGTTACTTGTTACTGAGTTCGGTACTAGCCACTGTTATCTTTGTTTGATATGTAAGATGCGTTCTTGGTTACCCAAGAGAGAGGATGATACACTCTTGTACCTGCTGGTAATAATTTGGGGGCTCAACTGTTTGCAGATGAAGTGAGGATGTGGGTGTTTGAAGAGACATTGCCAACAGGCGAGAAGCTGTCTGAGTCCATTAACCAAGCACATGTAAGAAGCTGAACTGATTCCATTTCCTCTGTTTTACTTCTAGAGCAGAGCAGGTAATACCATGAACAGCAGTGATGATTTTTTCCCCCACGTGTTTCAGGAGAACTGCAAATACTTGCCGGGTATCAAGCTTGGAACTAATGTAATTGCTGACCCTGACTTGGAGAGTGCAGGTAACCACACAGTTACCTGGTTATCATTAGGATTTAGGAGGAAACTCTTGGACAGTAATGCATGCAGTTCTAGTTGACCAAGGACAAAAGGCAAATGATTTAGTTCGTATCAATGTTGTTCACCGATATGTTCAATCAATTTGGCTTTGTTTGCCTATGGGTGCTAGTTCAGAAATAATAATCTACTTAACCGCATAACCTTGTTTTCACTGTCGTTGCAACTGTACATCATGTTGCTTGCATGTTGCCAAATAAGTCGCCGTACTAATTTAATCTCGATTTCTCAGTCAAAGACGCAGATATGCTGGTTTTTGTGACCCCCCATCAGTTTGTGGAGGGTATTTGTAAGAATCTTGTGGGGAAATTAAGACCAGGAGCAGAGGCTATATCCCTCATCAAAGGCATGGAGGTCAAGATGGAAGGACCATGCATGATATCAAAATTAATTAAGGATACGCTAGGAATCAATTGTTGCGTCCTTATGGGTGCAAACATTGCAAATGAGGCAAGCATCTGACAAACATACGGTGCAAAATTTTCCTGTAGCCTTCAAAGGCAAAAAATGATACTAAGTGGGTATGCATCTCAAATGCAGATTGCGGTTGAGAAATTCAGTGAAGCAACAATTGGATACCGGGAAGATAAACAAGCGGCGAACCGTTGGGCTAAACTTTTCACCACTTCGTACTTCCTAGTTGCTGTTGTAAGTCTTCAACTATAACATCATAATGAAATAGCATTCTAACATTCTTGTCTTCCCGCAGTGGTGATAGATATGTGGGAAACAATAAGGTTGTCTTCTTACTAAATGCTAAAATTACGAGTATAGTTGTGAACTACCTGCTCCGGTGCCAATGAACATAAATGGCAGCAGAAACATAAAAATCAATTCTTGCAAAAAGTGAATTTGGTTCTTATTAGTGCACCTTTAAGTTTGTACCCTTCATGTGCAGGTGGAAGATATCGAGGGGGTAGAACTATGTGGGACACTGAAAAATGTTGTGGCCATTGCAGCAGGTTTTGCATACTGTAGAACTCTGATTATATCCATTGTTTCCATTCAACCTCAGTGGTTTAACTGATGGAATTGACTTGCAGGCCTTGTTGATGGCTTGGATATGGGAAACAACACCAAGGTATCAATTCTATTGTATGCAGCCTTTAGCCGGAACCTAAACACTGAATGGAGAATAAATTTGCATGACATGATCTTACTGTATTTCGTCTATCTATTAGGCTGCAATAATGAGGATTGGTTTGCGGGAAATGCGTGCTTTCTCTAAGCTTCTGTTCCCTTCAGTCAGAGACAACACTTTCTTTGAGAGCTGTGGTGTGGCTGACCTTATAACTACATGCCGTAAGTATCTTCATTGTTTTCAGTTAACCATTGAACACATATGCTGAAATGTTTTGGTGGTTTATGGCAGTTGGTGGGAGAAACAGGAGAGTGGCAGAAGCCTTTGCAAGAAATGGTGGCAAAAGGTCTCTTCTCTAAACCATTCATCTTCAGTTTCTTAATGCAGAATAGTTGATGTGTCATGGCCTATGCTGGACTATTAGGCAGTTACCGCACCATAGCTATGTTTTTTTTCTGCCAGCTGTGGTTATAATTATCTCAACATCTTTATGACAGGTCTTTCGATGAGCTAGAGGCAGAAATGTTGCATGGACAGAAACTCCAGGTGAAGAAATTATTTGATATTCAGAATGTAAATGAAGGCATTGGCTGCTTGGTGTATCTAATTTTGTTACTTTCACAGGGGGTATCGACTGCGAAAGAGGTCTATGAAGTACTGACTTATCACGGGTGGCAGGAACTGTTTCCGCTTCTATCAACGGTACATGAGATCTGTATCGGACAGCTGCCTCCTACATCGATAGTTGAATACAGTGAGCACACGCCCAACCTCTCCCTCGTCGGTGGTTCTACTCCATGTTACTGAGCTGGATACTGAAATTTGTATAACTACCTCAATCCTCAGTATGACTTGTTATGAACAAAACAAGGCGGAATATACTGAATGTCTTGTTATGATTGTTTCGTCGTGTAACTTATAAAAGTGCCTGACCCTATGAGTCCATGCTTTCTATCTCTAGTTGGTTGAAACTTGGTTGCCTATCAACCTTGCATAGAAATCACTGAATTACATGGTGTGTTTCAAAAGGATGACCCTCGAATGAGAAAGAACACCAAAAGTTGTTCATTCCCCCCTTTGTATCGAGGGAAATTGACATGATCAAATCAATGGGTGTAGTGCTAACTCAGTGCATAATGCTCTCGAAATTTTATGATCTGTTATAATCATGCTGGATAAATCGATCAGTTGCCAAGTAATGTGTTAATTGGTGAATTTTAAGGACTCGCCATATTTGTAGCGAGGTCTCAATTGATTTAATTTTCGAGGTCTATTTTGGATTGAATGGAATTGTAAAACTTGGGCATTTGACTGTCGTCAAGATGAAATATGTGTGTAATGTATTGATATAATATTTAAATGGAGGGTTCACATTGCAATTGTGAGCTATTTTTGCTGATGGAGCTATGGATTGTAGAACTATAAACATGTATGACATGTATACTGCAAGACACTATTCTGGTTGCATTAAAACAGTCCACAAACCCTGTCTGGAATCAAAGATCCTGGAGTTCACATTTGACATAGCTAATAAGTTAGCACATTTTATGGTATAAAAAAAGCTAAAACTAGATTCTTTTGTTGTCGATGTCCTTTGTCATGTACCCTTTTTTAACCATGTGTATGTACTATTATACTGCCCGATATGCTCAAATAGCCCTGTTTTTTTCTTAGATATATACAGTGAGATCATATAGATCTTGGCCAAATGCCGAGTTACTGAATCCACCCTGGCATGAAACCATTTTCAGGGCTCCAGTCCACTGGAGGCTAATCTCTCTAGATGCATACCAAGAACAAGTCGTAAGGTTTCGAAGACTGAATGTTCAGTTAGCTTCTAACACCATGCAAAACAAGGCTCGGAGAATTACAGGTGTCAGCTTACTTTGTTCATTCATTTGTGGCATCTTTTATCAGATCATACGGATCTCGGAGCTTCGACAAAAACCAAGCAAGAATTCATCAGAATGTGCGTGATATGTTATATATCTGTTTGTAAATATGCTACAAATTGTACTCTCACATATCAGGTTATATATGTAATGTAATCCAGGTGTAACACTTGCGGCAGCATGACTGGGAATCTTTGCTTGCATGATGAATTCTTTTCGAAATATTTGTATGACATGTGTATGACGTGGGGTCCTAGCTGAAAAGTGCAGCACTTCGAAGCTATGGCTGGCAATGTCAATCTGTTATTTGTTGTTGCTGCTTCTTCATTTATTTCTGTGAAATATGTGCTTGCTATTGCCAGAATAATGCTAAAACTTTTATTCACGTAAATTTCTGTGAGAATATTCAGCACCAGAAACATATATGAAATTGTGTTGAACAAGGACATACTCATACACGACAAATCTCATCAAATACGAATAATACTCATCAGCAGTATGGAAAATATAACCAGATATCTATCAGTTCCAAGTCACAAATTACCGTGGATGTCTTAGAACCAGTTCCCAAATTTCATGACAGGCCACGATGGTACAAAATATGCAATCAATCCCCGCTAAACTTATTCAGTTCAGGATCTTTTGACAGAACGATATAAAAATACTAAGCAGACTCTGACTTGGTGTAGATACATAGAGTGGTAACAAATACTAGGCAGACTCCGACTTGGTGTAGATCCGTACGGCGACAGCGAGGCCCAGTATCGCCAGGGGGACGAGGAACTGGAGGATCTTGATGAGGAACTCGGGGGTCTTGTCCTGGTTGTAGTGCGGCTGCTTGGGCGGGGTGTACTTCACCTTGGTGGGTATCGTGGTCGCGTCGATCTCACCGACGTAGTACTCGTCCATCATCGCCCGCGCAGTCGTGCTGTGCCCCACGTCCTCGAAGTCGTCGGTTGCATCCTTGGCTGCAATGTGGAAGTGACTTTGTAAGCTGAAATCATATTCCCTGTTTGTAGCCTTATTTACCGAAGCCAGGAACATGGGCTGGGGCAAGTACCAGTTGAAGACAGCAAGACATCGTCACCTCCAGGGTGGTCATCGAGGAACTTGGTCACATTGTACACCTGTAAGAGAATATATTCTTCAGTGAGTTCAGTTTGTGGAACAGTGGATGGATAAACATTTTCTGTCACACAACCTTCCACCAATACAAGTTTAAAGCCCTTTATCAAAAAAAAAAAAAAAACAAGTATAATGATGCAAGGGAAAAATTGTAAATGCCACTTTGGAACTGTCACACGCATCTTTCTAAACAACACACGGCCAATCAGATGAGTAGAATAATAATTAAGGTCATTATAAGCGTATTAAGTAGATGTAGATTCAGTATCATCTGCATAGCAGCATGCTGATGGCATGTTGAGTGAAGTTAGCCGAGCAAGCTAGGATCTCAAGAGAAATTCCGTTAGGAGGCTAAAAGCGAGGACGGACCTGGTAAAATTGTATGTAGCCTAATAAATTCTAAATGTTTGCCCCAGTAAGCTCGCAGAACTGAAATTGCAATTCCAAAGCAAGGCAAAGTGATTTCCGCCTAAACTTGAACAAGAGTAAGCAGAGGAGCAGAAGGCTGCATGCTGCAGGCTCGAATATGTGTTCGTTTAATTTTCCTACATCGTCATCTGTAATTCTGAATTGACGAGACACCTAGTCCAGCACACTTGGGTCATGATATATGTGAAGGAACAATTCACAGTTTAGACGTAATAATAATATTAATTATGCTTGGATCAGCACCAAACTGAGGGTCCTCGTCGTCAAGAAGATTAGCATGGCCCCTGCGCAAGGATGACACGCACAAAAAAGAGGGTCCTCGTCGTCAAGGTCGTGAGCAGGCTTCGCCCAAACAAAACACCCTCAGATCTGCTTAGATGCGGTGCGGAAACGAGAAGCGATAGCAACACCCAAATATCTGACAGAATTATCAGAGGGCTTAGGCCGTTCATGGATAGCACAGCAGCAGTTGAAGATGAAGAATAAACAGATGGTGTCATGGTGTGCCGTATATCAGATCTTTCGCACAACAAGCCTAAACACAGACGCTCCTATCAGTCAGTAACGGAGCACTGACGACCCGCAAACAATAAGGAATCTAGACCTCGAAATCGAACCCAGATGAGGAATTCCACGAATCGCGTGGCGGAGAAACCCAAGAAAGAAAAGAAAAGTAGCAACGGGCGCGCCGGATCTCGTGAACAAGAAGAGGGGGGAGGAGGCAAAAGTGGGTACCTTTCCGCCGATGACGAGCCAGCAATCGTCCTTGGCGCTGTGCTTGGCGACCTCCTCCAGGGTGAACACCTTCTTCCCCGACGACGCCATCTCAATCTCCCCTCTCCCTCGATTGGTTGTGTGCGTGCGTCGTGGTCGAGACTCGAGAGGGGTTTGGATCCAAGACAAGAAGAAGAGAGGAAGAGAATTGATTGGGCGCGTCGCGTGGGTTGGCAGTGGGTGGGGGAGGCCCACCTGTCATTCTCTGTTAGGAGGTTGGGGGCTTTGACCCACCTACCCTCGCCACCAACTCGCACTCCGTAGTCCGTATGCATATTTCCCTGTAGTGAAAAGTGTACTTGATTTACTTTACTCGTATGCTCTACAAAAGGCCACAAAGTCCGTGCAACATACTACTATGTACCTTGTCAAGTTGATGGTCTCTATAATTCTTAAGCCATCTTCTTTTTTTTGAGTACTCTAACGCGGCGGTGACGCATTTCGTTCACCCTTATTTGTTTCTGTTTGTGTGGACATCACGGCAGGGCTGCTCACCAGCGCCTACTCCCCCCCCCCCCCCAGCTCTGTCCACCTCCCCGAACCCTATCCCCGGTGAGATGCCATTGAAGTGAACCCTATCACGAGGCCACCTCCTCGTCGGGCCTCCACCGTGAGGTCCCCGTTCCAGGTCTAGCCGTCGGCGTCGAATCCACCACCGTGTCCTCAAAGGCCCTTATCTTTTGGGCCCAAGGTGCTAGTGGCCGGTACTAGGACCGAGCCATCCCAGTACCCTTGTCACACTTCCACTTGTAGGAATGCTGCCATATGAATCCGGAGAGGATTCCAGTGCCACCGACTCCGACTACCAGTCGTGCACAAGAAAGGGAGATTCGCCGCCGCCGGAAAGAGCTCCCATAAGATCATTCGACAACCCCAGGTTCTCAGATGACTCAAACACTTGGATACCTGGTTCACCGACAAACACGACCAGCGACATAGTTCGTTCTTTGCAGCCCGTGCTCCAGGACGCGGCGGTGCTCTAGCGCCATCACCTCACCAATGCCCATGGTGAAGCAAGAGGAGGACGACCCCATGCCCAATGAGGTGTTCCGGTACTCCGTCGACACTGTTGCGCTAAACGAGATGGCCCGTGGGCCTGACCTCCCACTAGTGCTCCGCTACTCTACCATGGAGGTAGCTCACGCCGGAGGAAGGGCAACTACCATTGTGGGTACCACAGTCAGAGCAGGAGCTGGTGCTCCCCGTCGCTCAATGATCGCTCGTGGACGTCCATGTTCCGCGAAAAGCCGGAGCCAATGGAGGAGCCACCTACACCATCGCTCGGCCCATCTTTAGACGGCTCTGCCGTACATCAAACTCGTCGCTGATGACGACGAGGAGTAGGCCTCCGGCGACCACCACCCTATATATGCTTTTTTTTCAATTTATGTAATCTAGAACCCGATTATGATTATATTTTAATTTAAAAAACTGAAATGCGTCCCCATACGTTGGTCACTACTCACTACGTGGCCGACGGACCGGGCAGACATTTGGTTTCCGCCTCATGACCCAAACAGACAGAAAGCAGACATATTTTGAATCTGTTTGGATCGCCACGTTAGAGTTGCCCTTAATCATGTTAATTATGACATGCAGTTACAGCAGATCAAAACAATCATGTTTGTTCTCTGGTAGAGTACAGGGATACTCTTTGGGTGCATCATCTCATCCAAGAATTAGGCCCTTAGATTTATCGATCCGGTCTTTCGTGTTTGGAAGGTTCTAGATGATCGAGCTAGTCCATCGACGGTGGCAAGGCATGCGTTGTGGACTATTGCACTCGAAAGGACAAGTTTTGCATAGTTGTGGCACATGCCTTTCGAGAGGTGCTCTATTGGACTCATCTCCACCGGGGGCCTTCAAAGGACCCCCAAAGACCCAATGGGGGTCCGGACGCCAAAATCGCCCACCAACGGCACCCCCCCAAAGGGTCGGGACTCGCGAAATCGTGTCCGACTTGGAGGCCCTCTCGGGGGTGCCGGACATGGGGCGGACATGGCCTCTGACAGGGGTGGCCCGCCCGTCATACACACAGCGACGGCGCGCCCAATTCCCCTTCATCTACATTTTTTTTTAAGCTTTTATGATAGTAGGAAAGGCTCCTACTGACTCTATATTAAGACACCCACAAAGGGAACCAGGGAAATATTTACATGGCGAGATGTTTTAGGGGGCGGGGGGGGGGGGGGGGGGGGGGGGGGGGGGGAGGATAATTTACATCGCAGCAACAAAAGAGTTAATGAAAGTATGTCTATCTTGCTTGGTCCTATGAACCAGCATGGAGAAGTCCTCCTTAAACCGATTAGTCCAGGTTAGAAGGTCAGGTTGAATGCCATTAAAACAGAGATTATTCCTCTCCTTCCAAATGCTCCAGGCAGCTATGGTGAAAATATCCATAAACATCGGCCGTGTCCACGCATTTCTCGCTGCCTCAACCAACTGCAGTCTATCAGCTTGTGTATTGTCAGGGAAGGAGATCCCAAGCTTGTGGCAACATCCTGTGCTGAAATCACAATGGAAGAACAAGTGTTCCAGTGTTTCTTCGGTGTGATTGGCACACATCAGGCAATCAAAGCTATTTGTCACATTATAATGCCTCCTCCTAAGCATGTTTTTTTGTGTTCAATCTGTCACTTGATGCTGGGCATTCGGGTTACCCGAAAATATCGGGTCGGGTAATTCAGGTTTTATGAATTTCGGGTTTTCAATAAATGACACCCGAAATTTGTCCGTAATTTCTACTACCCGACAATTCGGGTACCCATAAATTCGGGTTCGGGTTCAGGTATTCCCGATTTGCCCGAAATAAATCACAATGAAAGTGAAAATAGACATGGAACTACAGAACGCCCGGGCCAAATTCGCGTCATCTCGCCTCGTCGGAGAAGATGGCGAGCTCCTCGCGTGGTACAGCGACCAGGGTTGGACAGCGTTGCGTCGGGGCTTGCAGATCGGGCGACCTCGCCTCGCGGAGCTGCAGCCGGTGCCGGCGAGCGGCGACTGGTAGCACATACTAGGCGGCAAGGCGGTGATGCACTAAGGGCATCTCCAGTCGTTCGGCCCCCTAGGCCGAAAAAACGGCGCTATTTTGGCCCGCCTGGGGGGGCAATGGCGCTATTTCGCGCGCTGGGGGCGCCGATTCCCAGTCGCCGAACCCAGGCCGCCCCCCAGCCGGCGAGTTTGGGCCATATTTCGCGCATAAAAACAAAGGCCAACACAATTAAAATAGTTGGACATACAAATTCACACATAAGAATAGTTCAACATACAAATCCACACACAAACAGTTCAACAATGCAAGCAAATAGAACAAATCAAACTAGGCATTGGCATTGTCGGCATTGCCATTGCCTTTCCGCTCCCACAAGTGCTGCACAAGATCATCCTGCAGTTGTGTATGTGCTGCAGGGTCTCGAATCTCCTGGCGCATAGCGAGGAAGGCTGCCCATGTTGCCGGAACCTGGTGATCTACATCTGCAAGAGGACCCTGTCGGTAGTATGGCTCACCAGTCTCAGGCACCGGATGATCCCGTTCACTCTCAATGATCATGTTGTGCAAGATCACACAACAGTTCATCACCTCCCACATGTTGGCCTTCGACCAAGTCATGGCTGGGTACCGGACAACAGCGAATCGAGACTGCAGCGCCCCAAATGCCCGCTCAACATCCTTCCTGCAAGCCTCCTGGCGGTTGGAAAACCAAGCTTTCGCGCTTCCTGGCACAGGGTTGGAGATGCTCTTCACAAATGTTGACCACTTCGGATAGATGCCATCTGCAAGGTAGTAGCCCTTTGTGTACTGGTGCCCATTGATCTCGTAGTTCACTGGAGGGGCATGACCTTCAACAAGCTTGGCGAAGACATTCGAGCACTGCAACACATTGATGTCGTTGTGAGTTCCTGGCATACCAAAGAAGGAATGCCAAATCCATAGATCATGTGTAGCCACGGCCTCAAGAATCACACTGCACTCTCCTTTGTGGCCTTTGTACACCCCCTGCCATTCAAATGGACAGTTCTTCCATGCCCAATGCATGCAGTCGATGCTTCCAAGCATCCCAGGAAAGCCTCTTGCTTCGTTGCAAGCTAGGATCCGAGCAATGTCTTCCGCATTGGGTGATCGCAAGTATTTTGGCCCAAACACTGCCACCACTGCCTGGCATAACTTGTTCAAGCAATCAATGGCAGTGGACTCGGACATGCGCAGATAATCATCCTGCGAATCAGCGGGAGCACCATACGCAAGCAACCTCATGGCCATCGTGCATTTCTGAATTGAGGTAAAGCCAACCGTACCGGTGCAATCCTTCTTGCATTTGAAGTAGGTGTCGAACTCCCGGATGGCATGCATGATGTCGAGGAAGAGCTTGCGGTTCATCCGGAAGCGGCGCCGAAACACGGCCTCGTCCTGCATGGGATGATCGGCGAAGTAGTCGGAGTAGAGGATGCAGTATCCTTCGTAGCGCTGCCTCGGCTTGCTCTTGCGGTGGCCGGGCGCCGAGCCACCACGCCGCGGCCGCGCGTCGTGCGCGAGCAGGCCGGCGAGGCACGCCAGGATCAGCTAGTGCTCTTCGTCGTCGATGTCGGCCTGGGCTTCCTCGTCGAGCAGATCGGCGAGCAACTCCTCGTCATCGGAGTCCATGGCTGGGCGGGCAAACCGCCGAACACCTAGCAGGCGAGGTGGGCGCGAGCCTTCCCGAGAGCCTTCCTCCCGGCTAGATCACGGCGGAGGGGAGGGGCGGCGCCGGCGCCGAGGTTTGGGGCGAGGTGGTGGGGTTCCTAGCTGCTTGCGTCCGGCGGAGGGGGGAGGGGTGGTGCTGGCGGCGAGATGGCGGCGGCGGGGCGGGCTAGAGGAAAGGGCGAGGCGGGGGGTGGGAAATGCGCTGTCTCCCCGACAGCGCTGGCCCACGGCGCGTTTTCCCTTCCGCCGACCCCCCCAGGCGCAACCCGACGTGCTGGGTTTGGGCTGGGTGCGCCGGCGCCAAAACGGTGCAAAACGGCGCTATTTGGGCTCCTGGGGGGGGGGGCGACTGGTAGAAAACGGCGCTATTTAGCCCAAAACGGCGCTATTTTGGGCGCTGGGGGGGCGCTGGGGGGACGGCTGGAGATGCCCTAAGGCCTACAGGCAGCCACGCATCTTGGAGGAGCGGGAGGACCATGGAGTGATGGAGGAGAGGACCATGTGTGTGTGTGGCGGCGGCTTTTGAGTCGTTCTGGACGACTGGACACACGAAAAAGAAGCAGAGCTAGGTTTTAGAGATGCAAAGCACGTATACTTGGGCTATTGGGCCTGGACGTGGGAGTTTTCTCCATTGCAACATCTTTGCTAGGTTGGCCAAAAGAACGCATGAATGGGTTATAAGATTGTATTTTTTTGTTTTTTCTTTGATTAACAGTAGTGCATTTCCTACCTATTTATGGTGATCAACCCATGTAAATATGGGTATCTGCTAATTTAATGGTGTTTTTAGTTTTCCTATTGGTATTAGTTCACTAAATAAGAACAACAATGTACATGATTGCTGCACTGCAATACATCCTATAGTATTGTTGTTCAGTGATGATTAATTATTAAAACTTAGATAAATATAATGCACATGTTTTTGATTATGATAGTTGCATGCTTTGCTGTTATTTCTATGCTAAACTCTGGATTGTCATTTCTTTGTCTAATGTAGGAATGGTTAATTCCGATGCACCAGATTCGATGAACTATTTGTTTCAGGTCTTATTTTATTCCTTGGTTTGCCTGTATGCACTTCATTTTTACCTCCTTTTGCTCACAAGTCAGAATAATTCTCTACCGTTTTTCTTAATAGAAGCGATAGATTACATGGTTTCTTGATCGAGTGAGCACTCAATTATATGTTGAAGTGAGATCGTAGTGTTAGATCAAGGGTCAGTTCTCATAGAAGCACCCAATCATTTCCATTGATACTGATCAACATCTTTAATCGAAAGAGAAGGGTAAGGGTATCATTTCTTTACAGAGTCTTTTTTTTCCTTTCCAAGAATTAGAATCCTTTGCAAATTCGGTTGTAGTTTTTCTTACTTCGTTTTTCAGAAGGTGCTGTAAATCATGCTCTAAAATTATCTCCACTGGATGGATTTACTGATTTCACTGGATGTGTTTACTGATTTATCATCTTCTATATAATGTCTCTCTTCAGAAGATACTTGCACCTTAGTTGGTGACGTGGGCCTACCCTTCGGGTGACCCACTATGAGGATACCCGGTGCACGTATATGAGGCCCATCAAGACAACAAGACCAAGGCCCATGAGGGTACCTGCAAGGAAGGATTGCTCTCCAAGTTAGGCGTAGTTTGAGTCGGTTTAGACTTGCCAAATCTGTAATCCTAGTCGGTTGCCCGAGACCCAGCCACCTATATAAGTGCTGGGAGGGTCCCCGATCAAGGAGACAATCCGTAGCATACGCAACTCTAGCCTCAAAACCCTTGGTGAGATCGACATCTCGCCGAGATCCTTGTAACACTTGTGACCACCCCATCAATAATCAGACAAGCAGGACGTAGGGGTGTTACCTCCACACGAGGGCCCTGAACCTGGGTAAATCCTTACTTGTCAGCCGTAGATAATCGCCAGTGCTACCAACTTCGTTCCTATTCTCAACCCAAGGTACGTAACCATGTGATTTGTCGAGCTAACCCCTCGTCAATTGGCGCCGTCTGTGGGAACGAGTGGCACTGGATCCACGGTTTCGCCGGCTTCATCATCACCCGCAAACGGCAGCACGCCGATCATCATAACGGGACCAGTCCGCTTTGGTTCCTTCGACCACAATCCGCACTCGCCTGGATCGCAATCTGCGAACTCGAATCTGCAATCAGGTGAGAACGTACTTGTCTTCTTTTCAAGCATTACTGCTAACCAGACAGGGATGCTTGTCGCGGCGCAACCTTCCACACCCGCATCTCCATCGACTGGACCCGCTCCTGTTGCTCCATCATCACCCGCAAAATCGGCAACTTCGCCTGCATCAACTCCGCCGAGATCGCCGACGCTCTCGGAGATGATGTCACTAGTGGGCACACCCGCATCAACTCCGGTGCCTTCGCCAACACCTTCAGAGATGGAATCTCTGATGGATCTGCTACCCGCTACACCTCTAGCGTCACCCGCGTCTCCTTCGACTGAGGGCTGCGTGCACTCATCAGCAAAAGAAACAGCGTCAGACGACGCGATGGATGTCGAGTCGTCCACAGCGACGATGGCTGCGGACGTCAGGCCATGATCGACTTCTACTTCAACGCCGCTGCTGCCTTCACCAACAACCGTGGCAACGGCGAAAACAACAAAATTTCGCGTGACGCCCCAAATCAGATCTGCATGGTGCAGATCGAGAACCGAGATGACGGAGCACCCGAATCTTCGGCGACTGGAGCAAACCGTCCTGATATCAGGACCTACTCAATGAACGTAACCATGCCAGACGGCAGCACGATCGTCATCACCAGGGAACAGGCTATCAAAGCAAACAAGGCTATAGACGAGTGCACCATGATGCCCGAGGATCAACACCCGAAGAACTCGCGGCACACAAGTACATCTTCTGGCAGGAGACCTTAAGATTGAAGAAACTTCAAGCAACTCTCGACGAACGCAAAAAGGCCGCAAGTGCATCGAGTGCACGACGCGCCCAGCTATCATCACTCTATTCTTCGGGCAGAACTTCCTCGCATAATCGCCCCCGATCTAGGCTGGCGCACCTAACAGCAAGCGAGCGGGCGGCGCTGACTCGCGACCTAGATGTGTCGTTCATGACACACGATGAAGATGGAATCCCCATCCCCAAAACGGCTCAGGGAGCCCTCATGTCGGTGGCCACATACCTGAAGGCAACACAGCCTCCAGACAATGACCCAAGAGCGGCACTGCATCGCCAGCAGATCAAATCGCTCCACATGGCGGCGGAGCCCTAGCCACAGTCGAAGAGCACCCTGGAGGAAGCAGAACTCGCCGCGAGGCCACCCCGCGACGCGAAGTACAGCCAAGGGAGAACCGCGACCACACAGTCGCAAACCAAGATGACCGAGACCGGTCAGGGCGCGATCGACGCGACACTCAGCATCGCGAGGCGAGTGGCGATCGCCGCGATGTCATGACACAACATCGGGTGGATGGCAGAAGCAGAAGGTCCACCCGATCTCGAAGCAGCGACTCAGATTCAGGCGTCGAGTGGGAGCCTTGTGGAGCACTTTGCTTTACTCGACGCATCCGCCAGGCGAAGATGCCAAAAAGGTTCAGACTCACATCTGAAACACCAAGTTCGATGGCAGACAGGAACCATCGTCCTGGCTGGAGGATTACAGGACAGCAGTTTCCTGCCAACGGGGATCTACCACAACTGCGATGCAGTACATACAGCTCATGCTATCTGGGACTGCACGGGATTGGCTGAAAAGCTTACCCGAGAACTCATACGACTCCTGGGACCGCTTCCAGGAGGACTTCATCAAAAACTTCCTCGCAACATGCGATCGACCCGCGACATTCGCGGAACTGCAGTCATGCAGGCAGCGTTCAGACGAACCGCTGCGTGATTACATCAGAAAGTGGACTACGATGCGCAACTCTGTAGGAGTGGTGTCGGAGGACAGGGCAATCGATGCTTTCATCGCAGGAGTTGCCAGGCACGATTTTCGAGAGGCGCTATGCCGCCAGAAGCCAACATCTATCGCAAATCTCATGAAGGTGGCAAACGAGTGGGCAGACGGAGAAGACCTGGTGCGAGAGCATCAGGGGTCTCCGTGGCAACAACAACAACGGAAGCTGGGACAGAAGAGATGGCCGTGGGAGACGCAAACGCAAATCCAACCGCTACGACGACCAAGACGGAGTCGAATTTGTGGCGGCTGGCTACCCCGATAGCCGCAATGACAACAGTCGAAGCGCGGGTCGCCAAGATGATCGCGGCAGAAGTCGCCAGGACGACCGCCGCGACTATGGAGCACGCAAAGATGGATATCGCAAACAGGAGTGGCGCAAACGCCGATCACCATCACCCGAAGGTTTGGGTGATCAGGAGCTCGATGAAGAGTGCAGTTCCACATGTTCAAAGGCCAAGACGGCAAGCTACACTCGAGTCATCTGGTGAAACATTGCAGAAAATTCACCAGGATGACGACGCATACATAAAACGCCTGCAAGCAGCTCAGGGTGCGGTGGCAGCAGGCGCTCCTGCACCACCTCCTCCACCTGCCCACCCGCAGGGCAAAACGCACATGTGGCAGGCGCAGCAAAATCAAGCTCGCATAGAAGCTCCACCAGAACAGGTAGAACGCTACCCCGAAGCCCGCGGACAGATGAACATGATCCAGAAAGGGCGTCCAACCAACAGGGAGCAAAAGTTGATCACTCGACAGGTCAACATGGCAGTCATGGCACCCCCAGCAGTACCCGAGTATCTGAAGGGGTCAGAAACAAGCATAACGTTCTCACGTGCGGATCATCCCCCAGCTGTGGTGCGGCCAGGGCACGCGCCCCTGGTACTCGACGCTCAAATCGGTGGCTACGCCATGTCCAAGGTCTTCATGGATGGTGGAAGTGGAATCAACATCATCTTCGCCGATACGCTTCGCAAAATGAATCGCTCAGTCGAAAATCTTCCTGAGTCTGATACAACCTTCCATGGCATAGTCCCAGGCAAAGCAGTCCTGCCACTCGGGACACTGCAGCTCCCAGTTGTTTTTGGTGAGCCAGGAAACTTTCGATCGGAGAAGGTCGACTTTGAGGTGGTCGACTGGAAATCGCAGTATCACGCGATCCTGGGGCGCCCGACGTTCGCTCGGTTCATGGCGGTCCGCACTACGCATACCTGATGATCAAGATGCCAGGACCCAAGGGAATCATCACTGTCAAAGGCAACTTCCAGCGATCTGATAATTGCGACAGAGAATTCAGCAAAATATCCGAGACATTCGGGATGCAGGAACAGCTCAAGGAGATCTCCCTCACCAACGATCGCACAGTGTTTCCTCAAACGAAGAAGCAGGCACCCGACGCTGCCTTCAATGCAAAAAACGACACAACGTCGCATCAGGTCCACCCGACGGACCCGGCCAAGACGGTCAACGTGTCGTCCAGCTTATCACCCGCATAGGAAGGCGCGCTCGTCGAATTCCTCCGTGAGAACTGGGAAATCTTCGCCTGGTGTCCAGCCGACATGCCAGGTATTCCCAGGGAATTCGCCGAGCACTCTCTTCAGCTCTTTCCAGATGCAAAACCTGTGAAGCAATCAATGCGACGGTTCTCCGAGCCAAAACGCGTAGCTATTGGAGAAGAAGTCGACAGATTACTCGACGCAAAATTCATAAGGGAGATCAAGAAATCTGACTGGGTCGCCAATCCAGTCCTGGTGCCAAAGAAAAATTCGACTGTCTTCGCATGTGTGTCGATTTTACCTCCCTCAACAAATGCTGTCCCAAGGACCACTTCCCCTTGCCACGGATCGACCAGATTGTCGACTCAACGGCGGGATGCGAGCGCCTATCCTTCCTGGATGCCTATTCAGGCTATAACCAGATTCGGATGAGAGAAGAGGATGAAGACAAGACTGCCTTCATCACCCCTTACGGCGTCTACTGCTACACAACTATGCCCTTCGGGCTCAAGAACGCGGGTGCTACGTACCAGCGTATGATGCAAAATTGCCTCAAGAAGCAAATCGGACGCAACGTCCAAGTCTACGTCGATGACATCGTCATCAAAACAAAAAAGGAGTCGACACTCCTCGACGATCTACGCGAGACCTTCGCTAACCTGAAGCACTACAAGATCAAGCTCAATCCCAAAAAGTGTGTCTTTGGCGTTCCAGCCGGACAACTTTTGGGTTACCTTGTTTCCGCCAGAGGCATCGAGGCGGACCCGGAAAAGCTACAGGCTATTCTCACCATGCCACCACCAACAAAACTTCGGGAGATCCAAAAACTGGCCGGTCGAGTGGCAGCACTCAGCCGCTTCATCAGCAAACTGGGCGAAAAGGCGCTCCCGTTCTATCAGCTGATGAAGAAAACAGACAAATTCGAGTGGACACCCGAAGCACAAGCAGCCTTTGAAGATCTCAAGCGAGTGCTGACAAACCCTCCATCTTGGTGGCACCCAACGAGCGCGAGCCGTTGTTCCTATACGTCTCGCGACTAATCGGGTGGTCAGCACTGTCTGGTGGTTGAGCGCATGGAAGAAGGACACCGCATGGTGTACAGAGACCGTTACTACCTTAGCGAGGTCCTTCTGTATCAAAACAGCGGTACCCGCATTATCAAAAGCTAGCCTACGCTGTCTTCATGTCTTCACGAAAGGTGGCACACTACTTTGCTGAGCACCCGATTGTGGTAGTTCAGCAGGGCTGCGAGACATCCTCACAAACCCCGATGCAACCGGGCGGGTCGCCAAGTGGGTCATCGAGTTGGGGCCTCGAGACATCCGTTATGAGCACCCGAAGGCAATCAAGGCACAAGTTCTACCTGATTTCACCACCGAGTGGATTGAAGCCCAGCTACCCGACGTTCCGGACTTGTCCAATTCTTGGACAATGTATTTCGATGGGTCGAAGAAGCATGAAGGGCAGGCGCAGGCGTCATACTCATATCACCAAAAGGCGACAAGCTCCGCTACGTCCTACAGATGGACTTCCCCACACCCTCAAATAACGAAGCAGAATACGAGGGACTCCTGCATGGCATGCGGATGGCAAAAGCATGTGGCTGCACTCGACTGATGATCTACGGGACTCGAACCTGGTGGTGCAGCAAACTATGAAGGCCTGCGATGCTACAGCAGATAACATGATTGCCTATCGCGACCTGTACAACATCATGGAAGGCAGCTTTGACGGGTGCGAGCTGCGCCATATTGGGCGCGAAAGCAATGAAGAAGCAGACAAACTCGCCAACATCGGCTCCACAAAGGCACAAGTACCACCCGGGGTCTTCCTCGAGAAGATCGAGCATCGCTCCATCAAAACAAAGCAAAAGTGGAGCCAAAACTTCGACTGCGCAAACTGCAGCCCAGAGCGCTGCACCCAGCGTCAATGACCCACCAGTCGAAGTTTTCCTGGTTGAGCCAACATGGACGCATCGATTCCTGGCATACCTGAAGAACGGCGAGCTTCCAGAAGACGTCAGAAGCAAGGCGGGTGGCCAGACGCGCAAAAGCATACACCATCATCAACGGTGAACTCTACAAACGAAGCATCTCTGGGATACTCCAGAGGTGCATAGCACACGAAGATGGTGAAGCCATCCTTCGAGACATACATGCAGGGACCTGCGGACATCATGCGAGCAGTCGAGCTCTCGTTGCAAAAGCCTTTCGAGCGGGGTTCTACTGGCCCACTGCGCTCAGGGACGCGGAGGACATCGTCAAAAAGTGCATCGGCTGTCAAAAATTTGCGACTAAGCCACACGCACCTGCGTCAGAGCTGAAGACAATCCCGTTGGCGTGGCCTTTCGCCCAATGGGGACTCGACATGGTCGGGCCACTCAAGAAATCCTCTCGGGGCGGACACACTCACCTCCTGGTGGCAGTCGACAAATTTACCAAGTGGATCGAAGCGGTCCCCATCACAAGTTCGACTGCCTCCACCGCGGTCAATTTCATCAAGTCCATCATATACCGCTTTGGGGTCCCTCATAGCATCATCACGACAACGGCACCAACTTCACGGCAGAGGAGTTCAAGGACTTCTGCAAGGACCAAGGGATCAAGCTTAACTACGCATCGGTGGCGCATCCACAGTCGAACGGTCAGGTGGAAAAGGCAAACGGACTCGTGTAGCGGGCTCAAGAAGCGACTCTTGGTTCCACTAAAGCGAGCAGCAGGTGCATGGGTCGAAGAACTACCATCTGTCCTATGGAGCCTCCGCACAACTCCAAACAGGTCGACACAGTACACGCCCTTCTTCATGGTGTACGGGCAGAGGCAGTCTTGCCGTTCGACATTCGATTCGACGCGCCAAGGGTCACATACGATGAGGACGACGCGAGAAGCACTCGAAGACGGCGTCGACACATTGGACGAGGCCCGCGACATCGCCCTTGCCCGCACAGCTGTTTACCAGCAGAGCCTCCGTAACTATCATAGCCGTCGACTGCGCACCGATCTTTTACGGTGGGTGATCTGGTCCTTCGCCTGAAGCAGAAGAAGGTGCACAAGCTGCCTCTCCATGGGAGGGACCCTTCATCGTCACGGAGGTCATCGACGGTGGAGCTTATCGACTGAAGCACGCGAAGACGGAGAACTCTCCCACAACCCGTGGAACGTTGCGCAGCTGCGCCGTTTCTATGCTTAGACTGTTCAGTCATCAAATGTAATAGGCCATATGTCGGATAGCCGCAGGTTTCAGACGCGCTCTTTTCCTTACCAGGGTACCTAAGGGGGCTGGAAGGTTTTTAATGAGGCGGCCTGCGGCTTACAAAAAGTGGAATAAAATCAATGTTCCTCCTATTTCTCTCTTTGCATATGCATACTCGCAAAATACTTATTCATACCCCAAACACTCGGGGGCTGCATCATACTATAAAATGCAAAAACAAATCACCTAAGCTACACTCGAAGACTCGGGGGCTAGGTCGCTAAAATCATGCACTTTGCTACCAGCACTCGAAGGCTCGGGGGCTGGTCCATGCGCAAAAACAAATATTTAAACCTCACCCGAAGACTCGGGGGCTGAGTTGCAAAGATCCAACGAACATAAAAATTCCGCAGCCACACTCGAATACTCGGGGGCTGTGAGGTCATTATTTCGCAAAACCCACTCGATGGACTTGAGATGGGCTAAAGTTACAATACAATACACGTTATATACGCAGTCAAAATTACACTCGGGGGCTGCCCCTGTACAAAATTTACACTCGCAACTCGTTTAATCCTCAGGTTCGTTCTTGACAGGCAGCAGAGGACCACAAAGTTGATCGCGGGTGCGCTCAACCAGCAACTCCGCAGAACAACAGTGCCATCCAGGTCTCCTTGATCCAGAGTCGCCCCAATCGCGGGTGGCGGCAGCCGCAAAAATGGTCTGTGACTCCGCACATACGCCATAGCCGCGTTGGCACCAACCACAAGCTTCCGCGTCAGCAGCTCTCGAATGGGACCTGCGTGGCGAAAAATATTCAACAAGGGACGAATACCCTGTGGTTGCGGTCCCGTGGGAAACAACGTCTCGTTCAGTCGAGTAAACGCCATTCTGCATAGCTCGAGTAATTCAGCGCTCCTCCAAACACGATCCTTCAGTGTTTGGAGTATGCGAGCATGATACTTATCGAGCCAAAAGTGTTGACGTCCAGTTGTGGGATTGTCAACGACGCTATCCAGGCGCTCCTCAACGCGAGTTTTCTCTGCTTGGAAGTCGTCCACAAAGCCTGCAAATCATCCGAGTAAGGTCACAAAACAAAGAGGAGAACACATAATTGTAAACAGGGCAAAATCATACTCACATTCGAGTTGTCTGTTCACAATATCCATCTCGCCAAGCACATAATCTTCTCGCTGCTAGACAGCCCGGGCCTCGCTCTCATTCGATTTAGCTCGTCCTGGGCGCTCTTCAGCTCCTGCTCCATTTTTACATATTTTGCCTTCATGAACTCCATGACCTTGGCATTATGGGCCACCTGCCCCTGTGATCGAGTGGGCTGAGGTTGCGCGGAGCCAGTCGAAGCGGCAGGTTCTCGCGACTGTCCAAAAAACACAAGAGTCCTCCTTCAGCAGGAAATCGCAAAATATACTCGGGGGCTCGAGTCCCACGAGTGCAATCGGAAACATGGAAAGATCGCAAAAGATAACTTCGCATTCATCAAGCATGAGTTTTTACAGGCATGAACAAAAGCAGCACTCAAAAGCTACACCCTAGGACGCTGACTCGGACCTAGCCCTAGAATCACGAGCGGCGCGTGCAACAGCAGCAGCAGCCCGCTCTCCATCATGGCAATCATATCCTTCCCCAGCTGGGCTGATCGCTCTCTGATGTCTTCCAGGGGAGTCGAAGGCATTTCGGCTTTCTTAGGAAAGCCGGACACAATCTTCTCAAAGTCAGCCGCAATCCCATGCAGCTGCATCAGCATAAACGCGGACTCCGAGCCACATACCGTCTGGGCGCGCACGAAGTCCGCCAAGGTTGAGGAGCCTGGGCCAAATAGCTGCGCTAGCTCTTCAGTCGATGAAGGAACATCTCCTTCAGGGAAGATGCCTCGGTAGACAGCTGCGAGCGCGCTCTTCGACTGGTTCAGATGGTCCTTGACTTGGGCGCACAGCACATCAAAAGCGCCCACGGCACTTTCGAGTGAGTCGCCAGCCGTGTCTTCGGGTGCAGGCTTCTTGCCCAGAGCACCTAAGAAAGACCATCGAGTCAGTCGCAAAATAAGCACAGTTGGCATATGCAAAGTCGCACACGACAGTACCTTCAATAACATCTGCAATAGCGCGCAGCCGCGCCATCTGAAGATCTTCGAACTCCTTCACCTGTTGAGCTTTCTGCTCCGCATCTTCGCGTTGAGACTTGAGCGTAGCCTCAAGTTCTCGAACGCGGTCGAGTGCGGCCTTGTGCTCACCTGCAAAAAAAATAATTAGTTCGCCTGACACGCAGCAAGTGAAAAGCAAAATCAAGGAGACGAAACTTACGGGTGGTCTCGTCCATCTTCAGGCGAAGCTGGTCGCGCTCCTCCTCCATCCGCACATATGCGGTGGCATCCTCCATCATACGGAGGACGAAAGGCTACCCAACAAAAACTTAGCATAAAGCAGAACGAAGGGAAAAAGGTTCTTTGAGCCTATAGCCAACTATGCTAGTTGCCTATAGCCTCGGGGGCTACTCCCATCGGGAGCGCTGACGCGCACCCGATAGTCAAAATCAGGCAAAAATACTTACGTGTTGAGGAAGCAGAGTCGAAGCTGTGCCAGAGGTTGATGGCGTGAACTCCGCCGGATTTGGAGGCGCACTCGCCACAACTTCTGGGGGTGGCTCGACCCGGGCTACTTCTTCAGTCGCAGGACTCACTTCTGGTGCGACTGGAGGAGTGGTGTCCTTCGGACAATCGTCCCTCATAGGGCTGAAACGCAAAGTCACCCGAAAGCAAAATCAGTTAGACAGAAAAGCGTAAGGCAAAGCGCTTCGCGATTCAAGAATGCTAAGCAAAAAGAAAAGGTGTACCTCATATCCTCGTCGTCGCTATCCATAAGGCTATGGACGTTGACGAGTCGAGCAAACCCCGGGGTGTTGGACGGAGGCGCCATGCGAATCGGTGCCACCGCAACTGGCTCCTCTGCGATGGGGGATGAAGAACTCGAGTCATCATCATCCAGCTCGGGTTGCGGGTTGACGGAGGTGGAAGCAGTCTTCTTCAGGCGACGCCTCTTGTGAGCTAAACCTTGCTCTTCCTCCTCTTGCCCTGCGCCCTCGCCTTCTTCGGGTGTGTGGGCGGATGCCAAAGAGATCTCCTCCTCCACATCCGCGTCCTCGTCCACCACCTCCAGTTCAGGATTCTCCCACCTTCGGGTAGGGGAGGTAAACTAACAAAAGAGGGATGACCCTGCAAACACAAAATACAACCTCACTTTTCGAGTGATTGAGCATAAGTACAAAGCAAATTCGGTCACAAGCAAAATACATACCTCAGGTCGTGGGTGTAGGCTGTCATAAGGATCGACTGGGCAGTCGAGGGGACATGCGTCCTTCTTCGTTAGCTTGGTGATGGCGCGGACCTGTTCCTCCACTGCCCTCTTCATGGGCAATGGTTCAGTCGATAGGCGGGTCGGGTCATTCGCGCCCTGGAACTCCCACATCGGGTGTACCCGTGCCCGCAGCGGCTGTACACCTCTCTCGATGAAGGTCGCAATCAGATGAAGACCACTGACGACGCGGCCCTTGGTCTTGATCAGCTTTTCGAGCTTCTCCATCAAAGGTCTGGCCTCCGCTTCCTCTGCTGCAGTGGTTTGGTGCAACCACGCTCGGGTCTTCACCAGCGGTGTCTGCTCGACAAAAGCTGGTAGCCCCTCTTGCTGGGAAGTGAAGTAGAACCACTTCTTGCGCCAGTTCTGCGCGGAGTCAACGAGGCGAAGGTTGAAATACTCGACTTCTTTGCGGGCTTGGATGATGAGTCCACCCACGGTGTAGACTCCTCCAGCGCTCGCATTCCTTCTCACACTGAAGATTTTCTTCCAAAGACCCCAATGCGGGTGAACGCCCAAAAAGCATTCACAGAGAACAACAAAAACGGCAACATGCATGATAGCATTGGGAGAGAAATCATGCAGCTGCACCTTGTAGGCGTACATCAGTGCACGCAGAAAATCGTGGATGGGGAAAGAGAGGCCCCTGACCACGAAGTCGTGGAAGCAGACGCGCTCGTGCTCCTGGGCATTGGGGTTACCTCGTCGCCGGGGATGCGCGTGGGCAGCACATCCGCTGATGGCAGCAAGCCGTCGCGGCGGTACCCATTGAGCTTGGACACCGTGATCTCCGACCGCGACCAGTCGCCGGCCTTCTTGCTCAGGGGGCCGCAGCGTTCGCGGACGCAGCGGCCGGAGCGGCCTTGCTGGCAGCAGCCGCATCGGTGGCACCCTTCTTGCGCTTGTCTCCCTTGGCCATGGCGTGCAAAAAGCTTGGGAGAGATGCGAGGCAGAACAATGGCGAGCGCGCAAGGAGGAAAAAGATGCAGAGGAAACGGCGGCGGAAGCAAATGGAAAGTGAGTAAATTTCTCTCACCGCGGCACTATTTACCATAGGGGCCCTCAAATCGCAACCGTGCAAAACGGCCTTTGAGCCCACATGCGTATCTGGCCGTACACGTGGAGGCAGGAGAGGGCAAGCGTCGCCGGCCACTCCGCCCACTACGCGCGAGAATCGAGGCTTCATTATCACGCACGCCATGAAAATCGCGTCAGAACGGTCAAGTCCCGTCAATACAGGCATCGCCGTTTAGTCAACACTGTCAGGTGGGGCCCGTGTGTCACGTCCCATCTGTCACGCAGCGCGTGGCATTATCTGTCAGATGGCGCAGTCGCCAAATAACGTCATCCCTGATGTCACGGGGAGCGTGGAAAACAAGCAAAAGATTATTCTGGTTACATCACTTGGCACAAAACACTCCCATCGGGAGCGACTCGACGTTTAGTCGACTGTTTTAATTCTTTCGAGTGAGATTATCCTCAACTGCAAACAATTAAGCATAATCTCGGGGGCTACTCCCATCGGGAGCGCTGACGCGCACCCGATAGTCAAAACAAAAAGGTATCATGTTCAGTCGAATATAAGTTCGACTCAGCTGCTTAGCTGGACGCATAATGCAAATCAGATCACAATCTACCCAAGATGTATCCTCGACCCTTGGAAGCTGCATGCATGGTGCATAGGTAAGACCCTTCGATCCTTCGAGTGGGCCGGGGCGCGCACATACTGCGTTAGGTCTGAAACTTTCCGTGTCAGACGACACGAAGAAAATCCTGGCGGACGCGCTAGGTACCCTTAACAGTTATACTGCAGGTCGACTCTGTAAGACCTCCGCGGCTTGAGTCGATTCTGGCCAGTCGATTCCGGGTTCGAGTCTGGGGACTCGAATTTGATGTAGGCTAGTAAGGTTTTGCCCAAGAGCAGTTAACTGGTCCCGATCCGTCGAGTGTACCAGGCCTACTATGTCATATCCCCAATACATGTCACAAAGACAGTAAAAAGCTGCCCAGAGCATTGATCGACTGAAAAGTTGGTTCCATCACAGTGGTCAGTTGTCAGTGGTCAGTCGAAGTGTTTGTCGACTGAGTTAAACATTCAAGCAAGATCAGACGTGCATTTACGGAGGAGTCCCTGCCTGAATCTTCGAGTCAGCCAGGCACTCGGGGGCTACTGACGTGGGCCTACCCTTCGGGTGACCCACTATGAGGATACCTGGTGCACGTATATGAGGCCCATCAAGACAACAAGACCAAGGCCCATGAGGGTACCTGCAAGGAAGGATTGCTCTCCAAGTTAGGCGTAGTTTGAGTCGGTTTAGACTTGCCAAATCTGTAATCCTAGTCGGTTACCCGAGACCCAGCCACCTATATAAGTGCTGGGAGGGTCCCCGATCAAGGAGACAATCCGTAGCATACGCAACTCTAGCCTCAAAACCCTTGGTGAGATCGACATCTCGCCGAGATCCTTGTAACACTTGTGACCACCCCATCAATAATCAGACAAGCAGGACGTAGGGTGTTACCTCCACATGAGGGCCCTGAACCTGGGTAAATCCTTGCTTGTCAGCCGTAGATGATCGCCAGTGCTACCAACTTCGTTCCTATTCTCAACCCAAGGTACGTAACCATGGGATTTGTCGAGCTAACCCCTCGTCAGTTGGGTAGTGAGATATTACATATTCACATTCCCTTCAAACAATTACAAATGGTACCAGAAATCATTTTACATCCAATCGTGAAAACTTACATAATCATTATGCCCAAAATTTTCCGGACATAAGTTGACCTATTACAATAGCAATCTAAGTATCCATTATTATGAGCTCAACAGACTCATCTAGCGTGGTATGCTAGCAGATGACATGAACTCTCCCTCCAAGCTATAGCATCGTTGGCTGCCTTGTGACCATACGTCGACTCTCTCGCCCAATTCCGCTGCAGAAAATTGGAGATGAGCTCTAGCTCTCCTTCGAGTTAGTGGAATTTCTTGCATCTGCTCTTCGTTTCTTGGATCTTCTTGACATGATGAGTTCACCCGTTTTGTTAGCAGAGTCTGTAGTTCTGCCGCAACATGTTTCATGGTGGGTCTTTCTTCACCATGTAGCCTTAAGCATACCTCTGCGAGGGATACGACACCGTTGATCTCTTCCTCAGTTGCCTCCGCAAGGACCTGAGAATTAACAATACTTGTGATTCTCCCCTGTTTCAACTCCTGGAGAAAATAGTTTGACAAGTTCTGGACTGTGCCTGATTCACTTGCAAAAATAGGCTTCATCCTGAGAAGCAACTCAACTAGTACCACACCAGAACTATACACACACTACTAGGAAACTAGCTATAGATGGATCCCCTTTCCGTGGCGCACCTTTTTGCGGTGCGCCACAGAAATTTATCAGTGGCGCATCCCTAGTGGTGCGCCACAGATTTCTGTGGCGCATGGGAGTGGATGCGCCACAGAAATATGAGCTTTCTGTGGCGCATGGTACAGGATGCGCCACAGAAATATTCATATCTGTGGCGCATCCTAGTACATGCGCCACAGAAACCCATGCGCCACAGAAATATTCATATCTGTGGCGCATCCTAGTACATGCGCCACAGAAATGCATGTTTCTGTGGCGCATGGACCGCGGTGCGCCACAGAAATGCATGTTTCTGTGGCGCATCCAGTCCCATGCGCCACAGAACCCCTTAATGTGACGCTTCAGTTCCCGCGCTGGTCTTTGATCACACGGGGAATGAAGAACCCCTTAATGGATTTGGGAATCTAAATCACTCTTGGGGCGCCGGATTTTGGAAGTTGAAACAAAGGGGCGCCGGATTAATTAGCATGGCCTTTCAAATCTCTCTTGCTAGCTATATAAGAGAGCTAATGGTGTCATTTGGCAAATGCACCATTTCCTCTCTATAATCTTCTCTAAAATCCTCTCTCGAATCGCTGCCGCGCGCCATGGAGCCACCTCTATGCGAGGAGTACGGGTACAAGGACATCTCCGTCGACATGGACTTCAAGGTCGTGGTCACTCACCGCGCATCAACCGTGGAGAGTTGGATCGGCGACGTCAAGAGGCGCTACCTCGACGCCGCACCGATGAAGATCATGGGCCTCGAGTGCGAGTTCACCGACGCCACACCCGAGGAGAGGCAGTGTGCCGCCGTCCTACAACTCTCCGTGGCGACCGACACGTTGGTGTTCCATATTTGCCACGCTGATCGGGTGCCGCAGGCCCTCAAGGATTTCTTGATGGACAAAACCATCAAATTCTGCGGCGCGGCTATCAACAACGATCAGCGTATGCTGGCGCCTTACGGAATTCATATTCCGTCCGCCGTCGACCTCCAGTGGGCCGTTCACCCTAACCCAACATTCCCTAATCTTCCGAGTCTCTATGCTCTAGCCAATTTTTTTATTGGCACAATGCTTGAGAAGAAGAAGAAGATTAACAAGAAGAAGAAGAAGGAGGACGAGAAGAAGGAGGAAGAAGAGGACCTCACATCAGGTTGGGGCAAGTTTCCATTGAGCTTTTATCGCATCAAGTATGCCGCTCTGGACGCTCGCCTAGGCTACGAGATTGCTAGGAGGTGTCTCAATGTGTCGATCTAGATCGTCTCAACAATAATTGTCATATGTGAGACGTTTGATTGAAATTAAAAGTTATGTGATCTTTGGATTTATTTAGCCCTTGTTTTCCTTTTATATTGTTAATTATCTCTGGTCCGTACTAATATTCAGCAATAGCAAGTTTGTACACATATCAAAAGTAAATTTTTTTGATTATAAAGTGTTCTACACATTCTAAGGATTTAAATGACTACAAATTTGTTGAATTTGGCCAAGTGGATCAAAAGTTATGGATTTGAAATATTATGCTTGAATGTGGAAAGTTTTGTCAGATTCAAAAATTTGCAAAAGATAAAAGTTAATGCATTTTTTAATTCAAAATGGCAAAATGATTAATAGTTTGAATAGTGTGTATATCATGAATAAAATATGTGTGGTATACTAACAATTGTGTGTATATTCTTTTCTTTAAAATGTGTGTGTTCTTTCTTTAAATATAACCAAATTTTTTTTTTAAGAATAACAAATGCGTTTGTGTTCTTTATTTAAATATAACCAAAAAGATTTTTTTTAAAAGAAAAAAAAAATGTGGGACAGCCAGGATTCGAACCTGGTGCCCCAAGTTGTGTGTGTGTGAGAACCACTGGGCTATGCTAGTGTGGTTGTCACATAACCGCTAGCAGTGCGTTTTAGCACTTTTACCCACGCAATTCTGTGGCGCATCCCACAGAGGATGCGCCACAGAATTGTCTCACTTAGCCGTTTCAAAGAACTGGCCGCGCAGCACACCTTCCTCTCCCCTCAAACCAAATCACCACCACACACTCCCGCGCGCGCCGTCGCCGCCGTCAGACCCACACACCGCCGTCACCGCCGGCCGCCCCAGCCCGACCCTGTGCCGACCTCGGACCCGTCCGCGTCTACCTCCGCCGCCGACCGCCCCAGCCCAACTCGCCGCCGCGGTCCTCTCTCTCTCTCACCCGAAGCTAGGGCTTGGCCGGCCGCCGCAGCCCAACTCGCCGCCGCGGTCCTCCTCACCAAGCCGCGCAGGTGAGCACCACCGCGTAGTCGCCAACCTCCTCCCTCCTCTCCCTCCTCCCGCGGCTACCTCCTCCTCCCTCCTCTCCATGAAACTATGCACTGTAGGTGCTTGTCGAAATGCCCAAACCAGCTTGCTTGCTTGCCGTGCTTGCTTGCTTGCAGTAGTAGAGTACCCCATATTGTTAGTTGTGGAACTTGTATATTTTAGTTTGGTGCTAGTTTTTGATTATTCCACTAATGGTAACTGGTTTGATTAGGTCCCAAAACCATCATGGATAATTAAGCAAACTATTTCAAATCCTTTCAAACTTGATTTGATAAGGAAGATGAGATGGAGTAGATGAGATCTATAAAGGTGCATTTCCCAAATTTTCAAGATTTAATCAAATGGGAAAGGCCTAGAAATGCTATCTGTTAACATGAGTGAAGATAGGTTTTACTTGACAGTTTTGGAGTTAGAGAATTTTTAGATAGGGTAGATCAAGTTTTCTTACTTTCGCTGGTTTTATCTAACAGCTCACATGCTACTCTTTGATTACAGGAAAGCGAAGAGAGATACACAGTCTTTGCAGAAAAGGTAGCTGAGATGGTTCTGTGGTGGTGGTCTTCTGGCCACCACATTCTTGTGGTGGTTTTGTGGTGGTGGTTTTGTGTGGTGGTGGTTCTGTGGTGGTTTGGATCAGTGGTGGTGGTCTTCTGGCCACCACATTCTTGTGGATGAAATGTTTGCAGGTACCCTGAGAGGCCCTTGAGTTTGCCGGAACGTCGATTAACTTCCGTTCCGGCAAATTCGGGTACTCCATATGTCCCTTTTTTAGCAAAGGTCATGCCGAAATTTTTCGTGAATTTTGGCATGACTTTGCTAAAAATAGGACATATGATTTGTGAAATGTCTACAGGTACCCATGAGGCCCTTGAGTTTGCCGGAACGTCGATTAACTTCCGTTCCGGCAAATTCGGGTACTCCATATGTCCCTTTTTTAGCAAAGGTCATGCCAAATTTTTTCGTGAATTTTGGCATGACTTTGCTAAAAATAGGACATATAGTTGTGTAGCTTAGATTGTAGATAATTTTAGTTGTGTTCACTGTTGGTTTATATTGTGTAATTTCCACATTGCTAAAACTGAGTTTAAAAATTGTGTTTTTAGTTTATTGTTCTCGGCGACGATGTCACTGTTGGACCAGAGTGGCAACGTCCTCGACTGGACTCCGCCGGGCTGGCACTGGGAGGTGCAACCTTCCGGGACGCGTATCTTGGTAAGGGATCCGGGTGACATCGTCGACCCGGATCTTCTTTGGTGGCGGTCGCGTGGGCCATGCTCGGTGCAGAGGGAGCCGGCCCCCGAGGAGGTGGTACGTCGCCGTATCAGGGAGGAGGACGAGCACGTCCGTCGCTACATGTATTGGTTAGATAGGCAGTACAACAATGGATGGTCGTTTCTTCGGAGGGTTCCTCATCACGTGAGCTATGACCCTGTGAGGGTTCCTTATCTTTGGATGCGTAGCGCCCGCGGCTTAGCACCCCGCGGCTCAGGACCCGGTCGAAGTTAGTTTGAGAGGTTCATGCATGGGAGAGATATATGTATTAGTGATATTATTCGCGATGTATTAGGGTTAAATAAACATGAACCAAATTATTCATGTGATCAAGATGTATTAGTTATACTTTTGCATATTTGATCAATGTCCCTACATGCAGTTGTGTAGTTTTTTGATTCTAATGAATTTGTTTTTAATATGTTTTAGTTTCACGAAATGGCCGGGTTTAAGGGTGTGAGGGAGTCCTGAAGCTTGGTCGGTACGTGTATGGATGTCAGATCCATATTAACAAGAGGAAGCACTGGGCTGGGCAGTTTGATACACCGGAGGAGGCGGCGCGCGCCTATGATTATTTCGCCGTACACGAGTACGGTGATAAGAAGAAAGATAAGAATCTGAACTACCCAGCGGATCGCCACCGTGTGGATGAGTACAAACCGGAGGGGATCAGAGAGGTGGAAATGGCCATGGAGAAGGAGCACCGGCAGGCTGAAGCGCAGATCGCACGTCGCAACGCACGCCCCCAGGACGACCCGTATGTGAGGCATCTCCTGCAGAACGAGCCAAACTTGATGTCCTACCAGCAGTTCGGCGCTAGTCCTTTTGACGGTGCTGGTCCTTCGTACGGCACCGGTCCTTCCCACGGCACCGGTCCTACTGACGACGACATCACTTCTGTTGGGATCTGGGCGGAGGAGGAGGAGCAGCAGGAGGAGGAGGACTGGGAGAAGGACTGGGATTCTGACTCTGAGCAGCGGCGGCAGAAGCGGCAGCAGGAGCGGCACCAGGAGTTTGAGGAGCAGCAGCAGCGGCGGCACCAGGAGTAGCTGGAGTCGGAGCAGCAGCTACGGCGGATGTTCGGGCCGCCGAACCCCGATGCTTATCACCACAGCGACCCTAGGCACTGGGTCGAGGTGAATAGGCGGGACGGCGTACCTCCGTTCCGCACTTCTTCGGGTCAGCCGTGGGGGAGCAAGGACACTGATGACCCCGCAGATCCGATGTTCTGGGCCAAGATGAATGATCCTAGGGACGACGACCCATAGATCCGATGTCGACTGATGTTTCCACTGTACTTGGTTAAGACTAATGTTTTATTTTCATGCATCACATGGTTAACTTGTCCACTTATCTATGTAGACTGATGTTTCCACTGTACTTGGTTAAGACTAATGTTTTATTTTGATGCATCACATGGTTGACTTGTCCACTTATGTTGACTTTCATGTTGTTGTTTGTGCTCCGACCATCGTGTCGTGGAGATGTCGGCCGGAGATGTGGATTTTTTTCTTATATTTGGTGTACTAACTTCGACGTTTTGTTTCTTATAGTTGGGAACATGGCTGACAATAACGAGGCCGGGGTTCTCGAACAGGAGGCGAGGAACCGATAGAGGAAAATAGTATGATTAAGACGGCGATCGCACAGGCAGTGACAAATACGTTCACGTCGCTCTTTCCTACCGTCTGTGAGGGTGTCAGGGTTTGGATTGAGGGAGGGAAAAAAGGGCCTCCCCAGTGATCAGCTTCGGCTCCAACAGGTACTCAATCGATGTGGGTACAGAAGATGCACCCCCAGCATCCCCAGAGGTAAAGAAGAAGAAGCACAGGAAGAGAAGTAAGCCAGCTGCTAAGACGACTTTCCGGGGGTATGAAGACATGGTACCACCCCGTGCGGATGGCGTGACCCGAGTTCATGAAGCTGGTCAACCGATCCTGTCTCGGGACCTGCTCCGCCTCGCAGGCGGATGCATGCTTCCTTTGCAAAATGCTATCTTGAAGCTAGAGGGCAACCTTCTTAAAAAGAAGAGGATCCAAATTACCCGGTGTTCACTATCAAGGTGCCAAACGACTTGGCCGACTTCGTCCATGAAGCCCCCGCGGATATGTTCTTCATATCGTACGAGGACGTCTTCAAGCTGTTTCACTATAAACGGCTGGACTATAACTTGGTCCGCCTATACGCGCTCAACCAGGCGATGAGGATCAGGAGAGATAATACCCCGTACGTCAAGGTAGTGGATCCCTACTACATGCGCGACAGCCAGCTGGTGCAAGGATCAACGACATGGGCCATGGCCATGGAGTTCCTCCAGAGAATCATGCTGAACAACCAGGAGAAGAACAACCTTCTTCTGCCTTTCTTTTCCGAGTAAGTACACATCCGGTCGCCGCCGTCATATCTTTTGCTTTCTTATAGATTTCTTCTGTTGTTGATCATTTCCAACATTCCGTTTCAATTGTGTTGAGCAGGGACGAGTACTGCATACTCATCGTCGTAAGCCCGAGGTGGTCCATTGCCTGTTATTTCGACTCGCGGAGTCTTAAAGACTACACCAGAATAAAGGGTGTTCTCGATTAGGCTCTCGAGGGCTATGCCCAAATGGGAGGCCACTTCCACAAAGATAAGAATGGAGAACATTTCACGAAGGACAACAAACACAGTTTCCGGCATGGGACCGGGTTCCATTGCATCAAGCATGCGCCTGGCAGCGTGAAGGATGCCTTCTACGTCCTCCATCACATGAAAGGGTTTGTCCGGGATGCAGAGCAAACGAGGTGGCCAACGAGTCTCCAAGATTGGAGCAAATTTAGTGGGGATATCACCGACGCTGACCTTAGAGAAGACTTCCATGCATCCAGATGCAGTTATCGCAAATCATCTTGGAAGATGTCATGACAGAAGGGGGTCCTTACACAACGCCAGAGGTATGATGTATTATAAAAGAAAGCCTTGCCTCACTCGATAGAAGTGCTTCTTTATTTTATTTATTATAGACTTATCCACTTAAATAGATGAATAAATCATACTCTATTTATATTATTAACCAAATATATTTTCCAATCCATCTCCAGGGTTGTCTAAGTGGGAGATCGAAGAACGCCTAGACAGGCAAAATGACACGAGGACGTGGATGACGAAAGACTGCTATAAACCGTTCCCGGAGCCGATCAAGAAGAAGGCTCAATCCTACCAGTGGAGCTAGACGTGTTCTCCGTGTTAGCGACCCCAGCAGGAGCCGGCGTGATACGTGGGCCCTAGTGATTGCTTAGACATTAAGGGATCACTAGGCCCCACTTATCATCGTCGGCTCCTGCGCCCCATGCTGAATTGTACTATGACTTATGTGACATGAGATGAACTTTTGTACAATTAATTTGGCACTTGTCACTATATTTATGTATCTCGGGCTCCAAGTAATGTGATGACATAGTAATGTGTCTGTTTTCATATACCGTGTCAAATATATTATTGTTTCTATTATATCTGTATAAATCCTGTATATATACCTGTATTTCCTGTAATATACCTGTATTTATACAGCAGGCAGCAGCAATTCCAGAATACCTGTAAATTATTCTGTGGCGCATGTATTATTGTTTCTGTGGCGCATGTAATTCTGTGGCGCACTACAGAGTAATGCGCCACTGAAATATTTCTGTGGCGCACCCTGTGAAGTGCGCCACAGAAACCTGAGTTTTCTGTGCCGCACCCAAGTATGCGCCACAGAAATACAATTTAGTGGTGAGATAACTGTGGCGCATCCTCCATGCGCCACAGAAAGCTTTTTTGGTGCGCCACTGATGGCCTGTTTCCTAGCAGTGACATCACTCTTCTCATTTAGCTGCCTGGTGAGGAAATACTCTGGATCTAGGTACCCAAATGTACCTTGCACATTTGTAACAATGTGTGTTTGATCAATCGGAACCAATCTGGATGCGCCAAAATCCGAAACTTTAGCCGTGTAGTTCCCATGCAAGAGTATATTTGAGGACTTCACATCACGATGGAAGATTGATACTGAAGCTGAAGAGTGGAGATAAGATAGAGCTCCAGATGTTTCCACGGCAATCCTTAAGTAATCACCCCAAGACAAAGAAAGACCATTACTTGCATCTGCATGTAGAACTTCAGACAGTGAGCCACTAGATACATAATCATACACTAGCAATGGAACCTCGGCTTCGAGACAACATCCAAAGAGCTTCACAATATTTCTGTGATTTATCTGAGTGAGAACTGCTACCTGGTTGATGAACTGACTGATCTAACACTCCTCTATGACCTTAGACTTTTTTATTGCAGCCACGCGTTGATCCGATAGTATGCCTTTGTAAACCATGCCATGCCCCCACGACCGATAACACGTTTAGGATCAAAGTTATTTGTTGCCTTCTCTAGCTCATCTATTGAGAAAATTGTTGCTTCATCAGAGGACACCAACTTTTGTAGGAGAAGACCTTTGTTCTTCCGGAAATAATTATTCCGTTGTTGCTTCTGCACATTCATTTTCCACCTACGAGTGAGAAGTACTGCACTGAAGATCAGAAGTAGAACGCCGAAACCACAGGACAACCCAATAATTATACTTACAGATATTACGCTCTTTTAAGTTTTCTGTTCTGTCTTGTCTATCATAAATGTAACATTAATATAGTCTCACCTAAGATTAGAGGCTGTTGTTTTGGCTTAGTACACTGCATTTTTAATGGATCATACTGAGTTTTGTGCGGACATTCTGTACAACTGAAGCTCCCTTCGGTGTTATGGCACATCTCTTTACAACTGTTAACTGGATGACACTCATCGATATCTGAAATAAAAAAACATTGGTAAGATGTGCTGAAAAAAATATATTATGGAACACAATACATCATCTTTCAATAAACATGAAACAATGCATCAACCAATTAAAAGAAGCCTACACGAATAATAAAACAAACTAGAGAGAGAGAGGTATGCATCAACCAATTAAAAGAAGCCTACACAAATAATAATAAAACAAACGAGAGAGAGAGAGAGAGAGAGAGAGAGAGGTACCTTTACTGTTAGAGTAATCATGTTACGAGTAGGACTCTATTAGACTTGTAGTACAAGGAAAGGTTCTAGCCTAAGTCGGTTGTGCTTTGTAATATAAATACCCATGTAGTCCGGCCGTATCAATCATCAATTAATATTCGAGTATTACAATCTTTCATGGTATCAGAGCGGCGAGATCCTTGACCTAGCCGCCACCCACGCTTCCGCCGCGCCGCCCCCGGGGAGATCATCTCCGCCGGGGGCAGCGCAATTAGTAGATTAGATCGTCGCAATTTTCGTCGTCGGTCGCTTGACCGGCGTTTCTTCTTCTTTCGCCGATCATAGATCGGATTGCGTCGCCCGCCGCATGTCGTCCTCGTGCGCCTCTACTTCAACACGTCGTCGACTCATCTACGGCAGCTCGACGGCTGCAACCTCCGCACGTCGCCACCACGCCGGATCGTCTGCGACAACATCGACCATTACGCGCCTCGCCGTCAACACAAGGGCTGCACCAACAACGTTCGTGGTCATCATCGCCGACAAGTTCTACACCAACAACGCATCGGCATCTTCTTCCTCTACATCGCCGACAACTATCTACATCGACAAACGTCTTCAACAACCATCACGCCGTCTTCGTCCACCGCAACCGAGCCGACAGAGTTGCAGTCTATTTTTTATTTTGCACAATTTACTTTTTTGCAAACTTTTCGTCTACTCCGGCAACAAACGGCGGAAAATCTGCGCTACGCACCGACCGATCGGAGATCTTCTCTGCTTCCTCATCCGGCTCTGGCTCGCAAGGTTCATGGTGGTCCCTGTCTTCGCATGTCCGGTACTGGCAACACCGGCGCGTGCCTTCGTCCCCGACGCGCTCCCGAGTCTGGCAAGCTCGGCAAGGCGTGCCGCCTACCTCGTCTGCACCAACTCCAGCAAAAGTCTACCTCTACTACCCCAACAACGGCAACATCGACCACGACTACAGCGCCCACAACTCGGCTACATCGACATCGACATCGGCATTAAGGGCTATCACTTCGACTCCCTCTCCAGTTCGCGACTTCGGATTGTGCTCCAGTCAGACCGTTCGCGACGCTCGCACTGTTCGCGTCACTACCGATCCAACTGCGGGGGGGTGTTAGAGTAATCATGTTACGAGTAGGACTCTATTAGACTTGTAGTACAAGGAAAGGTTCTAGCCTAAGTCGGTTGTGCTTTGTAATATAAATACCCATGTAGTCCGGCCGTATCAATCATCAATTAATATTCGAGTATTACAATCTTTCATTTACAACCATTTTTGATGTATGGATTTCCCTGGAAGCCATATGAGCATTTGCAGCGGTAACCAACATAGGTTCTATCAACATCACCGAACTCTTCAACACTTACTTCCACACACCTGCTGTTGGTACTCACACAAGCATACCCAGACCTATTCTGTTGGGCCACTGCACAACTTAGATTAGCAGCAACCCATTGCACAGAGGAGAAGGGCCCAAGAGGAGAAAAAAAAAAGATCTGGATCTATGAGGTATCTCCCTTGTAAATCAGGAATGGTGACGTTAAGTGTCCCTTCATGAACATTTATGTCGGTGACCTGCTTAATCCCCAACATGAGGGCAACTGATGATGTCATATTTGTGCAGTTGAGGTGGAACTGTTTAGTTGCAAAGCAACCCTCCTCTAAGCCGAATGGGAATTGCACACTTGTGTTACCACACCGACGAGTACAGTCGGACCTGCTTGGATTTGGATTGTAACCTAGTTTGATCAGTAAAAGTTAGCATGTACCAATGCCCAAAATACCTGACAAGAGCTATATGTTTGGTCGTTTGATTAGATAAAAAATAAGAGTTACCTCTGTCATTGGAGCAGCCGTCTAGAATGTAAGGGTTGCCTGTCCTTGGATCCCGTCAACGCATGTTGCACCTTTGTCGTTACATACAGCTGTATAGTCGGTGCACCCGGCATTCTTGCCGACACATGCATAGTTTGTCCGGTTTTGATTGGCAGCAACACAGGAGGATTGATCAACTATCAGCCACGTTAGCAGTAAGCCAGCCAGCCCATCACTAGTTATGCTGATTCTATCCCACAGTGGAGAGGTCTTGTTAGAGCTTGCATCAATGTTGTTTTTGCTGTGGTTGTAGACAAATTTGAACTCAAAAACTGCCATCGCCGTCTACGTCAACATATTTTTGAAGCACGTGTTCCCAAAAATTCACGGAGTTTCAAAAAATGATCACGGGTTAAAAAATGTTCATGGGTTCAAAAATATGTGTAAGGTCGATCGAATAGATGTTCATGGATTTGGAAAAAATATGTTTATATTTTTGAAAAAATGCTCACGTCTTCGGAAAATCTTCATGGGGGTTAAAAATATCAACAGGTTTTAAAGAAATGTTTTACGGGAGTTCAAAAATATGTTCAGGTTCCAAAAAATGTTCATAGGTTTGGAAAAAGGACCACAAGTTTTAAAGAAACGTTTTACGGGAGTTCAAAGATATGTTCACGTGGCTTCAAAAAATGTTCATGGGTTTGATTTTTTTTGTTTTACGTATTCGAAAAATATCCACGTGTTCAAGAAAAATGTTCATGGGGTCCAAAAATATGTTCACTATCAATCAAAAAGATGTTCATCGATTTGGAAAAAATATGTTTATGTTTTTGAAAAAATGTTCACGTCTTCGGAAAAATCTTCACGAGGTTAAAAATTGTCAACGGGTTTTAAAGAAATGTTTTACGGAGTTCAATAATATGTTCACGCTGGTTCCAAAAAATGTTCATGGGTTTAGAAAAAAATTCCAGGGTTTTAAAGAAATGTTTTACGGGGTTCAAAAATATGCTCACGCAGGTTTCAAAAAATGTTCATTGGTTTGAAAAAATTATGTTTTGAAAAAAATATCCACGTGTTCTAGAAAAATATTCACGGGTTCAAAAAAGTCTATATTTAAAAATAGTTTTTTAATAAATAATAAAAGAAAGAAAAATTAAACTATTTTAAAAATATTAATAACATTGCTCATAGATTAGCTCGGAAATTCGCTTTGGCACCCGAGCTCATATGCTCCCGGTATTTTCAAAAAAAATTCAAAATTTGAAAACTCATCAAAAAAATCTGAAACAAATCATGCACGTACCTGACCATGGTACGCACCACCGTATTTTTTTTCGCGCCGAAATGACATCGTACGCGCCCTGTACAAAAATGACAAATTTCCTATCAGAAATTCAGCGTTGTACGCTCGTCGACACACTTTGTTGGAGCCTGGAGCAAACCTTTAGTGGGTATTTCTGACCCACTGATTGCTGAAACGCTTGCTGTTCGGGAAGGTGTGATCTTTGCCAAGCTTCGTGGATTCTCTCACGTCGTGTTGGAGACGGACTGCCTAGAGATTGTCAATGTCTGGAAAACTCGGAGCAACTCCAGATCGGTAGTTGCACCAATTATCTTAGAAATTAGAGAGCTAGTTACTTCATTTACTTCCTTTATATTTCAGCATGTATTTCGAGCTGCCAACCAGCCAGCACACCTGTGTGCACGCCATGCGTGCCCGCTGCAGGTAACTGACTCTTGGCTGTCTTCTGTACCCAGTTTCCTTGTCACCAGCATCATGGCTGATGACTCGGGCACTTTGTTTGTTGAATAAAGCTCTCATAAACCCGCAAAAAAAAGGTACGTGCATGATTTTTTTCAGATTTTTTTGATGAGTTTTCAAATTTTGAATTTTTTTTGAAAATACCAGGAGCATCTGTGCCCGGGAGCCAAAACGGCCCTCTCTTACTTTCTATCTAAAGTATATAGCTACAACTGATCTGTCTTCTTATTCGTTTTTATACCATCTGTCTTCTTATTCGTTTCATGCTCAACTTCCTTTTTTTGTCTTGAGGGGAGTGTCATCGTGAACTGCTCATGCCCCGGCAGCCACGCTTAGCTCCAGCTTAAAATGGGCCGGCCCATATTGGATCAGTTTCAGGCGGTGCGTGCGTCATTTGCCGCAACAGGCGGTGTATAGCCACTCAACGCGGCGCAACCTGCCCGCGCTGCCTGAAGGGATGCTCTAATGGGCCAGCCCATTTGGCGGATTTTTCCCTTTTGTTTTCTCTTTCTTCCGTTTTCTTCTCTGGTTTCTTCTTTTTCGTTTTTTCTGCTCTGATAGCTGCTTCACCTAGCCTAGGTTTTATTTCTTTTACTTTCCTAAATCTTTTTTTTTCTGTTTTTTCTTTTTTACTTTTAATTTTTAGTTTTTTAAAAAATATTTTGAAAATGTTCAGATTTGAAAATGTTCAAATTTAAAAAATGTTCATATTTTCAGATTTGAAAAAATGTTTAGATTTGAAAAATGTTCGGATTTCTAAAACGTTCAGTTTTGAAAAATGTTTAGATTTTAAAAATGTTCGGATTAAAAAATGTTCGATTTAAAAAATCATATTTGGAAAATGTTCAACTTAAAAAATGTTCATATTTGAAAACGTTAGATTTTTTTTTTTTTAGAAATCAGATTTTGAAAAAAAAACGAAGAGAAAATAAAAATCAAAAGGAAAAAAGATAAAAAAGAAAAGGAAAACTGCGTTAATGGGCTGGCCCACCGCTGGTCCCTGGGGCGGCGCCGCAGCGGGCAGCATATAACACCTCCCCTAGGATTTGGCGTGTAGGAGCCGTCGTTTACCACTCTTAAAGGCTCAAAATATATAGGTTATGCTAGTTATCATGCTGGCAATGTCTTACGGGCTTGACCGCGGGCTGCAGCTTTGGGCCGTGGCCCAAGATGACGGACTGAAGAAGGGAGGAGGGCCGCGCGGCCGTCTCCTCCTTCGCCGGCGCCCCCGCCACCTCCCGTCGTGAGAACCGCTGAGGCACCGCCTTCTTCCAGTTGCCGCGCTGGAATCTCTTTCCGCCCACAAATTTCTTCCTCTCCTCTTTGAAGGCAACAACGTACATGTATGTACTCATTTTTATTCCGAAGAACATATCTTTACTATTAAAGGCGGATCCGTGGTGCCTGGTGTCACACTTCTACAAAATTACAGGAAGAATGCCACCGCGATGATCCCTGAATCGGAAAAACAACCGGTGTCCGGTACACGTGACCCGAGAATATATCCAGCGTCCAGCCATCGCGCGAAAAAAAACCGTAGTCCGGTACACGCGACGCGATAAACCCGCGTCCAGCGATCAAGTGTGCAGAAAAAAAAATCCAGCGATCGGTACACGCAGAAAAAAAACCAGAGTCCGGTAGTGATCGCTTCACGCCAAAAGATTCCAGATCGGATCAACCAGGTATCGCTACACGCGGAAAAAAAAAACGAACGAGAAAAAGAGTTGGAATAGGTCTCCACCCAATGGGGTTACGAGAAAATAAATTCCCGATCTCCATGCTTAATTTTTACCTGGTTTTGCAAAATCTCAGGCGCATGAGATTTTTTTAAGCCTCAATCACCTCAGAAAAGTGTAATCGTAGTTCAGAGAAAAGTGCAACTCGCTGTCAATTGCACTTTTCTAAAACGAGTTGCACTTTTTACTGAGATAGAAAAGTGTAACTGTGTGGCAGAAAAGTAATTTTTACCTGGTTTTGCAAAATGTCAGGCGCATGAGATTTTTTTAAGCCTCAATCACCGCAGAAAAGTGTAACCGCAGTTCAGAGAAAAGTGCAACTCGCTGTCAATTGCACTTTTCTAAAACGAGTTGCATTTTTTACTGAGATAGAAAAGTGTAACTGTGTGGCAGAAAAGTGCAACTGGAACGAGTTGCACTTTTCTCTCAAGTACAGTTGCATTTTCCTCCGTTGATTGAATCTTAACAAAATCTCAAGCGATTGAGATTTAGACAAACACATTTTTACCACACCATAAAAAAAAGTTATCGGTAAAGATAGTTTTTTCCTGTGTTGTTTTTTCCGTGCGTCACGTTTCCGTGTGGCTAGCACATTCGAAGATCACGACAATTAACCCAGTTGGAACAAAAGATAGGTAAGTTGATGCGCTTTTTAATGTCGTCGTTCTGCACGTGTCCGACATTGCAACTTCTATTTGCCATGATTGCGAAAATGGCAGATCAAAGGCAACCGATTGTAAATATTTCAAAAGATAGAAATCAAACAAGACGTGAACGTGTTAGATCTCGACGAAACAATTTGACGGCCAAGCAAAATAAGGAGATTAATGTACGTAAAAATGCAGCCCGGTAAAACAAAGCACTCGATGAAAAGAACGCACAACAAAGGGCTAGCAGACAAAATATATCGGTACAAAGGAGGCAGAAGGACCACGCACGGCGACCACGCACATCTAGGCAAATCATAACTGAAGAAGAGAGGGTAGCACTGCTAGCTCAACGTAGGGAAAACGCTACGGCTAGGCCTAGGAGGAACACGTCGTGCGCTGAATCCATTGCAATGTCGTGCCCAAATGCAACAACTTTGCCAACGATAAAACTAACATCGAGCACACACGCATCACCTGCTTCACCTCCCCTTCCGCGTGCCGGCGTATACGCACCCATGTTGATTCCCTTTATTTATGCCTAGACGAATTTTAAACATCATACTGATGACGTGCAACACACGTTCGTTGGGAGACCCCAAGAGAAAGGTATGATGTAGTCCAGCAGCAAGTTTTCCCTCAGTATGAAACCAAGATTTATCGAACCAGTAGGAGCAGTAGCACTTCAGAAAGTTGTTGGTGGCGGAATATGGCACGGTGCAACACCAGGGAATCTGGCGCCAACGTGGAACCTGCACACAACACAATCGAACTACTTTGCCCCAGCGAAACAGTGAGGTTGTCAATCTCACCGGCTTGGTGAAAACAAAAGATTAAACGTATGGTGTGGAAAACAATAATAAATTACAGAGAATGAAAAGGAACAATGTTTACAGTTGGTTGTATTATCAGTGTAAAAGAATGGACCGGGGTCCACAATTCACTACTGGTGTCTCTGCATAAAAGATAACTAACATGCTGGGTGAACAAATTATAGCTGGGCAATTGACAAAATATTGAGTGCATGACAATGCATATATATGACATGATGATTACTATGATTCATGTGGGCATTACGACAAAATACATAGACCGTTATCCAACAGCGTCTATGACTAATAATCCACCGCCAGGTTGTCATCCGAGTTCCCCGTTGGTATTAAGTTGCAAGCAACGGATAATTACAAAGTAATGTGCGTAATGTAAACAAATACATATGACCGTGGACATAGCATTGTTAGGTTCCCCCTAGTAGCAACAACACATCCACAACCTTAAGCGTTGCTGTCACTCGCTCAGATTACTGGAGACTGAACCCACTATCTAGCATAAATACTCTCTCTTGAAGTTACAAGCATCTACTTGGCCAAAGCATCTACTAGTAACGGAAAGCATGCAAGATCATAAATAACATATAAGATAGATTGATAATCAACTTGACATAGTATTCAATATTCGTCGGATCCCAGCAAACACAACATGTAGCATTACAATAAGATGATCTTGATCATGTTAGACAGCTCACAAGATCCAAACATGATGGCACAAAGTGGAGAGACAACCATCTAGCTACTGCTATGGACCCGTAGTCTAAGGATGAACTACTCACGCATCACTCCGGAGGCAGGCATGGTGATGTAGAGCCCTCCGGTGATGATTCCCCTCTCCGACAGAGTGCCGGGAAGAGGTTCGGGACCCTCCCGAGATAGGGTTGACGACGGCGGCGTCTCTGGAACTTTTCGTGGAATATGAATCGGGTGTTTAGGGTTTTTGCATCGGGGGGAATAAGTAGGCGAAAGGGCGGCGGCTGGAGACCCCCGAGGGGCCCACACCACCCCAGGGTGCGGCAGGAGGGGGCCCGCGCCCTAGGTGTGTGTGGGGCCCTCCTGGCTCCTCTTCATCGATCCTCTGGACTCCAGGTGTCTTCTGATAAAATAGGTGGCTCCGTAAATGTTCGTCCAATTCCGAGAATATTTTCTGACTAGCTTTTCTGGAATATAAAAACAGCAGAAAACAGGAATTGGCACTGTGGCATCTTGTTAATAGGTTAGTCCCAAAAAAATATAAAAGTGACATAAAGTGGATGCAAAACATGTAACAATTGGTATAATATCAGCATGGAACATCAAAAATTGTAGATACGTTTGAGACGTATCACATACCTACCAGATCGATAATGTTGTAGCGACATGGAGGCCTTCCTTAGTGGTATAATGGACGAGAATGCCATCCCGATAACCTCATGGACGAGGATTACTACATGTTTACCGATGAAGGTACCTATTGAGGCTTTCCATCAGCTCTCTCTGTTACGAATTAATATGAACATATTGACTTTGTGTACACGATCCCTCATAGAAAGCACGCACATACTGAAAAATGTTTTGAACTTCAAAAGTATCATGCCATGAAGTTTGAGCATGAGAGCAATGGTTTCTGCTGTCAAAACGGAAAGATCGAGTTGGTTGAACCAGAGCCTATCCCGGAGCTGATAAGGCTATGGTATAGCACGAATGCGGACTCTCGACATTTTCGGGAGAGCATCAGATTCTTCAACGACCATTTATCCTTCAAAATCCTTTGCTTCAGCCGCGACAACAAAATGCACAAACATGAGGTCTGGGGTGTACACATTCTTGCGCAAGGCACATTGTACCACAATGTGCATTCGTTCGGGCGAAGCTCTCACCCGGAACATCTACACGTCTACTTTTACGATTCAAACCTGACCCATCGCAAGGAAGCGACCAAGTTACCAGGGGTCATTTGAAAGGTTGTGGACCTAATGAGAGGAAACCCCCACTCCCAGAAGTTTAGAAGTCTGGGCGCCCACAAGGACAACCTCCAGGACTACCGTATAGAATTGAATAACGAGCAGAAGCAAGACCAGGGGCGATACAATACACCGGTGTCATCCGAGGTGGCTTCGATCTAGGTTGAAGGCAACGACCTCGTAAATAGGTTCAACGACAAGGGAAAGGACCGAAACAAGAATTCAAAGAAGCGAAAAAGAACCAAATCCTTAATAACAACCACACGAAACGGGAAATAGCTAATGTAGATACAAGTCATTAAAATGAAAATAATTTCTAATTTATTGGTTGTCAACGCCTAAAACCTGCATGTAGCTTCCGGCATTCTTCCCAAGCAGAAGCGAAACCTGTATCTTAGGACCCGACCCTTTTAGGATTATAGGAAATAAGCAATACTTTCCCATCTTGAACTGAACTGAAACAGAGCACAGAGACTAGAATCAGAACTGGATTCCCTTCTCTGACTACCCACCTGGACTTGGTTTGAGAAGTAGCTTGTTAAACATAGTCTTTAAGGAATTGCTTGGCAGTTGAAGTTGTTGGACCAAATTTGAGCAGCTTCCTTCATGATTATTACATACTTACCAATAATGGTGTCATTAAAAATGTAATGGTTACAAACAAATTTGAATTTTTTTAATACTGTGTGGCTATCTTTTTTCTATACGTGAATATTCATTTTATGTTTACAGGTGAGACATGTGTGATGACAGAAACAAGTTAAGAGACCGTTGTAACACACGGGCATTCAACTAGTGCACATGTATGTACTCATTTTTTGTTATTGTTTTGACAGCTAACAACGTCTGGGGATACTGAACATGAAGATCGGCCGCGGTTTCTCAGTCAATTGCGTGAGTTTCTGGTCATACTGCAACTTTGCTTCTTCACATTAATTTGCACAAGTTTGGCATGAGTTTTCTAGCATATTGGTACAATTACTCTATATATGTGAAGCACAGACGACATTCTCACTGCCCCCCTTCGATCTTAGTACAAGAACGCGATCAAACATGTAGTACGTATTATTTATTGGAGCCAGATAATGCGATGGGCTAGAATTATCTTCACTAGGAGGTGTTGACTGACTAGTCAGGTCTCCGTGATTCACAATCACAAGAAAACTAGCTGTGCATTCTAATGGCCACATCCACATCCACCAGAGTCGAGTGGATGACTACTTTTCTTAACGTATTTGCGGGTACACGCGTCGCTCTCCATTTCATCTTCTTATCTTTTTTTTTAAATTATTTCATCTTCTTATCTTTTTCTTTAAAATTATTTCATCTTCTTATCTTGGTCTAGTGTAATCAAAGATATGCAGTAGCAAGGCAGTCATGAAACTAGCACTATATATGACCTAGTGTTTGTTTGGTTTGGAAGATCACTCTGTCTTATTTTCGGTGATCTGCCTTTCAGTTAGAATAAGACCACCCACCATATCGAAATCACAACTAAGATTACAAGACCTTAATTACGGGCCAAGACATGAGCATATCAGTTTATCCACCGCAACGTCTTCAAGCAACCACGACTGAACTTGCAGCGGCGACGTGTGATATCTCATATACTGATATCTTAATTGGTGATGCTCTTGAACAATTGCAGTACCCCTTTGCACCGATACCTCTGTACGCTCTCCCATCTGCACATTAGCCCAATATTCCTACATAAGTTAATTGAATAACTTATCTAAAACGTATATGGACTGAATGCTTTACCTTGCTAATAAATCATATATATTTGTAATCTATATAGTTGTTGCTACCCATCCATGGTATCCTTGATTTGTAATTCAATGTTTCTCTCCTCAGATAATTGATCTTAACCTCTCCGGCACATGGGGTAGCAACATAATGGCACAGTAATTTAGCTGGGACGTTCTGAAAATTGTTGAACATTGCAATTAGGCCATCCTTATTGACTTTTTTCGAAATGGGGAACGAAGCCCCGACCTCTGCATTGAAACTATGCACACAGCCTTTTTATTTCAAAGTTCAGAAAGATACAAAGTAAACAAACTCGAGACCATATGCCTCGCGATAGTACCTCCACCAGGCTATCACTAACCCTACGACGAAAGACAAAAACAAAGAGAAAATACACATCTTCTAGGCAAAGCCTTCAAGAAGGAAAAACCGCACATGCGCCGATGATGACGAGTCCAACCAAAGGTTGAGCTCAGGATTTTCATCCCCAAAGACAAGCTTCGAGCCACCACCTTCAGTAAGGGAACGACGTAAGCGCGCGTCAACATTGTCAGAAATGTTTCCACCGAAGTGTGTAAACTCGATGCTGACGCTTCTACCATCATCAGAATTCGCGTCAACTTAGGTTAACCGAAAACCGAGAAACCAAACTGAAAAAACCGGAACCGAACCGAAATTCTGGTTATTTTGGTTAGCGGTTAAGGTTACGGTTAGTAAAATAGCTAACCATATGCCTTGCGGTTAATACGGTTAATAACTGAAAACCGAATGGTTAACCAGAAAACCGAAATGCTTATTAACTTTTATTAATTTGCTACTTTTATTAACTTTACGGGTTACTTGTAGCATGTGATTTGCTACTTGTATAGACTTTTATTAACTTTATGGGTTATTTGGTTACTTTGGATCATATGCCCATTAATTTTATAGTCTATTCCGATATTTTTTAATATATGGCCACAAAAAGAAATTGTCATTTTAAAATTCGCGTCAACTTAGGTTAATTTGGTTATTACCGAAACTGAACCGAAATTAAATGATTATTGCCGAAACCGAACCGTATTCTCGTACAAAACCGTATTTACCAAGTATTGAAACCGTATAAACAAAAAAACCATATAAACCGAACCGAATTAACCATATTAACCGAACGCGCAGCCGGAGCTACAAGGGAGGCGAGGATAGGCTAGTGACTAGCGTGTGTGTGGTGTTCTCGGTGTTCATCCTCTTCCTCTAGAATCCCCCAATTTCCTTGAGTTCTTCCAGATATCCCTTTGTAATTCGAATCAGGTGTCTAATTGAGTGATACAAGTAGTGAGAATCTTACAGCGCTGCCAACCCCGCTCCAAAGGCCCGTTGACCTGAAGAATTTGGCAGCAGCTGCCTCGGTACCACCGCCGCAAACTCTGCCGAGAAGCACCGCAAGCACTGGCGGAGCTCCCTTTAGGCCGAACAGGGCCACGGCCCGCCCAGGTTTTTTGCCAAAAAAAAATTGACTAGTAGTAAGCAGCAAATGCAGCCCAGCCCATCAACCTACACAGCACTACACAGGCCAATTTCCTGCGCCTCGTCCTTCTCCTCCCACGCAGTCACGCTAGGTTTAGCTCACAGAACCAAAACGACCACGGCCATGGAGAGAGAGATGCTAGGTCTAGCGCCGATTTAGACATGGATTAGACAAGAGAATACGGAGAAAAGGGGGGATCGGTGGAGGGAAAGCAGCAGCACCGCCGCGCCGCCCCGCAGCTTGGGGGCGGTCAGCCAGCCACGGGCGTCGGGCAAGGGCGCAAGGCACGACCGCAAAGGCCGGAGGTCCAGCAGCCAGATCGAGCGAAGCTTCGACCTCAAATCGAGCCCCATTCTTCTCCAATTTCGTTGCTCAGGTACTTCTCCTTTCTTTCCCCCAATTTTTTGGTTATCAATTTGATGGCACGGTTGATTTCTTACCGATTTGTTGTTCAATTTTGCACAGCCATGGGAAAGGCAACTCAGAGAAGGATTGATTTTGTTTTGAAAAGGAAAAGAGATGGCATTAGTGAAGTTGAAGAAGATTCTTTACCAGCAACAAATGATCCTTTGCCCTTGCTTGAATTGGAACAACAACAGCAGAACCATGCAGAAGGTCGCACGGATGAACCGGTTATTTTTCGAGGTGTCGAGTTTCGGATTTTGTTTTATGGACTACAACAACAACTAAAACATTTTGTTTTGGATGCTTCCAAAGATGAAGAGTTGAAGAATATATCAACATTGATTGATCTTTGTCGATACCTTGTGGAGACAGGAAGATATACTATTTACAATTTGATTGACAGGCTACTCCGCCTGCTTATTACCCTTCCGGTTTCTACGGCGACTGCTGAACGCGCATTCTCTAGTATGAAGATTATTAAAACAAGGTTGCGCAATAAGATGGAAGATGACAATCTTACAAACCAGATGTTAATTAACATAGAGGGTGAAATTCTGGAGAACTACAGCTACGATGATGTCATTGCACATTTTAGAAAGATCAAGAATCGAAGTGTGATTTATAGTATGTATCTGAGTAAGTGAGTATCTCCCTGCGTACACATCTCTTGACTGAAGATGTGTAGCTTCTTTTGGTATAGCTTCTTTTGTTTAGTAGCAATTCTATATTTATATATGATGTATGCATGTGCTTATGAACAAATGAATAATATGAAGTGGTATTGGTTTAGAGCAATTTTTTGTGCTTTCTTATAGTCTGGCCCGCCCAGAAATTCTTTTTGAGCTCCGCTACTGACCGCAAGGCCGCGCCATCGTGAGCCACGGCCGCCGCCGCCTAGCCAAGCGCCGCCGACCCCACCTCGGTGCCGGGCGACCACCGCAGCCAAGCGACGCCGCACCACCTGCAGCAACAGCAACGGACCACAACCCGCCCAGGACCAAGATGGCCCAGGTCGAGATCCCGATCCGCCGCCGCCACTGGAGGGGTCATCCTGCCGGACAGGGCACACTCATCTCCATCACCGCCATGCCAATCTGACGCAGGAGCCCCGCGGCGCCGCGCCACCAGACAACCGTGCAGACAGAGCACCGCCGCCACGAAGAGGAAAAGGGAGCCGCCGCCGTCCCCGTCCGGGTTTTGCCCGCGGGTGAACTCCAGGCGGCGGCGGGGGAGGAGGAGTGGTGAGGAGGGGCGGTTGGGCGGCCGGCGGCGCTACCCCCGTGTCACCAAGGGTTAGCGACGCGGAGGTCATGCTCATTGACTAGAAGAAAGAAAATGAAGCATATCGGGGAAGTGCAGTATTCCAGGAAGTTTCTTTGTATTTGCTCAAGACCTTCCTCGTTGTTTCCGTTGTCTCCATCAATTCCATCTCCGGCACATCAAAGAAGAACTTTCCTCTTCGCGCATGGCATCTTATAACACATCAAACAAGAACTTTCCTCCTTGCTCATAAGTATGTGTGGCATCGTTCTCGCAGCACCCACTTGCAGCACTCATCAGCTGAGCCATACTCTCTCTTCATAAGCATGTCGGAAATGGTGGCCTCGGCGCTTGTGCAGGAGGGCGTGAGCGGAGTCCTCTCGCTGGCGGTGAGCAACCGCGAGGAGAGGACGTCCCAAGGGCACCTCTTGGAGAGGCTGGAGATGGCGCATTCCGAGCTAGAGTTCGCCCTTGAGAGGTCCAGCAAGATGCCCATCACCGACTTGTCCTTGCTGCGCCGAAGGATGATGCTCAAGTGCGCCTTCGAGGAGTGCACCGTCGTGCTCCACAAGCACAAGCTGCCTGGGGATGAAGATGCCGACCAAAGAACGGTACCAGCCTCATCCTCTTTACTCTGTAGGAAGATTATGCGTGCCTGGTCTTTCTCTAGCCCAAAGAAAGATCTGTTGACTCGCTCTGGCGTCGGAAGGTTTGAGTGGTTTGCGGAGAAGGCTGACAAGTTTGTCCGAGACGTGGAGTCTGGCTGCTCACTGCTTGCGCGCTACAGGTTTTCGAATCCTATCGTCACACATCTCCTTGAAGGCAAGAATCTCAAGTATTTTTTGAGGCAAGGGAAGAAAACCTTTAATCTTACCATACGGACCATTCATATGGAAGAGCATGGTGTGATGGCAGAGCTATCGTTTGAATACATAGATCCCGGGGCACCGACGAATGGTTTTTGGCTAAGATTAGGTCTACGACTATCAGAAAGCACTGATTTAGTCGAGATTAGTACCAAATGTTTGCAGTCACTCGGACCTAATTTCAAGTGCTTGGCTGAAGAAGCAACAGGACAACTCGCTCATCTATCTACACAAGTTCAGGTTTCAAATGACAATTTACTTCCTTCAGACTTGAATTGGGTCTTTCGTCCAGACCCAGCATGTTGTACAACAACTGGGCTCAACAAGTCTTGCAGCAGCAGCAGCACCATCTCATCGGAATTAAGTGGCAGATTTCCAGAACAGGTTGCCTTCCTCAGATTTTCGTGCAATGTATCAGGTGCGGACTACAATTTGCGAAGCTCAACTAGGCAAGTGAACGGAAAAACTATGAATGCCTGGCCATATCTAAACCTGGAAGCTACCTTCTTTCCTCATCTCCAATGGGGAGGCCGGCAAGTGAGTAGCCTACACCATATGGAGGAGACAATACACACAGAGGCAATCAATTTTTTCAGTTGTCAGCCTAAGCAGAAAGAATATAACGTGTCATGGTTGTCCACACATGGGGCTGCACAATTTAAGGTCTTGAAGACCATCGTTGATATGAGATGCACACCCAGAACCATCGGTGATGCCTCCATGACCCGGAGGGTATCCAAAAGGAAGCGTTAGAAATATAGATCTTATGATCGATAGGCCTATATGACATGAATGATGTTTATGCACAATCATTTTCACCTGGCTGCTGGAGTGTCCGCCGCTTTGTTAAACCCTGTCGTTTATATATGTATCGTTAGCGTGCGAATTCATTCCCCCTGTGTTGCAAATAGGCACATGTTTGCAATTATTCTCGAGTGGAAACTAGATCACTCACCTGAGATGTGTGCATTGCCACTAGTAGGGAAAACCTTACCTGTGGCGCACCAAAATTGGTTACCAGTGGCGCACTGTACGTGCGCCACTATCGCTCCGCCGGTGGTAATGGCTTACCTGTGGCGCACAAGCCGTGCGCCACAGATAACACAACTTATCTGTGGCGCACAAAGCCGTGCGCCACAGATAGGCCACTCAGTGCGCCACAGATAATATTGCTGTGCGCCACAGATAAGTGATTCTGTGCGCCACAGGTAAGATATTTTTGCAATTTTTTTAAAAATGCACCGTATTTCGTATTTTCACAGGTATATATGTTGTACAGGTATACAGTACATATGCAGTAAATAGTTTTTGAATAACATGATGAATGCACCGTATTTCAACGGAGATGATTGCATAAATCTGATCACACTTAAACAAGGAGTTAGGAGCATTGTCAACAACACACTACAAGTACTTATTTGACGTCGATACTAGCAGTTAACTTATTGGAACTACGACTGCCAACTCAAATAGCGTCATCCTCGAGATGATCACTCGGGTGGTCGGGGTGCTTGTACATGAAGTAGATCTTCTCGGTACCCTCGTCGAGGTAGAAGTTGCACCTCTCGGCAGGTTGCATCTGGTAGCGATGAACAAGTGCTGTCCAAACCGCGCCTTCGAAGTATGTCTCGTTCGCCACGAAACTTAGGCTCCGGCTCCGACATGATGCTAAGTAGTTAAGTAAAAGCATTTGATATATAGGGGTTAGTCATATATGAAATGAATATATGTAAACAATATGTAAAGCCGGAAAATGTGAAAGCATGGTTGGAAAATGTAAATCATCGACAACAAACTAATATCTACAAAATTGAACATCTAAAAATAATATCAAGACAAAATTGAACATCTAAAAATAATAGCACAGGTAGCAGCAGATACACATCAAGACAAAATAATTTTTTCGGCTTGATTCTGTTCTAAACATGCAACCCTATGGCAGCAAATAGACACTGATGCGGCATGGTTCTGTTCTAACATGCAACACATAAGCGGCTTGACAGAAGATAGCTCAACTTTCTCTAGGCACAAAACTTATTTGGATATGCACTGTGGAGCTACATAGCAATAAGTGGAGCTACATAAGTGGAGCTACATAGCAATAAGTGGAAAATCATCTCTAGTAATAAGTGGAGCTACATAGCAAAATGAGTGAAAATCATCTCTAGTAATAAGTGGAGCTACATAGCAAAATGAGTGGAGCTACATAGCAAAATGTGTCTAAATAGGTGTACATCTATTTAGAAACGGAGTTATATCCAGCCCGTGCGGTGGTGCCGTGCGCGCGGTGGCGTCGATCCACTGGCGACGGGAGGGGAGGGGAGGAGAGGAGAGGATAGGGGACGGCGACGGGAGGTACCTGCTGGAGAGGAGGCGGCGGCGGCGGAATGTGGCGAGCTCCGGCGGTGGCGAGCCCGGATGTGGACGGATCCGGCGGCGGGGCGGGTGGAAGGCGGCGGCGGCGGGATGGGGAGGCGGCCGGCAGAGGTGGCACGGGCGGGCGGGATGGGGAGGCGGCCGGCAGAGGCGGCGCCGGCGGAATGGGGAGGCGGCCGGCGGCGAAGGAGAGAAGGAGAGGAGCAGTGCGGGGAGATGGGGAACGAAGTGGTGCGGCGGGATGAGGAGAAAAGAAAGGGAAGGGTTAAGAGGTGTGGGGCAAAGTTACCTGTGGCGCACAACACCGTGCGCCACAGGTAATGCAGTTACCTGTGGTGCACGGGACCGTGCACCACAGGTAACTGCATTACCTGTGGCGCACAAGGTAGCCTGTGCGCCACTGGTAACTTCTCCCTGTTTTGCAAAAATGTGTGGAAACTTACCTGTGGCGCACCACCATGCTTGTGCGCCACAGGTAATAATTTACCACTGGCGCACGAGATTGGTGGTGCGCCACAGGTAAATTTCCACACATTTTTGCAAAACAGGAGAGAGAATACCAGTGGCACACAAAATCCTTGTGCGCCACAGATAAGTTTTCACGTATAAGCATTTCCCTACTAGTATTGTGCTGAACTGTTGTTATTCACTGGTTTTTTGAAAGTTATTGTTATTCACTTATGCTAATATCAATTACCATGGTGAGTGATGAGTCAAATCTAGGTGAAGGAAATGAATCAGTACTGATACGGATGCGCGAGACATACGTGTCGCAAGGCGGAAATTAAGGGTTGGGCCTCTGAATTCTTACTACCATTGGGCTGGCTGGGCCAACAAACTGGGAGCGCTAGCTGTGTAGATAATCTCTCTGTTTTTCCATTGCACCACTGCCGCCGCGTCTCCGATACAACCGCTCTGAAGTGATACTATTTTACCAAACATAGGGCAAGAATTTTATGCCAACTACGGATAAAACCAAGAAAATAATAGATTATTTTTTACGAGTTGAGTTGAATTATTGTATTTCAAACGGAGTACAAATCATGCATGTGATGGTACGGGATTGGTTAACCCCATCACGTAGAGATATATCTGAGCAAACTATTTGTGGACACAAACCCTTCAAGAAGTAATCTGTACACTCTAGAATTTGTAAATTTTGTATGTACATTGGTAATTAACCCTCTTACACCTAAAATGACAATCATGCACTCTAGAAACCTCTCTGTCATGATATTTAAGAAAACGAAAATAAACGTGTGGATTGTGGACACTTACAAATACTTAAAATCCATCTAAATGAGATAAATTAATTTGTTAAGACACATTTTTCGTTATTTCATTTATTTTTGTCTTAATTAGGATTTTTTAACAGACGGTATCTCAAAAATAAATAACTACTGTCACTCCCTTGCAACATATATTTTTATCTTTTGTGCAAGTGTATTTTCCGCGATCAACATTAAATTATATAATAAAAATCTGGTAGGTCAATTTATAACTGCATTTTTTTACCAGTGTTCGTAATTTTAACACAGAAAATGAACTGTTAATCGTATATCAAGGGAATGATCTATAAAAAGTAAAATTGTTTAATATAAATAAATTATAGCAATTTATTTGATTAACCCTTACTCTTATCTATATCCTTCCTCTCGGCCTCTTCTTTCTTAGCCTTATCTGTCTCTATTCTGTTGTTCATGTTAGCAAGAGTCAGCTTCTCAAGCAAATTGGCAACCCACGCCCCGGTACGAGTAAGAGCACAAACAATGCTCATGAGCGCAACATATAAGGATTTGCTGACTGCTAAGATGATGACATCATTGTAACATATCATTCACTGTGATATCTCTGAGGAAACAACAAAAAATGACTAGTTATGCATATTTTATAATGAAATTAAGATGTCGAGCAGTTCAGTGTAGGATAGCAAATTAGAGAACAACAAGCGGGATGGCAGGTCCAAAGGAAAACATTTTTGTATTGTTAAACAAATATGAGTCTTCCCTACCTAAGATTATTGGTACCTTAAACATTGTTAGCCTTAATAACGAAGACTTGGCTGAGTCAGTCAATACCTTGTGGTGCAGATAATTCCAGCCCATCAAAGGATGCCAAATAGAGAGGGAATCAAACTGATCATAGAAACAAATGAGCACGCAAGATTGCAGGCTTGCAGCATGGATGGGAATACCAGTCTGCAAAGAAACTCACCAGTAGGGGATCATCATGAGAATGCTCATTTGTGGAATGATGCCATGCAATCAGCATGTGAATGAAGATCCTACTTAACAGTAACTGAACTCCATTCCCAATTTTAGTTGTTGCTATAACCGTAAAAAATCATGTAAATTGAAGATTAAAAATAGTTAATGCTTGAGAGAGATCGTTTCGATACCTCAGGGTGGGCCATCCGCCGTCTGCTCCAAGGAGACTGTATTGTGGGTGGAAGATGGAGAAGGCGGGGAGCGGCGGTGTGGGCTTGGGTGAGCCATGGAGAGCACGTGTCCACTTCAACGACGTCGACGAGGGCGGAGAATGGATGCTAGGTTGGACGGTAGTGGAGCTCATAAGACGGGCGCTAGCGGTTGGGGGAGGGATACGGAGGAGGCGTCGACCAAACTAGTGGAGAAGACCCTTCGCGACTCCATCATTTAGTCCATCTTGGGCTGACATCATCATCGCTTGAATTGTTGTTCCACTCACTGTTCCCCAACCCTGGGAGGTCGCCCCACACTCAGCTGATCACTGTCATGAAAAAAGAAAAAACAATTAAATACATACAAGGTCTAGGAGAACTGAACCATGTATAAATATCTCATACATAGTGCATGAGAAAAAATCTGAACAAAAATACACAAGTAGTTGATGCTACATAGACAGAGAAACAAGATAATACCGACGGTTGGTGCTACACTCAGGACAAATAATACTAAGTTGGATTTCAGATTGGAATTAGCCCCAAAACAATGAGGCACGTGATGTGCAGTTGCAGCAGTATATATACATACATTACCAAAGATAAACACACTCTCTGTTCCATTTATCGATAGTGGATTAAATGACAGCTTCAGCTCCAGCTTCAGTTCCAGCTTCTCCGTAACGAATTATATACCGACCTAGCCTTGCAGACGCAGCTGCGAATCGATTCGTCGCCGCACACACAACTATACTTATTGATGGGTGGACTGATTACAGGATATACTAACACCATAAGCATGAGCAAACAGACCACATGCAGAACCCTAGTGCATAGTCCTAAAAACAAAACAAAAAAACTTGGGGAAAATCTTATCAAAATCAAGCCCAGATCGTGCACTCAGGTTCAGAGTTTCAGACAGTGAGATCGTACATCTATTCAGTCGTGAAGATTGGCACCTGAAAAACTTAGATGCTGACACATATACCAGGCCAAAACATGCAAAATAATCATACAGCAAAACGCAAGAGCTCACCTCCCTCACGTGCCCTCCTTTTGTTGCAAAAAACCTATTTGGGAGAAATGACATGAACACCACGAGTCAAACGACTGAGGAAGCGTCCGCTGACTCGGAACTACGGAGTACATACCAATACAAGCCCCCGGCCCAACTAAATCAGCTACGGAGTAGAAAACGTTTGCTTCTGAGGAAATCAACCAGACTCGATTTAGTCGGCAGCGCTAACAGCCTAACAACCCGACCGCCGGTGACTCACTAGAAACACCACTTCAACAAAATCCATAACTCCGGCATACAGCTACAACCCCCTGCTTCGACATCTGGACCGAAGCCATGGCGGCACCCCCGTCACAGAAAAAAAAACAGTAGGAGGGCACGCGTGCAACAGATAGAAGGGCAGCACATAGCCTCATACATACCTGCACCGCCGCATACTCTCCTCAACCGGCCTCCGGCGCCTCCAAATTTTCCCATCAGGCGAGCCCGGACGCGCTTGAGGAGGCGCCGCTCTCCTCTTGCAGTCTTGCTCGCCATTTCCCTCCTCCTAAAAAATATTTTAAAAATGCGCTGTGACAAACGGGTTAATGGGCGCACACAGCCAAACTGGGTCGCCATCCGAACCACATAACTCATACGGGCCCGAAACGACAACAAACAACTTAAGACGCGGACGTGAATCTCAAAGACTCATCGCACGGCCAGAAAAACGACTGTGCACGAATTGAAAAACAGATATCTGTAAAGAAGCAAAAGTCAATATATATGCACACGTCACAGAGGATTAACATCACGAACATGACACATTCTGCTCTTACTTTTAGCAAAATCATATCGTTGACAGATAAAGTGCGAAATCACCGTTCCATAAGGCATAAGCGACACCCTCCAGATGGTACCTCCTTGATCTGCATTCACAACGGGAGGCTGTCTAAGTTAGTTTCTCCTGAAACTATTCCTGGCAAGTAACGAGGCTGCATGAACGCAAGGGCATTCTAAATTTGATGTCCATTGCTTCACTTAACCCATGCATATTGTAGTTTCTAGTAATGCTCTAAGATTAACCATGCGCAATGCACCCAAAATATGAGGCTATTTTAAAATAAAATAAAAGAAATATGACGCTATTTATCAACGTGTTCAAGTCAAAAGAAATGTGTCAGCATATCCATAGCATATGGTGTCATGAAACAATCGGCATACAATATATAGTTTCACAAACAAGTCACATATTAGTTGATACATACCAACGATAATGTTCATGGACTATATAAATAACTAATGAATACATGGAGAAATATCAACATCACATGATTGCCTCTAAGGCATAGATTCCCAACATATACCAAGTAGATATGTATACATACACATTCACACATGATGCATGACAAACTGGTTAGGCTTGTTTGCGGGGCACACATCCGTCATCGACGACGCATGTCCGTGATGCTCTCATCGTCCTGAGGCGCTGGAAACGGAGTCTATACCACAGATTCACGCGGAGGCACAACTGATCGAACACCCAGTCTGACATGGCATTGCAGATGCACCATTGGAGCCGGTGGCGCAGGTTAGGCATGCAGAGCAGGCCATGCCCGATCCAACATGTGGCCGCTCTGGCATACTCGTCGGCCGTTGGCATCGTCAGCCATGACAAGAGGCGTCGCCGCTTGGGGGTTGCCGCCACACCCAATGTCATCTTCGTCTCCACGAACAGCGGGGCCTGCAGTAGTGCAACACATGATACTAATTTAGGTTCAGCAAACGGCCGGTGATAGAGCCTTAGATTCTATAGTATATTAATGTTTGTAGATTTCGAATTGAAGTACTATTTTATCTACATAAAGTGCGTGTATTTTTTTTCTTGTCGATATGAAAAACTAGGTTGAATTACTAGGATTCAACCAAACTCTTAACTAGGAATGGACACCGACATTTTTTAAAGACACAAGAGAATCCTGACATCAACATTATGCTAGGCTCTCTGCACTAACCTGACATTGTACATCGATTCCTTTGGCCCTGTACTCAACGTGAAGGCTCCTGGAGAACTGAGCAACGTACCTGAAATTTAATTTAACCGCTTGTAGTTTATCACTCTGTTTATTTATGTAACTCAAAAAATATGGAAAGTGTAGCACAGATATATGTCTAGTGGACAGAGGAGTAGGTTGTAGTACCGTTTGGACGCGGAGTAGATGGAGAAGAGCGGGAAGGAAGGGATGGCGTGGGTGGTGCCGGAGCCAATGTTGACGACGGCACCCCTGCCCCGCTCCAGCATCCCCGGCAGCACCGCCGCCGTCACCTCCGTCAGCGCCCACAGGTTCACCCGGATCATCCTCACCCATGCCTCCACGTCGGCCTCGTGCAGGTACACCGCGCAAGGCTTGGCCAGACCGGCGTTGTTCACCAGCACCCCGACGTCGAGCCCCGCCACCGCCTGCCGGAGCAGCCGTAGAGCCTCGTCACCTGGCAGCCAAAAATACATGCATAGGGTTAGTATGCATGGCTAGCAAGCAGCTCGTCTGCTCTTGTCGTGGTGTACCTTGAGGCGTGGCGATGAGGGCGAGGTCAACCACGACGGTCTTGGTTTGCACGCCGTTGTTGGTGTTGGAGATTGCGTCGGACATGTCCTGTAGCTTGGCAGGGTCGCGGCCGACGAGGACGAGGTTGAGGCCGCGGCGGGCGAGCTCGAGGGCGACGGACTGGCCGATGCCGGACGTGGGGCCGGTGACCACGGCCCAGGCGCCGTAGCGGCGTCGGAGGTCGGTGGGGCGGCGCAGGAGCAAGACGACGTGGGAGAGGACGCGGAAGGCGAGGGCAGCGACGTACAGAGCGCCAAGAATGGCGAGCGAGACAAACCATGCCGGCCGGAAGAGGAGAGCCCCCATCTTCACTTTCTCTTTTCTCTCGCAGATAGACAAACAGAATTACGATCGATCGATCGATCGATGTAGGTATAAAACATATCTAGTGCACTAGCAGGTGGCAACGACGACGTGATCTGTATCAATTAATGGAGACTACAGTACTACCTAAATTTTCACCAGCTTTTCTCTATTTGCTTGACGTGTATCCACCAATGTAAACTAGAGTAAATGCAGCAGGCCGGAGGACAAAAGGAATCAACACTGCAGCAACGTCAGCTGTGCAAGTAGAAGCATGGCGCTATAGCGTCGTGCCACACAAAAGGAATATCCTCTGCATTTTCTCTCTGTTCATTCTCTGCATTTCATCCACCTACACACCCTGGCGACGCAGTGCGCCGGCATGTGGGAAGCTGTCCGCTCCGACAAGGTTTGCTGTGGTAGCATATGCCCTTCGACCTGTCCTCGCCGACTCCTACATTAACAGGACGGAGCCAGGATTTGGATGTAGATTACATAGTGTAAGAAAAGCATATGATTATATACTTGCTATTTTTTTACACTTCATATTGTCATAATTCAAGGGCGAACGTAATAACCTCGCCCCCCCTACATCCAAATCCTGGCTCCGCCCCTGTTCCTTCTAGAGAGCCATGGCGACTCCGGCGAGTCGCTCGATCCTGGTTAAGGAGGACCTAGACAAGCCTTTCTTGATCCGATTCTGAGTTGGTGTTTAAACAGAGTATATGCCATTTTTGTAGAAATATATTGGCGCCATGAGGGTAGTCGCTGGGTCAGGCTTGGCCGTGTTCATCTGTCCACTCCGTCAAGGTTTGCTGTGGTAGCATATGCCTTCGACCTGGCCTCGCGGCCTCGCCAAGTCCTACATTAAGGTTCCTTCTAGAGAGTCATGGGGGTCTCCGGCGAGTCGCTGGATCTCGATTAAGGAGGATCTAGACATGACTTTCTTGATCATGATCGCTGTCGTATTTTGAGTTAGTGTCTAAACAGAGTGTATACCATTTTTGTACAAATATACGGTTCTTCTAGTTTAATCATCGTTACAAACAAGGATCTGTTGTCCTAAGACTTCAAGTTATCTAAAATCCAATTGGTCACCCTCTATCAAACGACATACACTTAGTTACAAATATTAACTATCGCATAATCAATACATTTGAAATAAGACACTAAGAAAATCTCTCACTAGGTTTAATTAGAACGTTCCTTATGTTTTTCATGAGAATGTGGTATCCCAATGGACATGGATTACTTGCACCTGGGTGCACCTGCTCCTGCCCGATTAAAAATATTTTAAAAAATAGTAAAACTTTTTAAAAAATTCTGAAACTTTTTGGAGATGAACATATGATATTCTTCTACTAGCATGCCAAATTCCACAGTGAACTCACACTCGTGGTGCTTGGAGCAAAAAGAAGAAAATCGTGCTCTGAAAAATCTATACTTATAAGTCTCATCATTGTCAGTGATTTGTTTTTTTACACAGAGTAGCATGAGTGTTGTTTCACAGCGAAACCTAGCATGTTTGTCAAGAACTTGTATATGTTCATCACCAAAAAAGTTAAGAATTTTTTTAGAAGTTTTACTATTTTTTTGAATTTTTTAATTGGGGCAGGAGCATGTGCACCTGGGTGCACTCTGGAGTTTCCCGTATCCCAATGTGGTATATAACTTATCTTTTTTTTGTTTTGGTTTTATACAGACGTTGTGTGTGCTAACAAAGACGCGAAATTTTATACCCATGGACAAACATAGTTTATTTTTTGTGTAGTATATTTCATCCTCGGGGGTATTTTAGGTAATGCACAGCCATCACATGATGGATCAGCACAGGCACGTTGTCCCTCAATGTACTCCATGCCGCTCGCCGGCGAGAGCATCTTGACGGCAACGACGTGTACTCCATGGTTGAGGGTGGTTACAATCTCACAACGCGCCGACCTCGAGGACGATGTACTGCGCCGAGCAGATGACCAGTTGGCCACCATGGTGGACTCTGGAACAGTCGTTTCCTCAGCATCACTACACACCGCTGCCTTTGTTTGCTGCTTCGTCGCAAAGCCACCGTTGCTATTGGCGCCATGAGTGTAGTCTACGCTTACAAGGCCCAGACTGCCAAGGCTCGCACTCTATGTAATGCGGAAAGATTCATTTAGCAGCACTTTGTTTTTCAGACTACCGGAATTTAGAGCTCTCACCATCATTTGGGAACATATGTTTCATGAAATTTTGCTTAAATTAGAGGATATGGTTTACCAGAGTCCAGAAACAATCTACAGGCCTTATCAAAAGCATCTCAGTATTTTAACAGAAGTTTGATCCATAAACGGGGGAATAGATTCAGTGCATTAAAGTGCTCAGAGAAACACCAAGGATCCTTAAAAAGTAACATCACAGAGAGTTTTGACTACCTTCAAAGGTAGGATCATTCAAGCAGGCACACAAACAGTTTTGGATAATTTGCTTCCATAGTTACTTCCTGCCTCTTGAAGCACTTCTCCCGCCCCGCTGTTTAGGCTTCTTACTTCTCCATGCAGAGCTATCCAAAACAGTATCCTCGAGAACCCTGGGTACTGCAAAACTAAACCTCTCAACTGATAAGCTGTCTTTGTACTCTGGATTCTCGTCGAGAAACTTCCTCACAGCCCCTGGGCACCTTGCACGCTTCCCATTTGGAAGGACATAGCAGATATCAACATTAGTGAGATCAGGCCTAATGATCGCTAGCCTCTCAGTGTTAGGCGGAGGCTTTGGTATGTTGGGCCTGTCGATGACCCAGATCTGGCTGCTGTCGTACTCGATGTCCGCAGGGTCCTCGCACGAGCAGCCGGGTCTTCTGCTGCAGAACCATGGGTCCTCTATGAAGGTCTCCCGGACAGTCTCGAATTCATCCTTCGTTGGAATCGTGCGCCATTTGTGACATTCACAACACTGTACCGCGTACATGCCAACGGATTCCCTTGCACTGCGTTTTCTCTGCCAAAATCACAAGGTTTCTTGTTAGTATTTTATACCAGGAAAGACAAGCAATTTATCTGAACTAAGCATTTTCCAGTCTCCTTACTACTTGTAGGATGGTAGGTCAATAGTGTTGAAGGTGTTTGACTGTCGTTTGTAAATGCATACACATATAATATAGCCATCCATACAACTTTAAAAAGAATGCATGCCAAAATTATGAATATGTTGCATGAATACATTTGCTTTCCATACCAGCAGATGTCTTTGGCTGAAAAATGTCATAACACACACTTATAACAATGTTGTCCCAAGCAGTGCCTAAGGGCCATGTACAACGCTAGACACTTTCACAGACGTTTGAGTGTAAAGGAAAAAATAGCACAAAGTTTGAATACCAGCTAAGCGTCCAAGTTAGAATGGTGAGCGCTTCTTTCGGTCGCTACCGAAATAAATAAAAAACTACGAAAAGCTATGCCCAGCGTGCACGGTTAAGTATCTCTACGGGAAATAAAATTGTCACGAACCAACGACCTGATATGCATCAACCCAACAAACAAAACTTGGCCTCCGCTTGGAGTTAGGCCTAATGGTCGGGAAAAGCATTCTGGCAGCCGTGACGGTGTTGTACAAGCCCTAAAGAGGCGATTACCCTAATAAATTGTTCTGGTGTGGATAGGGCTTTTTAATTCTATTGATTGTCTTGTGAAAGAAATCTATTGATTGAGACAGTAGAAGTATAGAGTTAGTAAAACTAGTTAGTTACATAATTCATGGTCTAGATTATGTATATATTTTCATGAAGTCTTAACACGTGCAAATAAATTAACATTGCTGCAATAGCAATTCCCATGAACCTATGGATCTAAATTATATACCATCAGTTAGCATGTTTGACAGGAGAGGCATGGGAACTGTGGAAAAAAAAATCTCTCTCCCATTCTAAGTATGAATTTTTAGCATAGCCCAAATTTTTTCGTGCAAATAGGTTTGCGCTCAGATGCCATCAGTTACCGTAGAGAATTTAGCAGTCAATTTTTTTTGTTCAAGGATCGATCCAGCATGTGGATACTAACAAGCAAAATCAAGATTTACCAAACCAAACCAAACAAGCAGCAGATGCAATGAAATCAGCTGCTGAGAAGTTAATCTACGAGGAATCAATCTACGAGTTAACTAGGCAGATAGGAATGGAAGCTGCATGCGTAGACGAGGAAAACATGCATGAAATGGATGGGGAAGAAGTGTAAGCGTACCTTGCAGGAGGACGGCGGCGGGGCCGGAACCGGCGAAGGTGAGGACGGAGGCGAGGCCGGAACCGCCGCAGGTGCGGACGACATGCTCGACCTTGATGGTGGACGTCGTAGGACGGCGGGCGGAGGTCGGCGCTTGAGATGGGGACGGAACAACCGAGGCAGTGCTTTCTTATTTTAACTCCTCCGCCAGGTTTTGTAATTTTAAAAAGATTTGGAATGATTTATTACCTTATATACTGTGGTTGGGATTTAATGATGAGTTTAATTAAGCAAATCTGGAAGGTTAATTCATTCCTTCTATATGTTGTGGATATGGGGTTTTTTCTTCCTTTCATATGGAAGCGACATAAAAATCTTTCTTCTTTTGCCTTACCTGAAACTATCTCGAGATCAATTCAAATCGTTACAAGCTGAGAATGGTATAAAAATTTATATTTCAGATTTAGCTCGCTGAAATGTACGTATCAACTGAGCTGATCCTAGTCTAATTTGCTCGAACTCGACTCGATTGAAGCCCTACTGCCAGTATGCCATCCCGTCAACCCGCTCCATCCAAGTGCGCGCCTAAGAGCAACTCTAGCAGTAACCGGATAAGGCCCCGTCCCGGAAAACTCTGACGGATATAGGGCCCAAGGCCTTTTTTGGACCCGATCAGTAACCGGATAAGGCTACGGCCCGGAAAAAATTATCCGGGGAACAGGATAACCGACGCATCGGCCACTATTTAACCGGTGTGGAGGGGCCGATGCGGTACAAAAACCGAACCCCTCCGCCGCACCTAGCCTCGCACGGCCGCACCCCGTCCCCAACTCCGGCGATCAATCCAAGTTCCACCGCGCATCCTCTCGCCCCACCACCGCGGATCCATGGCCGGCTCCACCATGCGCACCTCCGGCGGTCGCGGCGGAGGCGGAGGAGGCAGCGAGCCGCCGGAAGACGAGGCGGCAAGTAGGGCAGCGGAGAAGGCGGCGGTGGCCAAAGCGAACCACTTGAGGGGCGCCGCCCTACGCGGCTCGTACAAGGCCCGCCGGTGGATAGGGCTCCGGCCATGTGATTTCGGGAAGGGAAGCTCGTCCTCCGGTGGGCAGGGCAACCGGAGGAGGAAGAGGGAGGAGCCGGCGGTCATCGAGCCGGATGTGCCGGACCGCTTCACCCTCATGGTGCAGCCGGCGTGGACACGCGTCCGCGCAGTGGAGGCGGAGGTCCGGGACGCGACGGCGGCGTGGGAGGCTGGAGCTCCCGATGCCATTGACCGCCTGACAGCGGCCGTCGACGAGCAGGAGCTCGCGCGCGAGCTCCTCCACATCGCCGAGCTGGAGGAGCGCGACGGCCGCCCGTAGATCGACACCGCCGACGCCGAATCACCATCGCCGACCTCCGGGCCGTAGATCTAGGGTTCCTAGTATAATTTCGGTCGTAGTTTAGATTAATTTCAGTTCGTAAGCAGAAAGTGTTATTTGCTCCCGAGCTCCAGTGCACCCTCCATTAAAAAAATTTGAAAATTATATTTGCGAGTTTCAAAAAATTATGAAAAAAATCACGGGTGTAGCAAATGGTGTATCCCTTAAACATGCAAAATTTCAGCTTGAAATAATTTATATTATGGGCTATACAAAAATAACAAAGTATTTTGTGTTGATATTTTACACGTTCGTGGAATATACTATTGGCTACACCCAGATTTTTTTTTTAGATTTTTTTGAAAGTTACAAATATGATTTTGGAATTTTTTAAATTGGAGGGTTCACTGGAGCTCGGGAGAAAAAAAAAGTATCTGCCGGTAAATAAGTCAATTTATAGCGAGGGAGTATGATATGATGGGAGTAGTAGTAGATGTGGTTTTTCTTTGGGCCGCCACAGTCCATCAAAGCCCAGCCCGGCCCGCTACGCTCTAATAATACTGGTGAAGGCGAGCAGACGGCGCAGACCACCACCGCCGCCGCCCCCCGCTCCGTTCTGCTCGCATCGCCATCGCCATCGCCTCCGCCCACCGCCATGGCCGCCGAGGACACGGAGACGAGGCCCGCGTCGGCCGGCGCGGAGGAGAGGGAGGAGGGCGAGATCGAGGACGACGACTCCTCCTCGGCCGCCGCCCCGCGCCTGGGCGCGCTGACCCACCCGCTGGAGCACGCCTGGACCTTCTGGTTCGACAACCCGCAGGGCAAGTCCAGGCAGCAGGCTTGGGGCAGCACCATCCACCCCATCCACACCTTCTCCACGGTAGAGGACTTCTGGAGGTACGATCATCCTTACCCCTTTCCCCCTTCAAACCCTACTACTCTATCCGATTGGACCGCATCCACTCGTTGGTGTCCACGCCGATGTGCGTGCTACCTAGGTTTAACGGATGCAATCGAGACTGTGGCATGTGGATCTGGCCGTCTAGGTAGCCTTAGCCTTTGCGTTGGTCAATTCATCGCGGTCACGGGTAACGCCCTACTGGCAAAGAGGCAATTCTTATATAGACAAGGCCATTCTCATTAATTGGGAAGAAGAGAATTGCTCGCGTAAAACCGAATTAAAACATGCACACAAAGCAACCGTCGACCAACATGGCAGCACAGGGTCGTGTTGCTTAAGCTGTTTCGATTGAGGACGATTTCTAGGCTTTATTAGGCAACTAGATATTCTTTTTTTTTTGTGATTAATAAAATTGCAGTACCTCCAAATCTGCATTTTATGCCGATGTTAATCAAGTTACTATATAATTGTTGTTTTTAAAAGGTTTGCATCAGATGCTTGATTTGGAAATTTTAGATTACATTTTTGTTCTGCTTGTTTAGATTCACAGTTCCCTGCTCCACTTTTAAGAGGGCTCATTCAGTACATGCAACCCTTTTGTGTTAAATTAGTATATGTTCCTCTCATCTGAGAATGAAGGATGTCTTCCCGAGACTGTGATTCTGATTCCCTATAAGACATTTATCTTAACTGAACGCAATACACGTGTATGTACAATTTATTTTTGTATTGATACTCAACTTTGTAGGATTGAATTCTTAAATGAGACGGTATGCATATTTCGTAGCCATCGGTACATGGTTAAGTGTCTGTACAAGCATTAGAAAACTACGGACCAATATATGACGAGAAAAGAAAAAAAAGACGTCTATGTTCTGGAGTTTAGCAGGAACTAGTGTTACTTACATACAGTTAGATTGCTAGAATAGTCACTCTCTTTTTTTTTGCGATTCTATGGAATTTTGAAGGCTGAGCTTGGGTAATATTGTACTCATACTTTATGCTTCTAAAATCTAGTTGATATTAGCTAAACATGTGTATGCCCTGTTGCTCTAGTTTTTTTAGCAAATTTCAACCTCTTCCAAGCATGTGTACGTTCACAGATTCGAGATAATCCATTAAGCTGCATTACCGGACAGTCTGGCACTATGGGTTGTCTTTCCCCAGATTATCTGCCATCCTCTTGAAATATATTTCAGAAATCTGTATATGTTTGTTTTGATAATTTGGTTTGTTCTTTCATTCGTTTTCAAGTGATTTGTTTTTAACTGTTGATATAAATATTCCTTTATGGCTAACAAGTTGAGTGGTATTTCAGCCTTTACAACAATATCCACCACCCTAGCAAGCTGGCTGTGGGAGCCGACCTTCATTGCTTTAAAAATAAGATTGAGCCGAAATGGGAAGACCCCATTTGTTCCAATGGTGGCAAATGGACCATCAGCTGTGGCAGAGGAAAATCTGACACGTTGTGGTTGCATACTGTAAGCATCTTTTACATCTTTTATTTTTGCAGGATTATAACTCCAGGAACTTCCATCCTAATTCCCTTTAAAAATATATATCGTTCTTAGCTGCTGGCATTGATTGGTGAGCAATTCGACTTTGGTGATGAAATTTGTGGAGCTGTCGTTAGCATTCGTGGGAAGCAAGAAAGAGTAGCTATCTGGACTAAAAATGCTACCAATGAAGCTGCTCAGGTATTTATTCTAAAATTCGTACTGCAAACTTGTTTCTTTGATTGCAAGCAACAGCCATATAGTATGTACAATTATAGTTTAGAACTCTGTCAAATACATGCACGATAGTGTTGTGACCCACGTATAAACTAATGTTCTTGAAAGGATATGTGTGGTACCCTGACAGCAGAAACTTTTTGATGAACCTTGAATCGTTATCTTTCGGTTTACTATGTATCTATGTTTGTATAGCTCCCAAGATAATTTTATCCTATGCACATTTCATTATTTCAGAAAAAGTACCCCTTGTATGCCTGAAATTATCTTAACTCGTGTAAGCATTTCATTTGTCAGCCTTTCTTTGATAGATCTTGCCATGCCTTTGCACTGCGATAGCATCATAGTGTCACAGTTTTAGGAGATTCTGTTCTCTATTGGGTGGCAAGACATGTTTATTTGAAGCTCCATTGAAAAATGCATGTGGATGTAGACTAGACAACGCCCCCCCTCATCATTCTAAAGCAGTCATCAGAAGGTAACTGGGCAAATATCTTCGAGGACGTGCATTAATCAACTGAGGGAGTGTAATAACTACTGTTTTTCTGGTCCATGGATACTTGAGATATGTAATGTTTAGTTGTTTTTTTTTTCGATCATCATCAGCCTCTCAGTGTGCTATCGATTTCCTAACTATGGCAGGTGTTGTGACCATATTATTCCCTGTTTTGTTGACCAGATAAGCATCGGCAAGCAGTGGAAGGAGTTTCTGGAGTACAAGGACTCCATTGGGTTCATCGTTCATGTGAGTGGTGCTTCCAAGTCTGGATTTTTTCTCGTGTCAGCACTAGCTATCGATGGCTGATGACATGGTTCTCTCTTTCTGCTCGCAGGAGGATGCAAAGAAGGCGGAGAAAGCCCCCAAGAACCGCTACACGGCCTGAAGCTCTCTACTCGCGTCGCCGTATCTATCCTGGGAGACCGCAGCAGGCCTGCTCTTGGAAGCAGGAGTGTTTTTCCTTGGATATCTAGATTCTAGTGGTTGTGTTATATTACCATCTGTTGCTGTGAATCGCTTAAAAGACATAATCTAACATATTGCTGTACTCCATAAGTTTGTATGAGAAGCAAAATACTCGTTTTTTGGCTCTTTGTTTACTTTATCCATTTGTCCCTTGCTTTGCATTAAAGAAATGGAACCCCTAATGCAAAATCAGATGTGTGTATGTCATGATAAATACCTGTGCTCTGATTACTACATTTGTTAGTACATCAAGAAAATAGTTATCTTAAGATGTTGACCTGAATCTCTTTATTACGTGAAGTAGAGTATTCATCTGTAGTTGCCCTAACAGCGCCTAATGGACATAATTACAGCAATGCTTATATTGCTATAGACAAACAACAACAAAGTAAATTTCACACAAAAAGAGCAGAGTCGGAGCTTTGTTCTGAACTGTTATTGGTAAAAGCGCAAATGATTAATGATATCGGTATCATACAAGGATCTCAGCAGCAGCAGGGTAGTACCAACTAAATCGTTTGCCCTAAACTCAGGCGAACACAGTTGCTGGCTATTCTCTCGGCGAAACATGATGCACCTGGTTACAGTTCCATATATATGATCATGCTGCAGGCCTCCTCAGAGATCCTACTTACTCGAGCCGCTCCATCTGTCAAAATGAAATAAAGATTAACGTTAGCAAAATAACCTAAACTTCATACCCCAATTTGTTTCATTGCGGTTAACATGGAATAAATTCCTGTGACATTCACCATCTGGTACAGAATTCTGCAAACTTAACCTAGCAAAACCAACTGCTATATGCGTCGGTCACAACAACTAAATGCACTGTTGCTACTTTATAAGGTTGATCATGGCATGGAGACGTAGGGAAGAAGAGACAGAGTAGTACCTTCCACAGGCCATCGTTCAGATAGTGCATGTTGTCGACTCCAATTCCTTTGTTGATGGTGCTTCTGCAAAAAGTTTCAGAATTTCAGGAGCATTCTTACCAGCAGCCAGATGCAAGGCATGAGACTAACAAAGAAAGAATGTATGTGGTGTAGTATTCAAGAAAACTTGAGTTTATCAGCATATTTGCATAAGTTTGTAGGCACTGTCAGAATTAAAAATATGATACCAAGGGACCACCACATGTGTATACTATCAGTCATTTGGGAACATTAGGACGGAACCTGACTGAAACCTCAAAATAGATACAAGAGGCAAGCATGTGTACAAGCTTCACAGCTATCATTTAGAGGCTGGGAAGCATCATTAGCAATTAATTCTTCAAAAGGAACTTACATGTCTTTCGCTGACATCTTTGTAAATCCAATCGCCAACGCATGTTGTTTGCCTTCAGCCATTATAGCCTGAAATCATAATTTCAAAGGGACCAAAAATTAGTCTGGTGGTCGGCATGCTCCGGGGAGGTAATCGTTTCATCATTTTCGGGATGCCTAAGTAACCAATATCAAATAATTACAATACCACGAACTATTTAAAAGAGGGTACCCTAATATGCAGGCAGCCAAATTTAACTCCCATGAAAATAACAGAAATGCACTAAAGAGATAGAAATTTTATATTGCTGACTATGACAGTCTACTCAAGTAGACAGGATGTATCGATAAATGGATGAATGGGAACTTAGGAGGTTAGTCTTTTACCACTGGTGTTTCTTCCTCAACTTCATTGTCCAAGACACCACCAGGCGATGTCAGTCCAGGGCACATGATGTTGGCACCGGAGAGAACAAACTTGATAGCACCTCTGTCCACCTGGAATTTCTTCATGATTTCAGGATCTGATCAAGTGTAAGCATAAGTTAGCATAAGAAACATACAATATAGAAAAAATCATACGAAGTGATGTACAACCTATAGGGGTGAAAAGGGATGGGGAGAGAAGAAGATTACACTGGTGAAGAAGGCGCAGGGTGGGCATGTATGGACCATCACGGATGTTGAAAAACAGGGGGACATTGTTCACCACCACAAGATTCAGATGGTTTTGGCTAGGGAAAGAAACAAACTGCGTTATAACGTCGGAATGGCCACAATCTTGCAATTAATAGCCTTTTGCTTATGAATCTAAAATAGGCTACTAAACATGTTAATCATGAGACATAATTCATTCAACAGACTACCAAGCAAGTGGCATCAGAACGAGGGAGCTACTAACCATTTAACGACAATCATGGGGGACTTCTTGGGGAGCATGTCCTCCAGCAGAGGTTCAAGGAGAGGGTACTGCAATACATACATATGAACTTGGTTTGAGTATAGCTGAAGAGAAAGAAGAAGAGCAGGTTCTGCTACCGAAAGAGAAATAGCAGGGGTATGCGTATAACACCTCATCGGCAATGCTCTGCCGGATCCTTCGCTGAACGGATGCCTTGACCTGGTTCTGCCCGGATATGTCCTCGGAAGAGAATCTACGGATAAGAAGAGAGCGAGTTTTTTGTCACTGATAAACCGCGTATGAGTGTGCTAATAAAGTAGAAAAATCTTGTATAGAAGGCAATGAGGCAATGACCACCTAGACCATGGTCATCTGCAATACTCTATAAAATCATAAGGCAGTGCAATATAGAGAGAGGCACGCCACATTAGGTCAAGTTCCTTTGAAAACAACATTAACTCTAGGTTTGGAAGCAGCTGAAGCTCTAGATTGGATCATGCTTATTTTGATGATAGAAAAACATATGGCTTCCTCCGTTGGAAATATACTCGGTCGTCCCCGTCCAGGGCGAATCGACGGCGGCGCCTCCGGTTCTGCGGGCGTCGGATCAGGGTAGGCCCGAGCGATGTTGGGCTACGGCGGATCTAGGAATGAGACGACGAGGAATTGGCGCGGGGGGGAAGAGGGAGAGGGGGCTCACTCACTTCTTGAACATGGCGACGGAGCTCGGGGTGGGGCAGCGGCGACCTGGGCGGAACGGCGGCGAACTGGGCGGCGCAGGTGCAGCGGTGGCGGCGGCGGGAGGGTGGGATAGAAACACCGAGAAGTTTGTACCAACAAGACAAGCCCGCTTCCATGTACGATCCTGATTTACTTTTTCTGCTGACCTGGCCCGTATCCGCTGCCAGCGTGGACATTGACCAGACAATATCAGTCCGACGTGGCACGTATTTTTTTTCTTTCCATTAACTTCAGGAGCTTTATTAATCAGCAGACAGACGATGAAGATTAGAGATGGACAACCTCCCAAATAATCCACCTCCATCACCACAGTCGACAAACCTCGGAGACGACTAAAGATGGAACCTTCTCGTAATGTCAGAATATTATACAATTACCTTGCATAATTTATAACTTGATCTCAATACTATGTCCTTCTCGTTGCATCATTTTCATTGAATGTCCTTCCCTTCATGAAAAATTCAAATTTTTGCAAGATTAGTCTTTTTTTTTGTCCAGAATAATATGAATTTTGCTTTAAAACTTTACGCAGTGTTAGATCTCGACTTTATCTACATGTAGGATTTTTTTCTCGAATTTGTTAACACAGAAAAAATGTGAATTCATTTTTTTTGAAACTGAGCTACATATATTTCGGCTTTCAAAACGTTGTGCTCAGTATAGCATACTTTACTTTATACACAAAATTCGGGCAAATGTCGCTCAAAGTATAGTAGTCCATGAGTAAATGAGTGAAAGACAACTCGAAAAATCGTATATTTATACTTTGATATTTTTGAAACGTGACGTGAGAGCTAGCTGCCTCGTGTGATTGAGAAGTCGCTCGGTCAGGCCAAAGAGACAGACGAAACCCAACAGGGCAGGGAGCCAGAGTACCTACGTAGCTCTACTCTCTTCAACGCCTGACAACCAGATCCAAAACCTAGCTAGCAATGGCCGCTCACGGTGGGGTCGAACGGCGGTGGTCGGACCTCCCCGCCGACCTCCTCTCTGCCGTCTACCTAAGGTGCTTCTCCACGTACGATCGTGCGCGCTTCGCCGCTGTCTGTGCGCCTTGGCGCGCCGTTGCTGCATGGTACCCGCGGCTCTCGGTTCTGCCGCTGTTGCTCTTGTCCACGGGCGACGGCAAGCGCGACAGGGAGGCGCAGGCGTAAAGTCCGGAGGATGGCAGGTTGCTGCGCATACCGCTCCCATGGTTTCCGTGGGGCAACCGGCTGGTTGGGTCCTACGAGGGCGGCTGGATCGCCACCGTGTCCGGCTCCGACGAGCTTCTTGTGGTGAACCTCTTCTCCAGGGCTAGGGTGGTACTGACCACTGACCGGCTCTTTATGCGGAAAGTCATCTTCTCCATGGACCCTTCATCGGGCAACTGCATTATCGCCGCAATGACCTCATGGGAGATTGCGCTACGTAGGGTTGGCAGCCCTGATAGCGGGTGGATGATGCAAGGGTATGCCGCCAACTCGTATCAAGGTCTTCAAGACATCGCCTTCTGCAACGGCCAACTCTTTGGAGTAACATCCCACGAACTAATCATCTTTGACACCAGCGTTAACAAAAAAGGTGCTATGGTGGCAACCGGCGTCTACCGCATTGATATTGCGATGAGCACCTTGTACACAATGGAGGTTTCATCCGTCGTAAAATACATCTTTCAATTGAACGGTAGACTGGCAGTAGCGGTGGAAGTCGAGAACCGAGATACAACTCCAAAAAAGGTCAGTTTTTCAGGGTGTTTGAGATCGCCAAGAACTACAACCCGACGACACCACGACACCACACAGATACACATGGGCGGAGGTGACGAGCTTAGGTGACCATGTCTTGTTCCTGGGACCAGCAGGGTGTTGCAAGGCGGTGCACTTGCAGACGGCGGGCCCTCACGGGGACCTGGAGGGGAACCACATCTACTACTCCAAGCAACACACTTATCTCCATGATAAGATGGAGTGCTTAACGAGATTGGATATGGGTAGTGGCATAGTGCATTGTTCAGAAAACGAAGAAAAGCATTACATGGAGAAGATCGTGTCACGAGGATATCATTACCGCAAAGATCAGGTTGGAGCTAATGGCTGTAATGGTTGTGTAACTTGTGTGTGGCTCTGGCCAACTGACTAATAATTCATCATCCATCAAATGCTGCACATTAATCTTCTGTATAATTAGTTTTGTCATTTTAGGAGAATGACTAGACATAAGGGCGCAAACATATGAACATGACAGGCGCGTGCGACAACGTCTAGATTAGCCTACTTTAGGTTAAGTTCTAGCCTCCAGCCATTTAGATTAGTTTAATTTTATAGTATTTGTATCAAGTTTGTAAATATTTGCCATGTGTTTGTTTAAGTTTCAATCAAAATTGTGTGTTTCTAAATTTGGTTTGGGTAACGTTGCTAGGACAACACCCGCGTTGTGGCGGACATATGCCGGACACCCCAAAAAAGACACAATTGGGGGTGCCAGACACAAAATTGGCGACTCTCACTAGAGAAGGTCCAACTAGCTGATTTATGTTCCTGTTGCATTTGTCATTAATTATATTATCAAAGTTTCGTTTATACTATAGTTTGGCAACGAAACACATGTCCGCTTGGGCTATGAAGGCATTGAACTTTTACCTTGTAGTTTTGGAATAAAAAACTATATATATTGCATTATTTGTTGACCAAATTCATTTTGATATATGACCGACCATAACAGTTACGTACGGTTATACTACCCACTTGTTAGCGTTAGTCCAGTCGGTATTTTGATGCTTAAAGTGACTGTCAAACATATTCTGGTGCTTAATTACCTCCATCCTGATACTTGCTCCGCATGCAACGCAACTTGAAGAACAAGGACACGAGGAAGCTTTTGGATGATCGGCCACTCGGGCGGCACTGCAAATGCGCTCAACTGCTCCCGTTTGACATATACTAGAAGGGGATGGCGCGCTTTGCTGCGCTCAAAGGTACTATCGCGGTGATCGATACATGATATGCTTGTCTGAATAAAATTAGTCGATCATACATAAATGATCAGGTACAGATTCATAACCATATAATGCAAAAGTAATAACTTCAAATTTCTTAATCTCCGAACGAGGCGAGCCCTGCGCCTGATGCATGGAGGCAAACGAGTCTTAGCGAGACGGGGTTGGTCAAGGTGCATCCGAAGGCAGAGCTTGCATGCACCGCTCGTGCGTGTGAGCGTGCTTGTAGGGAAGGAGGAGGCACGGTGAGGAGGGCTGCTCGGGTGGCTCGTCGGCCGAATCTGTGGACAACCAAGAAGCGATGGTGGCCGCATGTGGGAGAGGGGGGGGGGGGGGTGGGAGAGCAACACAACCCTCAAGCTTGAATCCCTATTGTGCCTTCAAGCAAAGGTGGTGAATTCACGGCGTAATCAGTAAGAGTTGTGATGGAGCGGCTAGTTCGAGGCCAAACCGATGGCAGAGGAGGCAGTGCGTTCACCAGAGAAGAGGTGGGAGGGCAACATGAAATTTTCAATTAGCAATTGGCGTGCCCACGTTGCCCTTTTTCCATATAGCAGCAGTTCGAGTGTTGTATTTTGTAGCACAAGGTGTTTTTTGTACCGCACTAATTAAATTTGGACAAAATTTATATCAAATACAGCTGTTGGAGTAAGATTTTTTGGTCTCAAATGTCCTAAAAAGTAGTTAAACCCTAAAATATGGAAGCTATTAGAGATGGTTTAAGAGAAGAGCAGTTCGTAGATTCGTCTGTGATAGTTAAAAAATTCATGGCTAAATTTTGTCTAGCTGAACCAACAAATATTATTATTCTATAAATTTGGACAAAATTTACATCAATTACAGCTATTGGAGTAAGGTTTTTTGGACTCAAATGTCCTAAAAAGTAGTTAAGCAATTAGAGATGGTTTAATAGAAGAGCGGTTCGTAGATTTATCTATGATGGTCAAAAAAATTATCGCTAATTTTATGTCCAGCTAAACCAACAAATATTATTATTCTAACCTTAATCTACTTAATCTAATGTACACCAATGTATTTAGCGGGAACCAATGAGAGGCTGCCACGTGGTTCAACCTCCAAGCTCCAATCCTAGGGAGCTTAGATATTGTAGAGATATATATTCGTTTTTCATCGCCAGGGTCCCATGTACTACTTTCAAATGTGTTGTGGCCTTCCCTCGGAGTACTTCACAGTGAAATTTGATCTATTTACTTAGACTTGAGAAGTTTTTCATGTGGTAAGGCTGTCACATTGAAGAGCTCCACTACACATTGGTAAGGCTGGCGTTGGCACAGAACCAAATAGCCCCTATATGCATGGGCGGCGGGGGTGTGCTGTCGTCCTCACCTTCCGTGAGATTTGATAACCGTGTCTGTCGCTTTCGGCCGGTGCAGTGGTCGCACCGGGCCGGGACGGTGGCCGGAAATGTCATGCGCGCACGAACGGCCGACGTCCTCATTACCTACCTTTCGGCAGGGCACATTTTCCCTTTCTTTTATATATATGTTCTTCACTGACGGCTCCACACGGACGGACTACCCAGTTCACAGCTTACACTGGTCATAATGGGAAGTAACATATAGCGGTATCATGCACGATAGTACTAGTTTATAATACTAGTTTATGTCACTAGCTTCATAGTGCATAGTAACATATGTGTAGTATCATGTATAGTGCATATATTAGATTTGTAGACTCATTGTGCATTGGAATACGTTATGTTACGGTATCTAGCTATGATACCACAATCTCCTCTCTCAACATTAATTATAGTGCCACGTCGGCTTTTTGCATGCATGAAATGCATGATACAACTTATGATACCCCACTATGAGTAGTCTCAGCCCCACGGTGGGCAACCCAATCCAACTAGACCATTTCATCTTTAATTTCTGCCCTCGTAAATAGTAATTACAGTTACTCAGACGAACCAGCTGCTGGTTTACTAATTTCAATTTTCTCTCACGGGCAATGGAAACACACCGGTGATGATTTGCACAATATTTAAGCGAGCTCTGAATTTATTTCGTGTTTCCGAAACTTTAAACCTTATCATGAACTAAGTTGGAAAGCGCTTTTCTGGTCACATCTACACCATCATGTGAAGGAGGCCAAGCTCACTTGTGACACATGGAAGATGACGGTATATACTAGACATAATGATTGAATTGTTACCAAACAGATTTGGCATTGTTTCCGCGCCATTATACATAACCATGAAAATGCGCCGTTTTAGCTTGTTTCGTTGTTTGAGAGTCTAAGCGTTATTCATTCCATAAGTTCAACGCCAGCGGTTGTCGTACTGAGTTCAATAGCTTCCCGCACCATACTAGATTGCCATATGTCGTCGTATCGACATAATTGATAGGAGACGAGGGTCCTCTAGCCGACGGTAGAATGTGGGGTAGAAGGTGGTATCGTCCGGGTCGAGATTGTACTCGGCAGTTTACCTAGCTTCGGATCTCGCAGCGGTGGCGAGACCCTACGTGCTGCTATAACTATAAGGCAATAGCCGTGTTACAGGTTACAATGAGTAGATTGTGTATACTATGTGTTGCCCAAAGGCTGCCCGTAGGCTGGCTTATAAAGGCGGCCAGGCCTAGGCCTTACAAAGAAAGACTTAACCGGCAAGGAAATACAGTCCTAGACTAATACGGCCTCTGGCTCCTCCTTGTGCTCCAACTCGGCTGATCGCTGGGCCTCCGTCTTGGATCTTCCTTTAGCCGGATTTCTCCATGTTAGAGATACCCCCAGTCGGTATATCCCCAACACCCTATAAGGGGTAGCCGAATATTAGGTCACAACGACGGTTATCCGCGCATGTCCGTGGCACACCAACTGCAAAAGAAGAATATTAGTGTCATCTTATTTTCGGGCATACTCACGGTGTGGCATATGCCCTCCGTGCTTGATACATTATTCAGTGACAACTAAGATGGGACAACTTCCCTTCCTTTCTACCAAGCCCTTGTCGTGCCGTTCCATTCCATCACACAACTATCAAAGTGGAAAGTAGGAGGCTTCCAAGTTGAGGCTACGACAAAGATGAAAAAATATAACGGCATACCCACTTTGAAAAATAAGTATCAGTCCCGCGGATAGATTCTGCCATCCGCCTCGCCGTCTCTTCACCCATAAGGTGGCCCTGCTTCTCCCCCACGTCGTTGGTGGTCTAATCGGTGGCGGCGTGTAGCAGGTGGCAGTGGTCGTGCAAGTGGATATTTGTGGAGTACATAAGAAAATCCCAAGAAAAGTGTAAAAAAAAGGCAATATATAGATAATACGGGTTTGACATCACAACAATGGTCAAGGCACCGCCACTCGCGGGTGTCTTGGTCCTCTCGCCGATCATCAGATTTGACAAGTTTTGTTTCTCGTTGTGTCGCTGATGTTTGTTGTTACTCGTGGCAGCGCAGGCGGTCGGGACGAGAGGGATGATGTTAGTCCTAGGATGATTTGTCATTCTTTTCAATGTATGCAGAAAAATCATAGGGATGCTTTACTTTCCATCGTGTGTTATGTGAGATTTTTATGGTCGATCGCGGCGTCACCCGTGGTCGGTCGGTCGGTGGGTGGTCTCCCAAGCCAAAACGTCATGCATAATGCACGCACGGCCTATTTGACTAATCAACCAATCCTAATCACCTTTCGGCTCCGTGTGGGTCCACACAGCTCAGCACCACGGTGATCTAGCTAGATCATTTCCTCTTTAATTTCTTCCCCTAATTTTAATTGCACTTACTACAAAACCAGCTGCTGCTTATAATTAATCGCATTCAGTACTACTAGAGTAAAAGTGTTTCCATTCACTGCGTTTCTCCCATAGATGCAAGTCCACCGGTGTAATAATCATGCGAGGTTCTTTGGGGATATATTTGAAATATCCCCAAAGATTCTAACTCCCACTGTTTGAAATCATCTCTCATTCTTCTCACGGCTAGCCTTTAAATAGGAAATTTCAGTTCCTTGCCTAGCTATTTGAGACGCTGATATTATTATACGAACGAATTTGCAAGAAATTCTCGTGGGTTCAAATTTCACGGCAGGTTCAAACTAACCTAAGGTAAATTATTATATCAGATCAAATTTAATTTAAAACATCAAAAATCACGTAAAGTTTGAAATCTCTGAAATTCTGCACATTTCTGTTTTTTCACGGTAAAACTGAAAAATTGTAAGTTTGTAGAAAGTTGAAACCATTGTCACGAACTAAGGAGTATGGTGGCATGTGTATGAGTGGTAAATGGGGAATATTAATGAATAGTGTTGGGTGTGTTTTCGTGCCATTTTAGCCGGTGTTTTGTCGTCAGGAGTCCAAGCGTTATTAATGTAGTAAAAATTACTCTACATAAGTTGAACACAAATGGTCATACTAGGTTTAATTGCTTTTTTCGCGCCATATATACTAGGTGGCCCCATAATGGGTAATATCGCCGGTCCTTGTGCGAGGTGGCGCCACACCACCCACGTAGAGGGTACTGGTACCATTACTATGTTTTCCGCGCCATACTAACATCGTAACATATGGTACTAAAACGCCGACATTAGCAATGTAAGTCTCTAAATTGTCCGTTCGATAAAGGAGACAAGGAAAGAGCTCCACACAGTTTGTTTTTGTTGAATTAATCCTTTTAAAAAAATTGTCCATCAAGAGTCCAAGTCCCCTTTGAATCATAATATTCACAAACACCTCCAGATAAATTGTACGTTTTTCTCTTCTTGTGTGGAAATCAGACTATATCGCAGGCTGACGCAGAGGCCGAGACAGATTCCGCCACCTCACCTCACCTCGTCGTCGTCCTCCTCTGTCTCTGCCGTAGGTAGTGGCCACCACGCCGTCGCCTCTCCTCCAATAATTCGCCACCCTGCCGTCCGTCGGGCCGCCGCGTGGTGGTCGTAGCCTCGATCGTTGGCTGACGGCGGGCGGTCGGTCGGCGGTCAGCGACAGCAACTCCTCTCCTCCCCGATAGCAGCAGGTGCGTGCGTGCGACCAATTCCTCACATCTCCTCTCCTCTCCCCGTCGATTAATTTATCTATCCAGCGGAAAGAAATGGGGTGGGAGATCCCTTGTTTTTGTTTAATGTAATGTAATGGCTGGTGGGGGTGGTTAACCCGGCCGGGGGGTCTCATCCATCGCCATCGCCATCGCCATCGCGGCCTTGGGTTGGGGGAGCTGACTGCCCGCCCGCCTTCTGCTCGCTGCTCGCCGATCTGAGGGAGGGAGGAGGAGCCATGGCTGCCGCGCCGCCGGGGTCCGCCACCAAGGTAACTAGTACCATCATTCCGTCAACAGGCGGCGCCGGGATCTACCATTCAACCTGGCCCTCCTCAATTTATCCGCTACTCCGTCTTCTTCCAGTGATGTGATTAATTACTTCTCCTACTCGCCATTGCCATGATCCACGGTTTCTGGGACTAGATCCGTCGCCCCTGTTTCTGTTTCTCTTAGGACCGTCGGGATCACTGCTGGATTTTGGTCGCCCCTGTTTTTGTACCTAGCGACCACCGAGCTTGACGTGGATCGTTTGTCCCATCCATCCTGCGACTTGCTACTTTGGATTTTCTGCTGCCTGCCTCACAAATTACCACACATTTCTTGGTTTATTTTTATTACTGTGTTCGTATCATGATTCGGCCTCCTCTGCGGCTCTGCTGGTATTGGGGAGGTACGTAGTAGTGGACTCCATCTGCCTGCCTTGGGGAGGCATCAGCAATCAGGATATTCCAAAACCTGGGAACCAATTCAACTTTCTTCGGCCTCACCACTCTTCATAACGAGCATGTGCCTTCTCAAAGATGCAGAGTCCGACGGAAGCATGTTTGCGCATTCTTCCCGCTGCTATTATTCCCGCAGCTTTACTGAATGAATACTGCAGATGCGGTGGCATCTTACCTTTCTTACAAACAAGCACATCGACGCAAAGGATGCACCAGAAATTCATTCATTCAGTCATTAATCAGTGTGTGACTGCAATTCAGTCAACTCCTTTTGTCCCAATTGCATCTCACCAACTCTGTGTCTATGCTTCAACTCTTGCGCTTCATATTGCTCCGCTACAGAGATGTGGCCTTGCGTCTCTTATTGTCGCAATGTATTGGGACAGGCCTCCCTCAAGCCAAACATTTGGTTGTATCCAAGGATGTCTTATGGACTGCTAGCTGCCCCTGTTATGGGAAGCTATTTTGTTTTGTGTTTCTATAAGTGAGCTGTTTGAGTAGGAACCGTTTGTCTGTGTGCTTTTATATTCATCTCTTGCTGAAACAGAAAATATTATTTATCAATTCTCTGCTTTACTTCTTATATAATGTGCTTGCCTTGACCTACAATAGCTTTTGTTGTTGCAAATGGAATCTCTACTGAGCTATTTTATGGATCTTTTGCTTTCAGCACACCTTCTCTTCGCTCTTGAAGCAAAAGGCACTCAAGGCTAGTCCGCCAAAACCTAGGGCCACTATGGCGGTTTCAATGAGGGAAGTCGATCCTGCCTTTCAAGGAGCTGGTCAAAAGGAGTATCCATCACTTGCTTATTTTGTCACAGGCTTACATTACCATTTCACTTGTCTTTCCTATATTCTTGTTCTATTCATAATGTATCTCCATATCTCATTACTGTCACACACACTTGGTTTGAATTAATGACAATCGGAAAATTTTAGTCAACTACACATTTATTGAATGAAAGTTTGTTACAAAATATTGCACTGAACGTAAGTGAACTTATTAGGCCAGCATTGTTGCTTACATGATAACATTCTTTGCATAGTTCTTGTTCATAGTTATTCTTAACAACCCTCAGCGGACTAGAAATATGGCGGATTGAAAAGTTGCAAGCGGTCCCTGTTCCCAGAGAATCACATGGGAAGTTTTTCACAGGAGATTCCTACATAATACTCAAGGTACCCTACCCTTTTCAAATTGTAGGTTGGCCTAAGTCCGTTTTAGTTCTGTACGGAATATTGTTCAGAGCTGTATGATGTCAGCAGTGCAACCGGTCTCATCCCTTCTTTTTTCTCTTAATCTTATCAAATAATGATTCATCCTGCTTTTTTTCTTCTTACCATGACACAATCCTTTATACTTGAAGGAATTATGGCCTTCTTTAATTTTGTATTATTTCTGCATCTTGTTTGTGTGACATGATAACGATGATGCTAATGTTATCGGCATAATGGAGATATGCCACCCCCGAGGAATTACGTATTCTGTTTGTTATACTAGCGAGAGTCCAATTGTTTGAATTGAATTAGATTATTGTGGATTTATTGAATTTAAGTTTAACAATTATTTTGTCACTGAAACAGACAACTGGCCTTAAAAATGGTTCTTTCCGGCAAGATATCCATTATTGGCTTGGTAAAGATACCAGTCAGGTTTGCTATTACCATTTAAGCTCTCTTTTTTTTTTGCCGATAGCCTAGCTAATGAGATAGAAGACTTACTTGTTGCCTTTAATTAATTAACAGGATGAGGCTGGTACAGCTGCAATCAAGACCGTGGAGCTGGATGCTGCTCTTGGTGGACGTGGTGTTCAATACCGTGAAGTACAGGGAAATGAGACTGAGAAATTTCTTTCGTACTTTAAACCCTGTATTATACCAGAGGAAGGTGGAGTTGCTCTGGTTTCAGGCATGCTGAAGTCAACGAGCGGGAGCATGTAACACGATTATTTGTCTGCAGAGGAAAGCATACAGTCCATGTCAAAGAGGTGAATACTTTTTGCTGTGTTCCCTGTCATTTTTTGTCCAGTGTACTTTCATGGTTATGTAACATTGCTCTTTCCCCCAACAGGTTCCTTTTGCACGATCATCACTCAACCATGAAGACATATTCATTTTAGATACCGAATCTAAGATTTTCCAGTTCAATGGATCGAATTCTAGTATTCAGGAGAGGGCCAAAGCCCTTGAGGTTGTGCAATATCTCAAAGACACTAACCATGAAGGCAAATGTGATGTAGCTGCAGTTGGTAAGTTTGAGAAAACACTTCAAATGGACAAAGTATTTTCCCTCCCAGAATATAATTTATTCTTTGAAACAGAGGATGGAAAGTTGATGGCAGACGCTGATGCTGGTGAATTCTGGGGTCTCTTTGGTGGATTTGCTCCTCTGCCAAGAAAGACCTTTGCTGAGGTTAATGGAGTAGATACTGCTTTCCCTCCAAAGCTTCTCTGGTAATATACCACAGAGATAAATCCTGGGGAATTTCAATCCTTTCTACAGTAAATATATGGTCGTGTTGCATATCGTCTTTTCATTTCTGATAACTTTTTTTATTGTCAGTGTCAATAAGGGTCAAACAGTTTCTGTGGATTGTGAAGTTCTAACGAAAGCACTGCTAGATTCAACAAAATGCTACCTTCTGGACTGCGGATCTGAAATTTATGTCTGGATGGGTAGAGAAACAGCCTCGAAGATAGGAAACGAGCAGGATTGGCCGCTGAGGTAAGATTTTCTCGTATCTTCTGCTGGAATGAATGAATTTGATGGTTGATAATATAGCAGCTCAAATTAATGGCTTGCCATACATGATACAGAATGTCTGCTTCATGCACAGACTAATTGATTACCATAACTTAAGAAAAGTTAGATGAGCCATCACTATGGCGAGTACCCAAATATTTTGCATATAGAAATGTGGTCACCTGTTGCTTTGGTTAGGTCCATTAGTAATTTGATTTTTTTAGTGGCCACTATTAACTTTTCCATGATGGTGCATGTATTGTCACTTCTGTAGGAATTACTTCGTGAAGAAATCGACCAAAATCTCACATTATTCGTCTCATGGAAGGGTTCGAGACAGTCATGTTCCGATCAAAGTTTAATAAATGGCCCAAGAAAGCCGAGGCAGTTGTGTCAGACGAGAGTAGAGGAAAAGTTGCAGGTTGCCTTTGATGGTTATTTTTTGTTATTAGTCGTGGATTATATATATTTTATCTTCTCTATCACGATGAAAGGTTGTTGATACATAATTTCCCTTTTGTAGCCCTTCTTAAACGGCAAGGATTTAATGCTAAGGTTACAGCAAAAGCTGCTCCTGTGAAGGAAGAGCCTCAGCCTCAGATTGACTGCACAGGAAATTTACAGGTCCGTTCAATATCCTTTCTTACTAATTATTCTGCAACCAGACCAAACACAGTTATTGCTGTTGCATTCTTGTTTGTTGAACTTCTGTGAGAAAGCACTCTTGCCCTAAAACAAGATTGTTGCTAAAATAATTCAATAGTCACGCAGAATCTGAAGTTGCATAAGTCTTGCAGGTTTGGCGCGTAAATGACAGTGAAAAGACCTTTCTTTCATTCTCTGAACAATGCAAATTCTACAGTGGAGATTGTTATATCTTTCAATATAGCTACCCTGGTGATGATGGGGAGGAATGTCTTATCGGTACTTGGTTTGGGAAAAGGAGTGTTCAGGTAACTTTAACACTTACTCTCTTTGGTAGTAGCATGTTTCTGAAATAACAGTAATGCATAATGGTCATCCAAATGTACTAGATAGATGACTGATTAAGGGGAATTAGTGAATAATGAGATATCTTGCCTCCCAGGTTATTTTTCTCTGTAAAGTACTGTATAGTATTCTAGTAGATTCATGAAAGCAAATACTGTTTTCTTTGGATATATTTTCTTCATGCTGTGCAAACTAGTACTGCATGGACGATGTCACGATGTCTTTGCCTTGTTTTAAGGGGGTAGCATTTTTGCCCTTATCGAGAAAAAGCTTTAGATTAATGAGAATATGGGGGTGCCACATTTCTAGTCATAGCAGAAGCTCTCAAGCTGGAGAAAAGTTATCTAATCACATGTTTATTTTGTGAGGACAGGAGGAGAGGACTGAAGCCACCTCACTTGCTAATAAGATGATCGAGTCTCTAAAATTTCAGGCAGCTCTGGTATAAGAATCAGATTTGTTTGAGGCTGAAAGTTCTGTAAAATGGTTCTTGACTATCTCACTCTCATGTTATCACAGGTTCGCCTTTATGAAGGAAAGGAGCCCATTGAGTTTTTCCCAATATTTCAGAATTTGGTTGTATTCAAGGTCAGCCTTCACTTATTCTTTGGTTAAGCTTCACTGTCCTATTTCCTACCGGACGTATCACGTTTACATTTTTCATTGGAAAAACTCAATACAGGGAGGTGCAAGTACTGGGTATAAGAAGTTTGTCTCAGAAAATGGCATTCAGGATGATACGTATTCAGAAAATGGGGTTGCACTCTTCCGGGTTCAAGGTTCAGGACCAGATAATATGCAAGCAATTCAAGTTGATACGGTACTTTCTGTTTTGATCTAGCTTCACTGCACAGGGCATTATGCTCATGTTATGTTCTATGTATGATACTGTATTTTTTACCAGGCGGCACCATCCCTGAACTCTTCTTATTGTTATATACTACATGATGGAGATACAGTATTTACTTGGATTGGGAACCTTAGCTCGTCGGTGGACCAAGATCTTGCTGAGAGGCAGCTAGATGTGATCAAGGTACAAATTATGACGAATGCCCTTCAGTATAATCATTCATGTGAATTAGGACATGTCGCTGAATCATCTCGATCGACTTATTTGAATGTGCCATCCTTTTTATCTATCAACCGTATCTAGCTTCTTGTTCATGCCCATCAGTGAGATTAGACATTTTTTGAACTAATACGGCCAGTTTACTATATATGTCATGTTTGTAACAACATGATGATTCACAGATTCATGTAATATAAATTATATTTTCTGATTTTGGTACTTTTTATACACCTGCTCCCTGTACACCGTAGCATCAAACATACGAGATGTGTGCAATACGCTGTTTCCATTATTCTCATCCAATGTATTATGTGCAGCCAAATCTCCAGTCGAGAATGCTCAAAGAAGGATCAGAATATGATCAGTTCTGGAAGTTACTTGGAATCAAGTCTGAGTACCCCAGCCAGAAGATCGCAAGAGATCAAGAAAGCGATGCCCATTTGTTCTGTTGTACTTATTCAAAAGGGGTGCTTAAGGTGAGTAATTCTATAGTTTATATGCATTATGACGACAATAAGATAAGGCGATGAAAAATTAATTGCGGTCTCCTGATATTGCAGGTTAGAGAGATATTCAACTTCACGCAAGATGATATGATGACGGAGGACGTGTTTCTTTTGGACTGTCATTCATGTGTCTTTGTATGGGTTGGGCAACAAGTGGACATAAAAATACGAGCACAAGCTTTGAGCATTGGAGAGGTAATTTCATGGTTTTTCTGTGTGCAGAGAAAGTGATTCGTATATTTGTTTAGTTCACGCTGGATTCGTAAAACCCTCTTAATTCCTGCCAGAAATTCCTAGAACTCGACATTCTGATGGAAAACTTATCACGAGAAACACCAGTTTACGTTATTAATGAAGGAAGCGAGCCCCAATATTTTACCAGATTCTTCACATGGGACTCTGCAAAATCAGCCGTAAGCCTTTTCCTCGTAGGTTTGTGTGGTTTCTTGACCGTGTAACTTCAGGAGCTAACGTCGTGTTATATATCTTATAAATTGTCTCAGATGCGTGGTAACTCATTTGAAAGGAGGCTGTCTGTATTGAAGGACGGAGTAAAACCAAGAAGAGATGTAAGATTTTCCTCCTGAATTTCTTTTGAAAGGAGCTAGTTACTATTTGTTTCCTGGAGCAAGGTTAACTCTTGGTTAAATAATTAGCAGAAACCTAAAAGAAGACCAGTGACATCATCACACACCGGAAGGTCAAGCGTGCCTGATAAATCTCAGCGGAGAAGCACGTCCTTCAGCCCTGACCGTGTAAGAGTTCGAGGAAGGTCACCGGCATTCAATGCATTGGCTGCCAACTTTGAGAATTCAAATGCGCGGAATCTATCGACCCCTCCACCAGTTGCAAGAAAACCATTCTCCAAGTCCTCCTCCCTGACCCTGTAAAGCCACCCCAGAGAGCTGCGTCGATTGCTGCGATGTCCGCTTCATTTGAGCGGCCTAGACAAACCCTGATACCAAAGTCAATCAAAGGTATGCTAACATCCTCAGCAGCAAAGAGTTAGATACATTTTGGTCGTTGCAAACATATAGTTTCTCTTATTAACCTGCTATATATATCTTCTTTTGGTGTGAAGCGAGTCCTGATGCAAACAAACTGCAGTCTGAAGCAAGCAAACCTAAACCGGAGGCAAACGCCAAGGAGAGTACTACCCCTGCTGCGAAGGACGGTCAAACTACTTTAAGTCCAACGATACAGGAAGATGTGAAGGAGGGTCAGCCAGAGGACGAGGAAGGGCTTCCTGTGTACCCGTATGATCGTCTGAGGACATCTTCCAGCAATCCCGCCACAGACATTGATCAAGCCAGGCGTGAGGTATCCTGTTTTTGTTATGACGGCTATTTATCTAAGCCTACCCCAAACCGAACAGTCTAACACCTGTACACTTGCACGTTGCAGACGTATCTATCTTCGGTGGAGTTCAGGGAGAAGTTTGGCATGGCAAAGGAGGCTTTTGCGAAGCTACCTAAGTGGAAGCAGAATAGGCTCAAGATCGCTCTTCAGCTGTTCTAAAATCTTCTACTGTAAAAACCAGCAGGCTGTTTAGTGAAAGAAGGATGCCGAGATTGGTTTTCAAAGGCAAATCTCATTCGCCACAGGAGCTCAAAAAATCTCGTGTGCGATGGTAAGAAGAAATGTTGTAAGTTTTAGCCTATCTGGGTTAAGGGACCCTTGCTGGGCATCGGAGGAGCGGGAGCAGTGAGTTTTTAGCTGCTCATGTCCCTAATTGTGTTGTTCGCTGACGGATTTTTTATGTCGTGTGTTGGGTCGCCGCATTGGCGGCCTGGTTACACACACAGATTCTTTCAGTCCCAAGGCCACCAGTTTGGTTGTGAGCTTGCAATGCTTGAGACCTCCCACATTTGTTTCATTCTTGGTTTGCTGAGACAATAATCACGCATATATGATGTAAAGTTAGGCAATGTAATCGACCTGGGCGAAAGCCCTTTTTGCTGGAAAATTTAGGCAATGGATAGCTGCTTGCAAATCCTATGCAGATCAACTTACAGTGCCTTGTTTGTTGTTGGATATGATCCATTCTTTGGTTGTATTATTGTTTGTGGTTTGTTTATTTATTTAGATAAACTTATTTGCTGCATCTTTGACATGGTACCAACAGTGCCTATGCATATATGTTTTTATAGAAATTGTGAATTCTAAAGATTAGAAATTAGCTATCATAGAAGTGCTGACTGGATAATGAGTAAGCCACACAACTATAAATTGTGTCACACTACATATTGAGCCAAATCTGGCAAAATATTGTGTCACACCATTGTGAAGTTTCAGGCAGAGCTTGATCTTTATTTAATTCATTGATCTTTGAATAACCACCTGGGGGGCTGGAGTTAGAACTTATAAGCATTATAGCCTCTAGTTTGCAGGTTTATGAGACCACAGTTTAGGAAGCCCAAAGCAAATTGCTTGGATATATTTGAGTGAGTTTTTCTGCAAGTTGCCATGTAGCCGATTTTGGGGAAGCATTTGTTCACAGACTTGGTATATATTCTGATCCTTGGTTGATCCGAAGGGGTGAGGCATGTCCACAAACGGAATTTCCTAGTATTTTAGATTCAACGCTCCCTCGAGTCTTAAACTAACCTTATTCTTCCCGTTGTTTTGTTTAATCAAGCCACGATCGATCTCTGAGCTGTTTCCACGGGATCATGAAGCTAGCACTCGACAAAGTGCCACACTTGCCTACAACGCGTGTGCTATAAATATTTTTTTAATGAAATTGTGAACTGCTAAAAAATAGAAAATTAGCTAGCATAGAAATGACGAACTGATTAATGAGTAAGCTACACAATTTTAAATTGTGTTACACTGGTTGTCTGAACCAGGTTTACTTTCATACTGCACACTGAGCCAGATCTGGCAAAAAAGTTCTTTCATACCATTGTGAGAGTTTTAGTAGAGCTTAATCTTTCTATAATTGATTGATCTTTGAATGACTACTTGGGAGGCTGGAGTTAGAATTTCTAAGCATATGTAGATTACCCAGATCCATGAGATTGACGAGGGTGTTATCATGCCTAGCGCTACTACGATATTTTCCGACGTCACAATATTCATGTACCGGGGTTAACGAGCCATGGAAATCGGCCCCGAACAACAAAACATTGTGCTATAGCCCACAAAAATGGCCAGGAATGTTCCAAATTGAAAGAGCATGTTGCCTCGTGCGTGGTTTTGCTAATTAATGATAATCCTTATAGACTAATGTTCGCATTGAGATATCCTTATAGATCTTGTCCATGGAAAATATTGGAGTTCATGTGTTGGACTCTAGAAGCTTATATGATGACCAAGATTCTATCCAAGGATTTATATGAGGAATGTCATGTGTAGAGTTGAGCATATTGCAAATATGTCTTGAAGGATAGATAGCGTGGATATTCATGTTCACCTTCATGACATCATCTTTGTGAAGAGAGAATGAAAAATACAAGTTGATCAAGGATAAAGTGCAAAGATTGGATTCAAGTTGATCAACACATAAAGCTAATTGATGTACCATGTGGGATCATTTGTTCAATGGTATGGTAAGCAATTATCCATATAGCTTTGTGAACTAACCATGACATATGTATGTGTGGAGTATCTTTGTGGGGTTAGGTATATCTCCATGGGCTTGCATCAAGTGAAAATTTTCGTATAAACCATAGAGGATGACGTCAAGTAATGTTAGTAATCAAGATAATGGTCAAGTGAATATGCTCCTAAAAGAGTCTCTCCCATAATGGAGTATGGGGGAGCAATTTGCAAGTCTTCACCAAGCGGAGCATGTGCTAGCAAGCACGATCAAGAAAGGTGTTCTAACTTGAGGGGATCAAGATCCTTATCATCTAGGTCAAGTGGAATGCACAAGGCAAAGGTACAATCTTGATAGGTTTTCTATTTTACCGGTCTCATGCTTGAGAGACCGGGTTATAGGATCGGTAGTCGTTCTATTAAGAGGGGCTCTCGAGTGAGTAACTTGATCACATATTTGTGGAGAGATCAAACCTTTGCATACTTGACATATCATATTTCTTGGTTCTTATTTGTCTTGTATCCATGTGAGTATTTAGAGCTTGGTTCATCTCCATGTCAAGCTCTAGTTCATCAAAAACGGATTTCATATAAATATCTTGTTGTGTTTTTTATGTTGGAGGTTTTACGGTTTGTCTTTTCTAGAGAGGTCAAACTCTCTCCTTATGATATCTTACTCACATGATGGACTATGATGTTTATATGCATGATCTTGTAGAGCTTATGATTATCTTTGAAACAAGCCCAAGATCATAAAAAACGGAGTCCGGATGATATAGTTATTGCAGCTTTCGTATTGCTTTTTTAGTCAGTCTGGGAAACCGGATTATACAGGTTTGTGTGTGTGTGTGTGTGTGGGGGGGGGGGGGGGGGGGGGGGGTTGTGTCCGGGCCCCAAAAGTTAGAGCGCCCGAAGGCGCGTCTCTCTGACGGGGAGGATTTTTTGAACGGATATTTTGTGGGAGGGGCGGATATTCTGCCCCTAGCAGCTATTATGGCTATATTTGGGAGGTGCTATAAATACCCCTCCCCATCTTCAACATGTAGCCAGCTTGTTTTCCCCCTCTCTCTCAAGCCATTGTTGACTTGGAAAGCTTGCCCCTCTCTCAATCGAGTCTTCATATCTTTGAGGAAAAAGTAAGAGGATATCTAGATCCACATTTCCACAAATCCATCTCTCCTCTAAGTGAGGGGAACTTAGTAGATCTAGATCTTGAGTTCTTTGTGTTTCTCCTCCTTTGTTCTTCCTCTCTTATTCCCCAATATGCATTTGTTGCTATGTTGGAATTTGAGAGTGAAGGATTGAGCACTTATGCTCTTGCCATTGCATTTGGTGCATCGGTTTGTGCTCTCCATGAGGATTCATGGAAGTGAAAGTTGTGAGTTTGTTACTCTTGGGTCGTTGGACCCTAGACGACCTTGTGGTAATCTTGGGAGCATCCAATTCAGCTGTTGATGCGTGCCCCAAGCTGGTTACCTCGGGAGCACCAATTCAGTTCTGGATGCGTGCCCCGAGATTACTGTAAAGGCGCTGGTTTTCGCCTTGAAGGTTACCAAAGTGGAACTGAACCAATCCTTTGTGGTGCGGTTCACAAGATAATTGTCCGCGGGTCATAGGGCACCAAAATCCTCCCGGGACCCAAAAACATGAACTATAGCGCACGAAAAGGGCAGAAAAGCCTGAAATCACGAGTTTTGATGACCCGCTAGAGTCAGGTCACGGGGGTCAAAGGGCACCAAAATCCTCCGGGGAGCCGAAAAAAACGTGGACTATAGCCAATGAAAACGGCCAGAAGTGCCCGAAATCATGAGTTTGACGACCCCACTAGAGTCGTGTCCCGCGGGTTATAGGTCACCAAAATCCTCCCGGGACCAAAAAACGTGGACTATAGCCCACGAAAACGGCCAGAAATGCCCGAAATCACGAGTTTTGACGACCCCACTAGAGTCGTTTCTCGCGGGTCACAGGGCACCAAAATCGTCCCGGGACCCAAAAACATGGACTATAGCCCACGAAAACGGCTAGAAATCCCGAAATCACGAGTTTTGACGACCCCGCTAGAGTCGTGTCCGCGGGTCACAGGGCACCAAAATCCTCTTGGGACCCAAAAACGTGGACTATAGCCCACGAAAACGGCCAGAAATGCCCAAAATCACGAGTTTTGACGACCCGCTAGAGTATATCCCGGGGGTTACATGTCACCAAAATCCTCCCGGTACCCGAAAAAACGTGTACTATAGCCCACGAAAACGGCCAGAAATGACCGAAAACACGAGTTTTGACGACCCCGCTAGAGTCGTGTCCCGTGGGTTACAGGTCACGAAAATCCTCCCAGGACCCAAAAAACATGGACTATAGCCCACGAAAACGCACAGAAATGCCCGAAATCACGAGTTTTGACGACCCGCTAGAGTAGTGTCCCGTGCGTTACATGTCACCAAAATCCTCCGGGACCCGAAAAATGTGGACTATAGCCCACGAAAACGGCCAGAAATGCCCGAAACACGAGTTTCGATGACCCTGCTAGAGTCATGTCCCGCGGGTTACAGGTCAGCAAAATCCGTCCAGACCCAAAAAACATGGACTAGCCACGAAAACGGTCAGAACTGCCCGAAATCACGAGTTTTGACGACCTCGGTTAGAGTTGTTTCCCGCGGGTCACGGGCACCAAAATCTCCCGGGACCAAAAACGTGGACTATAGCCATGAAAACGGTCAGAAATGCCCGAAATCGAGAGTTTTGATGACCCCGCTAGAGTCGTGTCCCGCAGGTCACAGGGCACCGAAATCCTCCGGGACCCAAAAAACGTGGACTATAGCCACGAAAACGGCCAGAAATGACCGAAATCACGTGTTTTGACGACCCGCTGAGTAGTGTCCCGCTGGTTACATGTCACCAAAATCCTCCCGGGACCCGAAAAACGTGGATTATAGCCCACGAAAACGGCCAGAAATGCCTGAAAACACGAGTTTTGAAGACCCCGCTAGAGTCGTCTCACGGGGTTACAGGTCACCAAAATCCTTCTGGGACCCGAAAACGTGGACTATAGCCCACGAAAACGGCCAGAAATGCGAGAAATCACGAGTTTTGACGACTCCGCTGGAGTCGTTTCCCGCGGTCACAAGGCACCAAAATCCTCCTAGGACCCAAAACATGGACTATAGCCCATGAAAACGGCCAGAAATGCCCGAAATCATGAGTTTTGACGACCCCGCTAGAGTCGTGACCCACGGGTCACAGGGCATCGAAAATCCTACGGGACCCGTAAAACGTGGACGCCCACAAAAACGGCCAGAAATGGCCGAAATCACGAGTTTTGACGACCCCGCTAGAGTAGTGTCCCGTGGGTCACATGTCACCAAAATCCTCCCGAGACCCGAAAAACGTGGACTAGAGCCCACGAAAACGGCCAGAAATACCCGAAAACGGCCAGAAATACCCGAAAACACGAGTTTTGGCGACCCCGCTAGAGTCGTGTCACGCAGGTTAAACGTCACCAAAATCCTCTCGGGACCAAAAACATGACCTATAGCCCATGAAAACGGCCAGAAATGCCCGAAATCACGAGTTTTGACGACCCCGCTAGAGTCGTGTCCTGCGGGTTACAGGTCACAAAAATCCTCCCGGGACCCAAAACACGTGGACTATATCCCATGAAAACGGCCAGAAATGCCCGAAATCACGAGTTTTTATGACCCCGCTTAGAGTCATGTCCCGCGGGTCACAGGGCACCGAAAATCCTCCCGGGACCCGAAAAACGTGGACTATTGCCCACGAAAACGGCTAGAAATGCCCGAAATCACGAGTTTTGACGACTCAGCTAGAGTAGTGTCCGTCGGGTTACATGTCACCAAAATCTTCCCGGGACCCAAAAAAAAGTGGACTATAGCCCACGAAAACAGCCAGAAATGCGCGAAATCACGAGTTTTGACGACCCCGCTAGAGTAGTGTCCAGCGGGTTACATGTCACCAAAATCCTAACGGGACCCCAAAAACATGGACTATAGCGCACGAAAACGGCCAGAAAAGCCCAAAATTATGAGTTTTGACGACCCGCTTGAGTCAGGTCACGGGGGTCACAGGGCACCAAAATCCTCGGAGCTGAAAAATGTGCCAACAAAAACGGTCAGAAGTGCCGAAATCACGAGTTTTGACGACCCCGCTAGAGTCGTGTCCCGCAGGTTACAGGTCACCAAAATCCTCCCGGGTCCCAAAAAATGTGGACTATAGCTCACGAAAACGGCCAGAAATGCCCGAAATCACGAGTTTTGATGACCCCGCTAGAGTCGTTTCCCGCGGGTCACAGGGCACTAAAATCCTCCCGGGACCCAAAAACGTGGACTATAGCACATGAAAACGGCTAGAAATCGCGAAATCACGAGTTTTGACGACCCAGCTAGAGTAGTGTCCTGCGGGTCACAGGGCTCCGAAATCCTCCGGGACCCGAAAAAACGTGGACTATAGCCCACGAAAACGGCCAGAAATGCCCGAAATCATGAGTTTTGAGGACACGCTAGAGTAGTGTCCCGCGGATTACATGTCACCAAAATCCTCCCGGGACCCGAAAAACGTGGACTATAGACCACGAAAACGACCAGAAATGCCTGAAAACATGATTTTTGATGACCCGCTAGAGTCGCGTCCCACGGATTACAAGTCACCAAAATCCTTCCGGGACCCAAAAAACGTGGACTATAGCCAACGAAAATGGCCAGAAGCACCCGAAATCACGAGTGTTGACGACCCCACTAGAGTCGTGTCCCGCGGGTTTCATGTCACCAAAATCCTCCCGGGACCCAAAAAACGTGGACTATAGCCCACGAAAACGGCCAGAAATTCCCAAAATCATGAGTTTTGACGACCCCACTAGAGTCGTTTCCCGCGGGTCACAGGGCACCAAAATCCTCCGGGACCCAAAAAACGTGAACCATAGCCCACGAAAACGGCCAGAAACGCCGGAAATCACGAGTTTTGACGACCCCGCTAGAGTCGTTTCCCGTGGGTCACAGGGCACCAAAATCCTCCCGGGACCCGAAAAACGTGGACTATAGCCCATGAAAACGGCCAGAATTGCCCGAAATCATGAGTTTTGATGACCCGCTAGAGTCTTGTCCCGCGGGTCATAGGGCATCGAAAATCCTCCTGGAACCCGAAAACGTGGACGCCCACAAAAACGGTCAGAAATGCCCGAAATCACGAGTTTTGACGACCCCGGTAGAGTAGTGTCCCACAGGTTACAGGTCACCAAAATCCGCCCGAGACCCGAAAAACGTGGACTATAGCCCAGGAAACGGCCAGAAATGCCCGAAAACACGAGTTTTGACGACCCCGCTAGAGTCGTGTCACGCGGGTTACATGTCACCAAAATCCTTCCGGGACACAAAAAACATGGACTATAGCCATGAAAACGGCCACAAATGCCTGAAATCACGAGGTTTGACGATCCCGCTGGAGTCGTTTCCCGCATGTCACAGGGCACCAAAATCCTCCCGGGACGCAAAAACATGGACTATAGCCCATGAAAATGGCCAGAAATGCCCGAAATCACGAGTTTTGATGACCCCGCTAGAGTAGTGTCCGACGAGTTACATGTCACCAAAATCCTCCCGGGACCCGAAAAAGTGGACTATAGCCCACGAAAACAGCTAGAAATGCGCGAAATCACGAGTTTTGACGACCCCGCTAGAGTAGTGTCCAGCGGTTTACATGTCACCAAAATCCTAACGGGACCCCAAAAACATGGGCACGAAAACGGCCAGAAAAGCCCAAAATTACGAGTTTTGACGACCCGCTAGAGTCAGGTCACGGGGTCATAGGGCACCAAAATCCTCGCAGCCGAAAAACATGCCAACGAAAACGGCCAGAAGTGCCCGAAATCACGAGTTTTGACGACCTCGCTAGAGTCGTGTCCCGTAGGTTACAGGTCACCAAATCCTCCCGGGATCCGAAAACGTGAACCATAGCCCACGAAATGGCCAGAAATGCCCGAAAACACGAGTTTGACGACCCCGCTAGAGTCGTCTCACGCGGGTTACAGGTCACCAAAATCCTTCCGGGACCCAAAAAACGTGGACAATAGCCCACGAAAATTTGGACCTTTTTTTTTAATTGGGAACCATTTTCAAAATGGAACAATTTTTAATTTGGAACCATTTTAAAATTCAGAACCATTTTTAAATTTGGAACCATTTTTAAAATGGAACCATTTTCAAAAATGGAAATAATTTAAATTTGGAACCATTTTAAAATTTGGAACCATTTTAAATTTGGAACCATTTTTAAATTTGGAACCATTGTTAAATTTGGAACCGTTTTCAAAATGGAACCATTTTTAAAGTTGGAACCATTTTCAAAACCGGAACCATTTTCAATAATGAATTTTTTATAATTGAGAACCATTTTAAATTTGGAACCATTTTTTAAAATAAAACTGTTTTAAAAATGGACAATTTTTCAAATTTGGAACCATTTGTTTAAATGGAACCATTTTAAAAATGGACATTTTTTTCAAATTTGGAACCATTTTAAAATTGGAAACATTTTTAAATTTGGAACCATTTTTTAATTTGGAACCATTTTCAAAATGGAACCATTTTTGAATTTGGAACTATTTTCTATTTGGAGACAATTTAAATTCGGAACCATTTTAAAATTGCAACCATTTTCAAAATGGAACCATTTTTTAATTTGGAATCAGTTTTAAAATGGAACCATTTTTAAAAAATGAACAATTTTCTAATTTAGAACCATTTTTAATTTAGAATCATTTTAAATTTGGAACCATTTTTAAATTTGGAACCATCTCAAAAAAACAAATTAAAATGAACGAAAAAGAAACAGAAAAAAATAAAATGAAAAACGAATAACAGAAACAGGAAAAATGAAAAGAAAAAAGAAAAGGAAAACGAAATGAAAAAAAAAGGAGACCAGATCATTCGCCTCGCCAGATTTGAATTCTTCGCGTGGAAAACATGGGCCGGCCCGAAAGAACGCTTCGGGAGGGAACTCTTCAGGCGGCGCGCGCCTTAAGGGACGCTAACGAGCGTCATATAGGTTTCGCCGCCTTGGAATTCCACCGGAAATACGCCCCCTAGAATTTCACGGATTAATAGCTTGGGCCTTGGGCCATACAATTTCACGGATCAATAGCTTGGCCATTTTCCTCAAGCCACGGCAGCTCAGGTTCATAACTTGCCCACAATCCGGAAAAAAGATCCAGCACGTGCAAGTCTAAGTTCAGGTTTACTGAATGTGTTCTAACTTCTCAGAGGATATAGTACACTTTATTCGGAGTTCGTATGCTGTTTTTTGCTCGTCGGGCTGATTTTCGTGAAATATTCAATGTTTGTGTTTTTGGAGACTCGAGGTGTTACCAAAGGCTATCCCTTGACATTCGATTTTTCATGGGACCGATGGTCAGAAGTGGAACCATTTATGGGCAAACAAAGGAAACTAAAATTGCTGAAACTTCAGCACTTCACTATCAGTGGGCCATGTCATACACAAACACCTGCTCTGTGTTGCCACGAAAACTTCCGAAATGTAGGTTGTAGGAAATAGCAAAGCTTAATGACCGAGAAGCAAAGCCAAATTGGAGCAAAATTTCATGTTTAAATATTTATTGACTTCGGATTCTTACAGAATTGTACACCCATGTGCTTTGGGAATTGAGGTCAATACAGAAAAGATAGAAATATCAGGGTTTGACAAGCATATTCGACCAAAATGTGCATCGTATTGACTGTCGCCAGCATATGGAAAAATGCTTAGGTCATGAAACTTTTGTCATGACAACAGTACATTGAGGCTACAACAGGCTACATGACACCATCGACAGATGATAGATAGCTACAAATACACATTTCATCATGAGAATGAAATAGCATTGCTCAAACAGATGTTATCAGGACAGAGATGGGATTTCTACAGACAAGTGAATCAATCAAAAAAGGAAGAGCTACTGCTGTACAAATTTCAAAAGCAGGTTGAGCTGCTGAGCTTTCGCTCTTGAAAAAGAAACCAGGCCCGTTCTTTACATAATGCCCTGGTCAGTAGAAGAGTCCTTCCCATTTTCACAAGAACCCTTTCCGAAAACCTCTTCTATGACATTGTTCGTCGAAAGAAATTCGTCCTTCTCCCACACGCTCATGAAACCAATATCCCAAGCTTTTGGGTCGCAATGGCCACCGAAGTATCCATGATCTGCAACACCACCAAAGCCATCGTAGTGATCTCCAGCAATATCAGTGTGCGTCCCATCTGCAACACCAACATGATGAGCCTCAAATGATGTGCACGAGTCATCTTGAGCATCTGTGTCAAACATGGCTGCCTCCTGGTTATGGTCCATAAAGGACAGCACGGGAAGACCGGCCACCATGACATCGCCATCCACACAGTAGTTTTCTTGTCTCTCCCACTAGAGCAGTCAAGCTCATCTTCTTCACTGGACTCTTCATGTAAGTTTCCCTTGGGGGGAAGCTGATTGCATGCACCATCATCTTGATCAGTAAGAGACTCAAGCGGCAAATCATCATCACCCTTTTCTGTGACCGCAAACTCATCATCATCACTTCCCTCCCATTCATCATTATCACTGTCAACATTCATCGGATCAAACCTATTCTGCTCAGCCCTCTTCCTCAATATGAAGACATTGAAATAGTAGCTCACTAACTGTTTGCTAGTCTTGAATGGGAAGGCAAGAAAAAGTTCATCCCAAAAGTTCCTTCCAAGAGAGGCAGGGTTTAATGATACCACATCTTGGAACAAATGCTCTTCCTCTACTGCCCATCTCAGGGCTACCTCCTCTCCCATATCAAAGAACCCCAACTCTTTGAAAGTGTTTGGACCAAGGGCACCCATTAGTTGTCCTCTTCCTTCCTTCACATGTTTCCTCACACACTCGATCGAACCTGCATCAACACAACTGCAATCTTCCTTGCAGCAAACAGGTTTCAGCACTGAAGATAACTCAACAGAACCAGGCATTGGAATTACACAGTTTCTAATCCACTTGCTACTCTCAGCTTCGCTTCCATCACATATGTGAGAAGATGATGACACACCAGCATAATCATCAACCGTGCTCCTGTTTTTACCAGATGCACACTCTGGCAACTCAGCCTGATAGTTTGGCCCAATAGGAACAGTTTTCCTTGTGGCACAAAGGCCAACAGACGAGCAAATGTCTTCCCTCTGATAATAACTTGCAGATCGTAGGTAATCTTCAACATAAGTGTGGGCTAGTGAAAAATGAACAGGTGAATCTACACCTTCATGTTCACTTTCTTCACTACCATATCCTAGGGGATCAAAGATTCTCTCACATGTCCTGTGTGATTTATACTCCGGAACATTTATATCAGCATCTGCGGCGCGATCTTTCTCAGATATAGCTGAAATGGAGAAAATACAAACTTAATCAGCATTTCTATCTGATGTATCCCCTATTTCAAAATATTTAGTAATATTGGCCATCTATGCATAACAAGAATATCAAACTTCTACAGAACCGTGAACAAAATGCCCATTAATACTATGTCAATCACAGATAACAAGTCCTCCAGAAACGTGATGGAGAGAGTTAATAGGGCCATTCAGAAAACTAGTCCTACAGATAGGAGAACTGTCAAGTGTTGGTAAACACAGTGCCAAATGTTCAGGAAAGGATGGAGTAGCAACTTCCATAGAAGACATCAGTGTACATGTAGGAAAAGACTGCAAGTTAACAGGTCTTACTTTGGTCTTCCTGCTTCATCCGCTTGCAGTCCACCACGTCTGGAAAAACATTGGATGGGGGCCTCTTATTATGATCGACTGTCACTTCTTTAACAGCACTGGCAGTATTAACCAGATAAGCTGTGGCATTCCATTCTGAAATACCAAAATTAGGACCAACTCTTCATCAAACTGGCCAGTCACAAATCCCTTTGGCGAACTACAGAAGCAGCCTAGCACTAGAATCTAGGCATGCTTGTACAAGACGAAAGAAATGCCAGTCAATACCTCTTGCAATATGGTATTTCTCAGGAAGAAAGTTTGCGCGGCCACCATCAGTTCCCTTCAGATTGCCACATGCAAGCTGCTTAGAGTGGTGCCTCACAAAGACTTCACTGTTTTCTTGATGCAACATGATGATCCTAAGGACAAAAGTCTTCCATCAGACACCAAAACTATGAGCAATAAGAGAGAATTAAATGGCAGTATAGCACGGATGATCACTGCACAAGACTAAAAGGATAATCATCCATCTGATAGAGGAGATATAATGTGCTATGTATACCGATTGCAAATAAACATCAAAGTTGAATACTACAGGGAAACATATTGGTGTACCATTCAAGTACAAATAGGCAAACCGTAGTGCCAAACGGATCACAATCTCAAGTTCTCAGCGTAATTCACAGAATTGTTCTTCCACATGCAACGTTCCCAACTAAAGGAGTAATGCAGAAGTTTATCTGTTTCTTACTGGTACCCATACAAGCAGTATACAGGGACTTGATCTACCTGTGAGAATATTGTCGTCCCGTGTAAAATTAAACCGGCGGACATGGCGCCCATGGATCAACAGGTCAATTCATTCAAGTTTTGCCTACCCTACTAATTCAGAATTAAATTGCTCGCATGGGGAAAAAGTCAACATTAAATTCCCCGTGCGAAAAAAGTCAAAATTAAATTAAGGTCCCGACGGATCTAAGCCTAATCGATCTTGGACATCTTTCTAGAAATCAAAGATCAAAGAGGAAAACTCTTACTGGGTAAGAGGAGGCGACGGAGGCTCGGGCTAGAGGGAACGACGAAACCCTAGCCAACAAACGGCACCGATTCAACGAAAATATCGCAAGAATCGGATCCGAAATCCACCGATCAAGCACAGATGAGCCGCTCCGAGAAGAAATTCCGCCTCAATCGACCCGATTTGACCTCCTCGAAACCCTAATCTTGGGAAAACAACGAATCGGCCAAAATTGGTATCAATCGAGAGATCTCGTCGGGGGATGAACGGATCTGGTGTCGGATTTGTGATTCAGGGTGGAGGGGCAGATGAATCGAGATCGGATCGATGGCTGGTCAGCCTGGGAACGGTGCGGGTGGAAAAGGTTTTTTCCGGTGTGGGTTCTCTCGTGGAATCAACAAACGGTGCGGAGCGGTGTGGGTTAACGGTGTGGGGCGGTGCGGTCTGGTCTGGTCCGAAAAAACAAACTCGGAAATGGGCTGAACCCGTCCGGGAACGTTCTGGGCTAGGCCCAATTCACGTGCTGCTTTTTCTTTGAGGAATTCTCTGGTACTGCTTCTCCTCCAAAAGCAAGGAAGCTTATAGTTTTGGGCAATTTGACGGATTGTTTTCAATTTGTAGCTTATAGTCTCGATTTTTTTCAAGAGAAAAATAGTCCACCGCATGTAAAATACTGACATCTTAATATCCTTGCCAAAACCTTAAACACCTTATATCAAGTAACGGAGGGAGTATCTATTAGTATTATTTTACCAATATTAAAATACGAACATTTATGTTATCTGAACGATTTTAAAAATAAATTTTATCTTATTTGAACAAAAAATATGAAAATTTCTGTTATTTGAACGATTTTGAAAAAGCACATTTATCTTATTTGAACCATTTATAATCTGAATAATTATTATATTTGAATGATTTTTTCAAAAAAAAATAAACCTCGTGAAGATTTTTTTTCTCCCCATGACCAATTCTTCTAGATCTCGTGAATATTTTTGGAAACTGTTTTTTTAATCAATATTTTTAAAAATATGGACATATTCAAAAAATCCAACATATTTTGAATGTAAGTTTAACCTGGTGTATTCTCTAAATTTTCCCACCGCTGCCGCCGTCTTCGCTAACAGCGAGGCAGTGAAACCACGTTATTCTCTCATCTAGCTTGCTAGCTGTAGTACACACCAGCTTTAATCCATCCACTCACCTACGGAGTAGCTAGCAGCCGACGACTAGCTTTGGCAAGAACCCACGGGTTGGATCCACGGGCTGAACCCGAATTATCCATGAGGAGCGGTGCGGTGTGGCCGGAAAATTCGTGCGGGGCGGGGCAGTGCGGATCAATAAAATAAGTCGTTGGTGTGGGGTGGGTTGGGAATTTAGGTTAATCTCATGCGGTGTGGGGTGGATTAGGGTGGGTTTCGCACCATTCCAGGCTGAATGGCTGGAGAGGGGAAAGAGGGGAAATTTGGGGGAAAAGAGTTTGGTCCACGGCCCGTGTCCTTTTTGGTAGTTTTATTTAAGGGAAAGACCGACGAATACAATAAAGTAAAGAAATTATTGGTACGAGTATTTTTGGGCTCTTGGCTCGGCCCATAGAAATAGACAAAGCCCGAAACGATGAGGCAGGCTCTGTTTTGTAGGGGACAAAATTCCTGGAGGCACTGACGTGTGGCGCACTCGGAGCGTGCATGGTTTCTCCGACCTGTTTTTTTTCTTTCCTGGTGTTCTTTCATTGATTCGTGGTACACTTTCTAGATACTTATTGTTTTTTTTACAACTAAAACCTAAACCATTTAGAAACCAAACAATGCATCATCTAGAGCCGTGTTTCTTCTCCCATGGGATGTAACCTAAAACAACCAAAACCAAATTAGAAGCATAACGGCATAGAGATTAGCACAACAACATAAAACCCTAAATGACAAAACACACGTCACGGGACCGGGTAGCCTGAACCCTTCATTATGCTCCACATCATCATCCCCACAACCAGAGGGTAAATGCTGAGATCTGCACAACCCAGAAAAGACATTTGATTATAATCAGGGCACAGACAAATCAAAACATAAAAAAGGAAGCAGATTACTGAGCAACACAGTAAATGTTAGGGAACCAAACACATCACACACTACTACCTCTAACCAGAACTACACTGCTCCTGTTGTGAATGGTCAGATTACAGTATGGACGGTGTCAAATCGCCTAATGAACAGCTTAAAAAAAATCAACACCTAACCCCCTAACACAAAATCTGAAAAAAACATTGGGTGGGCACATGTACAAAACAGAAATTGCACCATTTTCAGAAGCTCAACTAGGCCTGCGATTGAGAATGATCACCTACTTCTGAAAACATTGGCACAAACCAAAAATGAAGGGAGTGTCTATTCGTCAGTGGACTGAATTTAATTACTTCTGAGAACAAGACATCAGCCGCTGGATCTAACAAAACATAGAACTGAACCTCCACAAAACATATTAGCAGGTTCAACACCAAATAATAGAGAGAGATCACCCCTACTCCAACTACGGACAAAGCTACTCATCGATGCCATGAGCTAGCTGCGCGAGGTAAGGGATTCATCCATGCCGACAGTAGTCAGATCCACATCGGCGCGACTACGACACAAAATAGAACCACCGGCAACAACCCCCTACTCGTCGCCGCCGCTGGAGCTAGCTGCGCTAGTACAAAATAGAGACGCTCCTAAAAGGACGGCACCTAAAATCAATCCCCCACACCGCCACAACCACATCCGCCTCCGGCGAAGATCGAGCACACGATGCGCACAAAAACAACGCGAGAGCTCACAAAAACTGCCGGCGAACAGAGGTAGCAAGGGCTGAGTACCTGTCTAGACGCCGGCGACGATTCCGTCCTCCGCGGGTCTCCGGCATAATGGCGGCAGCAGGCGCCGGCGAGCAGAGGATTTGGTTCCTCTGTTTCGCCGCTCCCCTTCTCTCTATCGCGAAGACAGACACGCGACCGATGAATGAGTAAAAAATTCAAAAAAAGCCTCCTCCGACCAGCAACACGCACGCCTCACCGGGGAAAAAATAGAGATGGGTACCCGACCCGTTAAACACGTCACAACTCACACGGAACACGCAGCCGCCAGCTCGCGCCACCGCACGTGTAGCTCGCAACACGGATCTTGGCGCGCATCAGACGGACGAAAAAACGACCGACGATGAAAACGTTTTCAGTCAAGTGAAACAGAGCAAAAACCTAATTATATCCACGGGACATCGGTCGCTAAAGATTTACCTCAGAGCATCGGTCGCTAAAAACACATCGCAGCATCCTGCGATTGGTTGGTATAGCCCATTTCCATTTTGGCCCATTCGCGCGCACTGAAAATGAAGGGACCTAATATAGTGGTATAAAATTTCAAAAAAAAAAAAAAAAAAAAAACATCCAGCCGCCGCCGGATACATCTCACGCATTCCACATCTATCTCACGCGTGCCGCACTGTCAGAGCTCGCGGCTGGGGTGCCTTCCGCGGCCACCGTCGCCGGAGCCAGTCCCGCCGACCTCGCCGTCGCGGACGTCCCCAGCGCCGCGCCCGCCGCCGTACGCCGTCCGTCCGTCCGCCGCCATAAGCCATCGTCCTCGCGGCTGGGGCTCCTTCTGCGGCCACCGTCCCCAGCGCCGCGCCCGCAGTCCTCGCCGTCGTCGCCTGTCATCCCCGCTCCCACCACCCACGGCTCCAATTGGAGCGCTCCCACAGCAGGTCCGTTGCTTCCTTCCCCTCCAATCCCCTCTCAGTATTGGTTTCCTTGGATGTGTGCACAGCAAGTCAGCATGGAGGCGTTGCTTGTTTTCTGACTAGATGGATGTGCGCATAGCAGCAGCTCAGCATGGTGTGCGAACGATGTCGCCTACATTTGATTGCTCATGTATACTGTGTATTGTACCAATTATCTGTGAAGTCTAGATCGATCTTTCCCATGATGATTTGATTCCATGGTCCCCAGATCTTTAGGTTTTAATATCCCAAGTGTTGTTCTGTGTTGTTTCTAAAGTGCAGTAACAGGCTGCCTGATGTTGTTTCTGAATAGGCTACCTGCAACTCATGCTTATTTGAGTCTTTTTGGTCTTATCTGAGCAGTAACAGCTTGTCAAGTGCTTTCTTCCCCTCCTATCTCCTCCAATTCATGCTTCAGCTCATGATGCTATAAGTTAATTTTTCTGTAAATTTATATGCTGTAAGACTGTGCCTGATTTATTAGGCTTATTTTGAGACTTGTTAGAAGTTAACTCGAGGTTTGAAAATCTGTGGCTGCAAACCAAACATATCACAGCAGTTTGCATTTGCATCTGGAATCGGCATTGCTTCCTATCCAATCTTATAGCTGATTGCAATCTGTGGTTGATGTGGCTAGTTCTTGTTGATGATACTAGTCTCTGAGATCAGCTCCTTCGTGAGGATCTAGCTATCTCTCTCTTGATTTAGAGTGATCAAGTCATAATTTAAACATGCTTCATCAACTCGAGTTTAGTTTTTTTTATCATAACAGTCCAAAACTAATACATGAATCAGTACACAGTTAGCCTTTAAGCTCTCTTTTATTGTTTACAGCTGCTCCACGTGTAGTTGGATGTGCTCTTGGGAGCAGCTCTACTTGTTTGTATTGGTAGGTTTTTGTTTGCCTAGCTGTTACTCTCTTTTTTCTTGTTATGTGATTTCATTTTGTTCAGCAACTCAATGTGTTGGTGCAGGTGTTGAGTGTGGTGTTGCTGCTGCTGGACAGCAGGTAGTTCTACTTGGGCACCGCGAGAAGACGTTCGGACGATATTGTGGCAGCAGCTCTCCTTGTTTCCATCGGTAGGATTACCTTTTGCTAGCTATTCATCTGTTTTTTTTCAATATTTTTGAAGTATGCAACTATTTCAATGCTTGTGATATGTTTTTCTTATTTAATACTGTAAGCTGCTGGATCTCTTGCAAGATGGATAAAACATGGATTGATGATAATGCTAGGTAAACGATAATAACCTCACAACTACTGAGAGTGCTACTTTTAAAGAAAATGGAATTTAACCTGAAACATTCATATAGGCACACCAAGTCGTATTTGCAAGGGGTGAACAGTTTCTTAGCTTTTGCATTTAGGAATTCAGCGTAGGCAGCAAGATATTATGTCCTTGTAGAAAGTGTGTTAACTCATTTTGGAAAGAGGCAAGTGAAGTCCGCGAGCACTTGATATGTGATGGGTTTCTTAAAGGGTATAGAACATGGACCTTACATGGAGAAGATAGCTCTTCAATAAATCATGGAAATCATGATGATGGGAATTATGATGATGATGATGCTGAGTTTATAGAGGATTCTAGTGCGGATGATGATATAACTGATTTTCTTAGAGACCTAGCTACTGGTTTGGATGATAGAGGAGATTTTGAGGACGATGGTTCTACTCTAGAGCCTTGTCCTGAACTAGTTGCCCTTGAGAAGTTGGTAGCAGAAAATAACAAGGAGCTGTACCCAAATGCAAGAAATATACACAACTAAGGTTCCTAATTAGGTTGCTTCATATCAAACTCCTTGGAGGATGGTCTGATAGGTCTATGAATCTGCTTTTAGATCTACTTAATGATGCACTTCCTGAGGGTTCAGCACTAACTAGAACATTTCATGAAGCTAAGAAATTAGTGAAATCCATTGGAATTGGTTACAATAGTATTCATGCATGTGAAAATGATTGCATTCTCTATTGGAAGGAGAATGTTGATCTGAATTCATGTCCGAAATGTAAGGTTTCACGATGGAAATCAGCAAGGAAGAGTTCAGATGGTAAACGTATTCATAAGGTTCCTAGGAAGGTTCTCCGTTACTTTCCTATAAAAAAACAACTCCAAAGGTTATTTTTGTCCTCAAAAACAGCAAGGCTAACAAGATGGCACGACGAAGACCGGAAAAAGGATGGTCTACTAAGGCATCCTGCAGATTCACCTCTATGGGAGGCCTTTGATAAACAGCATCCAGAATTTGCTGCAGATAGCCGGAACATACGTCTAGCATTCGCCACTGATGGTTTTAATCCTTTTAGAATGATGAATGTTAGCTACCGTGTTTGGTCTGGTATTTGTATTCCCTTGAACCTTCCACCTTCAATGTGCATGAAGCAATCAAATTTCATCCTTCTTATCTGATTCCTGGTAGAGATGCTCCTGGCAGTGATATGGATCTCTATTGTCAGTCACTTATTTATGACTTGTTAGATATGTTTAAACATGGACTTAGAACTTATGATGCTTCGAGGGGTGAGTACTTTCAGTTGCGGGCAGCAGTATTGTGGACTATTAGTGATTTCCCAGGTCTAGGATATGTGTCCGGATCTGTCACATCTGGTGAAGCTGCATGTCCATATTGTCACTTCTTTACAGATTCACTTAGACTTGGTAATGGTAGCAAGACTTGCTATATGGGCCATAGAAGATTCTTGCATGAAAATCACCCATTTAGGTTTGATGCCAATAAATTTGGTACAACTGAGTCGAGGCCTGCACCTAAACCACTTTCTGGAGAGGAAATTTTGGAGTGCACTAAAGATCTTAGTAATACTTTTGGCAAGGATCCATCCGGAAAGAAACCAACCAGGAAGAGACGTAAGGAAGGGGAGCCCTTAGTAATTTACAAAAGGAGATCTATTTGGTTCATACTTCCATATTGGAAAGATTTGATGTTACGTCATAATTTTGATTTCATGCACATAGGAAAAAATGTGAGTGAAAGCTTCCTTAATACATTCTTGGGCACTGATGGGAAGTCTAAGGATAATCTGAATTCTCGCCTAGACCTTCAAGCTCTAGGTATTAGAAGTGATCTTCACCCTGTTGAAGTAGATGATGAATTGTATTTACCAGCTGCACCATACACAATGAGTTCAAATGAGAAAAAAATGTTCAAGTTTCCGGATGGTTATGCATCTGATATACGACCTAATATACATGCTAATGAGAAAAAGATATTTGGACTAAAGAGTCATGAGAGCCATATTATTCTACAACACTTGCTGCCAGTTGCTGTGAGAAGGATATTGCCTGAAATGGTCAGTGCTGCAGTCATTCATATAAGTAGTTTTTTCAGAAAACTTAGCTCACCCATCATTCGAATAAGTGATATGGAAAATCTAGAGGCTGATATAGCTGAAACCTTGAGCCTTCTTGAGACTATATTCCTTCCTTCTTTTTTCGATATTATGGTACACTTGATGGTACATCTTCCTGCCCAAGCAAAAATAGCTGGTCCAATCCATTTTCGCAGCATGTGGCCTGTAGAGAGGTAATCTTTTTAGGCATCTAAATATTGTAACATAGTTTAAGGTTTAAGTACCTACTATTTTTTATAACATTGTCAATATGCCTTTTGTTTATGTATATAGATATCTAATGCGACTAAAAGGATCTGTTCATACAAAAAGTCACCCTGAGGGATCAATTATGGAGTGGTCTCTGTTTACTGAGTGCCTTACACTTTGTTCTCGCTATCTACATGGTGCCAATCAATTGAACCATCAAATTATAAATCATGAAGATTGTAGCACAACTCCTTTCTTTCGTAACATTGGTCGAGGATTGGCTGGAAAGTGTGCAGTGAGTATAGATCACAAGACATGGCTACAAGCACATAGATATGTTCTATTCAACTATCCTGATATAGGACCTTACTTAGAGTAAGACATCTCAATTATTTAACATTCGTTTAATCAATTACCATCTCCTACTGAAGTGATAAAATAACACATTTACAGCAAGCATGCTCAATATCTATCCTCAATTGGTGTTCGAAATAATCGAGATATCAACCGCATGCATCATTCATCCTTTCATGAGTGGTTCAGGTTGCATGTAAGTAAGAAGAAATCTCAACAAATCTAAGCTTCGATGGATTTCAAATTTTGGTTAATAGCAGGTTTTCATGAATACAGGTGGAAGAAATGGGTGACGAAGCAACAGATGAGATTAAAATTTTGGCAAAGGGGCCAACGATGACTGCACATAAGTATAGTAGCTTTAACATAAATGGATTTAATTTTCACACAAGATCCTATGATGAGGGTAGAGCTGTTCAAAATAGTGGGGTTGCTTTAGTTGCAGAGTCAACAAGTTTTGAGAGGGGCGATAATGATAACACTATCATAGGGAGAAAGGTCTATTTTGGTATTCTAAAGGAAATTCTTGAACTGAACTATCATCAAAAAGGAAATGTGGTGATATTCATGTGTGATTGGGTTGATAACCGGGTGCAGGACAAATGGGTACAAACTGATCAATTTGGGGTCACAGTGTCAACTTTAAGCATTTATTCAATACAGGCGAAAAGATATCAGATGAGCCTTTCATTCTAGCCTCACAAGCACTTCAAGTTTACTATGTTCCTGATCGAGTTGACGATAGTAACTGGGCTGCTGCTGTTCAGTCAAAACCTATTGATGTGTATGACTTGGATAATTTGAATAATGAACACATTGATGTTGAGCATAGACTGATTGTGTCATTTCCTGATCTAAACGGCAATGTGACTGTGGATATTATTAATGGGGTTGTCCCTTCTGTTAGAAGGGACATTGATGGTATAATTGTTGACAAAAAAACTAAAAAGGGGTCCAAAAAGTAAGTTTTGTTTAAATAAAGTGGCTGCAATGTTTTCCAACAAATTTCTTGGAAAAATGTGGTGATTTATTTGATCTTACATGCTTGCTGATTTGTTTTTCAATTTTCAGGAGGAAAAATGCCAAGCGCTAGAAGAAATAATGAGGATGCACCCCTCATCGAGATAGAACTGGAAAGGAATGCAAACATTGCAAGAAACAAAGCGGTTCTAGCGAGTCTGATCCCTCCCAGGCCAGAAGTGCAGCATGATCAAGCTAAGAAAAAAATAAAGGTTCTGTACACATAGTTGTACTAGTGTTTGAATATTTCATGACAAGTACTTATGCTATCATGTTACATTTAGAGAACTCATCACACAAGTGCTGCTGCAACTGCACCAACTGCACAACATAATTTGCGCCCAAGGCCACAGAGAAATCATGTTGAGAGTGCACAAGAGCGGATTGATGAAGATCTAGATTGTGAATCAATTGGAGACTTTTTATGTGACAATGAAGGTATTTACCATGTCTTCTACCTTCTTATCGTAACAATATCATATCCTATCATTTGAGTTGTTTCTCATGATTAAAATTGCTTGTACAGATAGTCATTCTAGTCCACACAAGAAAAGGAATGGGAGGAAGATCACTAGAATGGAAGATGTATTTTCAAAGACACCTGACATGCCAAAAATCAGAGTTACCCTTAATGAACATGGTCAACCTATAGGGAAGAATGCTAGGCAACTTTCTAGTGTTATTGGTTGCCTAGTGAGGAAGAAATTATCAGTTCGTTGTAAGGATTGGAGGCTTATTGATATTGAAGAAAAGAATGCAGTTTGGGCTGAAGTACAGGTAAATTTATTCTAGAATAGTATGCTGTTTTTCTATACAAAAAATAACTCAATCAAATGTCAGTTTATGTATGATAGCACAGTCTGCTATTTTTCTATGCAAAAAACAACTCAACCAAATGTCAGTTTATTTATGCTAGAACTGTATGCTGTTTTTACAGTATGTAAAACTGATTTTGTACTTTTCCATGAAAAATACAGAGATTCTATGATATAAGTGATGATGGTAAGAATTGGTTTTTAAAGTCCGCTGCACAGAAGTGGAAGGACTACAAGGTAGACCTAAAGGAGCAGTATTTTGATGAGAACATAACAGATGAGCAATTGAAGAAAATGCATGGTGATAGAGTTAATGATAAGGATTGGGATTTTCTCGTAAAGTATTGGAAGTCTCCTGATTCTGAAGTAAGGCTAATATATACATATGTAACTTATATTGTTCAATATCTTTGCATAGTGTAACAATTTATGTCTTAGGCTCGGATGCAAAATGCCAAAGCGAACCGTGGTAAGTTGAAGATACATCATACATCAGGCACAAAGAGTTTTGCTTGTGCTGGACATGAAATGGTACGTAGAACTATACTTACTTATTGCCCATTGTGTCTTATATATAGGTGCTTTGTGCAGATTTTCTATGCTGAAAGGTACAACACTTGTAGGTTGATGAATTAGGACACCCTCCTCGAAGGGATGAACTCTATATCAAAGTTCATACAAGAAAAAATGGTGTTGCAATAAGGAATGCAGAACCAATCATTGTAAGTTATTCAAGTATGATTGCTGAATTACAGTATGTGATATTTATGGTGTGCAAATATTGATATTTCATTTATGTAGAGCAAACTTAAAGAAACTATTGAGGCCCATCCAGAGTTGACAGAAAAAACAATTCAACAAGGTGACGTATTTGCTGTTGCTTTGGGTTCAAAGGAGCCAAGAGGTCGTGTGCGAGCTTTAGGTCTAGGACCTACTCCTCAAGATGTTGGTGTAGCAGGACTGAAGTCTTACACATCTACAAGATTTCAAATGGAAGTTTTGGCCCGCAAAAAGGCTGAAAATAAGAATGAGGCTCTAGAACAGCGCCTAACTCAAATGGAAGGGCAGCTGCAAATGATGCAGGAGATGCTTACATAGGAAAGGCGAAATGGAGAATTAATGTCACAGAATGGTTCTAATACACAACAAAACGTGGTACATACTTCTATAGCAATGCATCAGCTAGTTCTTTGGCCTCTTACTACCATGTGCAGATTTATCTCATTGTCTCTTCCATTTTATTTGTAGAGCCCTAGATCTGCAGAACATGCTCATGAGGCATATCATGAAGCTCATTTTCAAGAAGATGAAGCTTATGAAGATATTGAGAACAATGATGCCATTGATGTGGGTGAATACTTGCTTGTGGATAGGCCTAATGCAGCCCCAACTATGCAGCAGCCCCGTGCAGCCCCACCCTCTCAGTGCAGCCCTACCAATGCATCCCCAACATTGCAATCCAATGTAGCATCCAAACCAGCACAACCTCAGGTTGCGAAGCCAACACAGACTAAGGTAGCCAAATCAACACAAGCGGTGAATGCCAATGCCCCTCGATCTCATTCACATGATGAATATGTAATGCTCTCATCCATGCTACAAAGTTTCTTATCATAACTGCATTATTTGCTTTGTCATTAGCTCAATTCTCATAGATGTATTACTTGTTTCAGGTTGGAAAGGATGTGATATTATATGAACTGGTCAGATCTAATGCCGTCGTGGCTAAGGGAACAATTATTTCAGTCAATCCTAAAACCCCTCATGCAGGTGTAGCTCTTGGAAAGCACTATTGTGAGGTTGTGGTGAATCTTGTGATCAAAAGGGATGCAATTCTGCCTCGCCTTATGCTGGGGTGGAGAAGATGGGTGACGCTGCTAATTTGCCAGTTGCATGGCCATACAATAGAGTAATAAACTATCCTAGTCATTGTTTCTTGTTGTCTCATATGTGGTTAGTGACCAGACTTCTAACTAGTGATATTTGTGATAGTTGAAGGTTGACAAGGCATCGGCATCAAATCATAATACTTCAGGTATGTTATTCTCATCTCACTTGTCACTTTGTAATTAGGAATCCATAGTGTAGTTGTTTCTTAGAAGCTGAACAGTCCACTGAATACAATTATCATAGGCACTGTGAATTATGTTTGGTAAATTGTGGAAACTTCACTTGTGTTGTAGTGTGCCTATGATACAGATGTGCATGTAAACCTGAACTGTGACTTGTGCTTCCCTGTCATGATTGAACCAAGTGCCTGACAGTAGTGAGGCATGTAGTTAGCATGTGATCGATCTGCATTCTAGTCAATTAATTTATGCAATTCCCGATTGATTCGTACTAAGCTATCTAGCTACACTCAGGCATGAGCTTTCGTTTTCCTGGTTTGGCTGTACAATAATGATGTAGTACTGTACAATAATGAAGTTATAGGCGCGCAGGCAGGCATGAGCTTTCGTTTTCCTGGTTTGGCTGTACACAAGCAGATAGCATGCATACATCTTTATTTCCTATGGTTGGCTGTACACAAGCTGATAGCATGCATACATATTTATTTCCTATGGCCTACTATTCTGTGTTGCTGGAGAGGCCCTACTATTTCTGATGACCATTTCACTTTTACTTTGTTCAGGTGGGAGGCCCTAGAGATTTTGTGTTTGCTGGATCAACAACAAGCAGATCTATCTAGTACTCAGTGATGCTAAGATGAAGCATTTTGTATGTATGGCTTGTGGATATGCCATTTGATCTAGCTACTAATTAAGAGCTGTGCTCACTGATGTTGTTTTGTAGAAAGATGATTCATTTTGTAGGCTGTAAGGCCAACGTGTATGGCTTGTGCATGCCATTTGATCCAGCTACTAATTAAGGGATGTTTCTCCTTTTGTAAACATGGCTTCAACTAATGCCTTTAATGAAAACTTGAGACATGTTTATCCAACTGTGTTATTGTTTGTGATGTGAACTTGTATGGATGTTGAGTAAGCTTGTGATTATATGATTGATGTGAAATTAATTATGTAATCATGTCATGTGGATGCTAAATTAATTATGTAATCATGTTAGTTCATAGCATTGGATTGTTGGTCGGTATAAAGTTATGTACCATAAAATCATTGGTCGGTATAGCTAGTAACTGAACATTGGTCGCTATAAATCTGAGTAACTAACTATCGGTCGGTATAGATGCGTCGGTCGCTATAGCTTTATAGCGACGCCACTTACACCGGCTGTTGACACTGGTCGCTGTAGAGTTATAGCGACCAATGTTCTGTCCCTATAGCGACTTATAGCGACTCTTTTGTAGACGCTGTAAAAAGTGTGTGGTATAGCTATGAGAATAGTTTGTTACCTAATGATTTAATTGTACTTAGGAATGAAGGAGAGGACCAGCAAGGGGGTGGACAAGGCCATGGAGACGTGGAGGACCAGCGAGGACGTCCGGATCAAGATGGAGGCCCAAACCGATTCAACTTCGTTTCAGTTTCGGACTCCAGGACCAGCCTGCACTAAAATGGACGCCCAAGTCACATACGGACTCTGTTTTTGACGATTCAACTTGGGTTGGAAAGATATTTTCAAGACGCTTCTAATGGCTCTGATTTCAGGACGAAATTCGACCGGAGTTGATGGCAATCGTCCGTAATAGTTGACATCCAAATTCTATCCTGGCGCTGCGACGCCGTCTTTTGGCCTTTGGGCTTTGTATCGTGTCAGAGCCCATTAGGGGCGCGTCCAGAGGTCTTGCGCAACCCTAGACTCTTCATAAACCACCACCGTGCCATCATTTAGGGTTGCGTTTTGCTTAGATTATTCTGCTTGTCAGTTTCGCCGTTTGATCGGTTTGTGAGACCCCAACTTGAGTGCTTAATCATTCATTTGCAATTTTCCAGGTTGTGTTCTTCGTGTTCTTGCTTGTGTCTTCGATTCGCAGGCAAGGATTACCCTTCATGGCGAGGTCAATCGTGCAGCGTACGGTTGATAACCAGAGGAGAAGTGGTGCTGCGATTGCGGGTTCGAATCTAGATTGATTGGGAGCCGGATCGTTTGTGTGACATCTCCACCAAATCAACAGTTATCCTCATCTGACGGAAGATCGGGACCCCCCATTCCCATCACCTACCCCCGCCACCAACCTTACCTCTGCAACTCCCAGCTCCACCAAAACAAGAGCACGGTCAGGTCCAGACCATCAACAACCCAACCAACACCTTTGGAGTCATCGCCGCCATCAATGGTGGCTCCAACAGGGACCACGGCAACAAGCGCCGGCGAAGGGACCATTTCAGAAGAGTACACCATGTGGCCACCGAGGGTCCGCACAGAAACAACCAGTGGTCACACGTCCCCATTACCTTCGATGCTTCCGACATGAAACTCAAAGATTACCCACACACCGATGCGATGGTCATCCAAACTAACATCGCGGGGTGGACCGTGGCAAAAATACTAGTGGATACTGGAAGCTCCGCAGACATCCTCTTCGCTTCAACCTTTGACAACTTGAAACTCGACAGGACACAGCTGCAATCCTTGAGCAGCCCCCTCTGCGGTTTCGGAGGTCAGCAGATCCGGGCGCTGGGAAAAATCTCCTTGCCTGTCTCATTCGAGGATCAAAACAACGCTCGCACGGAGCACATCACCTTCGACGTCGTCGACATGCACTACAGCTACAACGCCATCTTTGGGTGAGGGGTCACAAACAACTTCAATGCAGTAATCCAACCAGGCTACTTGTGCATGAAAATGCCAGCAGCCAAAGGAGTTATAGCAGTATACGGGGACCAAAACAGCGCAAGATACGCCGAGGGTGCGGCCACCCCGGGTCAGAAAAATGTACACAACCTCGAAGAAGAAGAAGAGAAGAAGAAATAGGAAATAGAAAACCTAGAACCTCGCGAAACCTCGCGCGCCAAACCCCTCGAAGAAACCAAGAACGTGTAGCTTTTTGACAATGACCCTCGCAAGCAAGTAATCATGTCAGCTCTGTTGGACCCAGACTCCGAGACCGCGCTCGTCCAGTGCCTCATAGAACACAACGACACCTTCGCATGGTCGGCCGAGGATCTGCGAGGAGTCGACCGCTCCCTGATTGAGCACAACCTTCGTGTAGACCCAAAGCACCCACCCGTCGCAAAGAAGCAGCAAAAGATGTCAGACGAAAGAATTCAAGCAGCAAAGGCAGAGATCAACCGCCTACTGGATGCGGGGGTAATCTGGCCTGTCAAATACTCCACCTGGCTATCGCATGTAGTCCTCATTCAAAAGAAGAACAAAAAGTGGCACATGTGTGTTGATTTCACCAGCCTCAATAAGGCCTGCACGAAGGACAACTTTCCCCCTTTCGAGGATCAGTTCGCTTGTGGATGCCGCAATAGGCTGCGAGCTCATCTCATTGTTATATTGCTTCTCAGGCTACCATCAGATTTGGATGAACAAGGATGACGAAGAAAAAACCAGCTTCAGAACACCCTTCGGCACATACTGCTTTAGACGCATGGCCGAGGGGCTCCGCAACGCAGGCTCAACCTTCGCCAGAATGACGGCGGAGGTCTTCAAGGATGACAAGGCAGTTTTGGCTTATGTCGACGACATCGTCGTCCAAAGCAAACTCAAACAGGACCACATCGCTGACCTAACAAGGACCTTCACGTACCTCCGCAACGCCAGGCTCAAACTCAACCCCGAGAAGTGCATTTTCAGAGTCAGCAAGGGAATGCCACTCGGTTGCCTAGTGTCAGCCAAAGGAATCGAAGCTAACCCTGACAAAATAGATGCAATACTTAACATGGAACCTCTGACCTCAAGAAAATCAGCGCAGCACCTCGCAGGCAGATTGGCTTCCCTCAGCAGACTCATCTCCCGCTCGGCGGAGCGAGGCTTACCATTCTTCGAGGTCTTAAAGAGCACCGAGCCATTCAACTAGGGAGCCCCGCAACAGAAAGCCTTCGACGATCTCAAGTAGTACCTTACCAATCTTACAACCCTCGCTAGCCCTTCACCCGAGGACAACCTTCTGTTGTACGTCGCAGCCTCGCCACACGCTGTCAGCGCCGTCCTGGTTAAAGAGTCAGGGGAAAAGCAGAAAAAGCAGTTGCCTATCTACTTCATCTCAGAGACCCTCGAAGGCCCAAAGAAGCATTATACAGAGCTCGAAAAGGTGGCCTATGCCATTGTCATGCCAGCAAGAAAGCTTAAGCACAACTTCCAGTCGCACGAAATCACAGTACCCTCGAGCTACCCTTTGGACAACATCTTCAAGAACCCCAAAGAAGTGGGTAGAATCGCCAAGTGGGCTTTAGAACTGGGTGACCACACAATCAGATTCGTCGGGAGAACAACAATCAAATCCCAAGCCCTCGCTGACTTCGTGGCAGATTGGACCCCCGACAACACCAACACCCCGAACCTCAAAGACCCAGTCTGGACGGTACAACCAGTTTGGACAGTTCACACAGATGGAGCATGGGGAGTCACAGGCGCAGGGATAGCTGCGATCCTAACCTCGTCGTCAGGAGCTAAACTCCGATATGCCACGAGGCTTGAGTTTCAGTGCACCAACAACATAGCTGCATACGAGGCCGTCATATTAGCCCTCACAAAATTGCGAGCCTTGTCTGCGCGGAGAGCAATCATCAAGACTGATTCTCAAGTCATCTTCGGCACATCGAGAAAAATTTCAAAGCAAAAGAGCCCGAGCTTCAGAAATACCTTCAACTCGTCCACAAGATGGAGAAATCTTTCTTAGGCATCACAACCAAGCCAATACCTCGCAGTGAGAACCATGAAGCTGATGAGTTAGCCAAAGTAGTAGCACAAGCCATCCCAACCCCCATAGATGTTTTCTTCGAGACACTTAAAACCCCCGCAACCGAGATACCGCTGGGACAACCAAGCCTAATCAATGCAATCCAAAGCGTAGATTGGCGCGCACCGATCATGGCATACATTCAAGGGCTTTATGAGCCAGAGTCGAAGGAGGAGGAAAAGAGAATCAGTCAGAAAGCGCGAGGCTACAAGCTGATCGAGGGTCAAATGTACAAGTCCTCAGTCACAGCTCTGCTGCTCAAATGCATCTCAGCCGTTGTTGGCATTTGTTAACGCAAACAGATAAATCCGCAAGAGAATCGATGCCGTTGTAGCATTCACCCAAGAGTATTCCAGGGTATCGTATTATCCTCAGGGAAGCAATGGTTAAAGAAGTTGATAAATAACCATCATGTATCTGCTAACTAGTATACCCGCTACACTAATGTGGGGGTAAAGGATATGATCAGAGTTTTGAGTAGGTGACACATACAGGAGAACTCCATGAGAAAGAGCAGACAAGCTAAGCTGGGAGGTCAACGGGAAAGGTCAAGATTTCTATTTCCTTCTCCATTGCTATGGTCCTATTCTATTTCATACCAATGGGATTAACTAAGCATAGGTCAAATATAAAGATCACACCAAGGCACTTCGGAGCAGTGGTTCCTTTCCGATCCTCGAAAAGACTGGGAAGGGGTGATCGGGGTCAGACCGCCAAAAGCTCTACGAAAAACACCAACCCGAACATTGTGGAATACAAAGGCCTGGTCAGAGCTGTCACCTCCGGGGCTACCACAACTATCCGTGGGGTTGGGTGCAAACTCAGGTAACCGATAGACTAGACACCACGTCTACACTATCGATTACTACTCTAGTCACATATGGCGCAAACTCAGGTAACCGATAGACTAGACACCACGTCTACACTATCGATTACTACTCTAGCCACATATGATAACTAGAGCATTCGGTCGAACGGAGATCCCATGCCAAAGTGTAACGACTATACTAACCATGTTTTAGCTAACCAACTAAGGCGAGAAATAGATAACCATGAAAATATATTTAAGTAATGAAAGAAGATAATTATATTGAATATTTTAGCCTTACAAAAGGAATGATAAAAGAATATACAAACATCAGAAGACTTTTCCAGAACCTTTGCACCTCTCCCTAACTCCCAACTAGCTAGTACTACATTTTGAAAGGATTGGAAGAATTACTCCTTGTTGTGTGTTACAAGTGAGGGGATACCTATTTATTTATAGGAACCTTATGGTGGCAACTCATCCTAGGTAAGCAACACTAGTAGAAAAACGATCTTTCGTTCTGAGCCCCCAAAGCCATTTGTCCCGGTTCAGGGAAAAACCGGGACCAATGCCAGGCATTGGTCCCGGTTCGAGCTGCCAGGGGCCCGTGGATCAATGGTCCCGGTTCGGTTGGGGACATTAGTCCCGGTTCGTGGACCAAAGCTCCAGAGCCGGACACGTGGCGCGCCGCGGAGCATTAGTCCCGGTTCGTGGCACGAACCGGGACTAATACCCCTCCCCTGCCTATAAGTAACCCTCCCAGAGCCAGCTTCTCTCTGTTTTTTTTTCCTTCTTCTCTCCCTGCCTATATTTTTTTTCCTAATTGCTACGCACAGATGTGTTCGATGAAATGCCCGACCCACACTTAAGTTCACACAAAATGATATCCTCGACCGAGGTTAGCAACCTTATCATTTTCATATGTATTGATACAAAAATATTGCATGTGTCCATGTACGGTGGTCATTTCACTATTCAAGATGTTATTGTAATGGTATTTGATAAACTTAATTATATGATATGCAGATGGATGCACGGATGCGATGGATGTACGGCGACGACGCAGTTCCGATTTATTGCAGGCCTGCATAAATTTATCAATGTGGCTGGCAAACAAAGAGGATGGTTTTATGCCTTGTCCATGTGTTGACTGTCGGAACGTCAAGTACTCTTCCTCGAGAACCATTCAAGGCCACGTGCTTGAGAGAGGTTTCATGCCCAGCTATAATTGTTGGACCAAGCACGGAGAAAGAGGGGTTAGATGGAAGACAATGAAGAAGAGAGGATGATGACAACTATCCTATGTTCCCTGAAGAATACGGTGATACTGTAATGGAAGACGTGAAGAAGAAGGAGGTGAACATCGGGCATCAGATGAGCCCGCTGATGGTCTTGGTGGGTCATTTCTGATGCAAAGCGAGAATGCGATACAGAAAAGGAGAAGCTAAAGTTGGAGGCCATGCTAGAGGATCACAAAAAGTTGTGTACCCAAATTGCGAAGATGGCAGCACAAAGCTCGGTACCACACTGGAACTGCTGAAATGGAAGGCAGAGACTGGTTTTCTGACAAGGGATTTGAGAAGTTACTGAAAATAATGAAGCCGAAGCTTCCAAAGGATAACGAATTGCCCGAGACTACATACGAAGCAAAGAAGGCTATCTGCCCTCTAGGATTAGATGTGCAGAAGATACATGCATGCATTAATGACTGCATCCTGTACCGCGGTGAGAGTACGAGAATATGGATAAATGCCCGGTATGCAATGCACTGCGGTACAAGATCAGACAAGATGACCCTGGTGATGTTGAGGGCGATGACGAGCCCCCCGGAAGAGGGTTCCTGCTAAGGTGATGTGGTATGCTCCTATAATACCACGGTTGAAACGTCTGTTCAGAAACAAAGAGCATGCCAGGTTGTTGCGATGGCACAAAGAAGAGCGTAAGAAAGACGGGAAGTTGAGACACCCCGCCGATGGGTCCCAGTGGAGAAAAATCGACAGAGAGTTCCCGACATTTTCAGATGACGCAAGGAACTTAAGATTTGGTCTAAGTACAGATGGCTTTAATCCTTTTGGGGAGCAGAGCTCCAGTCATAGCACTTGGCCCGTGACTCTATGTATCTACAACCTTCCTCCTTGGTTGTGCATGAAGCGAAGTTCATTATGATGCCAGTGCTCATCCAAGGCCCGAAGCAACCCGGCAACGACATTGATGTGTACCTAAGGCCATTAGTTGATGAACTTTTGCAGTTGTGGTCCGAACCAGGTGTACGTGTGTGGGATGAGCACAAACAACAGGAATTTGACCTACGAGCGTTGCTTTCGTAACCATCAATGATTGGCCTGCTCTTAGTAACATTTCAGGACAGTCAAACAAGGGATACAATGCATGCACGCACTGTTTAGATAAGACTGAAAGTATACATTTGGGAAACAAGAAGTGTGTACCTGGGGTCGTCATTTCTTCCGAACAGTCATGCCGTAAGAAAGAAAGGCAAGCATTTCAACGGTGAGGCAGATCGCCGGAAGAAGCCTAACCTCCCTGATGGTGATGTTATATGACATGGTCAAGGATTTAGAAGTAATCTTTGGAAAGGGTCCTGGCGTCATCTGTTCCGAATGACGTCGCACCACACGCCCATGTGGAAGAAGAAATCTATATTTTGGGAGCTACCCTATTGGAAAGTCCTAGAGGTCCGGTCTTCAATCGACGTGATGCACGTGACGAAGAATCTTTGCGTGAACCTGCTAGGCTTCCTGGGCGTGTATGGGAAGACAAAAGATACACCAGAAGCACGGGAGGACCAGCAACGTATGAAAGACCCATACAACAAGCAGACGGATAAAGGGTCAATACTTAAGCAGCTACGCTCTTACCAAAGCAGAGAAGGAAATCTTTTTTGAATGCCTGAGCAGTATCAAGGTCCCGGCTGGCTTCTCGTCAAATATAAAGGGAATAATAAATATGGCAGAAAAAAATTCCAGAACCTGAAGTCTCATGATTGCCACGTGATTATGACGCAGTTGCTTCCGGTTGCATTGAGGGGGCTTCTACCGGAAAATGTTCGAGTACCCATTGTGAAGCTATGTGCATTCCTCAATGCAATATCTCAGAAGGTCATCGATCCAGTAACTCTACCAAGTTTACAGAAGGCTGTGGTCCAATGTCTTGTCAGCTTCGAGTTGGTGTTCCCCCCATCATTCTTCAATATTATGACGCATCTCCTGGTTCACCTAGTCGACGAGATTGCCATTCTCGGTCCTGTATTTCTACACAATATGTTCCCCTTCGAGAGGTTCATGGGAGTCTTGAAGAAATATGTTCATAACCGTGCTAGGCCAGAAGGAAGCATCTCAAGGGCTATGGAACAGAGGAGGTCATTGAGTTCTGTGTTGACTTTATTCCTGACCTTAAGCCGATTGGTGTTCCTGAATCGCGGCATGAGGGGAGACTGAGTGGAAAAGGCACGCTAGGAAAGAAAGCACTGATATGTAGGGACGGGCATTCTTTAACTCAAGCACACTACACAGTTCTACAAAGTTCCACCTTCGTGGCTCCGTATATCGAGGAACACAAGAATTATGTACGCTCCAAGAACCCGGGGAAGGATGACTCCTGGATTAAAGAAAAACACATGGAGACTTTCGGCAGTTGGTTGCGATTACAGCTCATGAATGACACCACTGTCGGAGATCAGCTCTACTTGTTGGCCGCGTCACCATCTTCGACTGTATTGAATTTCCAAGGGTACGAGATAAATGGGAATACATTTTACACGATCGCCCAAGATAAAAAGAGCACCAACCAAAACAGTGGTGTCCGCTTTGATGCAACAGACGAGAATGGGCAAAAGGACACATACTATGGTTACATAGAGGAGATATGGGAACTTGACTATGGACCTACTTTTAAGGTCCCTTTGTTTCGGTGCAGTTGGGTCAACATGAATGGAGAAGGGATAAAGGTAGACCAGCTGTACGGAATGACAACAGTGGATCTCAAGAATCTTGGTTGTTACAGAGACGAACCATTCGTCCTAGCCAATGATGTGGCTCAGGTTTTCTATGTGAAGGACATGTCCTCCAGACCGAAAAAAAGAAAAAATAAGCAAACGAATACATCAGACGATGAGCCAAAGCGTCACATAGTTCTTTCAGGGAAAAGAAACATCGTGGGAGTCGAGGACAAGACAGACATGTCAGCAGATTATGATAAGTTTGATGAAATTCCGCCCTTCACAGTGAAAACTGACCCAAGCATCCCGTTAAATAATGAAGATGCTCCATGGTTACGGCCGAAGCGATCATAGGCAAGGGTTCATGGCCTCCAAGGAATTTTAGAAAACAAGTGACCATATGTATTAGATGGGGATGTTGGTGATGTGTAATATTAATGTATTAAACCTTTTATGTAAATCTATGTAATGTATATTAACTGATGATCTTTAGCATTTCCAAGTGATGCAGAAAGCGCCAACGGCGAGAATGTTTTGTCAATTCAAAATATGAATAAAGTTAGCGCTCGAAAAAGTTGGAACAAAACACACGGTTTCCCCTGCATACAGCCCGACACTAGAGATGGATATTGGTGGTCATGTGTAATAATGTATGAAACCTTTTATTTAACTGTGTGATACCCACAAGTATAGGGGTATCATTACATGATCAATCCCATCCAATCCCCATACACCTCATATGCCTACAGCGGACTACTCACACAGCGGACTAATCTGGCCGCGTGGGGCTCCCTCTTTTCCTCCTCGGACACTTCCTCGTATCCATCTTTTGCATGAAGTCCTTCTTTTCCATAAAAATTGACGTGGTATATTTCTCCGATTTCATTTCCTGCAAAAACAACCAGAAACGAGACTTTGCTAAAAACAGCGTCAGATTCAGCAGTTTTATTCAGATATGGGAAGACTCCGGAGCCCGGCTCCGGCGAAACCGGAAGCTTGCGCATCCGTCTCGCGTTGTCGTGAGCAGCAAATCGACCTTCGATCCTCAGCGGCAAGACGTCTCTGATGATCTACGACCGTCCCAAAAAGTGTTGGGAATGTCGCAGATCATCAGAGCGCCTTGCCGTTGCTTGGATCGGACCGAGGGGCATGGCTACCACTTCCACCACCACCACCACTCCCACCTCCTCGTCAATTCATCATTGCGTCACCCTAATCCAGTGGTTGGATTCAACCTACCTTCTCGGCAATTCATCGTTATGTTGTCCTTATTCACCGACCTACAGGAGGTGGCTCCAATGGCTGGCCGATGAACAAGGACAAACACAACCATTGGATTCGGTGGCGAAGGTAGACGCTCGTTGTGTGCCGTTCGCTGCAGGGACGCCGCTATTTATAGGCGATTAGAAAGTGTACCTGTGGATGAGGTGCGAGTGGTGGTGGTGGTGGTGGTGATGGGAGTGCTGATCCAACAGCTCAAAAGCCCTCAAAAGAAACACACCCCTGATCCAACGGCTCACAAGCGCTTGAAAGAAACACACGATCCGTGTGCTTCTTTAGTCCCGGTTGGTAACACCAACCGGGACTAAAGGCCCTGATCCAATGGCTCACAAGCGCTTGAAAGAAACACACGATCCGTGTGCTTCTTTAGTCCCGGTTGGTAACACCAACCGGGACTAAAGGCCCTGATCCAACGGCTCACAAGCGCTTGAAAGAAACACACGATCCGTGTGCTTCTTTAGTCCCGGTTGGTAACACCAACCGGGACTAAAGTTACCAACCGGGACTAAAGGCCCTGATCCAACGGCTCACAAGCGCTTGAAAGAAACACACGATCCGTGTGCTTCTTTAGTCCCGGTTGGTAACACCAACCGGGACTAAAGGCCCTGATCCAATGGCTCACAAGCGCTTGAAAGAAACACATGATCCATGTGCTTCTTTAGTCCCGGTTGGTAACACCAACCGGGACTAAAGGCGGGCTTTGCGGTCACGATCGACTCGTGTCAGTCACACATGTCCTCCCCCAGCGCTGCCCTGGCCACGTGTCCTCGCCCTGGTCACGTGTCCTCTCCCAGCGCTGCCCTGGAGGTCTATATGTATTGTCGCCGATGGGGGTAAACCCTAATCCACCATTCCTAGCCACGAACGCATCGTCTCCACGAGATGGATCCGCCAGGCCCGCCACAGCGCATTCTGGACGAGGTCGAGCATGCTCGGCAGAGCACGCTTGGGCGCTACCGCGGGAGCCTATCACGCCGTATGCCCACGAGCCCGGCGTGGAGTGGAATGCCCAGCTACCGACCTCCTGCTCCAGTGCCGGAGGAGGTGCGGAGGGCGTACGAGCACGCGTGGTCCGACGTCCCCGACCCCGACGAGGATGCATACGCCGCAGGGGTGGCGTGGTGATCCGCGGCCGCATACCCACCAGGCGTCGTCGCCCCTCCCGACGAGGAGGAGGAGGACGACGACGACTTCGAATGGAGCGACCATGGGGAAGAGGGCGGCGGGCCGTAGATGCAGGAGGCCATTGAAGCCTCCTTGCAGTCCGTCTGCGACGACCATGTCCAGCGAGCCAAGACTGCCTGCCAGCTCAAGGCGAAGGAGGCGTCCGAGCTGGATTGGGCACTGAAAGACTCATCCTCTATGGCTCGTGCCCTCCGCCGCAAACGTGCCCGCAAGAACCAGGCGGCCGCGAACGGGGCTGGCTCCTCCCGTCGTTCCCCCTAATCCTACGGCCTCCCAGCCAACAAGTCCATTTATGTAGTAATGTAACAGTTAGTGATGTGTAATAACAAGTCCGTTTAATGGGGCTGGCTCCTCCCATTGTTAAGGATGTTTTTTTTAAATAAAAGAGATGGATCAAAAGTTAGGGAACATTATTTTTATCTAATACTCACTTTACAAAAGCAGCATTCATCAAGTATGCAAAAGTATCACTAATACATCTCACAAGCGCCCTGATCCAACGGCTCACAAGCGCTTGAAAGAAACACACGATCCGTGTGCTTCTTTAGTCCCGGTTGGTAACACCAATCGGGACTAAAGGCGGGCTTTGCGGTCACGACTGATCCGTGTGCTCGAACGGCTGATCTAATGGCTCACAAGCGCTCGAAAGAAACACACCGCTGATCCAACGGCTCACAAGCGCTCGAAGGAAACACACAATCCGTGTGCTCCTTCCCGCTATTTCTCACTATATATATGTAGGCTTGGCCGCCATTGGCATAGCACATATAAACTCATATCTGCAACTCATCACTCTCCCATGTCTTCCACCGTACCCACTCTAACCTACTCGGAGGCGGAGGCGCTTTGCGCCTCGAACTACCCCTGCCTGCCCGGCTACGGCGTCCCCGTCGGCTGGAGGCTGAGCACCGGAGGCGTGCCGGTCCCTCCTGTCCCTCAAGGTGTGGCGCGCCGGGCGGCCATCACGAACCACTACTACCTTGAGCTCACGCCGGAGCAGCGGATGGATTACCGCTGGCATCCCGACTACCGCCCGACTTGGGACGCCTTTTTCATCAATCGGCGTGAGAGGGCGCTCTCCAGGTACGAGGGGGACGACCCACCTCCTTCGAACTTCAACGAGGCCGCCGTCGGCTGTGGTGGGCCGGCCGCACTCTCCAGAGAGTCATGGACTACATCACGGCCGGCGATAACCCACGTCTGCGCTACCCTCACTTCCAGTCCAGGCGTGCTCCCCCGTCGAGGTTCGAGCCCCGAGCGCCATCTGACGACAGTGACGACGACGGCGGCGGCGACTACGACGACTACGAGCACGAGTATTATAGGCCTAGGCAGGAGTATGACTAGACCTGAGCCACATCATTGGCTAGGACAAATGGTTCGCTTGTGTACCCAAGATTGTTCTCATTCCCTAATGCTGGTCTAGCTACGACGATGATCGTGTAAAATGTATTCTTTATCTCTGCATTTCCAACTAATGATCTTTAGCATCTGAATAAGTAATCTGGTTTTGAGTTAGTTATGCAAAAGATAAAAGATAAAAGTAAAATGAATTAATAATTATTATTACTTAATCATAAATCTTACTTAACCATTTTTTTGATCTATTTATACATATTATTTGTCGAATTTTGACTTACAGATTTAAAGATATGAATTTATCCATATTAAATTGAAAATGACAATAATAATGTAAAATTGGTTTTGGATTATTTATACAAATTCAAACACTTTTCATGTTGAAAGTTTTGTCAATTCAAAATATGCAATAAAGTTAATGCATTTTTAATTAAAAATGGCAAAATTGTTAATTGTTTGTATAGTTAGAATAATTATTGTAGAAAACAGAAAATGGTTTTGGATTATTTATTCAAATTTAAACACTTTCATGTTGAATGTCTTTTCAGATTCAAAACCATTTGAAATTCACATTCAAAAACCTAAATAAGAAAAAAAAAGGCGGAACAACATTCAGAACTGAAAAGTTTGAAATAATTTTGAAAAAGGACTCATTGGTCCCGGTTTATACGAAGAACCGGGACCAATGAGTGCGTGGCAAATCGATCAAATTGGCAGGGCATTGGTCCCGGTTCATGCGAAGAACCGGGACCAATGAGCATTGGTCCCGGTTCTTCGCATGAACCGGGACCAATGAGTGCTGCTATAAGTGTATATGCCTCTTCTTCTTCCCATTCCCCAATCGACTAAGGACGTGACGCGAGCGAAACTACGCCGGCAGGCTGCCCGACCTCCGCGCCGCACCCCACGCCGCGCCCCGTCGCCGCCGTTGACGTCCGCTCCGGCCTAGATCCTCCACGCGCCGGCCTCCTCCACGCGCCACCCTAGCTCCTCCACGCCGCGCCGCCCGAGCCGCGCGAGCCTCCACGCCGCGCCGCGCGAGCCTCCACGCGCCACCTCCACGGCCGCGCCCCCCCGTTCGCGCCCTCCACGGCCGCACCACCTCTCCTCTATGCGCCACCCCCACGCGCCACCTCCACGCCGGCCACGCCCTCGACCTCCACGCCCCCGCTCGCGCCGCCCCCTCTCGGTGAGGTTAATTAGAAGAAATTCAAAATTGCTATTTTTCTATTAGAGATGTGTGAATAAATTAGAGATGTACAAATGTATGAATTTGAGATGTACAAATGTATGAATTAGAAATTCAAAATTGCTATTTTTTACTATTTTCTATTAGAGATGTGTGAATAAATTAGAGATGTACAAATGTATGAATTACTATTTTCTATTAGAGATGTGTGTATAAATTAGAGATGTGTGAATAAATTAGAGAAGTTTTACTATTTTCTATTTTTTACTATTTTCTATTAGAGATGTACAAATGAAAACCTAAAACAAAAGTTCTATCCATTCTTGTAAACACACCGGTGAGCATTTTATTGATTTTTGCGAATTTTTGTGTGAATTCATATTTTTCTTGTAAACACACCGTGAGCACTTTAGAGTTGTATATATAGAGCATTCATATTTTCTGCTTTTCCAGGACAAACTATTTTGCTTGAATTTGGCTATTCTTAATGCAAGCCGATAATTAGAATAGTCCATTATGCTTGCAAGAAGACTGTCTACAGAACCAAGGGTAAATGCAAGAACAATGCATTTATTTCTACTTCGTTCTTGTAGGCACTCTTTTTGCTGACTAATGGCTTTGACGTATGAGGCTTCTTGCACAATGCATTTATTTCTACTTCGTTCTTGTAGGCATATCCTCTTATTCATTATAACTCTCGTGACTTTGATGTAAGTGGAAATGCTGACTAATGGCTTTGATGTAAGTGGAAATGTATGAGAAATGTATGAGAATGAAATGTATTCATTATAACTCCGATACGAGTTTACGAGTTTACGATACGAGTTCCGACCTATACGAGTTTACGATACTAGTTCATGTGGTCCGATACGAGTTTACGATACTAGTTTACGAGTTTACGATACTAGTTCCGACCTATACGAGTTTACGTGTTTACGATACTAGTTCATGTGGTCCGATACGAGTTTACGAGTTTACGATACTAGTTTACGAGTTTACGATACTAGTTTACGGGTTTACGAGTTTACGAGTATACGATACTAGTTCATGTGGTCCGATACGAGTTTACGATACTAGTTTACGGGTTTACGAGTTTACGATACTAGTTTACGGGTTTACGAGTTTACTAGTTTACGATACTAGTTCATGTGGTCCGATACGAGTTTACGAATTTACGATACTAGTTTACGAGTTTACGATACTAGTTTACGGGTTTACGAGTTTACGAGTTTACGATACTAGTTCATGTGGTCCGATACGAGTTTACGAGTTTACGATACTAGTTTACGGGTTTACGAGTTTACGATACTAGTTTACGGGTTTACGAGTTTACGAGTTCACATATCCGATTCACATTTGTATGCAAAGTTACCCAACTAAAGTTTTGTGCATTGTTCTTAATTTGCAGAAACTATGGACCGAGACGAAAATCAGGAAAACATCCTTGAGGATATCATCCGCGGGCTGGAAGATGTTGCCGATGTCACCGAGCAATTTCTGAACCCCTCCGGTGAGGGAGATGAGTCTCTGAACCGACGAGACGGCTCCGGTGAGGTAGAAGCCGACGCCTGGGGCGAGGGAGAACTCGGCCGCTCCGATGAGGGAAAAGCAGACGAGGTGCATATATACATATTAATTAATTAAGCCTCTCTGTTGTCTATATACATATATTAACGATCTTTCTTCTTGTAGCCCTCCGGATCAAGGAAATCTTCTGTAAGGACAAAACGAGACCCAACCAAAAAGTTGGAGGACTATCAAAGGTACAGGATCGAAGAAGTCGCTAAAGACGGCGAACCGAAGGCTCCCACAGATGTTGCAAAAAAATTTGTGAAGCAATGCGGAGTTGTTGTTAAGGACTACATCCCGATCACCGTTCGAGAATGGCATAAGCCAAGGGCAGAAGGAGTTAGCTATGTCGGCCCCACAGCCAAAGAATACCTTTGGCAAAAGGTCATGGTTCATTTCACCCTGCCGACGCCAGAGGTGGATCCAGATGAGGAGGATATAGAGAGAAAAAAGGCTGCCCTAGAGGGAAAAGTCAAGGAGTTCGCTTTTAAGAAGATGGCCGAGCTATTCAAGAACTGGAAGAAAAGATTGTACACCGAGTTTATCTTGAAAGATAAGACTCCGGATTTCGATCACGGGTATGGGAAGATAAGAGACTTCTGGGACGAATTTGTGGAGTACAAGAAATCGGAGGAAGCTCAGAGTAAGTCTGAAACAAACAAGGCAAATGCTGCTAAAAAGAAGTACCACCATACTATGGGGCCTGGTGGCTACGCCGCTGCCATGCCTAAGTGGGAGAAAGTTGAGGCCGACCTGCTGGCTAAAGGGATCACTCCAGAGCCATGCACATGGATCAAACGGGCACGAAATTGGTTTTACGGGCATGGGGGCACGTTGGACGCAGAAGGGAAGTGCATATATAACAGAAGATATGCAGAAAATCCCGATAGAGAGGGACTACCCATCGACGACATTAGAAAGGCAGTGAAGGATGTTGAAGAGGGACGGTTCCATCCCGATAGAGAGGACGACGAGCTCTCACGTGGCCTTGGGAATAAGAAACACAAAGGACGAACACGCGGCACGGAGGGCTGCAAGTCGTGGAAAATTGGGTTTCCCGAGGAGAGGAAGAAATTTCCTGATAGAAGCCATCAGAGGAGAAAGGAAAGGGAGGCAATTGAAAAACGTGAAGCTGCAGACCGGCTGCGTGCTATAGAACAAACACTAGTGCAGTTCAAGGAACAATTTGCCGCACTTAGCCAGCAAGGTACTAGCGGCTAACATCAGCGGCACATGATAGAAGCTGCTGCATGCGATGCTACCAACCCATCGACAAAGAAAAGCAGTGTTGCTTCCACGCAGCCCCAGGCTGGTGATGATGATGCACTGACGACGTCTCCTCTTCTTCGCTACCCAGTGGATGATATCACGGAGAGCACACCTTGTGAGCTAATTGTGAAAGTTTTTAACTTGACCATGAAGGTGGCGGTCGGCTATGTCGTACCAATTGGACCTAAACCAACTTTCCATTTCAAACCGGTTCCACATGGCTACGCTATTGTCGGGGTGGATGAAGTGATGAAAGATTTTGAGGAGCTGAAGTTGGAACACCCAGCAGGTGAAGATGGAGAGGTGGTTGAACTTGGAGAAGCCAAAAAAGGGACCATTCTATGGCGAAAGGAACTCATCGTGCTTCCAAACTGGCCGCCAAGGCCATCGACTCCTCATGAGTCCTCTTCGCCACCGCTGACTCAGGCGTCGTCTCCACCGCCTCAGGCGTCGTCTCCGCCACCTCACCAGTCTCCAGCGCAGTCGTCTCCGCCGCCGCGTCAGTCGTCTCCGCCCACTAGTACTATGAGCGGTTTCAGTCGTCTCCCCTTCTGATCACCGAAACGTAAAACGTCGCCCCTCCCAGAAGTACCTCATAAGAATCTGAAGAAGAGACCTTACGACTATACGGTGGAGGAAAATGCCGTGATCGTAAAGGCCCAAACCGCAGAGTGGTTCGCTAACCTTAAGAAGCTGAAAGCGCCAGAGTTCCCCTCCACCGAAGAAGAAAAAGCCGCCGTCTTCAAAATGTTGAAGACCCTTGAACAACCCCCGCCAAGGCAGATACCAGACTATGACCGCTCTATCCGCAAGTCGGCTGAGGCAAAGAAGCAGCGGTCGAAGAGTACTAGTGGAAGCAGAAAATCAGTTCCCCAGCTCGGAGAACAGAAAAAACAATCGTGCCCCCCGCTCAAAGTGTTTTCCAATACCGAGGTGGGGTCGAGCAGAGGTGGGGTCGACGTCGATCCTGAGTTTGTTAAAATGTACGGAGAAGCGGCCTCTGCTCAGGGCATGTCTATTGCTCAGTACTTAGACCAGTTACAAGAGTTCCAGGAAGTAGCATACAAATAACGGCACGGCTATCCTCTCGTCAAACCTGAGTTAGTCAACGGTCTACCAACAAAAATGCGAAGATTGCATAGCTGGTACATGCGAGCCTCAAAGGAAGGGGAAAGCTGGATCTACGTGTATTTTAAACACGAGCATTACGGGCATGGAGATGGCGAGATAATGATTGAATTTGATGAATTATTTCAGTTATTCCAACAAGACGCCATCGATAAAGCTATCCTCAGTACCTATTGTCTGTAAGTATTATTTCTGTAATTAAGTCTCTAGCTAGCTCAGCTCGTTCATTGCATGTATAATCTTACTCATCACTATATTAATTATGCAGAATGAAGATTCAACAATGCAGAAGAGGACAAATCTATGACATTGGATTCGTTGACCCATATATCGTTCATCAAGAAACGCTCAAACTTAATTACACGGACACAGAGAATAACTTGGTAAAGGCGTTAAGGTTTTACGAAAGCAGAAGGGAAATACTATTTCCTTACAACTACAAGTGAGTGTTACTACTGTCTTATTCTGCTAATCATTAACTGATGACTTATGCGTTAACTGATGACTTATGCGTGCGCAGCTTGCACTTTATTCTGCTAATCATTAAACCTGACAAAGGAGTAGTACAAGTCATGGACTCGAAACATAAACCCCTTGAGGAGTGGGCGGACATGCAGGAATGACTCCAGAGGTAATTTCAATCATTATGGCACTATATCGACAACTTTCCATTCATCTCCTGATAGCAACTAATTAATATATAACTCCTTTATTCATTTTCTTTGCTGGGCAGGGCTTGGAAACGGTTCACCGCCAAGGCTCATGGTATTTGGGCACCGAAGCTTACATTTAAACAACTAAATGTAAGTACTACTAGCTAGATCCGCGCATCTCTTTGATTCTAGTTTCAATACCATTATCATGCTTGATTGTTATTTTGATTCAACTCTGTCCTCGTAAAGTGCTTGACGCAGCCACAGGGGACTAATTTATGTGGTTTCTACGTTTGCGAGTTCATTCGCCAGACGACCCACGTCACGGGCGGCCGGTACATAGAACAACTTGAAGTACGTAAACAATATTCAGAATTTCAGTTTATTGCCATCAATTGTGTTTAGTTTCATTCATAAATATTGACCCCTTCTTTAAATTAGATCGAACGGTTGCGGGACGGTCTTCTAGCACAAGAGCGCGTAAGAGCAATTCAAGAGGAAATTGTGGGATTCTTAGATGCAGAGGTCCTAGATCCGAAAGGAGAATTCTATCGCAAGGTTGTCTTGAATGTGTGAGTAGAAAAAGAGATGTATATATGAATGAGATGTGTGTAATATATTCGTGACGATGATGTGTAATATATAGTGGTTCCTTCATTGCTGTATGTAGTACTATCGAATTGAGTGCAAAACACAAAATAAAAAGTGCCCAAATAAATAAATGGACGAGTCGGCGGCGGGCGGGAGAGGCGAGCAAGTAACTTAACTTGGGGGCTAGCCGCGGCGGAGGCGCGCGGTGGAGGCGAGCAAGTAACTTAACTTGGGGGATGGGGGTGCCGGCGCCGGAGAAGATTTGGCCGACGGTGGGGGGGGGGGGGGGGATTAGAGGGAAGCTCAGGGCGGCGGCGGACCGACGGTGGGACGCGGTTGGAGGAGGGCGGGGCGCCGAGGCGGCGCGGGGGAAACCCTAAACCCTAATAAATAAAAAGTGCCAAAAAAAAAAAGAAGCATCCGTCCCGGTTCGTAATACGAACCGGGACCAAAGCTCCCGCCTCCCCCCCCCCCCTCGCTGCAGAATAGCCACGTGGGAACCCATTGGTCCCGGTTCGTGACCGAACCGGGACTGGCATTAGTCCCGATTTGCCAGTCCCGGTTCGCGAACCGGGACCAATGGCAGTTACGAACCGGGACAGTAGACCGTTTTTCTACCAGTGCAATTTGGTACTAAGCAGAACCGTTGACATCCTAGCGCACTGCGCGTCGTGGCCTTGAGCCTAGGGATCCCTACTTGAGCCTTGATAGGCCGAGCTGCACTTCTGGCCTGATGAGTTCGGCATGTTTTGTTCTTGTGTGGGCTCCACTTGGGCCACATGGCGCCAGCCGGCTGGGTTGCTTGATAATTGGATTGGGCACACGATTGAGCTGCTGGACCGTGCTTGGGCACACACGATTGAGCTGCTGGAGGTGCTGGGCTGCCCTGCCGGTCGGTGGCCTGGTGTGCTCTGTCACCTGCATGGTGTTGACTTCGTTGGTGCAAGTGCAGCTCCTCCAGCTGTGGCTGGGCTGCTGGCCTGATTGTTTACGTAGTACAACAGCAAGGGTGGGTCCAAGGTTTGCATGCACGTTGACTATTTCTCTCTTTTCAATTTACGAATTCAATATCTTTGTCATCCAACCTCTAAAGTACTCCCTCCGATCCATATTAGTGGGCATAGCTTTGTCTAAATTCATATGTATCTAGTTAAGTATTTAGACTAGATACATGTGTATCTAGACAAAGTTGTGCCCACTAATATGGATCGGAGGTAGTATATAAATAAAATATCCATCTCAACCGTCTCAATGAGTTCTTCACATTTATGTGCATAAAATATTTATTTGACACTGCCTTGCACGCACGAATATTTGAATATCTTTTCACGTCCAAATTCCACCAAGCTATATATGTACTATATGTTATATTTTTATGAATATTTCGGCGTATCCTGCAAAACAAGTCTAGAGAACCAAAACTCGTGGAACTTGTTAAATGAAATAATATTTTGCTACGACGTAGCATGAAATGTTATAATTTTAGATTAATTCGGCAGTCAAATTTATGCAATAAGGATCGCCAACAGCCGCCGAAGGTCAGAGCCTATTAAGGGAAATCCACGAGGGCGCATGTGGTTCACACAATGGTCCAAGAGCCCTAGGGGGCAAAGTATTCAGACAATGTTTCTATTGGCCAACAGCTCTGCATGATGCAACCTCGATCGTCCAACGTTGTGAGGGTTGCCAGCTAACCGCCCATCACCACGACCTGCCAGGCGCTCCAACCACCCTAATCTGCCCGACATGGCCGCTGCAAAGATGGGCCATGGATATCGTTGGCCCCCTCCCCGCAGCTCCGGGAAACCTTCGGTATGCCGTGGTGGCGGTGGAGTACTTCACCAAATGGGTCAAGGCCCGACCCCTCGCGACGATAACCTCGCAAACCATACAAAAATTCTTTTGGCAGCAAGTCGTCTGTCGCTTCGGGGTCCCCAGAGAGCTAACTGTCGACAACGGGACTCAATTCGATAGCGAAGCCTTCAAAGCCTTTTGCCTCCAAATCGGGACCAAGATATGCTTCGCCTCGGTCCGACTCCCACAATCCAATGGACTGGTAGAGAGAGCCAATGCAATCATTTTCGAGGGTATCTCCAAGAAATTGTACGGAAAACCAAAAGGCAAGTGGGCAGATGAGTTAACCCCGGTCGTATGGTCCCACAACACCTCCGCAAGCCGAGCTACCAAAATCACCCCCTTCAAGTTGTTGTGCAGGGAAGAGGCGGTCCTCCCTGAAGAGCTTCACCATCACTCACCAAGAACTATTTTCGTTGATGACATGCAAGATGAAGCCCTCGACAAGGACCTCCTCGAAGAAGCGAGGTGCCAAGCCATCAACAACCTTCGCCACTATCAGGAAGAGACTAAAAGCTGGCGCGACAAGAAGGTGAACCCCTGCCAGATCGGCGAGGGTGACCTCGTGCTCATCCGCAAGCAGAACGCCAAGATGGCCGGGAAACTGCAACCCAAGTGGACAGGTCCATTCCTCATCACCAAGTCCGCAGGGCCGGGATCCTTTCACCTACAAGATGGCGAGGGCAATGACCTCCCCCACACCTGGAACATCGATGATCTTCACAAATATTACCTTTAGCGGCGTTCACTCAAACGCTCGCGTTATGTAATTTTTTCTTTTTCCATTGTAAGACAAACGAACTCATGGACTCCGCATTCTCCGCCCTCCTCACAGCAACGGCAGTAGCTTTCTCCGCCATCTCCCGAGCCTCGTTAGCCTCACGGGCTTTGGTGTTCGCGTCAACATTCCGATGAGCGGCCTGCACAAGCTCCTCGTCCAACTCCTTCACTCTCTTTCCTAACCTTTCTTCATTTGTCTCGCGAAGCTCCGCAACCCTTCTCAGCTCATTCAGATCCCTCTTCAGCCCCGCAATAGTCTTTTCCAACTCTGACTCCCTAGCCTCACGATCACCACGCTCTTGGACATCGCGACGACGCACAGATCGGGCTAACAGCAGTAACTTCGCGGCCTTCACCTCCACATCGCCCCCCAAGCGCTCCAGCGACTGCTGTGACAGAGCAAATTCCACCTCTGGCACGCATACCTTGCTGAAAGCACCACGAAGGAAACAGCGCTCACCCTCGGTGCTCTGAATGTTGCACTCCCGAAGATCCAGACTGGTTTACAGTTCAGTCCGAGGGTGCACCACTCCCAACCGCTGTGCGAAAATCGGAAGAGTACTCCGAGTCCCATCCCCGTAAGCATGCTTACCAGGATGTCGCTCCACTTCCTCACCAAGTTTGGCCTCCTCTCCGTCGATCCAGACAAGACAACCAACGTAATCAACTTCCACCCCGCAACGGCCCTGATTGGGACCGCAGCAACTGTTGAATATGTTCCAAATTCAGTTGCGCATCATTATGTTTGGACTGGCTGACTTCTGACGTAGCGAACCGGAGGCCCGTCGCCGGGAGGCTTGGGCCGAAGGTTAGCCAAGGCCCCGCGAGCATCCACCACGAGTACACTCCTCATCACCGCTTGAATCTAACTCAGAGAAGTTAGCCAAGGCCCCGATTCCACCAAGCCGAGGCTCGTCATCAACCAAAATGGGCGCGGCCGCCGTATGACCCTCGGAGCGCTTCGACCCCGCACCACCACCACGAGCGGCTCGACCTCCGTGACCACGACCCCGTTTAGCTGAGGCCCCGGTAGGCCCCATCGAACCTCGCTTCCGCTTCTTCGAGGCTACAGTGTGAGCATCCGCCTGAGTCGGATGGTCAGGGTACTCCAGACAAAGCAAGTCAAACACACGGTTCGGGCGTCGGCCTCCAAGCGAACGGTGAACGGCTGTAATCTCCAGGGGTTCCAACTTCCCCACCAATGATTCCAACCCCGTGGCAACTTTCCTCTCGATCTTAACAACAGTGGCAACCTCATCTGCGCACTTATCAAACACATCTTTCCAAATTTTCTTCATATCAAGGCACGACGCCTTCAACCCTCGATCGGTATACTTCCGGTCATCCTTCACAGCAAACCACTTCTCCTCTACCCACAAAGGCCATGACCTCGCAGCGAGAGACTCCTCAACCATGTCACGGGCGCAAAGATGGCGCGACAGTGTCTGGAGCGTGTCCACAATTGTGAGGCTAGCTTCAGTCTGCACCCTGCTGACCTTGACATCGCCAAGAACTGGTAGCTTACCACACAACTCAGCTCCCCTCCAACTTATAGTAAAACCAATGCTCTAGCTAATCCCCCGCCCACTTGTTCCGCTGGGCCTTAACGGGCAGCTCCTTCCCAGTGCGATAGGCGAAGGTATACACCCCGAACTGCGAAGCATAGACGATGTCATCTGCTTCAAACATGCGAGGTTGGCCATGAGCGCGGTGTGTCAGTACAAAACCCTCGATGTTCGGCTATAGCCTTGCGACCGACAAGCCCAGATATAAACAGCAAGCTTCGAGAAGCTGGATGGATTCAACTGGTGGAAGCGCAGATTGAACCTCTTCAAAACCTCGACAACAAACTGAACCACTGGGAAACAAAGCCCCGCAACAAAATACTCCCAGAAGAATACGACCTCATCATCTTGGGGTTTCGGCACCATCTCCCCCTTCGGGGGTCTCACCTTCTCCCGCACGAACCACCATGCCTCGCATAGTTGTCCAGGTCAGAGCCCTTCACACGGCTCCAATCAAAATCAAAGCTTGGTTGAACTTGAGCCTCGCTGCCACCAGAAGCCTTAGCGGGAGCCTTCCCGCGCACCATCTCTGTCATACAAGTCGGAGGAACCCTCGAAGCTCAGTAGGACCTTGTAGCACACAACCATGCACCACACTCACAGCTCTTTTCAAACCCTCACAAGCACGAAAGCAGGGCAGCAGTTCGGCAGCAGGCAAGGGAGCACATCCCAGGTCGGCCACCTACCGCCTCTATTTATAGGCGCGGCCAGCCGTGGGCAAACCGCCCAATCCGGTGCATATCCTGCGGCCGCAATCCATGGCTCGATGAGCTGCAACGGTCATGTCAACACATCAAATCAAACTACACCACCTAACCAAACAATAACAGATAGCAAACGGCCCAACGAAACACGGCCCACGAGCAGCCGGGGTGTCGCTGGTGAAGGTCCGGTGAGCCTGCTAAGCATCTCTCACCTCCCCGTCATACTTAACGCTGCTCTGGCCTGACAAGCCAGCCCAAACCCTCGAGGGGCTACTGTTGGGAGGAGGAACCTTCGCCACGTCCCCCGAGCAGCTCCTCACTGCCAGGATCAAAAAGCAAGCCTTAGAGAAATGCCGTTCAAATGAACCCGCAATGCGACGTAGGCGCGAGGGTACCGATGGTGCAGAGGTACCCTCGCGTAGCTTACAGATTCAGCTTCCAACATCGATGCCCTGCTTAGCGCTTGACCGGTCTACTCTTGCCACCTGCTTGTCACCACGCCTTGTCTCGGTCGTGCAGAGGTACCCACGCACAGTATGGAGCGAGGGTCGACCCGGAGGTGACCCTCGCGTTGCTCATCTAACGCCAAACTTGCTTTATCTTTGAGTGTCACAGGATCTTTCCCGAGGATCGGTGTGCAGGTTGCCAGGGTGGAGTTAACCTCGCAACCCAAAGGGTGGTGAGGGTCACGGTTGATGTTTCCCCTCCTGCCCACAACCTAGGCGGTAGTGGCAGGGAAACCCTAGATCTCTCCCGGGGAGTAGGTAGCATGGTATTGTTCATGTACCGAATTGCCCCCAATGGGCCCACTTGTCATTGTGATTGTAATCAAAGCCCTTATGTAAATTGCCACTGCCTCTTGGTATTCCCTATAAATACCAGGGGGTGTGCACTGTTGAGAGGGGATGAAAACCCTAGTTTTGATGCCATTTATTTCATTTTTGCCATTGCCACGTGTCATCCTATTCACACTCGTTAAACCTCGCTCGCTTACTGTATCTTCCCTGTGGTAAACCCTCGCTCCCCCGATTCGACCCTTGGGCGAGGGTTGGGGAGCAGGAGTGAACCCCACACAGCATTTCTAAACCTCTTACTATGTACTATGACAATAAGTCTACAGTATTATTTTCCGGTAACAACAAACCAACTGATGGGACAAAACATTTGGACCTAAAGTATTATGTTGTGAAGGATAGAACCCAGGATCAGACAATTAAAGTTGAGCACATAAGTACTAAGTTGATGCTCGCGGATCCGCTAACTAAGGGCTTACCACATAACATATTCAAACAACATGCAGTTAACATGGGTTTGGTGGAGAGCCTCTGAGACTGGGTGATAGGCTCCCAAATAAGTTAGCGCTTTATCAAGGTATTACAGTGAACTATGGGTAATGGGGTCCCAGTGGTGATTATTGCTGCTGTCGACGCATAGGTCTAGTCTTGCTGTAGTACTGAGTGTGAGCATAAGAGTAAGTCGAACATTAGTTGCGTAAGAGCAACTCCAATAGTTCTCTAAACAACTCTCTACATTAGCAATTTAGAGAGTTTACGTAAAAACACTTCTCCAACAATTCTCTAATTGAACTTGCTAAATTTAGCTACTTCCTATCCATCCTCATTTGCTCTCTACATTTAACAATAGTATTCCAACTCCCTAAATGCATCTGGCGTCAAATTTGGTAACAAAACATATGGTCTCACCAAATAGATTAAAAAAAGATTACCTTAGCTCCCTATATATTAGGAACTGTTGGATATCAAGATTATTTTTACTCCCAAAACTAATTTACCAACTCCCTAAACATCAATTTAAGGAGCTATTTTATAGAGAACTATTGGAGTTGCTCTAAGTGCATTAGCTGTTTGATCAAGTGGGAGAATGTTGGTGTTGACGCCGTTTTGTGACACGTGCCAGGACTGGCGTCTACAAGGAAGGAGGCCGATTTTCAGGGATGCGGGGTCACGCGATGGAAGAGAATCGGCGAAGAGGATCAGAAGATATCTGTGGACCCGGGTGTATCTAGGGTTTATTAGTTTGTTTTTATTCAGAGCAGGTTTGTTAGGAAGGTTTGTTTCAGAAGGTTCGGGATATCCGTAACCGAGTAGATTTGTGTTTAGGAGTGTTATAAAAGGGACCTCGCGGGGTCGAGCAAAGGGATCACAATCCATAATACAAAACCCTACTTTTTCCTGTACTTTACTGTTCTTTACTGTTTTTGGCGACTTCGCCACGCATTTTCTCTTCTCCTGTGATTCTCTGTGAGCAAGTCAAGGGCCTCGTCTCCGAGCGAATCGGCTCGCCTGTAAGTATCGTTTACCGAGTAATCTCTAGCTTTAGCTTCGGGCGCATCGCTGTCGCTTCGTTAGGGTTTATTCACAGTTATCGAATAGATCTAAATTTATGCTTCTGACGCATCGTCGTAGCTTTATTTAGGTTTATTTACCAGTTATCGATATTCTCTAGATCTGCAAGTTTATTCTTGTTGTTTTAGTTTATATCACCATTTATCCATCTCGGAATAGATCTAATCGGCCGATTTTTACTGTTGCAATTACATTTATCATTTACAAGTGGCCGGTTTATTTCTTTTCGAGTACTATTTAGGCTTTGTCCTGTTTACGCCCGTAAGCTCGACGTTGCCTGTGTTGAATCGGCTCCCCCGGGACGATATTTCCTTTCGAATCGGCCGATTTGGTCCGGTTCTTGTCGTTTTCTGTATCGGCGCCCTCAGGCCGGTAGTCTGCCTTCGGGACGCTCGGAATTCCAGCCGATCAGTCCCAGTATCTGACGTTTTCTCTGTTTCCTTGTCAATCAATAGGTCAGATTGACTGGCACGCCTTGGACATCGGAGTTTGACGACCTGGGCTTAGTCAACGGGTTCTCTCATGTCTGCGTGGTGATTTTTTACGTCAACAGTTGGTATGTGATCTCGGCTAATCCCGAGATAATGATGAATTTAATTAAGTAATTCGAGATTAATTAAGAGTTAAGTAAATGGTCCACCTGTCATATATATCCAACAAATTAGATCTGCCACGATCGGCGGCAACCCTAAGGTTTCTAGGTTTCGGCCCCCTGGCCCACAACGCAATATATAAGAGGAGGCGCACCCAGGTGTCACCATCAATTCATTCCCACGTTAGTGGAACCACAAACTGATCACTAAGGCGCTGGAGGGTTCAAGAAGGTCTGCTCCCATTCTAGGTCAGTGCCGGTGGCATCCAGAAGGTTACCAGTACCCGAGAGATCAAGTTCATCATCGGCAGAGGGTTCCCAAACCCTCAGTTGGTGATTCATCTACATCTACACCGCCGTCGACGACTGCATCACCACCGGAGGCACTGATGGCGCCCGGCAATGCTGGTCTAGCACTAATCCCCCTTAGTTTAGTATTTCCGCAGTAGATTAAGTAGTGGTCATGTTATTGACTAAGATTAAGATCCTGTATACATGTGTTACATGTTTTATGCTTAGATCAGATTCAACACCCGTCTCTATTGACAATTTCTTACATAGTGAAATAGGCAACAAAAACTTTGACTTGAGGATATATGGACAAGAATTCAAGTTTGGATGTCAAATAGACGAGCCTTATTATTTCTGTCAAATAGGCAGTTCTTTCAAATCCAGATCCTCCGATTGACTCCCATCAGATTTGGTCCAAATTCAGACAACTCCTCAGCAGCTCCAAATCATCCTTTTGAGAGAAAATATCAATCCATGAAATAGAAAAAAGAATAAACATCAGTTATTAGTGAAGTCATGCTTTTTGAGAGAAAAATATCAGTCCATGGAAATGGAAAAATGATTAAACATCAGTTATTAGTGAAGGGACAAAGGATTCTCAGCGTTTGAAGCATTTACGAGAAAAATGAAAACTGATGCCAGGCTGCTGATCTAAGCTGCATCTACAGAAATTTAGATGGATCTCGGATTGCAAAGTTCCCATAAAACTAGCAGATTAATGAAAAAAATAGGGCGCTGCTAATTTTCAAGTGCTTGAAATGAGGGGGGGTCTTTCAAGTACCACCCTCAGCCGTCTATTGTCATTTTGTTCATTACAAAAACAGAAGCTCTGTGATATGTTTTTGTAGAAATTACTATGAACAAGTAAAATTTGTAGCAGTTTCTGGTAAAACAAATATGTCTAAAATGCTTATATCACTGGTTCAGTCTACTATTGAAATAAGAAGACCGGTGCCCAGCATGATACTTGTTAACATCAGAAAGACAATCTGTGTGCACCAATTCACAAAAACCTTCTCACAGAAGTTACTGCCTCATGTTGATGTGCCCAAACAATCATACAGATTCAGAATCTCCAATTTGACATAAAGAAGGATCTGAATGCATAATGGGTAAAATTTAAATGCTAAACCCAAAACTGACATAAAGCAATTATCACCATTCCACAAAAACCTCATGACAAATAGAACATGTGAATCACTTCAAATCCCGGTCCACAAGGGCATCCACCTAAAAGGATATCGCAAATAAGTGAACCCATTCTGCATTCAGATCATGCATATTACAGATATTGCAATTACTTATCTCAAAATTAGCAACTAACTATGGATAGTGCGACTCATGTAAAAGTCAGAAAGAACAAAGTAGAATATGATAGAATACCATGCATTTCGGGTTGGACCAGATATTCCGTGAGGTTCCCTGGCAGCCTTAGTCGTGACGAACACTCTTCCTACAATAGAACATAATTTTCATGCATAAATAGTAACAAGTCAGAATATTTTAGTGAGATTAGAGTGAACAAAAGTAAGAACATAACTTGGTCGTAAGAAGGTTCATTGAAAGATTCAATGCACATTACTTATTAGAAAAATTCAGCTGCTCAGACTTCAATCGGAGGTGGGGGGGGGGGGGGGGGTATTGATGCATAAAAATTGCAGATATAATACATGTAAGTCACAAATCATAAATACTGCAATTCATATGACAAAATCTGCGGCTAAGATTGGATTATACTGCTGAGTGCACGCAAACAGAGTAGCTAGTGACGTTGTTGAGAACAATTGAAGAGATGAAACTATAGAAACAAGTATTTAATTATTGATAAATTTCTCTTCACTTCTAATAACATATCAAATGGTTCAAGGCTCAATGAATACAAAATCGGGCAAAGAACAAACAGCGTACCCCTAGACCCTCATTCGTCCCTATACAGTGGCTTCTAACTAAATCGCGTAATCAATTGGAGGACATATTTATAAAACAAACCAAAGAGAAACTAGCATTTGAATTCGACTATCAGAACAAAGTTACACCAAGAAACAGATTGGTAGTCAAACAAACCCTAACACCAACAGTAATTAAGTGTGGCAAAATCTAAATATTAAAATTACTACCTTATGTCACTGCAACTAGGGAGCAGTAAAACGCGATTATAGAGGCGCTCACGATTTGGTGCCACACTACACCTATGTTTATGCTGTGCAGAATGAATTATTTGACAAGGGCAAGCTATGCACTAACAAAAACAGTTCAAACTTTTTTTTTATGTCCGTGAGTATCGCTCAACCTCGGTAGTAGCCTGGGAGGCCTTCTGTGCAGTACTACTGGAACATAACAACTACGTTGGACTGCCAACAACACTCGCTCAATAGCAACCTAAAGACCAAAAACAACAGCATAATCATGAAACAAACATAGGTCCTTTACTGTGGAAAGTTAGAGGTATAGGAAACACCGCACACCCTTTGCCGGGAGGGGAGGGGCTGACCTTTCATATATATAGCCAATGTGGCTTGGAGTACAAGATGTACACGTACACATACACGCACGCTTGGCTATATATGTCTAATACCCGCTCTCAGTCGAAGCGTCAGGATTACGGATACAGAGATTGGATCGAAAATCCTCAAACAAGTAAAATCAAAACAATGAAAGGTAGGGTGAGAATAATAGTCATGCATGTGGATTATGAGAAGGGATCGAATACGCATTACCTATTGGTTTGATTGCTGTGAATCGAAAATGCTGTTTGTCTGATTGCTGGGAATCGAAAATGCTGCTGATGGACCTCTGCGGAAGGCAATGACATGGTAAAAGGGATGGTTAGGATTAGGGGACTTCGAATATGAAACTAAGATAGTTGACAAAAATAAAACTAGGATGCATCTGATTAGCACAGCAGTAGTAACTTAAATTCGTTGAACTAGATGTTGAAAAGAGAAAAGTAGAAGAAAGGAAGGTAATACCACAAACGTACCTGCTGGTCTCTCTTCTTGGGATTGGAGCTGCAGCTGTGGAAGCTGCCGGAGACAATAACATGGAAAGGGGGTTGGTCAGAATTTGGGGACTCGAAACTTAGAAGAGAAAACTAGCTTGCATCTCCACATGAGTAGCTCAATGGAGCGTCAAAAGGGAGGAAACATGTACAGAAGAAACAGAGCTAGTTGTTTTGTTCTGCTTGTGACGAGAGCAGAAAGAGTAGTTAATACCTCTAGATCCATGGAGTCTATCTGTTCAAGATCGGCTTCCTCTGCATCTCTTTTTCTTCGTTCCAGCATTTCCGTAACACACCCAACTTTACGCCATACTCCATAATTCAAGCTGCTGTTGGACTGCGAAAAAATCGTAAGGAAAGGGTGTTAGTAAGGATTAGGGGATATGAAAAAAAAAAACTAGCAGCCATCTTGTAACATCCTAGCTTGTTAGCAGTCTGTAATAGTTGTTGTTTGGGTCCATAAGGCCTAGAAGTGAAGTGGAGTTCAGAGATTCGTCCTACATTAGTTGTGTAGGTTGGGTGAGTGTGATCATATAACTTTGTTGTTCCAACATATAAGTTCATGACCTATGAAGCATGAATCTCAAAGGTATGGACGTATTTTTGTGATTGAGTGCCAAGCATATATATATATATGTTGTGCTAACAAGTTTGTGATACAGAAAATATTCGATCTCTAGCACAATAATTAAGCTCAAAATCACTTCACAAGTAGAAACCAAATTACATGACTCCCACTCCTAGGAATGTCTGTAATGGAAGTTAAAAATGATGTTATACTTTGTGGTTCCTTCAGAATTAATGATGGAACACAAAAAGGATTCTGTGAAGACACTTGGGTAGGCGACAAGCCATTCAAAGAACTTTAATTACCCATCTATTTATAATATTGCTGACCATCCACATGACTTAACTTTTTGGAAAGAGGTAGTCCTAAAATAGTAACTTCGATTTAACTAGGGAGAGAGACATGTTTATCTGGAGACTACATATGAATGGACAATTAATTTACAGTACATTCTATGTATTTACGACTGATGAATCAGAATTAATATTCCATTAAAAGATAAAAAAATTCATTGATTTTCATTATATAAAAATAATTTGATACCCACAATAGTACCAGCTCATATTGATCGGTACAAGGAACCAATATGTTGGAGCACTTTGTATAGGAACATGTGTAGAAACAAGCAAAGCTGGTTGTTGGGTTTGTGATGATTGGAGTGAGTCACTATGCCAGAAAATGCTACCAGTGACCTCGCTATTAGTGACTCAGAAATAAAATGCGTCACCAATAAACTATCAGTGACGCGGGTTAGCTTAACGCGTCACTAATAACCTGCTGCCCATGCTCTAGGCCCAATGCGCGTCACTGATAGCAGCTTATCAATGATGCGGGTTAAAAAGACGCGTCACAGATAAAAGACATATTTGTGATGCGGCTGGAAGATACGTGTCACTGATAGAGGAAGTGACGCGTATTTCTAGACGGGTCACTGATATGTAGAAATGCAGTGACTCGTGCTTTTGAGCCGCGTCACTGATTATCTAGAATTTTTTAGACGAACGTTGGAGGGAGCGCCGCCGACGCCTCCATCAGCGCCCGCCGCGACCCCGGCAGCCATCACGCAGGCCGCCGCGACCCTGATGACCCTGACCAAGAAAACAACCGCACCCGCCGCCGCGCGGGCCGCCCATCACCCCGGCCACCCCGCGGCCGCCGCGACCCCGCCCTGCACCTTGGCTTGCTCCCGCCGCGGCACCGCCCAAGTCCACCCGAAGGTGTCCCCTCCCGCCCAGGCGCCCAAGGCCAAGGCCCACGCGCCGGCCCCGACGTGCTTGACCTCGAGCTCGCCCCCCCCCCCCCCCCCCCCCCACCACAAATCCGTCCACCAGTGGTTCTACATGCAGGACCTGTCGGTGCTGTGCCTCAACGTCACGCCGCCGGCCGGCGTCCACACTCCATTCTTCAACTCGCAGACCACAGGTGCTTCCTCTCGGCCTCTACTTCCCCTGTGTTCTCCCCATAACCTGACTGTTCTTCCCCTTCTAATCCCTTCTTTCTCTCAGCCTGTTCGGCTGGCTGGTTGGAAGTGAGTGGTGCTGATTTGTTGTGAGAGAAAAGTACTGTTGGCTGATAAGCCGGCTGATAAGCCGTGAGAGAAAAGTACTGCTGAATAAGTCAAAAACGATGAAACGAACAGGAAATCAGGTTCATTGGATTCGTCCACCCGTCCTCCGCATCTAGGATCTTGGGTCATCTTTGCTCCCCCCTGCGTTGATTGGAGGATGGTCAGGAGCAGCAGCATGATGTTCGGACAGCCAAGCTTTCCCCCAATCAGCACCTACATACGCTGTACAACCTTTGGTCCCTCAGAAGTAGGTGTACAGGTGCTGAGGAAGAGACCAAGGCAGCTGCTACTGTCCAAGAAGATACTCTCTCGTCATTTAGCATCTTCCTAATTGAGCCTTCTCAATGTATTGGTTGTTGAATGGAAACCTACTGGGATTGCAATTACTAACCTTAATGCACAACACGTCCTCTAGGAACATTACAGTGAGTTTCAAGATTTTTTTTCGTATCAACATGCATGCAGTGATATATACCTTTGTACTATTGCTGTAGCTAGTTAAGCAGAGTTATCTGTGTACCTCGTCAAATGGGGATACTATCTCCTGAAGTGCTGTGATTCTATCCCCAAGCCACTCCTTTCTCACCTGATGAAACAAACAAGGGCTACTTCTCATTATTACTTGTACAGCTGTGTATAGCTGAAAACACACAATGATGGAAAAATGAGAGAATGAATGGTGCTTATCTGTCTCTACTATTGTCAGTTTGGTTGAAGCATCCTACATTTGTATATGTAGTCTTTACACTATCAGCGACGCGTGTACTAAACAACAGTCACAGATACTATGCTATCAGTGACGCGTCTTTACACTATCAGTGACACGTGTATTAAACAAGAGTCACAGATACAACGTTATCAGTGACGCGTCTTTACACTATCAGTGACGCGTTTATCCAACATGCATCACTAATTGATACTATCAGTGACGCGTGTTACCATTGTTAGTGACGCGAGTTGTAAACACGCGTTCACTAATTTCTTGCTATCAGTGACGCGAGAACAGTGACGCGTTCACGCGTCACTGATAAGCTTTCTGGCATAGTGAGTAGTTATTACCTGTGGGTGTACGGAGTTCATATTCTCGGAAACCGCCACGAAAACCGCCACGGAAAATCAAAAAAGACCGTTACGGTTAAGATTTATGTAGTAGTGCATGTAGGGAGAAAACTTTGAAATAAAAGAACAAATTTGGATAAAATGAGACATCAGTTGTGGGCAGTCATTTTCTGTAATGTTTTTTGTTACAATTTAAAATTTGTATATCAATTATTTTCAAACATCAAGTTTTGAATTTTTATGAACTTTTGGTCTTCTTATGTCTTGAGTCAACATCAAGTTGGCGGTGGTTACCACACAGATTTTCTCAGCAAATAATGGACAGTGATTCAATGCTAGATTACATGCCAATTAAGTTTGCTTATGCTATTCCTATTTAATTGCACCTCTGATGCAAACTCTGCAATAATCATGACTTTTGTTGGCCATATGCGCGGTTGTGCAAAAATCCGAAACCAATTTCCACACTATATAAAAATAATCTGATACGCACAATAGTATCACCTTAGATTGATCGGTACAAGGAACCAATATGTTGGCGCACTTTGTATAGGAACATGTGTAGAAACAGATAAAGCTGTTTGTTGGGTTTGTGATGATTGGAGTGAGTAGTTATTACCTGTGGGTGTGCGGAGTTCATATTCTCGGAATTGGATTCTCTGAGAATAGATTCAAATAGTACAGAATGTAGTGCAGCATTGGAATTGGAGTTGTGGCTGATGACCTGCGAAAAAAATGGCCAGGGAAGGGCGTTCGTTATGGTTAGGAAACATGAAAAAGGAAATTAGCCTACGTGTGATGCACATAGATGTAGCACATTAGAGTTGACAGTATAAAAAGAACCAATATCTTGGAGCACCTGTGCGGGAATATGCATACAAAGTAACAGAGCCAGTCGTTGTGCTTGTGGCGAGTAGAGAGAGTAGTTCATACCTCTTTGCCTCTGGAGTTTGTATGCTTAGAATTGGATTCCTCTACCCCACCTAGTTTGCTTTGGTACATTTGGGAAATCAATAGAGTTTTCATCCGTACTGCTCCAGTATTGGAGCTGCTGCCTCTATTGATCTGCGAAAAACCAACAGCAAAGAAATGTGTTCATTAGGATGAGGGGATATGAAAAATAAAGCTAGGTGGCATCTGATGAGCACAGTAGTGGAACCTTAAGATTAGTCCGTATAGGAGCCAATACGTTCGGAGACAGATATGGAAATGTGTCGCACAAAAAAAGAGCTCATTGATATGCAGGTGAGTGGAAAGAGTAGCTAATACCTCTTGGTCTGTCGTGTCTATGTGCTCCGAATCTGATTCTTTTACCTCCCCTTGTGCCCAATTGTCTATCCTTGATTTAATTACAGAAGTAAATGCATCCTTCAAATCGGGGTCGTGGCTAATGACCTGTGAAATACAATGGGCAGGAAAAGGCATTATTCGCTAGGATTGGTAGGGTGAACAAGAAAAACAATATTACCCTACACCTTTTTTCTTGGGGGTAAATTACACAAAATCTGACGCACACGGTGGAACACAACCATAGAATGGTCTATATAAGGAACCATTATGTTGAAGCCAGACCCCTGAGCCACTCGCTCGTCCCCGTGGTGGCAGCTCTCTCCGCGCAGATCGGCGCAACACACTCAACCCTCTGACGACTCTACAATTCTGCCTACACTTAGCAGTAACCTTGCTGGACTCGGCATAGACTCGATCAAACACGATCAAGGATGAGAACACGATGTGACGACCCATGCCGAGCACGACATAGATGCACACGCACACCATGCGCGAACATGGCATAAGTGTTTATTCCAACCTGGGAGCAGCCATGTATAGAAACAAACATATATATCTGGCTGTTGTGCTTGTGATGAGTGGAAAGAATAGTAAATACCTCTAGGTCTCCTTGTCCGCCTTCATCTAGCAGTTCCTTGATTATGGATTTGATCATAGATCGCAGTGGAGCATGGAAATTGGAGTTGCGGCTGATGACCTGTGAAAAACAATAGCCAGAAAAGGGCACCATTCGTTACGATTATTAGTGGACATGGAAAAGAAAACTGGCTGGCACCTGATGGACACAGTAGTGGCACTTCAGATTTGTCTATACAGTAGTAACTAATACAGCCTCCGTTTTTAAATTATTGTCGCCGTTGAATTTTTTTATTTACATTTGATCGTTCGTGTTATTGAAAATATTTGTTCAAATATGTAAAATTATAAGTTGTGTCAAAGTTTTCTTTATTAATAAAATAAATCATAACAAAATATATGATAACTTTTAAGCTTTTTTGCATAAGATGAATGTTCAAATGTAACAAAAAAATGTCAACGGCGACAACAATTTAAGAACAGAGGGAGTATATGTTCGAGCACAAATATGGGGACATATACTGGCAGAAGCAGAGTTGGTTGTTGTGCTTGTGAAGAGTGGAAAGAGTAGTTAATACCTTCTGAGAACCGGATGCCCCTGCCTCTCTTTGTCTGTGTTCGTCTAGCATTTCATTCAGAACGGATTCAACCATAAGCGGTAGTCCTTGCTCCAGTATTTCATCGAGAATGGATTCATCTATAGGCCCTTGGTCCAGTATTTCATCGAGAATGGATTCATGTATAGATGGTAGTTGACCATTGAAATTTAAATTGCGGCTGATGGCCTATGAAAAACAACCTTGGTTAGGATTATGGGATTTGAAAAAAGAAAATTAGCCTGCATCTCATGGGCACACAGGTAGCATCATTTGTTCCTTTCTACGGAAACCAATATGTCAGAGCAGATGTAAGGGAACGTGCATAGAAAAAAAAAGAGAGAGCTGGTCATTACGCTTTTGACGAGCAGAAAGAGTAGTTAATGGAGTAACTCTTGATCAATATAGTCTACTATTCAAATTTTGTATTTTGCCATCCTCCAAAATGTACCATGTTCCAGAGGTACCATATTTCTGACTGTCCAATTTAAGGCATCTTACGATCTAAAATCGGTGGTACCGACTCCGGGTGGGTACCGGATGGTGATTCTCCATAAGGAAGGACATGCTTGTCATTTGACGCCAAATCTTGTCTTATGGACTGCCTACCACGCTGCAGTGATTCATTCCCAAATCTTGTCTTCTCCACGACCCAAATATGGATTCTGTGGAGCATATGGCTGTCGGCTTCAAGGTTTGGAGGATTGGCTATGGAGGTCAAAGCTGCGGCACCGTAAGTAGATGGAAGGAGTGCAACCTCGTGCGCTGGTTGTAGTGACACCTTGACACCTGCATCGATGATAGGCGCAGGGATTTGGAGATCCCTATTGCCACACTCTCCAATCTTTTTTTTTTTTTTTTTTGAGAAACACAGTACCTCTCCAATCTTTGCTGACAACAGACATGGTCATTGCATGGTTGTGACACTTCGTGTCAGTGTAAAGCTTCCCTTGCAAAACATCTTGGCACTGTCACGATCACGTATCTCATCACTACTAAAAAATGATTTTGCATGGCATTTCCATTCCATTTTCCATGGCGTTTTTCTTAAAAACACCACAGTTAATGAAGGTCGGCTGAGCCGGCTGGCACAACAGAAAACCGCCAAGGTTAATTGATTTATCGTGGCGGTTTTTACAAAATAACCGCCGCGGATAATGCTCATTAACCGTGACGGTTTTTTAATTAACCAAGGCAGTTTTTATAAATAGCCCGCCATGGATAATGGTGGCCAGGCCCAAAAAAAGTACAAACAGCCCAATAAGACCTGAGAGTATATATGTGGCCAGTTAGGGTTACAACTCCCACTCACACTCGTCACTTCAGCCGCCGCAGCCCACACTCCTTCCGCTCCCCTCCCTCCGCCAAAGTCCACGCCTCGCTCCGCGAAGTCTTCGTCGTACCCTTCCCACTCCCCTCCCACGAAGTCGCCGGCACCCCAACCCATCCTTCTCCCTGAGCACAACACCAGGCTGCATCAGGGCTGCTTCGACCTAGCGCACGGCGGCCTGGGACGCGCAGGCGGCGTCCGCGAGTACGTGGGGCAGGCGGCCGGCCGGCGTGCGTCCGCGAGCAGGCGAGTGGGACACGCAGGCCGTGTCCGCGAGCAGGCGGCGTGTGCGACAAGGAAAGCGCGGGCGCAGCGACACGAGCAGGCGGCGTGCGCAAGCTGGACCGGCGGCCGGGCGCCGGATCCAGGTGCCCTCATCCCCTCTCTCTCTCACCTCCCCTCTCCTCTCCTCTCTCTCTCAAATCATGCCCCTCACCTCGCCTCTTTCTCAGATCCACGGCGGGTCGGAGCAAGCGGGTCCGGGATGCCTGGTGCGGCGCGAGGCGGGCTCCGGCGAGCGTGGTGGTGGCGGCGCGCGGGTGGCACATGCGGGCGCGGCGCTCAAAACCCTAGCTCCCGGTGCGAGCCCAGATCTGGGCCCGCGGTGGCACTGCAGCGGGCTACGTGGCGGGCCCCATCTCCTCCGACCAGCTTGTCCAGATTTGGAAACCCTAGATCTAGCACCCCGCAAACCCTAGCGCCGGCAGCCAGATCCAGATCTGGCGCAAAACCCTATATGTGAGCCCAGATTTGGGCCTGTTGGGGCCTGGATTTTGGCTTCCTCTTTTTTCCAGGATTAACCGTGGCGGTTTTTTGATAAAACCGCCACGGTTAATATTTACTATGGCGGTTTTTTGCTGTCAGATAACCGCCACGGTTAATCGATCGATTAACCGTGGCCTTATGTTCGTGGCGGGCACGAAAACCGCCACGGAAAATCAAAAAAGACAGTTACGGTTAAGATTTATGTAGTAGTGCATGTAGGGAGAAAACTTTGAAATAAAAGAACAAATTTGGATAAAATGAGACATCAGTTGTGGGCAGTCATTTTCTGTAATGTTTTTTGTTACAATTTAAAATTTGTATATCAATTATTTTCAAACATCAAGTTTTGAATTTTTATGAACTTTTGGTCTTCTTATGTCTTGAGTCAACATCAAGTTGGCGGTGGTTACCACACAGATTTTCTCAGCAAATAATGGACAGTGATTCAATGCTAGATTACATGCCAATTAAGTTTGCTTATGCTATTCCTATTTAATTGCACCTCTGATGCAAACTCTGCAATAATCATGACTTTTGTTGGCCATATGCGCGGTTGTGCAAAAATCCGAAACCAATTTCCACACTATATAAAAATAATCTGATACGCACAATAGTATCACCTTAGATTGATCGGTACAAGGAACCAATATGTTGGCGCACTTTGTATAGGAACATGTGTAGAAACAGATAAAGCTGTTTGTTGGGTTTGTGATGATTGGAGTGAGTAGTTATTACCTGTGGGTGTGCGGAGTTCATATTCTCGGAATTGGATTCTCTGAGAATAGATTCAAATAGTACAGAATGTAGTGCAGCATTGGAATTGGAGTTGTGGCTGATGACCTGCGAAAAAAATGGCCAGGGAAGGGCGTTCGTTATGGTTAGGAAACATGAAAAAGGAAATTAGCCTACGTGTGATGCACATAGATGTAGCACATTAGAGTTGACAGTATAAAAAGAACCAATATCTTGGAGCACCTGTGCGGGAATATGCATACAAAGTAACAGAGCCAGTCGTTGTGCTTGTGGCGAGTAGAGAGAGTAGTTCATACCTCTTTGCCTCTGGAGTTTGTATGCTTAGAATTGGATTCCTCTACCCCACCTAGTTTGCTTTGGTACATTTGGGAAATCAATAGAGTTTTCATCCGTACTGCTCCAGTATTGGAGCTGCTGCCTCTATTGATCTGCGAAAAACCAACAGCAAAGAAATGTGTTCATTAGGATGAGGGGATATGAAAAATAAAGCTAGGTGGCATCTGATGAGCACAGTAGTGGAACCTTAAGATTAGTCCGTATAGGAGCCAATACGTTCGGAGACAGATATGGAAATGTGTCGCACAAAAAAAGAGCTCATTGATATGCAGGTGAGTGGAAAGAGTAGCTAATACCTCTTGGTCTGTCGTGTCTATGTGCTCCGAATCTGATTCTTTTACCTCCCCTTGTGCCCAATTGTCTATCCTTGATTTAATTACAGAAGTAAATGCATCCTTCAAATCGGGGTCGTGGCTAATGACCTGTGAAATACAATGGGCAGGAAAAGGCATTATTCGCTAGGATTGGTAGGGTGAACAAGAAAAACAATATTACCCTACACCTTTTTTCTTGGGGGGTAAATTACACAAAATCTGACGCACACGGTGGAACACAACCATAGAATGGTCTATATAAGGAACCATTATGTTGAAGCCAGACCCCTGAGCCACTCGCTCGTCCCCGTGGTGGCAGCTCTCTCCGCGCAGATCGGCGCAACACACTCAACCCTCTGACGACTCTACAATTCTGCCTACACTTAGCAGTAACCTTGCTGGACTCGGCATAGACTCGATCAAACACGATCAAGGATGAGAACACGATGTGACGACCCATGCCGAGCACGACATAGATGCACACGCACACCATGCGCGAACATGGCATAAGTGTTTATTCCAACCTGGGAGCAGCCATGTATAGAAACAAACATATATATCTGGCTGTTGTGCTTGTGATGAGTGGAAAGAATAGTAAATACCTCTAGGTCTCCTTGTCCGCCTTCATCTAGCAGTTCCTTGATTATGGATTTGATCATAGATCGCAGTGGAGCATGGAAATTGGTGTTGCGGCTGATGACCTGTGAAAAACAATAGCCAGAAAAGGGCACCATTCGTTACGATTATTAGTGGACATGGAAAAGAAAACTAGCTGGCACCTGATGGACACAGTAGTGGCACTTCAGATTTGTCTATACAGTAGTAACTAATACAGCCTCCGTTTTTAAATTATTGTCGCCGTTGAATTTTTTTATTTACATTTGATCGTTCGTGTTATTGAAAATATTTGTTCAAATATGTAAAATTATAAGTTGTGTCAAAGTTTTCTTTATTAATAAAATAAATCATAACAAAATATATGATAACTTTTAAGCTTTTTTGAATAAGATGAATGTTCAAATGTAACAAAAAAATGTCAACGGCGACAACAATTTAAGAACAGAGGGAGTATATGTTCGAGCACAAATATGGGGACATATACGGGCAGAAGCAGAGTTGGTTGTTGTGCTTGTGAAGAGTGGAAAGAGTAGTTAATACCTTCTGAGAACCGGATGCCCCTGCCTCTCTTTGTCTGTGTTCGTCTAGCATTTCATTCAGAACGGATTCAACCATAAGCGGTAGTCCTTGCTCCAGTATTTCATCGAGAATGGATTCATCTATAGACCCTTGGTCCAGTATTTCATCGAGAATGGATTCATGTATAGACGGTAGTAGACCATTGAAATTTAAATTGCGGCTGATGGCCTATGAAAAACAACCTTGGTTAGGATTATGTGATTCGAAAAAAGAAAATTAGCCTGCATCTCATGGGCACACAGGTAGCATCATTTGTTCCTTTCTACGGAAACCAATATGTCAGAGCAGATGTAAGGGAACGTGCATACAAAAAAAAAAAAGAGAGCTGGTCATTACGCTTTTGACGAGCAGAAAGAGTAGTTAATGGAGTAACTCTTGATCAATATAGTCTACTATTCAAAATTTGTAAGGGAATGTGCGTAGAAAAAAAGAGAGCTGGTCATTAGGCTTCTCACGAGCGGAAAGAGTAGTTCATGGAGTACCTCTTTGTCGATAGAGTCTATCTGTTCAAAATTAGATTCTCCTTCCCCTCCTTGGTTGCCTTCGTACATTTGGCAATCAAATATACTTTTCATCAATACTTCTCCAATTTTGGAGCTGCTGCCGCTGATCTGCGAAATACAACCGCAAGGAAAATGGCGTTGGTTATGATTAGGAGATTGAAAACTAAAACTAGCTGATATCTGATGGCCACAGTAGTGTGGTATCTTAAATCTGTCTGTATCGTAGACAATACGTTTAAGGACAGATTTAGAATATGTTTTCGAGAGAAATTTAGCTCATTGATGCGCATGTCATGAGCGGAGAGAGTAGCTAATACCTCTTGGTCTGTCGTGTCTATGGGCTCCGAATCCAATTCTTCAAATTGTGCGCGACCGTTTATCATTGATTTAATTAAAGAAGTAAGTCTCTTCAAATTGGAGTCTTGGAGAAGGGCCTGAGACAAACAATGGCCAGAAAAGTCAACAGACGAAATGTATCACATACCTCTCACTTTACCTTATCTCACTAACTCCTCCGACCTCACCCGCGTACCAACGCACCAAATTTTGTCTAATCCTCAAAAATGCTTACATTGTGATAAATATTTGAATACTTCAAATGCTTACATTTTGTAAAGGAGGGAGTAGGAGGTAGTCTAAAGGTTAGATCTGGGCTGTTAATATAAGGAGTGAAAAATCACATAAAAATTATAAAATGACATAATTATCTTTTGAAAGTCCTAGAATTTTTAACAATAGTATTTATCAAATTTAGAAATCTAGAATTTTATTATGCATGCGATGGAACAAGGCTTAATGGTGCATGCGACTATGCAAGTAATTAAGCTAATGCTTCGCCAAAAGTGTAAATGAGGCATTTTCATGCAGCCAATAAATGAATGCAGGGCAATGGTTTCCCTTAAGGAACTCCCTTATACGCAGTTGTCACATTTTTTTCTTTAATTCACAATACACATGTTGGCACATGTCACGTTAAATATTTTTTCCTTGTTTTGGTTACCATAAAAAGTTATTCCATTAATTGAATTTCAACAGAAAAATCTTATAGCACCGCTGTTGCGATGATTTATCGTTGCCTAGTTAATTCATCACTGTACAAGAAACTATTCGGTTATCCTTCGTACCGTTATTTTTTTTCTTGAAACTTAGTCCCGTCATAATCTACTCACGGACACAACCACCAGAAGACCCGGGGGGTTTCTTCCAAAAAAATGAATTGACTTTCTATAAGAAAATATAAAATAATTGTGGATCATGTAATGCCTCTTAAGAGGTAATAGATCAGATTGGCCATCAAGATAGTCAAATGAACGGCTCACAATCATTTGGAACTACGTTAAAATATCTCACAGGAACAAATATGTTGGAGCACATGTTTTGAATGCTAGCGTCACCCGGTAAACGCTCACTCACTCGCACACATGTGTTGGCGAGAGGAGGAAGACAAACAATAATATGGCCAGCGACTAACGCCATGGCGATGAAATAGCCAGTATGTTTCGTCGCCAGTATCTTGGCTTGTTATTCAATGGAATTGGCGAAGAACAAATAGGAGTACACAAGTTTAAGTATGCATGCATGAGAGACACCATGGCGCTCTCACTCCAAATGACCGGGGCGCCCAAGCGGCCACTCCGGCCCCGGCGCCCACGCGCGAACCTCGGTGGCCACTCTGACCCCGGCGACGGAGACTTCGATCGGTGCGGCGATGAGAGAGCGAGGGAGACAGGTCACCCCGTTGGCGAGCTCCGCCAGCGATGGGCGGGCATGCATGGTGGCGGCATATCTGGACCAACAGACCAAACAGGAGTTCTCCTTGTGGCGGGTGGAGAAAGGCAGGATTTGATATCAACGGAGTGGATCATGTCGACGCAATCTTCCAATCAAGAGTTCTGCAAGAATCCGTCAACTGGCCTTGGTCCAGATGGCTCCATTTCTAAGTTCTTGAAGATCAGCGACGACGACATCAGCTCGGAAGATGGATCGGTCATAGGCTGGTTTCACACGGCCACGAAGGTGTAAAAAGCTGACGCGCTATTGCAACACGAGCAAATGATAGCCAGTGTTACCACAATGACCACGCCGCCTGTTGAATGATGATCCAAATTCTGAAGATGGCGACGCGTTTAGTGCACACCGGTCGGACACACAGGTCCGACCGGTCTGCACCCCCTTCGACCGATGTACCTGTTCTGCATGGATACCGGTTGGACCGGTCGTCACACGGTCGGACCGGACCGGCACACCAGTCGGACCGGTCGGCATCTCCTGGAACCGGTCTGCAGGCTTGCTGGCACCGGTGGACACCGGTTGGTACACCGGTCTGACCGGTCTGCGTCGTCCGAGTTGGTTGTGGATCTCACCTCTATATATACTTATAAGCCGCAGGTGACTCGGGTGATTCTCTCTCCCCTTTGTAGACCTTGTTAGGGTTTCGTCCCATCTCTTTAGATCTACTTTGTAAGTCTCCTGCGAAACAGATGTCGTCGTTGCCACGGATTGGATTGAATCGATCGCTCGACAATCACCTCTGTCCGCCGGCGACATAGAAGCGGCTGTGGGCTGCGGAATCAACGTGTGGGCCATGCTCGCCGACGAGGATCCCAACGACGACAGCAAGGCAACCAAGAGAGATGAGAGGGAGACCAATGGAAGAAAAGCCACGGATACAGGCACCAGCAAGCGGTAGCAGGAGCGGCGCACAAGTGCCACCATGCCACACGCTCTCGGCGACAAGAAAGCGCAGAACGAGGGTAACAGGAAGCAGAGGAAGTGAGTGTGAGGAAGGTGGCTAACAACTTATGAGTAAAAAACATGATCCGCAGGACCCCTGAGCCACTCGCTTGTCCCGGTCATGGCTTCTCCCTCTGTGCAGATCGGCGCAACGCACTCCACCCATCCTACGACTCTACGAGTCTGCCTACACCTCGCTGCAATCCTGCTGGACTCGACACATATTCAATCAAATATGATGTAGGACGTGACATGATGCGACGCGTACGCCGAACACGATACACAGCGACACACACGCTGCGTCCCGTTCTTGCCTATTGTATCCGGTTGTAACTCTCATGTACTAAACCATCTATATATATCAATGCATGAAGGCCTGGAGAGATTATCCAGAGCCACGCCATCTAACAATTCTGACATGAAAGCATGTATAGAATGAAACAGAGCCGGTTATTGTGGAGCGGAAAGAGTGGTTAATACCTCTATGTCTGAGGAGTCTAGCTGCTCAGAATTGGATGCCCCTCCTGGTCCGCCTTCAAATATTACGGTAATGGGTTTAATTTTCTTGATAACGGATTTAATCATAGACGCTACTGGAGCTTCGGAATTGGAGTTGCGGCTGATCGCCTGTGAAATACGATGGCCAGGGAAAGGGCATTGGTTAGGATTAGGGAACATGAAAAAAGAAAATTATCTTGCATCTGATGGTCACACAGTAGTGGCACTTTATATGTTTCTATGCTTTGGGACAAGATATATAGGCAGAAGCAGAGCGGGTTGTTCTGCTTGTGATGAGTGGAAAGCGTAGCTAATACCTGACGAGAACTGGAAGCCCCTCCCTCTCTTTGTCTGCATTCGGCTAGCATTTCATTGAGAACGGATTGAATCATAGACGGTAGACCATCGTCTATCATTTCATCGAAAATGGATTCAATCATAGACGGTGCTTGAACCTGGAAATTTAAGTGGTGCCTGATGACCTACGAAAAACAATGGCCAGGAAATTTAAGTCGTTGGTTAGGGTCAGGGGATCTGAAAAAAAGAAAATTAGCCCACATCTGATGGGCACTGTAGCAGAACTTTAATTAGCTTTGTCTGCACGGGAATCAATATGTTGGAGCTCATGTATGGGAAAGTGAATAGAAACAAGGAGAGCTTTTATGCTTGTGATGATTAGAAACAGTAGTTAATACCTCTGGATCTGTAGGGTCGTCTATCTCATCCCAATCCAATTCCCCTTCCACTCTTTGAAACTGTCTTACACGGTTTAGCAACTTATATAGTACTACATTCTCGATGTCGGACTTGCTCTTGAGCTGCGAAAAACAATGACAAGAAAAGGGTATAGAGTTTTGGATTAGGGAACACGAAAATTTAAGGAAAATTAATTGACATCTGAAGAGCAAAATAGTGGCACCTCAAAATAGTCTACACAGGAACCAATACGTTCGAGGACAAGTATGGGACGCTTGTCATGGAGTCTGATAGCCTGCCTCACCGCCGCCTCCGCGGCCTTTGCTACTTGCACTGTCACATCCCAACAATTGATTTTAACATGGACTCGCATAAGCAAAGGGAGGTTCGCCAAGCTGTCCAAGTACGGTTTCAGATCCCTGAAGTTCGCCGCATGGAAGCGAAAATCAACAGTTTGAAGGCATGGCATAGCTCCCGGTAGAAACTTCCTTGGGAGAAGCATGCAGTAGTACTGCAATTTGGGGTATGCACCAGCAGCAATGGCATCAGTGGAGATCTGGTGCCTATCTATGAACAGACATAGAGATGCAAGCTCTTGGAAATTCCCAAGATTGACTAGATGTTGCGCCTCTGCGGACTTCACATGTACATTTAAATGGCATAGGTGTGGAAGAAATGAGGGATTGATCCACTCTGGCAGTCCATGGGAGTAACGGATATTATGTAGGCGCAGGTGGCGGAGTTCCCGAGAGGGAGAAAAATTGTGCCAGGTAGGCGCTTTGCAGTCTCCACCATCACAAAGCTCCAGTTCTTCGATTTTCTTTAGTCTGCTTAGAGACTCCACTAAGGCTTCGTTTAAGCTATCACCGAACATATATGTGCCAATGTGGAGAATCCTTAGATTGGTCAGCTTGCCCAGTTCCTTAACAAAGTTTGGGGAATTGACAACGTTGTCCAACCGCAACTCCTCCAATGATGTTAGGTCTCCCATTCCATCTGGTAATGCCATTTCTGTGCCCTCTGATCTCAAGCACTTGAGTTGTGTCAGCAAAGTAACACTCTGTGGCAGTGCCTTTAACGCAGTGCCTCTCAAGTCTAGTGTCTGTAAATATCTGAAGTGCCCCAGTTCCCTCGGCAGCTCACCAATAGCTGTTCCAGACAGTCCAAGGTATCTCAAGTGATGACATCCCGTAATACTCTGGACAGGATGATCTCCAGTTAACAGACAATGTTCCATAGAAAGGAGACTCAGAAACTGAAAACTTGGGCGCAATGACATTAGATCAAACAGAAAGCAGCACCCACTAGCATTAAATGACCGCACTTGTTTTGGGATGCATGTCTGAGCCAGGTCTTGCTGCGTCACGATTCCCTTTCGAACGCATAGTCTACCAACAACATTTTCAGAACAAGGTGGATGTTGCTCAATGCTATCCAACATAGTACTAACAAAGTTATCCTCTTTTGCCACAGAACAAATCATATCAAGCACCATGTCATGAACGCGACAAAGATGTATTGTGTAAGATGTACCCTCTACAGGCTGGAGCAAACTCCTATCAATAAGCTGGTTGAAGTAGCTCTCCCCCACCATAAATAGTGTTTTCCCCTTTTCTTCATGCACAAGACCTTCAGCTACCCACCGCCATACTAATGTGTTTCTCTCAATCTCACGGTCTTGTGGAAATGTGCTTAGAAGCAATAAGCAGGTCTTTAGATGGTGTGGTAGATCATCGTAGCTAAATTTCAATATCATCCTTGTATTTTCCACATCTCCATTTTCTTCATCCCCAAATCCAATAGATTTGTACACCTCAGGCCAATCCTCCTTTGGTTTATTAGCCAGTAAACTAGCCATTGTAATTAAAGCTAACGGTACACCACCACATTTCATTAAAATTTCAGTAATACATCGTTCCTCCGTTTCATCTAAATTGCATATATCCTTTCCACCAGATGATAATCCTTCATAGAATAGTTCCTTGGAATGATGATTAGGTAGTGGTTCTAGCTTGCAAACTTCATCACTGCATTCTGCAACTTCGTAAATACGAGAAGTTGTGATTACTCTACTTCCACAATTATGATTCCTGAAATCCTTCATAATTATTTCCCATGATTCTTTATCCCATATATCATCAATAACGATTAAGTACCTGAACAGATGAAACACAAGAGCTATGAATTAGTAAAATCATAAGAACGATAACTGTCAATACCGGATTCAAAAAGGCACCAATCCATAAGGAGTGTAAATAAACAGAGATGAATGAATGCTTCTCCAAGGAGCTTATACACTACTAAAATGGAGTGCTATAACGCAGGTAAAAAACATGTGGTAGTGTCGGTCATCCAAACCAATGTTAAATCAAGGACATTAGCGAAAGAAGATTACAACATCGGCCAAGCGGCCAACATTACTGAAGCACAGGAAAAAAGACGGTTGGGCCCAGATGGGCCCGGCCTGTTGTTGACGGTCGTTAACAACACTTTTCGACTACCAATTAATTAAGCTCAATCATGGCCAAAGACAAGGCATATGTATCACACATGCTTGTTTTAAATAATGTAGTTCCACTTGTACTTGGAAATATTTGCATGCACATGGTACAACACGAAATTGAGAAGAAACACACCCACATGGCGAAGAAACGTACAACTCGGACCAATCAGAGATCGCAAATTGGGCAGCACATGGATTGGAGGGCCCACAAACAGGGCCAAAACGACTCCAACACTGCGGGGACACATGAACTGACTTTAGGGCCCACACATTGGTGACTAGGAGAAAACATAGGCCAGGTGGCTCAACCCCAGAGCCGGCTAACCCCGACCTAGTCTTGTGGCCTTTTTTCTCATGGCCTTCCACATGCAGGCCCCCGGTGACTCCACTATGGTGGTTGTGTGTGAGTTGCTCCAGCTTTCGACCTCGAAACCACCTTATTAAGGCCCATATAAATAGATGGGTGTGGCCCTCATTACAAACATACCAGAAGGATCCACTCTCTTGCATAGTAGTAGTCAAGTTCCAGTGGAGTTTGGCTAGAATAGAGCTCTCTCTAGTTCCCAACTCTTCTCGACGAGTTAGGTATGGCTCCTATATCTTTCTTTCTTTGTAAGACTCTTTCTTATCAATGATATTATCCTTTCCATATAGTTTTGCTTTGGGTAATCATTCCTTGATTGGTTGTGGATCCGTAGCATGCTTATGTGATTAAGTAAATTATAGTCTTGTTATATAGTTATGCTTTGTTCATATGTTATATGTACAATGTTTGTATGAGGTCACTAGATTGGCATAGTATTAGTATATTCTTACTATACTATGCCAGCCATATACCTATACCACAGTCCCTTAGTGTACATGTTATTTATGATGCATGTTCTAGAAGTGTAGAGACTCTTGCCTTCATCATGCGCTCAATGTTCGTCTCGTATGGTTGATCTAGATCTGATCCATAGATTAAGTGGTCTGGGGTATCATTCTAGCAACGCAGAAATGGTGCCCGGGTTAACAGGATGCATTGTTAATCGTGTAGTCTACGGGTTGTAGAGGTAGGTGGCAGGTGGTGACATCCATGTCCACCCTTGTAATGCTCCACATTCGGCTACGTTGTAGGCTCTTGACCGGAGTCGCATAGCAGACCAGGTTAAGCCCGTGCCCAAGGTGCGAAGTGTATTTAGAAGTCCTAATTGCGCATACATGCGTATGTGTACAGACTATGTACTAACTATAAAAAAAACATAGGAACATAGCTCTAACTCTTAGTTTTCTCTCCACTAGACTTATATAATTATTAGGGTATATTCTTTTGTGTGTCACACTACCCCTATTACCGTTACATCCTTGCCCCTACTAGGAGTTATGATGAGTTATAGTGTACGTATTGAATATAGTAATCCTCCTAAACTCCTTGCCTTCTTTTGGGATAAAAAAATATGTTACCCTTAATACTCATGAGTGAAATGCTACAACGGTATATCCATGCACTTGCGGATTTATTTGTAATCATTAAGAAATACCGACACAATTCACAACCCATCCGCATAATCCTAGTCATCGTCGTGCTGCCGCTGTGCTCTCCCACCTTGCCGATGTGCTGTGCTCTCCCTAGCCGCCCTGATTCTTGCTGGTCCCATCACCACCGCCGGCTAGCCAGATCTGCTGTCACCACACATCGTCGCCACAGCTGCCTCCGCCTTGCCCCCACAATCACCTCCGCACGCCGCTTCTGCCTCACCGCCTCAGCCACCACTAGATCCACTCCCTGGAGGGGGGCGGCCACAGCGCGTGAGCAACACCCGTGTTTTTGCATGCATTTAAAAATCACTAAAAATTTAAACTTTTTATAATTGACAACTAAAACCTGATTTTATTTTCCGCACAACCAAAAACCCATTTTCGAAAACCCTTGCATTAAAATCTCACCATATAGAAGCTAGGACTTGTTTGAATGAGTGCTTGATTTCTTGCATGTTTGTTTGTTGCTTTAGAATTTATATTGGCATCACATAATTACTCCTTGACATTCCCACCAAATACTCCTTGACCTCCCTTGATTTACCCACCACCACATCTCTCTCAATTCATAATTTCCATATCCCAATTCCCTTGGTGTGTGCTTAGTTTATTTTTCTAGGAAAATAAAGAAGCCATCTCCAATATATATATATATATATATACAAAACATGCCCATACGTTGCTACGGGTCAAGAAAATACATGTTATATTTTTTTTACCTTGAATAGAACTTTTTTTTTAGATATTCCTAGCATATTGGTTTTTCATAACTGATCTTAGAGTCAATGTGTGTGTTACGGTAACATAGTTGCCATCTAAAATATTGCAACTACTCGTCTATATTAGTCTTATGGTCTCTACATAAGTGTTAGAAAACGATGTTGTATCCTTTTTTAAAACAAAAAAAAAAGAATTTAGTTTGTCATTTATAGGGAGGCTTATAGAAGATATCCTCCAAAGGAACCCTAAATCACTTTGTTCTTCCACCTTATCTCATGGCAGCGGTGGCGCCGTCAAGTACTCCTAGCGGGAGCACACTTGGTTCCGCGCGTCATATGCTTCTCCCACAGATGCTGCCGCGTCGCAAGCACGTGAAGCTGCTCCGAAATATCCCCGTCGCTGCCTTAGTTGGCAACGCCACGCACCAGTGTTTCTTCTCCAAGTCGACATTGCCACAGTGCACCCGTTGACATCGTGAGGACACCGCCGTACTGCGCCACCCGCGAAGGGGTTGACGCCGCTGCCATGTCCCATCCAGATCGCGAGGACGCGTCGAGCTTCTTCCGCACACTGGATTGCTGCCCAAGATATTTTCCTCCAATAACTGGCGGAGAACGGGGGGGGGGGGGGGGGGGGGGGACCAGCAGGGGCCCTGGCCCCCCTAACACCATTGATTTGCTCCTAAATTCATATGAACAGTGATGATTTTTGAAAATTTTGCTCTAATCGGCCCCCCCTAACATGGGAAATTAAGCAATCCTGCCTCCGCCAATGCCTCCAATATCAACGACGAGCAGAGCTCCCTGTCGACCCGGCCGCCGGTGACGCCGCTTCGTCCCCGTGCCCACAGCAAGCACGCGAAACACACCCGCGACAGCTTGCTGTTGACGCCAGCTCCTCTCCGCCTCGCTGTATCACATCACCAAAGATGCTGAGGCCACTGCTTGGAGCTGACCCCACCGTCGCGTTCCGTCAATCGAGCTGGAGCTCACCAGGACAGCCGGGCATGCTGGAAAATATCTCCGGCGAGCCACGACCATCCCCGTCTATAAATAGCTGGCCACGGGCACCCGGACGCTCGCCGGATCGAGCTCGGAGCTCCTTCCCCTCTTCTCGGAGAAATATTGAGGACGGAGATGGAGGAGGAGAGACTCGCATCGGGACTTGACGCCCTCCTCTGCTCTCCATGCCAAGGTTGCTGCCGCCCTCCTCGTCGAGGCCGATGCCGAATCAGCGCCGGAGAAGGCGACTCCGCCGGAACCACTGCCTGTTTCTCGCCCAAATCGCTGGAGCCCCACTCACCATCGCGCCGTCCTAGTTCACGTCGCCACAACTGCCAGCTCGCTTTGCCCGTCACCACCAGCCAGCCCGCCTAATCGCCGCCGCCCTCGCCAACGCGCCGCCGCACCAGAACGCCCTGCTGCTGCTTCGCCGCAACCCGCGCCGCCCTCTACCCCGCCGCGCTGCCCTGCTCAATTCTGCCGCCTATGCTTCGCCGAAGCTCTGCCCCTGAACATCGCCATCCACGCTGCTCGCCTCAGCTCACGTTTCTGCCCGGCCAAGCCGCCATACCGCGAGAGCGCACGCCCGGAGCTGCCCGAGGTCACCAGCACTCCTTTCTCCCTGCCGTGCTCTCCATCCCTTCCCTCTCTTCCTCCCTTTTCCTCTCTCTTCTCTCCGTCTGTTTCTTTCCCCTCTGCTTTTCTTGGCCGCACGGCACAGCAAGGAGATGACCTGCCAACGAGATTGGGAATTGGCATCCGATGTTACCCAGCTGTGGGTCCGGCCTGTCATAGGCACCTCTCATTTTCCGTTTCTCTTATGAGCTCGGTGCACATAGGATAAAAGGGGAAGGCCAGCAGGTTTCAAATCGGTCCATGGCACGATGGACCTAGTCCACTGGGTAGTACCAGACACCAGGCTGTCAAGCGGACCCGTGTGTCAGCCAAAGGGAAAAACGTTACGCGAACCCAAGAGGGCGTACACACGGAGGAGAGAAAAATACATTTTCTATGCATCAGAAATTCCCAGAAAATTTGTAAATAAACTAGGTACACTCCATTTAATCTTCAGAAATTCATTTAATCTTTAGAAATTCATATCGCCGGCTTGCTGTTTCATTTAATATTTAGAAATTCATTTAACCCAAGAGGGCGTACCCATGCATTTCCACCTGCATTGCATTTTCCTAAATTCTAGAAATAATTTCCAAGTTATATTCCACATAATAAATCTTCATTTAATCTTTAGAAATTCATATCGCCTTCATTCCAACTCCAAATCACCCCATTCCACTTCCATAAATCTTCTAAAATCATTTCCTACATTTTCATACCCTTGTTCCATTATTGGGTGCCCATTAAATTCTACATTTTCGCGCGCATAGATAACGTTAGCCCTAGATGGCCCCTTTTTGATGACCACCACCTTGCACTGTATATTCATGTAATGTAAAAAAATGCAATGTTTGTTTTCTGGTAATGTTAGAAATTGTAACCAGATATATGAAATATCCAAATATCGTGTGCTAAAAATTGTCAATATGGATTTCCATATCTGTATTCGGTTTTTCTGAAGTATCTGAAATTTAAATTGTCAAAATTCATTTTTCATGTTGAAATTCATTTTGTCAAAAAAAAAATGTTAAAAATGAATTGTTTCCCATATTACATGTATCCAAAAAGAATATCTTAAAACTATGTGGTTTTGTGCTTCATTTTGTTATTTATTGAAATGTATTTCCATACTTATTGTTTATTTTTGTACACATTACTTTATTTATTTATTAATGTAAAATATTTTTATATTACCTAGTTGTACTAGTTTATTTGATAGAGTAGGTATGTATTGGTATATTTATTTATTAAATATTTATTGATATACTTGGCTGGTAAAAAGACACCTTAGAAATAGTACTCCCATACTTTGGTCTCTACTTGTATAATGATTTCGTTCGCCCTTCCTATAAATTTATGCTTAACTTATTATTGTTCAAAGTAACATTATTTTAACAGAATCTGTATAAATGGTATACCTTTTGCCTGGGCTTATCAGTGATTAGTGTCGACATGGGCTTGTTGGCAACTAGCGCTAAAAGTTTCTATCTCTTGAAGTTGAAGAAATTAATAATATTTTTCATGTGACTCGGATGGATAAGGTTTTTGCATGGACAATTGTAGCACGAATAAAATCAACAACTTATACTAAAATTTTCATCTGAAGTCATTTAGATAAAGAAAAATAAGAGTGCTACACTTAAAAAAAATGTTTTACTTAAATCCTACGCACTGCTCATGTGGTAAAACATAGCTGGTTGCATGATTTTTGGATTAGCATAATTCAAGCAGGCGCTTGATATAAATTCACTGACACATAAGCATTTTGTAAGATTTTTGTAGAAACTTATTAAGTAGATCTAGCATTACTCAGAAAAAAAATGTTGGCATAATGTTCTAAGATCAAAGCTATATCTGAACTTCCTACAGCATTTTCTTTATCTGAATGGCTTCCCATTCACTACGATATCTCACTTTCTATAGTAGATATGTGTTTTCCAATTATTTACTATGGAAAGAACATATTTCCATGTGGCTGAAACAAAAAGGGCGCATGTCACAGTCGCAGCCCTTAAACCAAACAAAGATATGGCTTGTCCAATATTTTTAACAAATTACCCACCATTGCTATTACAAAAACTCGTTGAAATACATGACAGAGAAATAAGTTAAAAAAATATCTATGTGTAAATTAACAATTACCACTTGCTTCATTACGTAAATAAACATCCGCAAATATATCATAGAAAGATAAGTTACGGATATATCTATGATAATAGAACATTTGTTCTAGTTAGATTAATTATCAATCAATACTTACCGCGCCAATGCGCGGACCAATCTATTAGTTTAATTATCAATATGATCAATGCAAATCGGCAGCTGTTGTCAGTAGATGGGTCGTGTATACCTTTTTTTCTCAAGTACGTGACGAAGTTCCTCAAAGAGCTTCCTGTTATCCCATCTTCTGGTGTGAATGTCTGAATACTTGACTTCATTAAGTCGTAAGAGAATTTCCTCCAGAACACTGGTGATGCCACGATTACGACCCACCATTACGAATGCCTTAAGAATGTATGTAGCTGCAAGACTGTCATACACGGCTCTGGCAAGAGTTGTCTTGCCCAGCCCGCCATCTCCAAAGATTGACATAATCTTGAGCTGCTGTGTGAACACACCATCATCCCCTCCCAATAGCTTCTTGAGTAACTCATCCCTTGTGCGATTAATACCTACAAGCTTTATATGACCCTTTCTCGAAGGTAACCGGCGAGGGTCATATTTTTTGTTCGCGCCAGGAGTAGCCACATAATCTCCGGCCGTCTGTTCGGGACACCTATCGGCGAGCCTATGGGCTCTCTCCGTGATGTCCTCTATTGTCTTTTGGAGCTCCTGTTGGTGGGTTGTAGGCTCTGAGCCCTCCGTGCATACCCGTAATGAGACATCGACGGGATCCTCTGTGTCATATGACAGCTCCTTCACATTACGGACCCACTTCTTGTTTGGTTCAAAGTCATCATACTTTTTCTGTAACACCGTGGATAGGTCATCCTTGATGTCCTCCGGAACGTATTTGAGATGCTTCATGTCCTTGGGGAGCAGGGGTCCCATGACACCTGTCTCTACATCCACGGCTTGGTTATCGCTTGCTTGTCTATATTTGTACTTCAATAATGTCTTGTGTGGTGGGTGGAAATTAAGGCGCTGGTCTTTAGAAGTGATGTTGTCGTCCTTCAATGCAGTATATATGATGTTAGTTAGGCTAAGTAATAAAAACTAAATATCTCAATCGTTATAGAGTAATAACGGGTCATTGTCTAAAAAAATAGAGTAATAACGGGTGCTGTGCTTGATAGATTAGATAGCCTCATACCTTGGACACTGGCACATCATATACAACCGTCAATTTCACCTCATCAACCACATTACGGGCCTCGTGATTGAACATGCGCTGTTTTACATCCTTATCTGTTAGGCCTTCCTTCACTTTTGTGCTCTGCACAATAACCTTATCCGATGACAGGGTCGTTTCCGTCCGTGCTTCCAGTGTAATAAACACAACACAAGTACCATTGGATCCTTGCACAATTCCTTTTCTTTTGCTGCACTTTAGTGGGTATCTCGCCTCGATATTGAAGGCAACGCAGTTACTTGTCTCATTGGTCAGCGTAACCTCAACCTCAGATATTTGCTCGTTAATCTGAGAGCCAAAACGCAGCTCCAGCGGCTTAATCCCCAGCATATCATCATCAGAAGTTTTTATCTGAGGGAAACCAGATAGATGGAGCACAACAAAGTTACTTATTATAGACCAAGGTAACAGGATCTACATATGTTATATTGAAGTTGACACAAGGTTATAAATTATGATAAATGATGATGAGTTACTCCAGCAATTATGATGACTTTGTTGGGTTTCGCCCACAGGATCGATCACATGAACTAGAAGAACTCACACGCACAAAAAAATCTTATTGCCAAGGGCTCATATCGTGCCCGTTCTTTTTCTTATTTTCTCAATATCTTGTGGTGTTACAAAGCTTAGATCCTGCCGTGTATATATACACGAGCAGCTGACCCGACGACCTAACCGGACTAGACCTACTCGAACTCAACACCTAGTACAGCTCGGACTCAACCTTGCTCCTACTCGTACTCAAACTGACACACGATACATGGCATGTAAGCCAAACGCACTTGGAAAGTAAACACTTTCCAAAAACACTAACTAGACAAGATTACTGCTAACAATCTCTCCCTAATCTTGACTTTTGGTCTTCCATGCTCCTCTGATCTTGACTCCTTGTAGATCTTCGTCTTGTCCGGGCCTCGCACCACGACAAGTCTTATTGGCTCTCCCAATTTTGACTTGGCGAATTTTATGGACCAATCCAAATATGATCCGGACTACCCAGCCACGCTATACCCGGGGATCATACCATCCACCTAGCATGATACATGCCGACTACCTCGTGGACTACACCATCCACTCCAGCCTCATGTAGAGCCATGGCCTCATTGAAGAGACTCACCTTCTCTGGTTTACCGCCCCCTCATACTTGAGCTTGATCCTCTCGGCGAGACACGTAGACATCCACGCTTCCACTGCAACGGATCCTCACAGATACGAGCACTTGGATACACCGACGACTCACAGACACGACGACGACGACACATGCAAACATGCACACACTTCGACTCATCTAACACCCCGGTTGACGATCTTGACGAGACTCCCGGCACCGCACCTCGGTACCACCGCTTCCATCAATGATCATCCACCTCCACCGACTTTCCGACGACATCTCCTTGCCACCTCCACGGGTCGCTCCGCCGAACGACTATCGCCCGCGCCGAGGCGCTAGTACGGGTCGCCTCCCCGGGGCAAGCGTGGCTTCTTTGACCTCGCTCTGATACCAATTGTTGGGTTTCGCCCACAGGATCGATCACATGAACTAGAAGAACTCACACGCACAAAAAAATCTTATTGCCAAGGGCTCATATCGTGCCCGTTCTTTTTCTTATTTTCTCAATATCTTGTGGTGTTACAAAGCTTAGATCCTGCCGTGTATATATACACGAGCAGCTGACCCGACGACCTAACCGGACTAGACCTACTCGAACTCAACACCTAGTACAGCTCGGACTCAACCTTGCTCCTACTCGTACTCAAACTGACACACGATACATGGCATGTAAGCCAAACGCACTTGGAAAGTAAACACTTTCCAAAAACACTAACTAGACAAGATTACTGCTAACAGACTTAACATTTTTTTTTGTGAGGAGTTCAGGGTGGGGGGTGAGGTGAAGGGAACATCCCCACCTTTTCATTTTGTTTCAGCCTACTGCATGTTTATTAGGAGTTAGCTTTCTAATCTAGTTGACAAAATTTTGCCTTTGATATTGGTTGGAATGGTTGCTTCATGTTGGGCTATTTGGAGATACCGTAATAATATTATATTTGACAAAACCAGATATTTCACATTTATGAAGGCTCTTTTCAGAGGGACATATTGGTTGCGGTTCTGGTTGCAGCTGCAGCATGATGATCATAAAAAGGAGATGTTCACAGATGTTCACAAAGGATGGAAGCATCATATATAATAGATTGGCTTAGATTGTATTTCCTTTGTTTTGTTTCCCTCTTTTATTCAGATATTCAGATATTTTTGTAATAATTTAGAGGCTGTGTACGTCTTGCACGTAGAGGCCGGATGTTTATCCATTATCTTAAAATATTTTACTTCAAGAGTGCATACATGAGTAGGATGTTACAAGTCGTTCGTTATAGTAATACACGAGGGTTGAGAGGGAACATTGTAACCCAAGCTTAGGCAACAAGCCGATCAACTTGCGGCAACCTACAAGACCAGGTCTCAGCACCTTCGCGACACCCCGTGAACAGCTGAGAGTAGCAGGGGTGTCGGGGAGGGTAGGAAATAGAAAAAAAACATTATGACACGGTGCTTCCATAGACATCGACAACAAAGTGGGAGGAAGAAGACGTTGAACGAAGCACACCACACCCAAGCGCTACCTCAATGTCATGGTTGGAATTGAGCTGTTCTGTGACCTTGACACTCTGTTGCTTGAGGAAAGCAGTCCGTTAGCTCAGGGCATACAAGGAACGCACAACATATATATGTATGTAAAGGTGGTGATAGAACCAACAGCCAGATACTTCTCAGTTCACACTCAAATGACTCTGGCGGATGTGACACCCTGTGTCCTAACATAGCCTTGGAACAATGACTTTTCTTGTGTAAAGAGTGTTTGAAGAAAATCCCAAAAGAAGAGCTAAATTTTTTTCATTTTATCACATAAAATGATGGGTTCTTTCTTTTGATTTTGGGAGAAAATCATCTCAAAGTTCTTGGGTATGAGCAATAGACCTAATTTTGGTCCCATGAAGTTGGTCATAGGTCAAACTTAAAGTTTCTCTTTTGAAATTTTTGAATTTGACCTCAAATCGGGCCTCCATTTGAACCTAGGACATATCTAAGATAAACCGTTTTCAAATTCAAACTTGAATTTGAATTTCTGGTTTAAATATTCAAACCAATTGTATCACTGAACTCTTCATGCTCCCAAGAAACCATGGTTCAAATTTGATGCAATTTGGAGCTCATTTGGATGTTTAAACCTAGGGTCGAAGTGGGTCAAAATCTGATTTCCAAAGACTTAGCCATTTTCCTTTTATTTCTGTTATCTCTATGACAGCCGGGCCCCACCGGTCAGCGAGCTGACTCAAGCGCCTAAGCCGGCCTCTGTTTCTCTTCGCAAGCCGAAGCCGCCTCTCTTCGCGCCATCCGATTTCGATCCAACGGTCGAGCGTGTTCTTTAAAAGAGCCGACGCCGATTGAGCTTCGGCTCCTTTTCCTCTCTGAACGAGCCGAGCTGAGTCGATTTCCCCTCGCCTCAGTTCTCTCAGACCCACCCATTAGCGAACCAGCACTACCCCAGACTACTTTTTCCCCCACGGCAAGCAGTACTCCCGACGGCTGAAAATCTCCGTCACGAGCGCTCCCTCTTCCCTGGCGTTCTGTGGTAAACCGCGGCGGAAAGATCTTCCACCGTCAGGGACGCTACGTGCACCCCGAAAATGAAAGACTCGCGCCCTCCAATCGTCAGCGTGTGCACTACTACAAACACGCACTGTAGTGGCGTTGGGCGATTCCACTGTAGTGGCAGGCAATTAGAGGCCCGCCACTATAGTGGCTGGTGCTGACGCCAGCATCAGCGACCGCCACTACTGTTTGTACACTAGTGGCGGCCAGTGCTGGCGTCAGCACCAGCCGCCACTAGTGTGCTAACAGTAGTGGCGGTCGGGGATGACGCTAGCTAACGGCCCGCCAGTGCTATTCTGTCCGCCACTAATGTGATGATGACATCATTGGTACCCGCCACTACTATTGTGACTTTTCGACTTCCGAGGCGCCTCTTCGCATTGCAGTTGCCGCCCGCCACTAATGTGCTGATGACATCATAGTGCCCGCCACTACTATTGCGACTTCTCAACTTCCGAGGCGTCTCTTCGCATTCCCAACCCACCGGTTATATTTTCAGAAACCCCACATACTCCGGCCATACTCTCTCGCACGTTTCTTCTCCTCCGTTCCATCCCCACTCAGCCCGACCGCTATGGCTTCCAAGAAGCTGCGCTCCTTCGAGGACGAAGCGCCGCCGGCCAAGAAGCGTAGGGTTCAAGATGATGATCCCGCCGGCGGCTCGTCGTCGGATGACGAGGAAGACTCGTTGTCGTCGTCGTCGTTGTCGGAGGAGTCCTTGGTTGATGAGGACGGCAACTATGTCAAAGCAGGAAGGAAACTCCTCTCCGACGATGGGGACACCTCGGTGCACGACTCCTCCGACAACGACGAAGACGGCCACGACGAGTCCGAGGAGGAAGGCGACGACGAGTAGGAGGAAGACGACGACGACGACGACTAATGTGGATTAGTTTTAGATGTTGGAAAGCTAGTTGTGTTTTCTTTTGTGTGTATATATGCTTGCAACAATGTCGTATGGCCGTATGGAACTAGTTGTGTTTCTTTTGTGGATGGTTAATGATGATGCTTGTTTCTCTGTTTGTTGATATTATGCTTGTTTCTGTTTGTTGATCCTTGTTCTGTCTTTGGTGTGATCGGAGGTAAAACATGGTCAAGTAGTAGCGGTCGGTGCTGGCGTCATCGTCGACCGCCACTAGTAGCCCACTAGTGGCGGTCGACGATGACGTCATAAACACATTAGTTACGGGCAGCTTAGCAGTGGCGGTCGGTGCTGGCGTCATCCACTTAAGTAGTCACTACTACAGAACATAGATACTGTAACACTATCTTGTAACACATATATCTTTGTGTTCCAAGAAATTGTGTAGAAACATAAAACTATGTGTTACTGAAGAACACTGTAACACATAATTTTTTTTAGTGAAATTCTTTTATAGATAACCATTATAGTAACACAAAATTAATGTTACACTTAAAATGTTACCAAGCTAGTGGTATTTTGTAACATATAAAATACTGTTACAACTAAAGTGTCTCTCTTTTATTTCTCAGCATGGGCCACCTCACCTCTCCACTCTCTCTCGGCCCAAGAGGCCAGCCCGGCCTGCCTATCCCTTTTTCCTCTTATTTAATTCGTGCGGGCCGAACTTCAGTTTACTCCTGCCCACACGAACTCCCCCCAGCCACGGAGCCACCTGGTATTCTCTCTCCCTCTCTGCTCCAGTTGCCGAAATCCAACCACCCGCTTCTTCAGATGCCTCTCGCAGCCCCGGATCTAAGGAGACCTCCGGTCGCCGCAGCCACCGACGCGTCGCCCTCGTCCTCGCCACGGAAGCCCGGTGAAGATGCGCTGCCGCCCGTCGGGGGCACGCCAGCGGCGGCCACAGCGGTGGCCGGCGTCACCCGTGCGAGCAGGCCAGGAAGGCGCTGTGCGTGCGGGCGCCGTTCGACGGGGAGTAGTAAACAAATGTGCATGCCTTTGTTGAGGTTTTGACTAAGAAATTTGTTAACCAAAGAGAATAATCTGGGATCTTGATTTGATTGTTTTAACCCCCCCCCCCCCCCCCGGAGGGAGATCGCGACATGAAAGGCTGGGTGAATAATGAATCTGGTGGCTAAGCAATATTCTGAACTTTAATCCCGGAAGAAGTCAATTTGCTAGCAGTGCCAGAGAAGGCGAATTTGGGGAAGGAAGCAATATTCTTACGGTTTTATGATCCGAAGAGATAGAGAGCCCCTGCTGCAGATGCCATTGCTCAGGCCACTTAAGGGCAAGGTGCTGAAAATAGTGTGCCTCGCTTTCTTTACAGCCTTACATGTCACTTTTTTTTGAAATAATCAGCCTTACAGGTCACGTAGAGGAAAAGCAGGCTGCCATCACGCACAATTAAAATGTACTGAAGCCGCGCATGCACATGTGTAGCTTGCCATGGATTGATTTCATCTTTTACTGGTAAGAAAACCCACTCCTATCCTGTAATTTTTTATACCTGTGATGCAATCCAGTTGAGTTCGTTGTCTACCTCCGAATGAATTTAAAGAAATTGGTGATCTATGGTCATCTGAACTGCAGTATGACTTGTGATGGCTAGGATTGTGACGGTTATGCGATCAAGATGTCAGATGCTTTATTTCTCGTTGCAGTTCCTGATAGGTAAGAGCTCATATGCATTGGTCATTAGGCACTGCTATTGTTTAGTTCATTCCCGTCAAACATCCCACAAAAATGTTAATAAGTTTGGAATTCCATGATAAGAAAACTATCAGAATCAGTTGAACCGGCTGCAATACAAATTACTGCGATTTTTTTGTGTGTGTGTGGAATATGATTCTATATTGTCATGGACCATTGCTGGATTTTTGGGTGACTAGCAAAATATAGTTGGTGCTTTGCAATTTACTTCTGACCTGGTTCTCATAACTTCTAAATTTGGTGGTCATTTCTCTTTAACAATTGATACTGAACTTCGTTGCCAGAGGATTCAAGGTCCTGCTCCAGAACAGCACCATCATCACATACGGTAAGGGATTTCTCATCCCATTTCTCTCCTTGCGACAGTTCACTTGGATCTACAGTTGTTCCTGATTTAGGCCCTGTTTGGTTTCACGTAACTAGTTGCGAAATGTGAAATAGTTGATGAGTTGTGCGTTGGGAAGCGTGTTCTGTGAGGGAGGTGAATAGTATGAATAGTGGAAAGTGGATGATGAATAGTGGAAATTTGATGGAAGTAGGTGAAAGCAAATAGGGCCTGAAATGATCATCTTCGGATGCCTCTAGATGCTTCGTTCTCTATTATGAAGTGGGTGGTCCATTTATTTGTAGTATGGCCCCTAGCTAGCCTTTCTTGGCCTCCATTTAACCCTTGCAATTTAGATTCAGTTCACTCCTTAAGATATGATAGAACATGTGCTTTACTTATAAACAAGGTTACGTATACCATTATTATTTTCATTCATATTTGGAAATCATTTTGAATACCACTATTATTTTCATTCAGATTCATTAATATTTTGAACCAAAGATTGCTACCTAAATCCAACCAGTGAGCTTGCAAAAGGAGCAGCAATTGCTTGGCCTTCGATTTGTGAATGCTACAATGAGTTTTATAAATTAATACATAATGTTACAACTTGCTTTCTCTGAGGTAGGCTGAAATGATTAATGATACAACATCCATTCTATATGCAGGTTGAAATGATCAATGGATGAATTTGTACTTTTCGATGCGCACGAGACGGGACCAAGAAGCACTGAATTCCAATAATATTTCTTATTTATAGTTACATTTCATTTCCACTTTTACAGACTTGTACTATCTACTACTTGCTACATTTGTTCCCTAGAATCATTTCATTGTGTAAATATACAATTATATTTTGTGAACAAGTACTATGTTCTTTTTTTACCTTCCTCCAATCAATGCAAGTGCCCTTGGTTACTAAAAGTTGTGATTTTTTTTGTGTGCAATGTCTCATGATCGCTTAAAAAAATTCATGCCAATGTTATGTGCTATGTGCAATTGAAAATAGATTTTTTATTTGAAATTTGAATGTGTTACAATAGGTAAAGCATGTATTACAAACAACATGTTACTAAAATTCCGAATTATGTTGTCACAAAGTGCTACTATCGTGATGAAAGTGTTACTAGAGCTAAAAAAATTGATACACTAGAGAAATATTGTAACACTAATGAATGTTCCAATAAATAAGCAATTGTGTTACAGAGTAGTAACACTTTTTTAATAAAAAAAGAACATATATCTTGTGTTCCAAAAGATTAGATACTAGTAACATTGGATATAGTAACACAAACAAGATGTGTTACTAGAACAACTAGTAACATCTTTATTGACATATAGTAACACAAGTTGGTGTTACAACATCTACGTTCTGTAGTAGTGAGTGGCGGTCGGTAATGGCGTCAGCCCACCCGCCACTAGTGTTAAACAGTAGTGGCGGGAGGGCTGACGCCAGCAAAAGGACCGCCACTGCTATACTGCCCGCCACTAATCTACTTATGATTATAGATCTAGATCTATGTTGTTAGGAGAGAGAAACCAATGTAGTTAATTTATTTAATAATTTTTTCTTCTATTTAATACTATTACTCCTTTATAATTAACAAGGTTTACATAGTTCTAATTAAAGTACTTTTAATTAATGTTGTTAGGAGAGAGAAATCAATATGCTTTTAATTTAAAATTACTAAGATTAAGTATAATGAATAGTAGCCTCTTATTAATATTTTTTTCAAAAATAATATGTTTTAGATGGAGCACAGGTCCTGGATGTACTCGTCCAACGAGGGAGATGTGGTGGCATATTTTAAACGAGTAACTGAATTTATTGAAGCTGCCGCACAATATGCTTCCCGTCAGAGTGAAGCGGCAATACGGCGGGCGGGACTTAACAGTGGCGGGCGACTTAGCAGTGGCGGTCGGGTGACGTCATACGGCCCGCCACTGCTAAGGGGGATAGCAGTGGCGGGCCGGTGACGTCACTCGCCCACTACTAAGATGAATATCAGTGGCGGCCGGATGACGTCATCATGCCCGCCACTGCTAAGCCTCATATATATATGATTTCTTCCCGCCCTCCAAAAACCTAACCTCCATTTGAAATTCAGACTCCCGCGCCGCCGCCCTCCGCCCGTCGCCGCCGTCCCGGAGCCCGTCGCCACCGCCCCCGGAGCCCGTCGCCGTCGCCCGTCGACCTGGAGCCCGTCGCCCGCGCCCGGCCGTCGTCATCCGCCGACCGTCGACCCCTGCAGGCCATCGCCCACGCCGGAGCCCGTCGTCCCGCGTCGTCGCCCCGGATCCCGCACCGTCGCCCCGCCCGTCGCCCCGGATCCCGCGCGGTTGCCCACGCCGTGCCGGAGCCCGTGCGGTTGCCCACGTCATGCCGAAGCCCGTCGCCCCACCGCCGGAGCCCTTCGCCCACCGCCGCCCGTCGCCCCACTGTCTCCCATTTGGAGTGCAAGGTCTCTCTCTCTCTCTCTCTCTCTCTCTCTCTCTCTCTGATTCTATTAGATTGAGCAGCTTGGTTGTTGTGGATATGTATTGTAGCATGACTTAGCAGCCACTTCAAAAGTCAGGTTTGTGGTTGCAATGCTCTATGTTTGTCAGGCCAACATTCATTCCCCTTTGCACGTTTGTTGGATTGCAGTTCCTTTTAAAACAGTCTGCCACTAGGATCATGTTTTTGGAGAGCAAACATCTAACTACATGAATGAATGGAAAGACAGAGAAGTGATAACTGGGGCATATAACTTTAAGTAAGTATACCCACTATATAGTCTTAATCACGTTTTATCGATTATGAAACTAACATAATCACATATTACTTCTTTCGATAGTGATCATTGGATTGCACTTCTTATATATCCGAAGATCTACAGGGTTTGGGTGTTCGACTCTCTTAACAAACCCAAGAAAGAATATGATGATATAATAAATATTATTCAGAGTGTATATAAATATTACGTGCAAAAGAATGTCGGCCCACATGATCCAAATAGGCCGAAAGAAATGCATATCAGAACCGACTTTCCGGTAAGATTATATTTTGAATTTTCTTAATTCTAATAATAAAGTCAAACTATATATCGTTCTAGCTTTGTCTATTTTGAAGTGTCACAAACAACTTCTCGGATCGGTGCATTGCGATTATTACACTTGTGATTTCCTGAGCAATGGGCTAGGAAAGTTTGCGCGGCCAGTCTCTGAAGATACTGATGAAGTAAGTTGCTTTATTGTGTGTTAATCTAATATAATTGGCAACGTATGTACTTATATGTTACGTATGCAGGCGTCATGTCCATCAACCGTAGCCGACAACAACTAACTCTCAGATGATAAAATGTATGGAATCGTATCAAGGATGTGCCGCTTCACGATGCATCATATTATTCATGAGCGTAGAAATTCTTCGATCCGGAGGGTGAAGTGGCCAAGCATCCAACTCTGAGAAGTTGAGCCAGAAGACGGAGAAGGCAAGAACAATAAATCTCGAAGAATTTCGAAGCTGAGAAGCAAAGACAAGATGCACAAGATAGGAGCTGGCTGTCCGAGAAGAAAGATGAAGCCAAATAGATTCATTTGTGAACAATTCATGAATTTGAAGTTCTGATGAGATGTAAACTCTATAAATTTGAAGTTCTGATGAAATGTAAACTTTATAAATTTGTAAATTGAGATGTGTTGATGCTGTGGATGGATCTGGGGGCTATGATTTTCTGTGTTAATTTCTGTAAATTTTCTGTTGTGGGGTTGTTTGAAATGAGGTTTATAACATTTTTGTAAAATGGGGAAAACACAGTAGTGGCAGGCACGCTGACGTCATGCAACCGCCACTACTGTTAGCATGTCGTCAGCGTGCCCGTCACCACTGTGTCCACAGCAGTGGCGGACGCAGTGACGTCAGCGTGCCCGCCACTGTTGTCGGTGCTATCAGTGGCGGGCTCGTGACGTCACGTCGCCCGCCACTAGTGTGGACACAGTGGTGGTGGGCACTTTGCCCGCCACTGCTAACCCTGGTTAGCAGTGGCGGGATGGTTGCCCGCCGCTACAATACATTTTTGCCCGCCGCTACAGTTCGTGTTTGTAGTAGTGGTGGTAAGAGAGAGGGGGCGAAAAATAGGCGCGGACGGGTGGCGACGGGCGACGTGCACCCCGAAAATGAAAGACTCGCGCCCCTCCTTGTGTAGATCCATGCCGTGGCAGCACCGCGCGAGGCCCTCTTCCTCCTAATCCCCGCTCAGGTCCATGGCATGGTGGCGCTGCATGAAGTACCCAGCCATGGATGAAAAGTTCAAGGTCCAGTGGATGTGGATCCATGTCATGGAGGCACCACGAGACTACTATATCTGAATGTTTTTAGATTTTTTGGGAAATTTATTTATCCTTCCATAGAGGATTAGAGGAGAAAATGTTTTTTAGATTGTTTCAGACAATTTATTTACCCTTCTATAAAGAAGCTAGAACATTGAAGTTACATTATACTGACATTATGCAGTTCATTTGTCCTCACTGAACAATAGACAGTTTTGCTTGGATGCAGTATAATGTCAGATCCTAATTTTTGCTCCCTGAGTTCTAGTAGTGTATGGCGTACGTAGGTCCAAATTTGTTTTGGGTGAAAATGAAATCTGAACATATATATATTCTAATTACCGGTATATTGTCGTCATCTAAGTGAATAATGTATGGATTGAATCTGCAGCTTACAGAAACTTGGAACATTAATTAGCTAGTAAAACGTTTTCTAGTGAAAATGGACAGACGTTATGTTGGACTTGTGTTACATAAGCTAATACAATAATAAAGCCTTCAAGGTGATTCTTGGAGTAGACGAACTTACCAGGTCAACAGCAAAGATGTCGCCTGATGACGTGTTCTCAATTTCGTTGAGATTGGATATTATCTCTGATATAGAATGCGGTCTATTATTTGGTTCTTCCTGCATGCACCTTTCTCCTATTTCGATGCATTTAGTCACTTGTTCGGCTTGTAGTGGTACCTGCCTAGCTCTTATATTCCACTTGTAACTCCATTTCCATCGTCGAAGTACCTGCATTTCATAAATGCTATTGAGCATAATTCTAGAACCAGTAAATACCCAACAAATAAAATTATGGTAGGACAACAAACGAACACTTTTGCCAACTGTTCACAAAACTGCACCGGTTTTTGGATTGTTACACATAACTAACTATTGTAACTTACCCTTAGCAATTCATCCTCCCTTGATACCATTTTATGGGGAGACTGAAGTGTTATTATTGATTGAATCCCTAAGCTAATATCGTCGGCACGTTAGTGGTACCAAATACTAGTAATATTTACGTTTTATTTTTGTTTGTACTAGTAGATTACCCTATAAAAAGTAATCTCTTTTATGTCCATGACCTTAAACTGTGGCCCATGACATTTCCTGACCCATATCAGATGTTGTTGAATTAAACTCCCACAGAAAAAATAAATAAATTTTGATCATGACAAAGGATCGAGTCACTCAAAAATATAGAAGCAGTAGCGAATTGCTATTTTATACATATATTTTTTTAAAATTATAAAAGAGAAAGGTTTGTCCGGGAGTACATTTATGTCTCTTGCTTTCTGATTGTCTTGTTCTAGTTGATTGTAAACTAGTTTATCCCAGCTTTTAAGTTTACCGCTATCAAGAGTTATCTCTGTTGAGACGAGCACTCCCGTTATGTTTTATTGCATTGCGCATATTCACTTACTGGGACTATAAGCAGTTAGGCACTTATCACTCCAGCGAGGAAAGTGGCTCCGACAGGCTTGACTGCCGTCGAAAACAGCCACCGCCTGCCGAGATCCAAGCCATTACGCCATCCGCCAGCGACGAAGACAATCGCCAACTATCAGATCTGGAATGAACTTTCTCTTGGGAGGAGCCACCACCACCGATCGCAGGTATAGCCTCCATCGGAAGCGGCACCGGACGACCACCCGCGCGGCCACCCACACCTCCAAGGGCACGCTACGCCCCAGGGCCAACCAGATTCGGCCACCAGGGTCGATCCGTCACCCCTGAGCTGCTATCGTAACCCGCGGACGGCAGCACCGCTGCGCGCCTGACAGCGAGCTGCGGCCTACGTCCCTCGCGGAACTCACCGCGCCTCCTCCTCTTCTGCTCCCCCCGCATCTCCCAAACTGCCAGCCATCTTGGATAGCTGCACGGGCCTCCCGGTAGCTCTCTCCGGCAGCGGCAAGGAGGAGGTGAGGGAAAGGAAGCTGACGGCTGGGCTGGAGGTGGCCACCACCCTAGCTAGTCGCCGAGCGGGGACACGGGGGGCTAGGAGTGCTACAGAGTATATGAAGGAATATATTTTTTTTTCTTATAAGAGAGTAATATGCTATTATCAAATGTGAACTATTGCAGTTTAGGAGCTGCAAGAAAAAAGAAAAAGAAAAAATGTATCCACAATTTTATGCATTAACTCATAGTGGTAAGGAAGTTTTACTTTTTACTCCCCGGTTTCCATATTATTGACTACAATCCAGGTCTTACCATCAAGAGTACACATCATTTGTCATACAATTAGCTTATGACCATATATATATGTGATCACTTATGCAGTGAGAACAAGTCGCCGTATCAATTTGTTTGCAATTATTGTTACAGTATGTAGTAGTTAGAATAATTGCCACATGCGTTTAAGAAAGGACGACGACGTGACCATTGCGCATATTAATATATGCATACATACCCACTGCCGCAATACAAAACATTGCATGCACCAGATGGTTGCCAATGCTAATTAATTAGGATAACTTGGCTGAATTGATGAGACACGTCAAGTTTAAAAGTAATAACAAGGAGAATTACGTCTATCTATGTGGTGAGATAAATCAATCTTACATTAGTTTTGTCGACGGGGATGATGCCCTTTAGACCAGTTACCAGTTCTACTATAATAACTCCCAAACTATAAATGTCACATTTAACTGACTTCTTGCCATCGGGAGCACAATATCCTCTGCACGAATGTGTGACATTTTATGAATATTCCATAAAGAAAATGTAAAGAGTGCAATTATCAAGAAATTCAATTTCTATCGATGTATTAGTTACCGTGTTCCAAAAAGTTGACCGGTAGTATGTGCATTTTCAGCTAGCCTTATTGCTAGACCAAAATCTGTAATTTTTGGAACCATATAATCATCTACCATTACATTTTTTGGGTTGAGATCCATATGAATAATTTCCTTTTCCTCGTGAAGATATTGCAAACCTTGACAGATTCCCTTGATTATTTGAAAACGCATATTCCATTCGAGTCCTCTTAATTCATCTGAATAAGAAATGAGGAAGAATGAAATCGTCAAAAAAAATTCAATTCAATTTTTTGTCATTATTGTGGGGAATTTAAAAAAATTGGTGAAGTTCTTGCCCCGTTCCATTATTTAAGTACTTTTAGCTATGTACCGGATACATAGCATATTCTATAGACCTGGATAAGTTCTTATCCAGGTGCATATAAAATGCTACGAATCTGTATATCCTGAAACAATGTAAGAAATACTCAAATAATAATGGGACGCATGTAGTTATTAGAACAACTTCATCGAATGAAACATTGTCGTACCAGTAATATGCTTATCAAGGCTTCCGTTGCTGATATACTCGAAACACAATAATCTTTCTCTTGTCTGGGAAAGACTTAACTTTTGTGGTTCTATCGCTTTTATCCCTTCGTGACATGATTGATAACAGAAGCCAAGAAACCGGACTACATTCTGATGCTGCATAAGCACTAGCAGTTTCTCAAGCTCATCAAGGAATATACCGTCGTCGTCGACTGTATCACTATTCATTTTTATCCTCTTTACAGCAATTATGTTCTGGTTGTGGAGAACACCCTGTAAATTTCCACTTCTCTTTGTCAGCATATGCGGTACTATCGTCATAACAAATCCCAGGAATATGTACATAACATGTAACTGGAAATTGATAAAAATATGTATATTCCAGGAGAATCTAGCTTTGGCCATTTTATACAAGGAAAAACAGAGTGAAACATTAACAAATCTCTTCATCCTTAGACGGGTTCCTACTATTCCCTAAATAAGAATTTGACCTTGTGTAGTACTCCCGCCGTTTTTATATCGTTGTTAGGACAAGTTCAAAAAAAAAAACTAAAATTGTTGTCCTAACCACAAGAATGTAAGAACGGAGAGACAATAGCTCAGTAAGATACTTAGGTGCCTAACATTATCTAGACAACAAATTTTACCTTGTAAACAACTCCGAATCCACCCTCACCGATTTTTCTCTTTCGAGAGAAATTTTCCGTGATGCGGGCTAAAACTTGGAATGGCAGATGACTCGGCTTCATGGTTCCAGCAAGTATGCGCTCCACGATGTTATTATATTCCTCATCTTCGTCCTCCATTCCAAGTGCACAGGGCGCTTTTAAGACTACAGAAAGGAAAAATTAACTTCCTTAAAATGTTCTTTCAGAAATCCATTCCAAACTCGTGAGCTTTGGGAGCACTCAAATGGGGAAATGCGTACCAGCTCAGTTCTAATATGCTTGCCCTTTGGACCTTTATTAGCTGCTCTACCGATCACAGTCAGGAACTTCATGCAAATATCTAGCTGTGATTGAACCCTGGACCAACCTGGTTCCAAGGAAAAAAGTTTTCAAATCTGGGCCAAAGTATGTACGACAATAGATCCGGCTTTTAGGCAAATTTTCAGTAGAGTTTAACAGTATCAAGCATGGTGTAGTAATAGACTAAAGCCAGATCTGGAGCAGTACAAAAGGTAGATCTACAAAACAGAACTGAGCCAGATCTGGAGCAGTACAAAAGGTAGATATACAAAACATGCTAATTTGTTGCGCAGCAGTTTCTCCAAAAGCTAACAAGGAGTTCATGCAACGAACGATACTAAAATAGTAAATCCTAGTAAAAATAGAAGAAATTTGTGTAACCCACTATTCGCACGAACCTGGTGGGGAAGGCCTTGAGTGCAGGAACAATGGGAGTAGGACGACGACCAAGAGGCTATAAGAAAGAAACTCAAGGCGGGATGGGACAGGGATTGCAGAGAAATTGGCATCAAGCCCCTCAAACAATTTCTATATTTCATAAGAACCTTTGTGGCATATCACGTACGGCATAGTTTTATATGGCAGGGAATGCAAAGGTGACATGTTATAAAGGCCCTGTTTGTTTTCAACGGACTAAAAATTAGTCCCTGTCACATCAAATGTTTAGGCACTAATTAGGAATATTAGACATAGACTAATGATAAAACTAATTACATAACCCGGGACTAATTCGCGAGACGAATCTGTTGAGCCTAATTAGATCGTGATTAGCCAATGTGGTGCTACATTAAACATGTGCTAATGTTGGATTAATTAGGATTCAAAAATTCATCTCACGAATTAGTTACGGCTTATGAAATTAGTTTTATAATTAGCTTATTTTTAGTCCTCCTAATTAGCCTCCAAACATTCAATGTGATAGGACCTAAAAATTAGTCCCTGCATCCAAACAAGCCCAAAATTACGAGAAGTTTGAAACCCTGTCCTGCACACTTTCTGATCGTTCAGCCCATGTGCTTCGTTGGCATTGATGGTGAAAGCGGTGTAAGGACACCTAATAGGGATTGACTTAGAGCAGTCCCAACCCTCCATGTCATCTAGTATCCATAGCATTAAATAGGCTGCCACATAGGCAAAATGATGATGTGGCAAGAGAGTTAATGAGGAGAGAAGAAAAAAAAATGAAGAAACTGGGTCTTATGTAGGAAACCATGTCGACTCAATCTCCAATGAGCTAGGACTCCGCACCAAATGCGTTGGGGAGCAAGAAACCATTTCTATCACATGTTTTATGGGACCCATAATAAAGACTTGGACGCCATGCGCGCAGTTTGCCGCCCTTGGTACGTATGAGTTTTGTCATTTGGGTTGGAAGATGTAGTTTCTACAACTCATGTCTTGGTGATGTGGCAGCATAGACTCTACTTATGGACTTCATGGGTTGGGACTGCTCTTATGCTATAATAAAACCACTCAGCATATGACAAACTAATAATAAATATGCGTCACACATTTAAAAATCAATAAAAGTGCACTGCTTTAAAGTAAATTAAAAGCATTCACAAATCCAAATAACATGTACGTAAATGTCGTGGTATCGAGGAGTTGCTGCTCGCTCACTACTACAAAAGCGGTTTTTAACGGCGAACGCACGATGGACGTCAGTGGCAGGCATTTGGAAAACCGCCACTAATCTGAGCAGCGAGATGACGATCGCCCCCGAAAATGCACGGGCAGTGGCGGTCGCGTTTCGGCATCTACTAGAAATCAATTTATAGTGGTGGACACTATAATATCAGTGACGATTTTTAAGGATGTCCAGCGTTGTCTGCCACTAAAAATAAATCATCTGACTCTAAGATTATAAATTAACGCTTCAGATTCACTCTACCCACACACTCACCCTAATCCTAGACTATAAAAATAATACTTATCCTCTTCGTCACTACAGCTTGGTTTTGTAGTAGCGAGGGAATGATACAGGATGCATAGAAGATTAAAAAAAAGATCTGACAAATAAGCTTGATCTATTCTATGAAATAGCTATTGACGATAGGGCTGGACTACCTGCTAGCTCGGCTCGGCCTGGCTCGTTTTTACAAGGAGCTAAAATGAAGGCTCAGCTGGCTAGTTTTTAGAACGAGCTAAAATGAAGAAGGCTCGGCTCGGCTTCCAGCTCGAGCGGGCTCGTTTGAGCTCGCCAGCCAAAACACTCAACTAGTCAACTATGCATGAATACATGATACTGGTACATTAATAACCATATCATGATGAGATCCATCATTTTGGCATCAACGATACATCAATAATCAGATTCAATCCATCGGCTCAATGATTCTATCATCCAATTCTGATAAGCGATAATTAATCAGTAATCAACAGCGATTTGTACAGAAATAAAGGAAAAGAATGAGATGTTGAACACCAATTTGCAGCTAGGGAACCTCGACCCTGGATCGGTGCTGAAATTGCTGAAGAGGACGACGTAGTGTTCTTCACCATGGCTAGGCTCGTCGATGGTGCAGCCGCGCATCGCCGGATCAACAGTCACCACCCCATATCAGCGAGTGCAGAGATATACAGCTAGCCTGTTCGGCTGGCTGGTTGGAAGTGGCTGGTGCTGATTTGTTGTGAGAGAAAAGTACTGATGAAACGAACAGGGCAATAGCGGGCGGCAGTGTGGAGCAGTGCCTCAGCGAGCATCCGGACGACGGTGTGTGGTCGGCGGCTCGGCGTCTCTACGGCCACGCCTCTCCCAGCACAGATACGCAGCTGCGGCTCGATCCTGTCCGCCTGTCCTGGATGCGACTAGTGCGGGCGAGAGGCGGCTGTCTGAGCCACGGGTGTCAGGCTCCAGTGGGTAGTGGGGACCTGGCGGCGGCCAACGGGAGACAGTGCGTCGGCGGGGGCTGTGCGCCTGTGCAGGGACGCGGAATGCGGACGGCTCTTTTATTAATCTTCCTCTTAGATTGATGCATGGAATAATCTTATATTAATTCCTAGGACTTGACTTCGTAAAACGAAGTCTTTGTCTGTTTACTCAAATTAAATAGGCGAGCCCGACCAACGATGCAACTCCATTAGAAATCTCCAATGATAGCGTTCGTTTTGCATACTTTTGCCTTTTTTATTTTTAGTAATTAATAATTCTGGAATTTTTAAGTACTAATAATAAAGAAATCAGACACTTTTGCTTTTGCCATGACCCACTAAATGGTCAGCATGTCTCATGCAATGGAATCCTCTCCTGTAGCAGTTGGAGTATTTTGGATCGTCTAGAGAAAAAAATAATAGCCAATTGTTTGTTAACCTTTTTATCGTTGCGCGTGTAACCTAACGTTAACCTGCCTGGATTCAAAAGCTTGCTGCGTGCCCTTTTTGATGGGTAGTGGTATATCTGGCATCTAGACGATCCTCATCTGATATCTCTTGACGATCCTATTTGAAGGGGTCCTCATCTTTTCGAATGGATCCTCATCCACCCTTCTCCTGATGAGGGTGTGGTATATCTGACATCTTTGTGGAAGTTTATACATGTCAAAATCCATACATGTTGTGCTATAGTGTAGAATCTCTTCCCTAAATCCTTTCCCAATTCAAAGAATGCTATTAGATCCATATTTTTTTTTAAATTAGGCGCCTCTTTGAGCTTGAAGACATGGTCTCACTGCAGTATTTGCCATAGGGTAGCTTACAGCGGTGCAGGTCACTGCACCACGCGCGGCCACTGCTTAGGATGACTACTTACCCGTGAGAATCTTAAAGAAATACTCTCACTTTGATCGTAAACGCTGGCATTTTCTGTCTCGGGAATAACATCCAAGAATAATAAATGATTGCATATCCATCCAATAAGATCAACGCAAATCAAGTAAAATTCAGCTTTTCTTCATTTGTTTTATATGGAGGGAGTATGGAAACATAATTAACGCTTTCATTAATTAGTGTTGGCATATATAGAGAACTGTATACTCCTTCCGTCCTCGATATATAAGGGATTCGGGTTTTGTCCTAAGTCAAGCTATTCAAACTTTGACCATATTTATAGTGATAAGTATTAACATCTACCACATTGAAGAAGTAAATTGGAAAAATATATTGCATAATGTATCTAACGGTACACATTTAATTTGATAATCATTATTGTTTTTTTCTATTATCTTGGTCAAACTTAGAATAGTTTGACTTAGGACAAACTGAAAATCCCTTATATTTCCAGGACGGAGGTAGTAATAGTATAGGCCCTTTAGGTTGATTCAGGTTGGCGCAAGGAATCTTGTTTTGAATCCTAGGATATAGAGTAAATTTCAGAAAGGTACAAGTATTTGTACCATTGTAACACAAAACTACAACTTTTTAAATCATTGACATGTGGGACCATGTCACAAAAGTTGTAGGTTCTTGATACATAGGGCTAAAATAGCTGTAGTTTCGTGAAATGAATAACAAAAGTTGTAGTTTTGTGTTACAAGAGCACAAATAGTTGTAGGTTTGTAAAATTTACTCTATGATAGTATATATATGACTTCGTAAAAGGAATCTTTCGTTAGTAGTATAATAAAATCTATTCAGCTGGCTATAGTTTATTCAACATCATTAAAATCTTAGCTAGGTGGAGACACTTGAGCATAGGACACTGCTACAGAACGCACTATCACAACCGGCCCTAAACCTGCATCACAAACGGTTTTAGAGGCGTTGGGAAAAAATCGTTGGTGATGGGGGTACCCCTTCACCAACGGTTTTGGAACCGGTTGTGATGCCCCACCCTTCACCATCGGTTCTAACTACCAGCCGGTGGTGATATGGAAACCCATCACCACCGGCTGATAATACGAGCCGGTGGTGATAGGTAACACAACACCACCGGCTGATACGACGAGCCGGTTGTGATAGGTAACCCATCACCACCGGCTCCTAATTCCAGCCGGTGGTGATGTGTTACCTATCACAACCGGCTCGTAGTATGTGATGCCCCAGCATTCACCATCGGTTCTAACTACCAGCCGGTGGTGATATGGAAACCCATCACCACCGGCTGATAATACGAGCCGGTGGTGATAGGTAACACATCACCACCGGCTGATACGACGAGCCGGTTGTGATAGGTAACCCATCACCACCGGCTCCTAATTCCAGCCGGTGGTGATGTGTTACCTATCACAACCGGCTCGTAGTATCAGCCGGTGGTGATGTTGAAGCCATCACCACCGGCTTGTATTGAACCGGTTGTGGAATGGTATTTTCACAAACGGCTAAAACCATTTGTGATGATTATTTCCAGAGCAAAAAAAATAGCAGAAAGTAATTTAAATTTCCAGAAATGCACACACATTATATATCATCACAATGCACATATATTTCCAGAAATGCACACACATATATATATCATCACAATCAACAGTAGCTCAGTTCAAGTATTTCAACAAAGTATCAACATTGTGATCAAATTACAAAAGAAACAAATGTCATTTACATCCTCCTTTCAAGATGTTGTACTCCCCGTCGTCGGAAACGACCTCATCGAGGAGGAAACCAGCAAGTTGTTCTTGAAGTCCTAGTAGCTCAGGCAATAGAAGCTCAGAAGTTCCTTGCTGGACATTCTGCAAAACAAATGACAAATTTGTTAGCTAAGTTCATAATTCAAAGTGTTAAGTAATATCAAGATTAAAATGAGTACATACATGGCTATTTGCCACACTAAAGTCATCTCCGCTGTAGAGATGCATGTAATACATCACATAGTAACCGCATTGATCGTTAGCGCTCGGCTGCCTTAGGATCCAATCCAACTCTATAATTTCGAAGTCTCCCCAAAAAGGCCTATGCACCTTGCTTTTCTTACGATAACGCGCGAAGGCCCTATTTGACAAAAAATAGTAATTTTAGAATCGAAATCCAACTCTATATAACTTGAAAGATTGATTTGTTCATTACTTGTTTAAGACATCGATGAATGGTTGCACATATTTAAGTTCCCTCCTTTTCGAGTCCCAAATTGTAATAGTACTCTTGTCAAGGCATATGTCGAAGAGTACATGGTGATACCTACATAAATTACACGTATCGAGTGAAGGGAGTGGTTGACAAGTCTGAAACGATAACTAAGAATAATATTCACTTACGAGCAGTTATATGAGAGAAGAATGTGTTCCTTGGAATTCAATGCGAGAAAAGCGTCGTGCAGATAAGGTTCCGTGGCCGGATGTTGTAATGTTTTTTCATTGACTGTCTGTGGGTCCAAGAAGCCAATGTTTGTGATGCCTTTCTTTCTACAAGTAAAAGACTCCATCCTAAAAAAAAGGATAAGTCAGATGTACAATACACTTAGCGAAGAACTCGTATTAAACGTTAGCGAGGTTACTTACAAAGTAAATAAGCCTATGATTGAAACGTCAAGACCTTGTTGTTGGTAGAACTCGAATAAACTTCTGAATTCAATCCAATATGTTACGTCACCAACCTGATAAATATCCCTCGGAGTGAAAGACACACCAAACATAGCGCCGCTTTGTCTTTTGTACCATTCATGTAATTGGCGCATTCGAGTTCGTAAGTTTGGGATTTGATTTGGACAGACTAGATCCTTGCCCAGTTCATACATCCATGTAAGTTCTAATGATGGGAGCTCTAGGGTTCCGGCTTGAAGTTGTAGAAATTGCTCCTCCGTAAGCTTGTTATCTATACAAAACTGAATCTTGTACATTTCTTCATCATCGAGTTTCTTGTGTGAATCCCTAGAATATTTAACCAAATGCCTTTGGCTACATGTCCGCTCAAAGTCTGAGGGTAGTCTCGCATTGTTCCCGGTCTGTGGAGTGCTGCACAGCTTGTGGAAATGATGGAGAGATTCCTTTGAGACTGCCACATCATCAATTACCTTTATCTTCGAAGTGATGCTTCGACTGACCTGTTTCTTCTTTTTGGAGGTCTTCTTCTCTTCAGGATGTGCTTTTGCTACATTTCCCTTTCCGGAAGATAGCTCTCCGATAATCGCCTCTTTGTTGACTTCTTCAGACTTGGTTCTTTTGGAGGCGGGGTTGGATCTCTTTGAGGAGGCGGGGTGGGATCTGTTTGGGCAGGCGAGGTGGCATCCCTTTGAGGAGCCGGGAGAAGTGGAGCCCGGGTGGCATCTATTTGAGGAGCCGGGAGAAGTGGAGCCGAGGTGGCATCCCTTTGAGGAGCCGGGGTGGCATCCCTTTAAGGAGTCGGGAGAGATGGAGCCGGGGTGGAATCCTGGTGAGGAGCTGGGAGAGATGGAGCTGGGAGAAGTGGAGCCGGGGTGGCATCCTGGTGAGGAGCTGGGAGAGATGGAGCCGGGGTGGAATCCCTTTCAGGAGTCGGGTTGGGATCATTTTGCTGCGGCCCCAGGTCAGCTCCGCTACTGCTTTCGTCATCAGAGCTCTCCGAGTCAAAGGATATGAACCGTTTCCTCCAAGCCACAAAAGATCCAACGTTATGCTTCAACTTCCTCGACTCACCCGAGGGGTTGGGAACTTCCTACTCTAATCTGCCATAACTTTTCCTTTCAAGAGCATCTAGTGATACTTTGGCAAATCCAGGCGGTAATGGACGAGAATGCAGCACAACTCCGTCGCCCGTAGGATAAGCCATACCACCGGCCACCTTGGTCTTGATGGGTCCTAACTGAGCATATAACTTGCATTCCTTAGGAGCATCGAGTTCGTCGACAGGCCACCTGAGCAGAGCATCTTGTTCGGGAATCCCGGTGCTCCCACAGCTACTGCGATTCAACATTGGGCTTCCATGAACTTGGGCACTGTCATCTATTTGTCGTTGACTCAATCTTTGCTCAAGTTCTTCATGTAGCCGATCATTTGATGCATTGCACTCTTCACGAACTTGCTCGCGCATACGTTGCATCATTTCATTGAACACTGCCTCCGCTTGAGCTTTCCTCCTCCCACGACTTTTGTAAGAAGTCAAGTCAGGCGATCTTCCATGGAATGATTCCTGTCCCTCGGGTGCGACCACCATGCTCTTTGGTTCCAAGTGCTCGAGTGAGCGTGTCGTTCTCCCTGTCTGGCTTGAAGACTCCTCGAGCGACCCCCTCAGTTGCTTCCTCAACCCGACGTGATATTGCCTCCAGACTTGGGTTCTGGTAGCTTAGTGTGCCATCAGGGTTGTATCGAGCACCGTGGCCTAGAAGGTACCTCACGGCTCGAGGTTCCCACGAGTCTGTCTATAGGGTAACACCTGCCCGCTCCAGCTCCTCAGCCTGCCTCTCCCAATCCGGTATTTTCCGGACATAACCCCTCGAACCAGTACGGTGATGATCAACATTTTTCTTTGCATTCTCTGTATTTGATTGGCTAAGTGAAGTCGCTTCAGTCTTGGTCGGAGATATTGACGACTGTGGCCTTCTTGTCGAAAAACCAGCGCGTGTACTCGCGCAGGCTCTCATCGCGCCGCTGCTTGATTTACGCCAGGTCAATCTTGTTGCCTGGGCACTGCATGGCCCCTGCAAAGTTGCTAGTGAAGGCGGTCTTCAGGTCCTCCCAGGAGTCGATGCTGTCGTGTTCGAGCGACTCGAGCCAAGCGATTTGCCCGGTTCCGAGTGCAATCGGGAAGTAGAGTACTTTTGCGTCGTTGTCGCCGCCCGCCGCCTGGATGGATGTTGAGTAGCGACGCATCCAGAGTGAAGGGTCGGAGGTACCTTCATAAAGGACAATACCCAGTGGTTTGAATTTATCTAGCAGTACCTTGTGTCGGATGTGACGAGAGATCGCCATGAAGCCGTCTTCGTCATCATTGCGTGCGTTCTCTCCTGGTTGGCGATCTCTGCGGAGCTGGTTGAGGACGTCCAGAGTGTCGAGGGATTGGTTAAGCTGAAAACATAGATCGCCTGGTCCGAGCTCTTGATTACCCCCGTGGTAGCCATGGCCTCCCAGGTGGCCTTGTCTTCGCTGGTGGTCCTGGCCTCCTGGGTAGTTGCAGTTTCTTCCCCAGTGGCCTTCTTGTTGACCTCCACACGGGGGTCCATGGCTACTACTCGCCATGTTGCTTTGAGATGCCCGCGGTACAGAGCTCAGTCTGTCTCGCTGGTCGATGAGTTCGTAGGCCTTCCTTGCAAGGTCTACTATCTTCCTCGAGTACTTGTTGTTGGGGAGGCAACTTGCTAGTAGGTTGATGGACATTGTCATGGCTAATGGTGAGTCGTTGTCCTGCTGCTCCACCTGGTCGAAAGCGTCTTCCAGGTTCCATCGTGGTATTTCCTCGGCACGGCGACGTCTTTCAGCTCGCCGTACGTTCCTTGCCCTACGCTTCAGGGTCTGCTGCTCAGTCTCCTGACCTGCATCGGCTGTTAGCGAGTCGTTGGAGACCGCCGCGTAGACGTGGCGAGGGTTTCTGTCCTCATCCTCCTCGTCTTGCCCGAGAATTGCGAGCACTTGGCGGCGAGGAGAGGTGCTGTCAGAGCTGGAGCAGCATAACTGGGTGGTGGACCCCTCTTCGTCGATGGGAGAGAGAGGTCTTCCTTCCTGGAAGGGCAATAGGCAGGCAACCATCCGCGACTCATCGAGCTGGGATAGTTCCATGCCTGGCCAGTAGACGTATCTACCCTCTAGAGTAGACGTGATGACGCGCCCCGCCATAGCCCCTACTAAGGGGGTTTCATCGTCGGAGTCGTCATTGTCGGAGTAGTCGGGGTGGTTGTCGATCCTAAGGTGGCATCCCGAGTAGTTGTCGGATGCCTTGCGCAGCCGAGCCATGGCCCTCGAGTAGTTCTCGGACTCATTGTGAGAGTCGGAGAGTTCTCGGGGCTGGTAGCTGGCGGAAAACAACTCGTAGGATGCCTCCGAGTAGTTCCCCGCGGCATTGCTGAGCCCGTGCGGAAACTGGGTTTGAACGTCTGAACCTGGCGATGGCAAGGCAGGCTCGCCAGATCCGATCTGGGCGATGATGTTGTGGCCCTCGATGATGTTGGAGAGAGAAAAATTGTCGAAATTTTCGACAAGTTCTTCCAGCGCAGGGCGCTGGGTGATGCAGATCTTCTCCTGGACCGGTTCGAGGGAGCGCTCGAAGCCGCCAGCGCCGTCAGCGACGCACGTCCAGGAGCCGAAGGTGAAGGTGGCGCCTTGAGCGAACGCCATTGCTTGCTTGATGACGATGTGGTCCATTGATTTCTCCGGCGGAGCTCTGGCGATCACCCCTACCTGGCGCGCCAGCTGTGGCACCCCGATCCAGATGATCGAGTCACCCCATATACCAGTCCCAGAAACACTGGCTATATGACAGCTTGGTAAACAAAGGCATAACTAAATTTATTCATAAGGCTTCGAGTTCGAACCGATACAACATATTACATTCACGGGGTGAGGCTCTCGCTCTTGCGCAACGGCGCACACAACAGTATGTACATTATTTTTCTAACATCAGCCTCAAGCGGTAGTGGTAGCGGAAACATAGACGGTAGCATGGCGACAACGGGCTACTCCACAGGGTTCTGCCTGGAATACGGGTTCCTAGTTCTCATAGAGCGGATACTCGGCGACTGGTTCAGCAGCGTCTGCCCACCACTAGTAGGAAAACCCAATTCTATGGAAGCTTATTCTGTGGCGCACCTCATAGCCGTGCGCCACAGAATAAGCTTCTGTGGCGCACCAGCCATGGTGCGCCACAGAATAGCCTTATTCTGTGGCGCACGGCTATAAGGTGCGCCACAGAATAAGCGCGGGCCCCACACCAACGCACGGGTCTGCCACTTTTGACCTTATTCTGTGGCGCACTGGGTCAGGTGCGCCACAGAATAGGTTTATTCTGTGGCGCATCCATGCAGGTGCGCCACAGAATAAGGTGCTCTGGCCCCACAAATAATTGGGGGGAACTATTCTGTGGCGCACCCCTAGTGTGCGCCACAGAATAAGTTATTCTGTGGCGCACTGGGTAGGTGCGCCACAGAATAACTGTACCAGATATTTTATAAGGCCATCTCCACCCACTTTCCCCTACCCATTTCTCATTTCCTCTTCTTCCTCCTCTCCTCCCAACTCGTGGTGCTCCTCCTTCCCATCCATTTTTGACCATATATTTCTCCTTTTTTTTTAGTTAAACTTATTTTGGTTGATAGACTCCTCCATACATAGTCTCCTTTCTCCCATCTTCTATTTTGGATCAAATCTACAAGGTGAGAAAGGTTATTGTGCTTTGACCATCTTGTTGGAAATGTTTGGAGGTACCTTGAGAGACCCTTGAGATTGCCGGAACGTCGATTAACTTCCGTTCCGGCAACTTCGGGTACTCCATATGTCCCTTTTTTAGCAAAGGTCATGCCGGATTTTTTCGTGAAATTTGGCATGACTTTGTTAAAAATAGGACATGTGGGGTATTAATTGTGCTTGTGCTTCCGACCATCGTGTCGTTGAGATGCCGGACTGAGATGTGTTGTGTGTGTTTGTGTGTGCATGCATGTTGCGGCTCTAATTAAGTTATGTACTCTCGTTTCTTCTCTATGTATAGCGCGTAGTCAACCATGGTCATAATGATGAGCTCCAGTCAAATCAGAACATACAAGGACCAAGCGAAGGCGGACATGATTCGGTCCAACGGGAGGCAGATAAGATGTCCGTGTCGAAAATGCAAACATGAGAGGTGGATACACCCTGATTCTGGATTATTGGAGGAGCACCTGCTCAGGCACGGTTTCATGCCGGAACAAGCCAAACAAGATCATCGTCATGACGAAGGAGATGCCCGCGGCGGACAAGATGATCATGACGAAGGAGATGCCCGCGGCGGACAAGATGATGACGAAGGAGATGCCGGTGACGGACAAGATCATCATGATGACGAAGGAGATGCCGGCGGACATGATCATCATGACGAAGGAGACGAGCAGACCCCGCTAAGTTTGGGCTTGCAGGATGCTCATTTTCAAGAACTGCTTCTCAGTCAGACGAGCAACGACAGAGAGAAAGCCAAGCTAGCGCAAATGGGGATAGACGGGATCACTCCGTTGTATCCTGGGTGCCGGCCTCAGGATACGCGCTTGCAAGTAACGCTTAATGCTATGGAGATGAAGTCGGGAAACAGTTGGACCGACAAGAGCTTCAACCAGAACCTGAAATTCTGGCACGATATTCTCCCCGAGGGTAACACATTACCAACTACTATCGAGGAGGCCAAGAAAGTCCTGTGCCCTCTTGACCTACCGCACGAGAGATACCACGCCTGCATCAATGATTGCGTAATTTATCGGGGCGATTACGAGGACTTGACCAAATGTCCGGTGTGCGGTCACGGACGGTACAAGAGTGGAAAGAAGAAAAATCCTCGAAAAGTGGTATGGTACTTTCCTATCACTCCCCGTCTTCAGCGGTGGTTCGTGGATCCTAAGGAAGCAAAGCTCATGCAATGGCACGCGGAAAGGGAGAAGCCCGCAGAAGATCCGGAGAAGGGCACCATCCTGACACACCCTGCAGACGCTATCAATTGGCAAGCATTGGACATCGCCTTCGAAGATTTTGGGCGCGACGCAAGGAACGTCAGGCTGGGTATGTGCACAGATGGAATGAATCCGTTCTTCAATGGCACACATAGCACCTGGCCCGTGTTTGTATGGCCTTACAACCTTCCCCCGTGGCTGTGCACGAAGTCAAAGTACATACACATGAGTATGCTTATTCAGGGTCCGAAACAACCAGGTGTCGACATACATCTGTATTTCGAGCTGTTGAAAGAGGAGTTAGAAACGTTATGGAAGACGCCTGTCCGTACGTGGGACGCCTACACTAAAGAATATTTCAATATGAGCGCCGCGTTGCTCACGACGGTGCAGGACTATCCTGGAATGTCGTCTGTATCGGCCCAGGTGGGCCACGGATTCTGTGGATGTATCAGGTGCATGGATGAGACCCCGCATATCCAGCTACCAAGAATACAAGGGTCTTCGAAAACCGTGTACCCAGGGGCTCGAAGGTGGCTTCGCATGGACCACCCGTGGAGAAAACGCGGGGATTTGTTCGATGGTCAAGAAGAAAGAGAAACAAAACCGATCCCGAGGACCGGCATAGAAATTGATGAGCTTTTGACAAATTGGGAGGAGTGCCCTGCGCCGGGAAAGAAGCGACCGAGGGTAAAACCGCTGCTGGGTGTATGGAAAGCGAGGTGTGCTTTCCATGACTTGGAGTACTGGAAGGTCCTCCACACGCCCCATAGCCTCGATGTAATGCACATTACGAAGAATGTTACCGAGGCTGTTCTTGGCACTCTTTCAAACATGCCGGAAAAGACCAAGGATGGGAAGAAAGCACGATACGATCTGAAATGGCTTGGCATCAAGAAAGATATTCACGGCCCCGATAGTGATGATGATGATGATAATGATGACCAGACGGAAGGGACTCAAGGTCGCCGCAAAAGGAGGAAGAAGAGCGCGGTTGTGCTTCCACCTACCTGCTTCACTATGAGTCCGGAGGAGCTCAAGCAGTTCTACAAGTGCCTCTTAGGAGTCAAATTTCCTTACGGTTACGCGGGGAAGACAAGCAGATATCTGGACGAAACAAAGAAGAGGTTCAGCGGGATGAAGTCTCACGATTGTCATGTGCTTATGACGCAGATAATTCCCGTTGCGATCCGAGGGATAATGGACGAGCACGTCCGTGATACGCTGTCTGCACTTTGCAACTTTTTTGACGTCATCAACCGTAAGTCGATCGGCGTGAGGCAGCTCCAGAAGATACAGGATGAGATCGTGGGGATACTATGCGAGCTCGAGATTTACTTCCCGCCCGCGTTCTTTGACATCTGCGTGCATCTCCTTCTCCACGTCGTTGATGACATACTGAAGCTCGGTCCGACGTTCCTGCACTACATGATGCCGTTCGAAAGGCAGAACGGTGTCATCAAAGGATTCGTTCGCAACAGGGCCCGTCCAGACGCAAGCATGGCCAAGGGCTTTCTGACCAAAGAGTGCATCACCTTCTGCCAGAGTTATCTAAGCACCGAGAACGAGGATGTTGGTCTGGCCACCAGGCCGCACGTCGGCAGGCTCGCTGGTTTTGGTCACCGTGAGGGCTACCGCTCACTCCCTGTCTTGATTGATGGTCGACACGTCGACTTCGATAGGGCTCACCGGGTCGCGCTACAACACTTAGAATTGATCGAACCTTGGGTGGAAGAGCACAGAAGCATAATCGAGAAGAACTACATCGACCTGGGCCGGCCGAGGAAGAACGGAGACGTAACCAGAGAGCACAACTCCAGCTTCACGCGTTGGTTCAGGGAAAAACAACTGTCCGAATCACGGGTCAGAAAGCCAAGTACGGAAGATGAAAAACTCATATTCTCCATATCACAGGGCCCCGCGCAGAACGTGAAGACCTATCAGACGTACGACATCAATGTTACAGATTCTGCACCGAGGAAAAGGACAGGAGTAGCGAATATCAAAACTCAGGAGTAACTATGCTATCCTACGCCGATGACGAGGCTACCGTCAAACAAAGATACTTCGGAAGGATAGAGGAGATATGGGAGCTCAACTACTGTGGAGAGTCGGTGCCAATGTTCCGTGTGAGATGGGCCAAGAACGTCGAAAAAGAAGGCCGGTATTTCACCACCATGGTTATACCCGAAGCCAACTCGAAGAAAGCCTCCGCGAAAAATGAGCCATGGGTACTCGCTAGCCAAGTCGATCAATGCTTCTTCATTACCGACCCGTCAAAGCCTAACCGTGTTGTCGTGAGGAGGGGCAAGAGGAGCATCATCGGAATGGAAGGAGACGCCAATGAGGAGGACCTGGACGGCGATCCGAAGATCGAGGAGGAATTCGACAACTACTTCGACATGCCTACTACTATTAAAAAAAAAGGAAGACCTCCCTACCTACCAAAGGTTGTCCGTTCACGCGAAGAAGTCTCAAGGTGACCGGCCTAAGCTATTCAACCGCCAAGAAGGGAAAGAAGAAATGCTAGTTTGGAACCGGCCGGGACGAAGATCGAAAACTTTTTTGTGTATTATATATAATTTGTTTTGTATGAGAGACAAGCATATGGTCTATGTAATTTGATATATATGGCACAGTTTCAATATTTGTATTAACTGTTTTTTATTAACATGTGTGTAAAAACAGAAAATTTAAATAAAAAAACCAACTATTAACTGTTTTTTTATTAACATGTGTGTAAAAACAGAAAATTTAAATAAAAAAACCAACTATTCTGTGGCGCACCTCATAGCAGTGCGCCACAGAATTAGCTTATTCTGTGGCGCACCGCTAGGTGGATGCGCCACAGAATAAGGTACCACCACTTACATGTGGGGCCTCCCCCGCGCTGCCTCTTCATCGTTTCCAAATTTCGCAACTCCCCGCGCGCAACTCCCGTCGCCCTCGACGCCGCCGCAACTCCCCGTCGCCGCCGCAACTCCCCTGCGCCCCGGCCGCCCCCGCCCGAGCCGCGCCGCCGCCCACCACGCGGCCGTGCTCGACCGCGCCGCCGCCCGAGCCGCGCCCCGGCCAGCCCCTACCCCTCCCCTCCCCTCCCCTCCCCTCCCCTCCACAACACCGCCGTCACCTCCCCTCCCCTCGCCGCCGAGCTGCCCTGCGCCCCGGCCGCCCCCGCCCGAGCCGCGCCGCCGCCCACCACGCGGCCGTGCTCGACCGCGCCGCCGCCCGAGCCGCGCCCCGGCCAGCCCCTACCCCTCCCCTCCCCTCCCCTCCACAACACCGCCGTCACCTCCCCTCCCCTCGCCGCCGAGCTGCCCTGGGCCAGGCACGAGCCACCGACGACCTCAGCTCGCCATCCTCGTCGAGGTACTGCCCCTCTCTCCCTCCCCTCCCTCTCCTGCCATGGTTGCACACTAGGTGCTTGATGAAATGTGCAACCAAATTTTCTAGGTTTCAGTTGCTAGTGCTAAGTGTTTTTGCTAAGTGTTGTTGCTAGTGTTGTTGCTAGTGCTAGTAATTGCACTAGTGTCATTGCTAGAGACCAAAAAAATTACAAAATTTTCCTAAGTGTTGTTGCTAGTGCTAGTGCTAGTGCTAGTGCTAGTAATTGCTTGCTGCAAGCAAGCACACTAGTTGAGGACATATGGGTTGCTTTGTGTTAATGCTAAGTGTTGTTGCTTTGTGTTAATGCTTGTTTGTAAGAAACTAGAAGAAGTGATTTTGTGAAGTGTTAGTACATGAAAAGATGCATTCTTGTTTGTGTTAATGCTTGCTGCATATGTGTTTGCTGTCCACTGATGATCCATTTTTTTGGTTGTTCAGGGTGCATAGGTGCTTGTGTGTGCTAGGCAAGAAGACACCCGTGGAATCGATTTGGTGAGCTCCGGTGACCATGTGTTATGTGATACCACGACCATCGTGTCGTGGTTGTTTGTGATGTTGTTGGCCGGCCAGCTATGCCGGCAAACATTATTTGTGAAATGTGGATGTTGTTGATGTGATGCTGTTGTCGGCCAGCGATGCCGGCCATTATTTGTAAAATGCTTGTGCAGGTACCCGAGAGGCCCTTGAGATTGCCGGAACGTCGATTAACTTCCGTTCCGGCAATTTCGGGTACTCCATATGTCCCTTTTTTAGCAAAGGTCATGCCGGATTTTTTCGTGAAATTTGGCATGACTTTGCTAAAAATAGGACATATGGGGTATTGTGCTTGTGCTCCGACCATCGTGTCGTTGAGATGCCGGCCGGAGGTGCCGGCCGTAGATGTGTTTTTTTTTTGTTGGAAATGCTTGCAGGTACCCGAGAGGCCCTTGAGATTGCCGGAACGTCGATTAACTTCCGTTCCGGCAATTTCGGGTACTCCATATGTCCCTTTTTTAGCAAAGGTCATGCCGGATTTTTTCGTGAAATTTGGCATGACTTTGCTAAAAATAGGACATATGGGGTATTGCGACTAGTGCATGGGCCGGGGTATCTTAGTACTTATTAGTTAGGTGATTTTTTATCTTAAATTTGTTATACTAACTTTTTGCCTCTTTTTAATGCAGTGCAAACATGGCCGACAATGACGAGGCTGGGGTTTCTGGAACAAGGGGCGAGGAACCGATGGAGCAAAATATTATGATTCCGAGTTTCATCTCAGAGGCGGTGACAAAGACGTTCATGTCGCTCTTTACAACTATATGTGAGTCTGTCAGGGTTTGGACTGAGGGAGGGAAAAAAGGGCCTGCCCCAGTGATCAGCTTCGGCTCCAGACAGTACCCAATACTGCCTCCAGAAGATACAGCAGATACAGCAGAGAAGAAGAAGAAGCACAGGAAGAGGAGTAAGCCAGCTCCGAAGACGAAACATAGCACCCCGGGGTATGTCCGGAGTGATCCCATGATACCACCCCGTGCGGGTGACTTGTCGTCCCGGTTGCATGAAGCTGGTCAACCGATACTGCCTTTGGAGCTGCTCCACCTCGCAGATGGATGCATGGCCCCTTTGCAACTTGCTATCTTGAAGCTAGAGGACAACCTTCTTAAAGACGAGAATCCAAACTACCCGGTGTTCACTGTCAAGGTGCCAGACTTTGTTGACTTCGTTGATGAATCTCCAGCGGATCTGTTCTTCATATCGTGCGAGGACGTCTTCAACTTGTTTCACTTTAAACGGCTGGACTATAACTTGGTCCGCCTATACGCGCTCAGCCATGCGATGATGATCAGGAGAGAACAAACCCCGTACGTCAAGGTAGTGGATCCCTACTACATGCGGGACAGCCAGCTGGAGGAAGGATCACCGACACGGGCCAGGGCCACGGAGTACCTCCAGAGAATCATGCTGAACATGAGCACAAAGACCAGCCTTCTTCTGCCTTTCTTTTTCAAGTAAGTCCGCATCTAGTCGCCGCTGTCGTATCTTATGCTTTCTTATAGATTTCTTCTGTTGTGTTGATCCTTTCCAATATTCCATTTCAATTGTGTTGAGCAGTGACAAGTACTCAGTACTCATCGCCGTGTACCCGAAGTGGTCAACTGCCACATATTTAGACTCAGGGACGACGCCGAAAGACTACACTAGAATTAAGGGTGTTCTCAATGAGGCTCTCGAGGGCTACGCCCAAAACGGAGGTTCCTTCGAGAAGAAAGGGAAACATGTAATTGATAACACACACAAGTTTCACCATGGGACTGGGTTTCATTGCATCAAGCAAAAGTCTGGCAACGTGGATGCCTTCTACGTCCTCTTACACATGAAATCGTATGTCCGGGATGCAGTGATAACGAATTTGCCATATCGTCTCCAAGAATGGGCCACATATGATGAGGATCTCACCGATGATGACCTTAGAGCAGACTTCCATCGCATCCAGGTACAGTTATCGAAAATCATCCTGGAAGATGTCAATACAGCAGGGGGGTCCTTACACAACGCCAGAGGTAGAGACCTTGCTTCTTTCTTTTCTATATTAGATGAATAAATCATACTCTAGTTATATCATGCATTAATCAAATATATATCCCAACCGATTTTCAGCGTTGTCTAAGTGGGAGATCGAAGAACGCCTAGATAAGCAGAATGACAGGAGGACGTGGATGACGAAAGACGGCATTTATCCGTTTCCGGAGCGAATCAGGAAGAAGGATCCATCATACGGGTTTTTCTCTATTTGATCTTTTTGGGGTAAGTTGATATGCACGAGAAGACACATCTCGTGCATCCTACTTGGCTCACTCACCCCGTCCCTGTAACCTATGTGTGCCACTTCTAAGTATGAGGCATTAATTTTTTTCAATCTTGTTTTGTCTTTGACTAAATCTAGTCTTTTGAATCTTATTTTAATTATGTTCCAATTCATTCTTGTTTATAGTTTTGTATCCTCTAGAATGCCGATGATTAAAACGTTGTGACACTATATATGTGATTCAGGGGCGACGTGAGTGAGACCTGTGTGCCTTCTACTTGGTTCCACAAGGTTATCAGGCATTAACTTTTTTGAATCTTGTTTTGTCTTTGGCTACCTCTAGTTTTTCAGACGATGCGATATACTTTTAGTTATGTTACTTTAATTACCTAGCTCTAGTCTTATTTATAGTTTTGTATTCTCTTTAATCAGAATTCTTGCTTTTATTTGACTAACACTTTCATCTTTGTCTTGTGTACAGATAGATGACGAAGTGGTACGCGGAGACAAACTCAAGGGCCTCTCGGCAAACCGTTCCCGGCGCCGCTCCGCTCGTAGCGCTCGCGAAGAAGGCTACATGAGATCGTCGTGTTCCCGCTATTGTTCACCGTCAACGCCGAGATGTAATCTATTCGATCCTAGTGTAGGCGGTGAACACTTCATTTTGTAACGTGGGCAACGATTCGATGAACTTTTGTATATCTCAACAATTGTGTAAAACTTCCGCACTTTTGTATCAACTTGTGATGACATATATTAGTAATGTGTTTGTTTTGATATATCTGTGAAAACATATCTCTGTTTCTGTTATATCTGTGTAAATATGAAATATACATGTATTCTGGTATTATACTGGTATTTGTATGAATATAGGGGCACAGTACTGCGCAGTAATTCTGTGGCGCACCCAGGACTATTCTGTGGCGCACCCTATTCGGTGGCGCATGGTTACACGGGTGCGCCACAGAATAGTTATTCTGTGGCGCACCAGGCTCGGTGCGCCACAGAATAGCCACTATTCTGTGGCGCATGGGTGGTGCGCCACAGAATAGCTTATTTAGTGGCGACTATTCTGTGGCGCACCACCCATGCGCCACAGAATAGAAAAATGGTGCGCCACGGAATAGCTTTTCTGTACTAGTGCACATGAAAAGCCAGGTAAGTACTTTGACGTACTTGCAAGACATCAGCCCAAAAACAAGCAAGGTCTACCTATATGGCATGGCATGATTCAGAAAGTAGCATGGCATGAGGTCGGTTGCAAGGATGAGTCCAAGCTTAACGGTTGGACATAACTTACGTACTTACCTTAGTAGGGGGGGTTTTCACGTTATCGAGTGAGATCACGTTTCTCACTCAATACTCATAACCACAACTAGGCATTCAAGCCTCTAGCCAACTCTGGCTTAAACAACAACTTTCTGAGTCCTTAACCAACTCTGGCTTGACTCACAACAATTCCTGTGTTCAATGGTCTCAACTTATTTATTTCTCCAAGTTCGACTGGACTGACCCCTAGTGTGACTTGACCCAAACAACGTCCCATAACCTGGGGACAAGGCTAGAATCTAGATTTACACTCTCGAGAGGTTGCAACGTTTATCCACACGCTGAAGTCTAGGCTTGTACCGCCGGTACCAAGGTACTAGAACCAATCACGGCGACAGCACAAACCCACACTTCCACAACCGTTATCCTACCCGGACACTCCCTGTATAGCCACCGACATAACTCTACGTCTTATGAAGAAGTGAATCCGGCACGTCCCCAACTGATGAGCGACGCCTAGCTCCGGAACCTTCACAAGCCTAGCCCCGACCACAAAGGTAACCGACTAGACTTGCCAAAAGGGTGGCGTTAAAGGAGGCCTGATAAAATACTTAGTCATGGTCCGCCCATGTGAACGACGCGTGGTTGTGCGAGGTGCTTGGTGAGTGGCACTAAGTGACTCAATCTAGTCGAGGGAGGTGATTATCTTCTTAGTCAAATTTCTTACTTCAGTTTCCAACAAAGCAAGTAGCACACGCAAGGCATATAACAACAACATAATACTTGCATGAATAAACATAACCATAATAACAATAATAACAACAATAATAACAATAACAATAATAACAATAATACCATAATAACAATAATAGCATAATATTTCCCCCACTTCCATGACTGAGGCGGGAGACCCGGCCATTGCCCCGGAAGTGTGAGTGTCACCGTAAAAGAATAACCGAAAAGCACTCATAAAAGTGAGAGAGCATCCATTCCACTCAAGGGTTACCCCGACGTGGTGTCAGCAATCTCGGCAAAAGAACCACGAAAAAGTCGGCTCCCCAGCGTCGCAGTCCGGTTGGTCTATGCCAACCATATTTGACGGGGGACAAGGCAACTAACGCTTTTGGCAAATGCCCCCAACCCTGAGGATCATAAGACGACATTCGTCCGCTCCTCACCTCGGCGCTGAGGAAAGAACCAAACAAAGCCCCGCAAGCGAGACGCACAGTTGTAATAATTCCCCCATTCCCTTGACTGAGGTGGTAGAACCGACCATTGCCCCGAGAAAGTGAGTGTTGCACAGATAAGCAATATAAGGATGTGCAATAACATAACATGCGGTATGACATGTGAGATGCAACAGATAATAATTCAACAGACGAAATATTTCTAAGTCGACCAAGTTTGTAATTGGGTTGGTGGCTTGCCTTCAGGTTCAGGGGTAACTCCTAATCCGTCGGAGAGGTTTGAATCTATTCAAAACGAGACGAACATGCATCAAAATCAATCCTAGGGTATTTAAATAAATGCAAAATCAACTATCTCCAAATAAATCTTTTCTGGTTCCATTGGAAAGAGAAAAATCAAACTAAGCCAACAAAATTGGTTTCATATTTTTCTGACTATTATTCAAAGAGATATTGCTATTTGAATCTAGGTTTAAAATCTGCCTTTTTATTTAAAAGAAATAAAACCGAAAAACGGTTGGATAATGTTTAAAAATCTGACCAGTGGGGCCCACTGGTCAGTGACTCATGGTTCAACCGAACCGTTATGCCGCGGGAAAAACAGAGGGGCGGCGCTTCCGTCGCCGGCGTAACTCCGGCGAGGGCGTGCGGCCAGGGGAGGGCGAGCTAGGGATAGAGGAGGGGCTCGGGAGGCTCACCGTGCACCAGGGCGTCACGGCGGCGAGGTTTCCAACTGCGGCAAGGTTCTGGGCGGAGATCCCATCGTCTCCCACGGCGCCGGCGTCGGGCCGTGGATGATTCCCACGATTCCGAGCACGGATCACCACGGTGAGCACGGCATTGGCTTCGCCATGGTCTGGGGAGGCTACGGTGGAGTTAATCGACGAACAGAGCCCCTCTGGCGATGAATTTGTCCACGGCCGTGGCGGCTAGGGCAAGTTCGTCGCCGGAGTTGCGGTGCTCGTCGAGCTACGATTGGAGCAGGGGAGGGCAGTGGGGAGGCCGGGAGGTGGATGCGGTGCTCAGCGGTCGAGGGGGTGGGGTTTTATAGTGCTCCCGTGCCGCGGCCGGAGTTAATGGCACGGCGAGGTGTCGCCACGGCGTGAGAAGGGCGGTGGCGGGGCGTTGCGATGCCGGTGGCACAGGAGGAGCACGAGGGAAATGCGGCGGCGATGGACCGGTCCGAGCGGCGCGAAAGGCGCTGACAGGAGGGCCCGGCGGCGCTGTGCCGTGCGGCGCGTCGCGTAGCGCTTGGCGCTTGTGCGCGGCCACCGTCCGGCGCTTCCTCCGGCGACGCGTGGTGGCCAGAAGGTGCAGGGAGAGGAGTGGAACGTGATGGCGAGGGTTGTGGTGCGGGGAACGCTGAACGGCGACGACCATATCAGGGCGGCGCCGCCTGGCACGGGGATGCCGGCGGTGACCGCCGTTCTGGCTATGCCAGAAGCGGCATCACCACCTTACTCTCAGTTCACAACTCCAAATGAGATGGGGTTTTCACCTACGTGTGCCAAATTCAATTTCCTACAACTTTTGTGACTACACTTTTTGCAAATTTGAAACTTGGTGCGACTAGAATTTGAGAAAAACAGCACTGGCCAGAAATGGAAATTTAATGTTTGGGGTGGTAGATGGTGTTGGGTGGCCTGGCCCTTTTGTCCTGAGGTAGGAGTGATGAATTTGAGCCTATCCATGCCTTGGTTTCATCTAGGAGAATTAGTTTGGCTAGGTTTTAAAAAGATTTGAGAAAAGGGGCAGAACACAAAAAGATTTGTGGAGAGAAAATTTTCCAAGTCATGGCACCATATTTTTGTATACAAGTGATCCACATCAACTAGGGAGTGTCCCCTAATTTTTGCAGAATTTTTGGAGACATTAAAATAGGGGTTCCTTTGTAAGGTCAATTAAAAGGGCATTTTTCAAAAAGGAAAAAGAATTTCCCAAATAAATATTTATCCAGGGATAAAATCACAAATGGAAGTACCAAGTGGGAGGAGAATTACATGCACAAGATCCCACTTGATTTGTCATGTTTGCAAGGTTCAGGAATTCAAAAGGATTTTCCAGAGGTTTAAAAATCCAAATGCAATTTAAATCAGAGAATAATGCACTTTGGGAAATTTTTAAAAAGGCCAAAATTCAGGGTGTTACAGACCTTCCCCCCTTAAGATGAATCTCGTCCTCGAGATTCCTGTTGCTCGTTGAATAAATACGGATACTCCGTCCTCAGCAAATCTTCGCGCTCCCAGGTTGCCTCTTCCTCTGTGTGCTTGTCCCACTGAACCTTGTAGAACTTAGTGACTTTGCTGCGAGTGCGGCGTTCTGACTCATCCAAGATTCTGACGGGGTGTTCCTCGTAAGTCAGTTCGCTGCTCAACTCCAGTTCCTTAAAATCAGCCTGCTTGGTTGGTGGTGAGATGCACTTCCTTAGCTGGGATACGTGGAAGACGTCGTGTACTCCAGCTAATTCCTCTGGCAGTTCTAGCTGGTAGGCTACTGATCCTTTCTTTGCCATAATCTTGAAAGGTCCGATGAATCTTGGGGCAAGCTTTCCTTTAACGTGGAATCTTTCAGTCCTTTGAGAGGTGTTACTCGAAGATAGACATAGTCGTTTTCTTCGAAGTGAATCTGACGGTGTCGTCGGTCATAATAACTTTTCTGGCGGGATTGTGCTGCCTTGAGCCGGTCCCGAATCAGACGTACTTGCTTTTCTGCCTCCATCAAATCATCGGGCTTAAAGATCTTGCGGTCCCCAACTTCAGACCAGTTGAGTGGGGTTCGGCATTTTCCTCCCATACAGGGCTTCAAAGGGTGACATCTTCAGGCTGCCTTGGTAGCTGTTGTTGTATGAGAACTCTGCATAAGGTAAACTATCTTCCCAACCTGCTCCATAGGCGAGCACACACGAGCGGAGCATATCCTCTAGGATTTGATTGACCCGCTCGGTTGACCGTCTGTCTGCGGATGATAGCTGTGCTGAAGGATAGCTTTGTTCCCATGGCATGATGTAGGCTTGTCCAAAATTTGGAGGTGAATTGGTGCCTCTATCCGACACAATGGTCTTTGGGACTCCGTGGAGTTTGACAATCTTGTTCACATAGAGTTGTGCCAGTTGGTCCGAGCGGTATGTCGTCTTGACGGGGATAAAATGGGATACCTTCGTCAAACGGTCGACAATGACCCAAATAGAATCATTTCCCCGGCTGGACTTGGGAAGTCCGACAATGAAATCCATGCTTATGTTGTCCCATTTCCACTCGGGTACCTTAAGGGGTTGGAGTATCCGGCGGGTTTCTGATGCTCGGCCTTCACTAGGTTGCATACATTGCAGCTTGCGACGTAGTAGGCGATATCCTTCTTCATACCGGACCACCAGAATGTTTGCCTCAAGTCTGGTACATCTTGGTGCCTCCCGGGTGAATGGAATAAGCAGACTCGGGCTTCCCTGAGGATCTGCTGTATTAGCGTGGCCTTGTAGGGTACACAAAGGCGGGTACCGAAACGGAGTACTCCTTGGCTATCTAATGAAAAGTCCTTGGCCTGGCCCAACGGTATCTTGGTCTTGATCTTGCATAGGTCGGGGTCGTTGGCCTGCTCGGTCTTTTTTCTTCTTCCAGGTCTGGCTTCACCTCCAGGTGCTTAGGTAGGCCTTGTTTCCCACGCACAAGTTTAGCTTTGCGAATTCTTTCTCCAGACTTGGCCGTACTTTAGGGGGCTTCCGGCTCAGAGCATCGGCTACCACGTTGGCCTTCCCGGGATGATAATGAATCCCAAGGTCGTAGTCCTTGATTACTTCTAGCCATCTTCTTTGCCTTAGATTGAGGTCAGGCTGGGTGAAGATATACTTCAAGCTTTTGTGGTCCGTGTAGATCTCGCATCTTCGACCAATAAGGTGATGTCGCCAAGTCTTCAAGGCGAGTATGACAGCGGCTAGCTCCAAGTCGTGGGTGGGGTAGTTGAGCTCGTGGTCTTGAGTTGCCTTGACACATATGCAATGACCTTTCCTTCTTGCATGAGTACGGCCCTAGCCCATTTCTGCAGGCATCACAGTATACGGTAAAATCCTTGGCATCATCAGGCAACACCAGAATTGGGGCTGTGGTTAACCGAGTCTTCAAGTCGTTGAAACTGTCCTCACACTCGTCTGTCCAGGCATACTTGCGATTTTTCTTCAATAGCTCCGTCATGGGCTTGGCTATCTTGGAAAAGTTTTCAATAAATCTTCGGTATAACCAGCCAATCCTAGAAAGCTCTGATTTCTGACACATTGGTGGGAGTCTTCCAGTTTAACACATCGGAGATCTTGTTGGGGTTTACAGCCACACCGGCTCCAGATATACATGTCCTAGGAATTCCACTTCCTTTAACCAGAACTGGCATTTGCTGTACTTGGCATAAAGTTGTTGCTCACGCATTCTCCAGAACCATTCTGAGGTGTTCGGCGTGCTCCTCCTCATTTTTGGAGTAGATGAGGATGTCGTCGATAAACACACAACAAACTTGTCGAGATACTCCATGAATACCTTGTTCATCATGCCCATGAAGTAGGCTGGAGCATTGGTTAGACCGAACGACATAACTGTGCATTCATACAGGCCATATCTGTGGTGAAGGCGGTCTTGGGAATATCACTTTCTCGAATTTTCAGCTGATAGTATCCCGTGCGGAGATCAATCTTGGAAATACTCGGGCACCACGGAGTTGGTCGAATAAATCATTGATTCTTGGGAGTGGGTACTTATTCTTGATGGTGACATCATTGAGAGCACGATAGTCAATACATAATCGGAGGGTACCATCGCTCTTCTTTGCAAATAAAACCGGTGATCCCCACGTGAAATGCTTGGGCGGATGAATTTCTTCTGGATCAGTTCATCAAGCTGCTTCTTTAGTTCTACTAGCTCGGGACTTGTCATACGGTAATGCTTCTTGAATATTGGGTTTGTTCCCGGAATTACTTCAATAGCAAATTCAATATCACGATCGGGGGCATTCCGGGTAACTCATCTGGAAAAACATCCGGGTATTCACTGACCACATACACTTCCCCTATCTCAGGGGCTTGAGCAAGAAACATCTTCGCATTTATCTGGTGAGGCTTATTTGGCACATAAGTGGTGCGGATGCCTTCTGGGTTGGTGAGAGTAACTGCTCTAGTTGCACAGTCGATCTGAGCTGCATGCTGAACTAACCAATCCATACCCAGGATGGCGTCGAGACCGGGCACATTGAGGTGCTGAGCTGAGCGGGAAATTTCACTTGATTGATGCTGATTGTCAGATCTTGACACATGGTGTTGTTTTCATCTCAGAGGCGGGGGTTTGTATCACCAAAAGATGGCCCAAAGGTGAAACGGAAAAACGGTGTTTGGCAACAAAATCCTTCGAGATGAAAGAGTGGGAAGCTCCAGAATCGAATAAAATCAGTGCGGGTTTAGTGTTGATAGTACACGTACCAAGCACTACGTCTGACGCTTCATAGGCTTCCTCTGCTGACATGTGGTGCACACGGGCAACTTGGGGTGGCTTGATCGCACCCGCGGGGTGGTTGTTGCCGGAGTTGCTGTTGTTGCCGTTGTGGAGAGGACAATCCTTGATGTAGTGTCCTGTTTGCCGCACTTGAAACAGGAGTTCTCCCTCTTGCAATCATCCACGAGTGGGCGCTTGTGGTAGAATCCTTCCCGGGGATATCCTTCTTTCCTGGGCTGGTTCCAAGAGTTCGTAGGAGCTGAGTATGATTGTTGGGCTGCCAAGTACGTGGCTTTGAAGATCCTCCTTCATGCTGATTTTACGGGGTTCGAACTTCCTCTTGTGGGAGTCATAGATTGAGCGGTGCTCCTTCTCTGAAATCAGCGCCGTGTTGATCAGGACTGGAAATCTGGGAATTGTAGAACACTGAGCTGAGTCTTTATCGTTTGGTGCATCCCATGAAGAAACCTATCCTTCTTCTTTTCATCTGTGCTGATGTCATCAGGTGCGTAGCGAGCAAGGTTGTTGAACTTTGTCAGATATTCGCTGACAGACTTGCTACCTTGTGTAAGGGCTAGAAATTCTTGCTGTTTCATTTTGATGACGCTCGAGGGGATATAGGCTCGGCGGAATGCTTCCTGAAATTCGTCCAAGTGAGCGGGGGTCCATCGCCTCTTGCCTCCTTTTGGTTGTCCCACCAAATGCTGGCAGGGCCTTCAAGGTAGTGGGTGGCGAAGGGCACTTGGTCCAGCTCGTCCACGCGAGCAAGTTCCAGTTTCTTTCCCATAGCACGGAGCCAATCATCAGCCTCAAGTGGGTCATCAGCATACGCGAACTTGGGTGGTTGTGTACGTTGAAAGTCTTGCAACTTTGAGCGGCCTGGGTTGGAGCATTGCGGGCTTGCATGTATGTGCCAAACTCTCTCATGATCTGAGTCAGATGCTGGTTGTGGCGTTCATCCATCATCATCATAAACTGACTTGGGCTTGGTTCCTGACTTGGTGGAGGAGGAGGAGGTGGTTGCGGCGGCTCGGGATCCTCGCCAGCTTGTCGTGCGGAACGACGAACCGGGGTTCCTTGGCTGCCACTTGCACCAGTATTGGGCCTCATCCTGAACTGTTGAATGTAACGGCGCGGATCATGAGCATCCATATGGGGAAGGTGCAACATCCAATGAAAAACCAAATGGAAAACATAGTTTGCAAAAGAAACACAAGCATGATGTTATACAATGGATGATGGGGTTACAAATCCAAGCACTCGCTATTATACAAAGATGCAAGCTAAAGATACAAGCTACTCGCATATGATACAGAGTACAAGCACAGGGTACAAGCTGCCGAGTGCAACTCTCCCACTACGTTATTCAAGCACGCGATACATCGGAAGGTATGGTACACTAACACTAGTAGGGAAAACCTTACCTGTGGCGCACCAAATATGCTTATCAGTGGCGCACTGTACCTGCGCCACTATCGCTCCGCCTGTGGTAATGTATTACCTGTGGCGCACAGAGCCGTGCGCCACAGATAACACAGCTTATCTGTGGCGCACAGAGCCGTGCGCCACAGATAGGCCATTCCGTGCGCCACAGATAAGATCCCGGGGACACCACCTTATACGTGCACCTGTCCATCTGTGCGCCACAGATAACATATTTGTGCGCCACAGATAACTTTGTTCTGTGCGCCACAGATAACTACTCTGTGCGCCACAGGTAAGATCCTGTGTGCGCCACAGATAATATTTCCTGTGCGCCACAGGTAATGTATATTGCAATTTTTTTTTTGCTGTACCGTATTTCATATATGCACAGGTATAAATACACAGTTTTGGCCAAAATAAAGTAATCACATTCGAAAGTTCCGAAATAGATACAAATTCATTACATTTGATCATACATCCCGATTCATAACACTAAAAGTAGCATGTTCGAATAAAAACTGAAAACAATAACAAGTTTATGAATTAGGTTTACACAGGACACATAAAAGTGCAACCACATTGCACTCGGATTAACAACATATCGACCATATGATCACTGCTTGGCCGGTTGGGTCTTGCTCCTGCTCGGTCTCGGTTGGGGCTTCGGCGGGAAAGGCTTGTGTCCATCTAAAGTGTTGAATGGCCGGTAGTCACCCTGATCTTCGGAGCGCTTTTCAACTTCGGCGTTCGGTGGATGCACGTTGCCGTTGTAGAACAGCCCTTCCTTAGGGAGGACATCACGGACGATTGTCGTTGCAATCGAGTTCTGGATGCGACAGAACTCCTCTCTGTGCTCATCATCAGTGGCCTCCGTCATGTTCTTCAGGCAGCGATCGCGGAGACTAGATGGCAGCTGTAGTTGTAGCTGATCCCGTACGTACTCCCGCATGTGCATTAAGACATAGAAGGCGTCCTGGTCACTCGTTGCCGGCTGCGTGACAGATTTGAAATTCGTGTGGTGGGCGAACACCAGCTTGCCATCTTTCTCTTTCCGTACTTCGATGGGGCCTTCGTGGAAGGCGTAGCCGGTGAGAGCATCATTCATAACACTCTTGATATGTTCATAGTCTTTCTTCTTGTGCTGCCTCCCCGAGTCCAAATAAAAGGCTTCCGAACGTCTCGGGTACGCAACAATGAGGACACAGTATTTGTTCCTGCACAAAATGAGACCAGCCATACTCAAGTTAATCCTCGTACGGATGGAAAAGCATGAAAAGCATGAGTAATGCATGGAGGAAAGCGAATGACTTACTCGGGAAAGTATGGCATGAGAATGATTTGCCTCTCATGATTCTTCTGGAAGAATTTTTGGACGTACCGCGTCGCTTGTCGCTTACCTTCACTGTGGTTGATACGGCCCTCCTGAAGGTTGTAGGGGTCCATTACCGCTAGGACCCGGGTTTCTTCTCTCATAAGCGTGTACTCCATCTTGAGAGCAAGCAGGCGGACGAAGCATAAGGGGAGTCGCTTCATATGGTACATGTCGAAGAGCTCTTCAAATCTCACGAAGAACACGTCCGCGGGGTATTCATCGGCAAGGCCAATGTCCTTTGGTACCTTTACCGGGAAAACCGGGTATACTGGACGTGGTGATTTGATAAGAGTGGTCTCGATATGGAGAACCATGTCATGGAGACTCCGCATATCTGGCGTTAGGAGCTTCAAGAATCTCGACGGCAGGATCGGCTTAGCCAACTCGTGCATCGAATGCCAGTTGGAGACGCCTACCTTGTCCTTAGCCCGGATCGGCTCCTTAGCCACCGGCGCTGGTTGGCTGTTAGAGGCAGGGGCGCCCTTCAGTTTTCTTTTCCGTCCTCCTTTCTTAGGCTTCTTCTCGGCCGGGATGGTTCCTTTCTGAATCTCCGGGATGATCGTCCTAAGTAGTGTATCCTGGCTGAAAGGCTTGTTGCCTTGTTGATCCTCGGTGAAGAGGACAGGCCGTTCAGGCGTGCCCTGAGAACTGAACAGACGCTTAGTGCAGTGAGGAGCTTGAAGATCCTGATCCTGGTGTTCTGTGTTGTCAAACTCATCTTTCAGTAGCTTCAGATACAGATGGATGTCGCTGCCTGGTTGTTTCGGCCCTTGAATGAGCATGCTCATGTGAATGTACTTCCTCTTCATGCAAAGCCAAGGGGGGAGGTTGTATATCCACACAAACACTGGCCAGGTGCTATGTGTGCTGCTCTGTTTGCCAAATGGGTTGAGTCCGTCGGTGCTCGCACCCAACCTGATGTTCCTTGACTCTGCACCGAAATTTCGATCGTAGTTGTCTAATGCTTTCCACTGGGTTGCATCCGAAGGGTGTGTTAGGATTGCCTTATCCATCCGGTTTGGGTCCTTTAGCAGTGCCTTCTTTCTATCCGCGTGCCAGCGCATGAGCTTTGCTTCCTTGGGGTCCAGGAAATACCTCTGCAGACGGGGAATGAGCGGAAAGTACCAGACAACCTTTCGAGGAGCTTTCTTCGTCCCTTTCTTGTATCGAGCAGCGTTGCACACTGGACATGTGGTCTTGTCCGCGTCCTCTTTCCGATAAATGTAGCAATCATAGATGCATACATGGTATCTTTCGTGCGGTAAATCAAGAGGGCACACGACTTTCTTGGCGTCGTCAAGACTCTTAGGACACGTGTTCTTCTCCGGAAGGACATCCTTCCAGTATTGCAGATAATCGTCGACGCTAGCGTCGGTCCAGTGGTGCTTTGTCTTCATCTGCAGAACATCGAGAGCTACTTTCAAGCGGGAGTCCTCCGGCCTGCAACCTGGATACAACGGAGTATTTGTATCTATCTCCATTTGCCCCAACTTAGATTTCTCTCTAGCAGCAGCTCTATCGTTAGTCGTCGGCCTTAGAAGCAGTTCTTGCAAATGAGGGTCCTGAAAGAACGTAGTTAGCGGCGGCGTCGGCGCCTCCTCCGCGTCAACCAAATCTCCATTGTCATGTGTGGTAGGCCCTTCTTCGTCTACTCCCTCCTCATTGTTATTCTCAACAATCATGTCATGTTGCCCTTCGTCCTCATCTACTGCATGGCCATGGACCTCCACATCATCATCATCATTCATCCAAGGGGCGCCATCCATGAAACCATGCATGAGCAGGTGATCCCGCACTACACCGGAATAGGGGTGGTGCACGACCAATAGCTTGCATTTTCGACACGGACAGTTTATCTCCAACTCGTCCTTTTTATACATGTCCTCCATCGCGTGTCTTAGATATCTGGCCACTTTCCTTTCGCTCACGATGATCATTATCGCCTGCCTGCATAGTACATATAAGCAAAATGATTAGGTTGCACATCTCTCGGTTGTTGTCGTCATGCAAAATTTCGGCATGACCTCCCTACAAACTGGGACCGAGAAGTTTACCAAAGTTTTGCCGAAACGGAAATGAATCAACGTTTCGGCAAAGTATTGGCAACTCATTTTCATTTGCATCATTTCCGGACGGTGAGAACACATCATTTAGCGATCACGCATCCACCCAAATTTCACATTTTCATTTATTTAGTGTTTTTTTATATTTAGTGATCACATGCCCAAATCTCACAATTTCATCTATTTACATCATCCAATCCATATAGTCACCTTAATTACACACGAGAAGAGATGAGACCGCGAGACGACACGTCGACGAGCTTATTTTGGAGAAGGGAGAGAAAAAGTAGCTAGATCTATAAAGATAGGTGTGTGGGAGAGGTTTTAGAAGGTAGATCTACGTCATGGACGTAGGAGATGTGTGTGAGTAAGATATTTAGCAACTAAAAGTGGTTAGATTGACCAAATTTGGTGCAAAATGGGGGGGGAATGAGATGGAAAGCAAGAGCTTTCGAGCTAGAGCAAAGGGGGCAAGTGAGGTTGCAATAATGGAGGTGGAGGTGGGTGGGCGAATTTAAGGCCTCAGCCCAGGTTACCAGTGGCGCACAGACCAGCTTGTGCGCCACTGGTAATTATGTTACCTGCGGCGCACAGGCTGCTGCGCCACTGGTAACGGCAGTACCTGTGGCGCACAAGCAACTCTGTGCGCCACAGGTAAATATGGCCAGATCTGGGGGCCAAAAAAATATCTGGCCATATTTACCTGTGGCGCACAGAGTTGCTTGTGCGCCACAGATAATGTGGTTACCAGTGGCGCACCATCTTGTGCGCCACAGGTAACATCATTATCTGTGGCGCACAAGAATTTCTGTGCGCCACAGGTAACTTCTCACTGTTTCCACAAATCTGTGGAAACTTACCTGTGGCGCACCGGTTTTCTTGTGCGCCACAGGTAAAAAATTACCAGTGGCGCACAAACATCTTGTGCGCCACAGGTAACATTTCCACAGATCTGTCAAAACAGGAGAGAGATACCAGTGGCACACAAAATTCTTGTGCGCCACAGATAAGTTTTCACGTATAAGCATTTCCCTACTAGTGTAAGCGATGTCGTCTCCAAGCGTCTAGAACTCCATCTCGAGGGGTGTCGCTGGTGTGGTGGTGTCGAGAGGCTCCTCCGCGGGACTGTAGTCGGGTGAAGCGCGGTCGTCACGGGAGTCTCCGGAGTGACTCTGCGGCTCGGCCTGAACGCGACGACGCTGAGACCGAACGGGAGAGGTGTGTGAGTAGAAGTAAGTGGCGCTGCGAGTGCGGGGAGGTGGCGCCTGAGCGGTAGACGAGGAGTGGCGGGCAAGCCCCCTCCTAATCTGCTCGAGGGAACTGAGCCTAAAGGTGGGGAGACTAGGTGGGCGAGCAGGAGTGTCGGACCTAGAAGCTCGTGTGATCTCGGCCAAGGCCACGTTGGCGCGAAGCGAGCCAAGCTGGAGGAGGGTGGTGCGGAGGTACTGGTGGAGGTGAGTGGTGTACTGAATAAGGGCGGAGAGAGGTGAGCTAGGGTCACCTGGGTTGGGGAACAGGGTGTCCCCGCTGTCTACAGCCAACCTCGGAAAGTAGATGTAACGAGTGCACTGCCTCATCACGGGGTCGACAGTGCGGAGGAATAGGATGGCATCTCCTGCAGCCTCCTGTATGGCGCGGGATGCCTGTGTACAGACACCGGAAGTGAGACCGTGCTCGACCCCAGCGGACAAGGGCTGCGGACGAAGGCGGACGGTGGCGGTGAACTCTGCGGAGGTCCTGTTGAGACGGTTGTGGTACACGTGGTAAGTCGGGGGAGGTGAGCCTGGGTAGAGGTGGCCCCAGATCTCCCTCAGAAGCTGCGGAAAGCCGGGAACGTACACGGCGGTAGTCTCAGCGAGTAACTCTGCCATCAGTGACAGAGACAAAAATCAAAACACGGTGAGCGTTAAGTTCAAAAGCACAACAGACAGAGAAACAGTAGAAAAAGTTGGTAACACAACGAGTTCTAATTTACGTCGTCCAGAACTAGGGTATCCTACAGGCAGTTAGGCTCTGATACCAAGCTCTGTGGCACCCCGATCCAGATGATCGAGTCACCCCATATACCAGTCCCAGAAACACTGGCTATATGACAGCTTGGTAAACAAAGGCATAACCAAATTTATTCATAAGGCTTCGAGTTCGAACCGATACAACATATTACATTCACGGGGTGAGGCTCTCGCTCTTGCGCAACGGCGCACACAACAGTATGTACATTATTTTTCTAACATCAGCCTCAAGCGGTAGTGGCAGCGGAAACATAGACGGTAGCGTGGCGACAACGGGCTTTACTCCACAGGGTTCTGCCTGGAATACGGGTTCCTAGATCTCATAGAGCGGATACTCGGCGACTGGTTCAGTAGGGTCTGGCCACATGAAAAGCCAGGTAAGTACTTTGACGTACTTGCAAGACATCAGCCCAAAAACAAGCAAGGTCTACCTATATGGCATGGCATGATTCAGAAAGTAGCATGGCATGAGGTCGGTTGCAAGGATGAGTCCAAGCTTAACGGTTGGACATAACTTACCTACTTACCTTAGTAGGGGGGGTTTTCACGTTATCGAGTGAGATCACGTTTCTCACTCAATACTCATAACCACAACTAGGCATTCAAGCCTCTAGCCAACTCTGGCTTAAACAACAACTTTCCGAGTCCTTAGCCAACTCTGGCTTGACTCACAACAATTCCTGTGTTCAATGGTCTCAACTTATTTATTTCTCCAAGTTCGACTGCACTGACCCCTAGTGTGACTTGACCCAAACAACGTCCCATAACCTGGGGACAAGGCTAGAATCTAGATTTACACTCTCGAGAGGTTGCAACGTTTATCCACACGCTGAAGTCTAGGCTTGTACCGCCGGTACCAAGGTACTAGAACCAATCACGGCGACAGCACAAACCCACACTTCCACAACCGTTATCCTACCCGGACACTCCCTGTATAGCCACCGACATAACTCTACGTCTTATGAAGAAGTGAATCCGGCACGTCCCCAACTGATGAGCGACGCCTAGCTCCGGAACCTTCACAAGCCTAGCCCCGACCACAAAGGTAACCGACTAGACTTGCCAAAAGGGTGGCGTCAAAGGAGGCCTGATAAAATACTTAGTCATGGTCCGCCCATGTGAACGACGCGTGGTTGTGCGAGGTGCTTGGTGAGTGGCACTAAGTGACTCAATCTAGTCGAGGGAGGTGATTATCTTCTTAGTCAAATTTCTTACTTCAGTTTCCAACAAAGCAAGCAGCACACGCAAGGCATATAACAACAACATAATACTTGCATGAATAAACATAACCATAATAACAATAATAACAATAACAATAATAACAATAATACCATAATAACAATAATAGCATAATATTTCCCCCACTTCCATGACTGAGGCGGGAGACCCGGCCATTGCCCGGAAGTGTGAGTGTCACCGTAAAGAATAACCGAAAAGCACTCATAAAAGTGAGAGAGCATCCATTCCACTCAAGGGTTACCCCGACGTGGTGTCAGCAATATCGGCAAAAGAACCACGGAAAAGTCGGCTCCCCAGCGTCGCAGTCCGGTTGGTCTATGCCAACCATATTTGACGGGGGGACAAGGCAACTAACGCTTTTGGCAAATGCCCCCAACCCCGAGGATCATAAGACGACATTCGTCCGCTCCTCACCTCGGCGCTGAGGAAAGAACCAAACAAAGCCCCGCAAGCGAGACGCACAGTTGTAATAATTCCCCCATTCCCTTGACTGAGGTGGTAGAACCGACCATTGCCCCGAGAAAGTGAGTGTTGCACAGATAAGCAATATAAGGAGGTGCAATAACATAACATGCGGTATGACATGTGAGATGCAACAGATAATAATTCAACAGACGAAATATTTCTAAGTCGACCAAGTTTGTAATTGGGTTGGTGGCTTGCCTTCAGGTTCAGGGGTAACTCCTAATCCGTCGGAGAGGTTTGAATCTATTCAAAACGAGACGAACATGCATCAAAATCAATCCTAGGGTATTTAAATAAATGCAAAATCAACTATCTCCAAATAAATCTTTTCTGGTTCCATTGGAAAGAGAAAAATCAAACTAAGCCAACAAAATTGGTTTCATATTTTTCTGACTATTATTCAAAGAGATATTGCTATTTGAATCTAGGTTTAAAATCTGCGTTTTTATTTAAAAGAAATAAAACCGAAAAACGGTTGGATAATGTTTAAAAATCTGACCAGTGGGGCCCACTGGTCAGTGACTCATGGTTCAACCGAACCGTTATGCCGCGGGAAAAATAGAGGGGGCGGCGCTTCCGTCGCCGGCGTAACTCCGGCGAGGGCGTGCGGCCAGGGGAGGGCGAGCTAGGGATAGAGGAGGGGCTCGGGAGGCTCACCGTGCACCAGGGCGTCACGGCGGCGAGGTTTCGAACTGCGGCGAGGTTCTGGGCGGAGATCCCACCGTCTCACACGGCGCCGGCGTCGGGCCGTGGATGATTCCCACGATTCCGAGCACGGATCACCACGGTGAGCACGGCATTGGCTTCGCCATGGTCTGGGGAGGCTACGGGTGGAGTTAATCGACGAACGGAGCCCCTCTGGCGATGAATTTGTCCACGGCCATGGCGGCTAGGGCAAGTTCGTCGCCGGAGTTGCGGTGCTCGTCGAGCTACGATTGGAGCAGGGGAGGGCAGTGGGGAGGCCAGGAGGTGGATGCGGTGCTCAGCGGTCGAGGGGGTGGGGTTTTATAGTGCTCCCGTGCCGCGGCCGGAGTTAATGGCACGGCGAGGTGTCGCCATGGCGTGAGAAGGGCGGTGGCGGGGCGTTGCGATGCCGGTGGCACAGGAGGAGCACGAGGGAAATGCGGCGGCGACGGACCGGTCCGAGCGGCGCGAAAAGCACTGACAGAAGGGCCCGGCGGCGCTGTGCCGTGCGGCGCGTCGCGTAGCGCTTGGCGCTTGCGCGTGGCCGCCGTCCGGCGCTTCCTCCGGCGACGCGTGGTGGCCAGAAGGTGCAGGGAGAGGAGGGGAACGTGCTGGCGAGGGTTGGGGTGCGGGGAACGCTGAACGGCGACGACCATATCAGGGCGGCGCCGCCTGGCACGGGGATGCCGGCGGTGACCGCCGTTCTGGCTATGCCAGAAGCGGCATCACCACCTTGCTCTCAGTTCACAACTCCAAATGAGATGGGGTTTTCACCTACGTGTGCCAAATTCAATTTCCTACAACTTTTGTGACTACACTTTTTGCAAATTTGAAACTTGGTCCGACTAGAATTTGAGAAAAACAGCACTGGCCAGAAATGGAAATTTAATGTTTGGGGTGGTAGATGGTGTTGGGTGGCTTGGCCCTTTTGTCCTGAGGTAGGAGTGATGAATTTGAGCCTATCCATGCCTTGGTTTCATCTAGGAGAATTAGTTTGGCTAGGTTTTAAAAAGATTTGAGAAAAGGGGCAGAACACAAAAAGATTTGTGGAGAGAAAATTTTCCAAGTCATGGCAACATATTTTTGTATACAAGTGATCCACATCAACTAGGGAGTGTCCCCTAATTTTTGCAGAATTTTTGGAGACATTAAAATAGGGGTTCCTTTGTAAGGTCAATTAAAAGGGCATTTTTCAAAAAGGAAAAAGAATTTCCCAAATAAATATTTATCCAGGGATAAAATCACAAATGGAAGTACCAAGTGGGAGGAGAATTACATGCACAAGATCCCACTTGATTTGTCATGTTTGCAAGGTTCAGGAATTCAAAAGGATTTTCCAGAGGTTTAAAAATCCAAATGCAATTTAAATCAGAGAATAATGCACTTTGGGAAATTTTTTAAAAAGGCCAAAATTCAGGGTGTTACACCAGCTGTCGGTGTTTAGTACCGGCAAGCCTGCTACGGGGGTACCTTAAGCAGTAGATTGATTGGTTGAGGTGACGCTAGAGCCAGGGAATTCAATGGTGCGCGGATGAACGTGAGGATTTAGACAGGTTCGGGCCGCGAATAGCGTAATACCCTATGTCCTGTATGCGATGGATTGTATTGCTCAAGTATGAGATGGGATGATGATGGGTGCTAATGAGATGTGATGGAATGGGTCCCTGCCCGCCCTTATATAGGCTGGGGGAGCGGGGTTACAAGGAAGGTGGTGATTTACCCTGATTCGGTTGCAACTACCCTATCTGAGCAAATCCTAACAAACATGGAAAGGTTACAACAGGGTTAAGGTTATCCCCGAGGATTCCCGTATCTATCCTTAACCTTCCCGCAAGCCATGCCTCCTTGCCGTTCGTCGTTCTCCGGGTACTCAGGTTCTTGCAGGTGAATCTCCCGAGTAGCCCTGATGGGCCCTCGGGTACTCTGGTTCGTGCGTACGGGCCTCCCGAGTAGTCCTGGTGGGCCCTCAGGGATCCCCATACGACAGGTGGTTCAAGGGAAGGAACCTACGATGACCCATATATACCATCTTCTTAGAGTTGTTCAACCATCTAGCTTCAGTGTTATCCAAACAAACCACACATCCATTATATCCCTTAGTTGCCTGGCCAGCTAGGCTACCCAAGTCAGGTAGGTCCGTGATTGTTACGAACATCAATGCTCTGAGGTTGAAGTGTTCACGCTTGTAGTCATCCCATACCTTCACACCATCTTTCCACAGTTTCAAAAGATCATCTACCAATGGCTCCAAATAGACATCAATATCATTGCCGAGTTGTTTTGGTCCTTGGATCATTAATGGCATCATAATGTATGTTCGTTTCATACAAAGCCATGGCGGGAGGTTGTATATGCATAGACTAACTGGCCATGTGCTGTGATTGCTGCTCACCATGTTAAAAGGATTCATACCGTCCGTACTCAAACAAAACCTTATGTTCCTTATCTCCTTTTTAAAAGTTTTCTTGAACTGGTAATCGATAGCCCTCCATTGCGATCCATAAGCTGGGTGCCTGAGTTTTCCATCTTGAAGACGTGATTCAGCATGCCACCGCATTAGTTTTGATGTCTTCGGGTTCGCAAATAATCGCTTTATTCGAGGAATTATGGGGAAATACCAGACTACCTTTGCAGGGGATCTTTTATTCCGATCGGATGTACTTGTAGTCGAGTCGTGCTTGTACCTTGAAGATTGACACACTGGACAAGCATCCAAATCTTTGTACTTATCACCCTGTACAAGATGCAGTCTTTGGGACACGCATGAATCTTTTCCACTTCAAGTCCCAACGGACAGATCATCTGCTTTGCCTGATAGATGTTCTCAGGCAACTCATTCGGGCTAGGGAGCATCTTCTCCAAAATACTTAACAAATCATTAAAGCCTTTGTCAGACAAACCATTGCTTACCTTCAGCTCAAGTAGCATCAAATTAGCTTCCAATTTTAAAAGGCGGCATCCCGGGAAAAGAGGTGTCTTAGCATCATTCTTCATCTGTTCAAGCTTTTTCAGATTTTTTGCATCAAGGCATTCAGACTCTCCATCACGTAGCATCTGATCTATAGCATCTAACCCTTCTTCTGATGCTAAGGTCTCGTGCAGACTTTCAAGCACTGCTCGCTGATAAGAACTTTCTGGCATGTCTAGCTCATCCCAATCTTCCAACATTGCTTCACCAATGTTTCCTTCAACCGTTGCATCTTCAGCATGTTCAGATCCGTTATCACCACCCTCTCCATGCTTATTCCAAATATGATAATTACCCATGAAGCCTCTACGCAACAAGTGATAACGAATCTGCTCAACATTACGCCACTCCTTTTGGTTTTTGCAATCAATGCATGGGCAAAAAACATAACCACATGTCCCAGGATTGTTTCTGATGTACAGTTTGGCAGCATTCACAAACGAAACAACACCGTTGATGTTGGGGTTATACCAACCAGGGGTATCACCAACATGGCAAATCCGGCTAGCCCAGGGTGGCCCGCAGTGGTGGTTAAGGCTTTGCCTGCCGGGCGGCCCAGATAGCCGGCAAGTCAAGGTAGGCGGATGCCGGCAAGACGGAGGCCCAAGACCGAAGCCCATGAAGCCATCAAGACAAAGGCGGTAGGCGGCATGCTTGCCGGATAGGTTTAGGACTCTGTATACTTGCCGGATACGTTATCACCTTGTACCCCTGCGTCCGGCCGCCTATATAAGCCGGACCAGGGACGCCTTTAGGGCAACCATCGATCATACCATCAACTCATTGTAACCTGTAACACGGCTATTGCCTTATAGTGAGTTATAGCAGCACGTAGGGTCTCGCCACCGTAGCGAGATCTGAAGCTGGGTAAACCGCCGTGTACAATCCCGACCTCGACGACGTCCACCTTCTTGCCCTACGTTCACCTTTGGCTAGAGGACCCCCGTCTCCTATCTGCGATGCCGATACGTCGACAGTTGGCGCCCACCGTGGGGCCTAAGGCGTCAGGCGTCACGTTCCAGGCGGGAACGATTGGCGGCATCGGCGACACCATCGCCGTTGGCTGCACTGCGCGGGTTGGATCTACCGGCTACGTTCAAGACGACGGAACTTGGGTGCCGGCAAAAGATGGCCTCATCGCCTACACCCTGGTTCCCATTGGCGGTTTCGAGTTCTTCATGGGCTTCACCCCGGAGGCGCTGGGGTTCCCCAGGAATCACACCGTTTTCGGGCCCACCCGCCACCCGGAGTTCGACTACTCGCAAGACGGATCTGAATCTGCCTCCTCCGCGGAGTCCGCAGATTCAGATCTCCACTTCTGTGGAGTTGCCGGCATGGGATCCGACTCCCAGCCGAACAGCAACGATCCTGAATCCATCCTTCCTGCACTCCAGGACGATGCGATGTCAGATGCCGGATCTAGAGACACCGTTCAAGTCAACGTTGACTCTGATTCCGATGGAGAATCTGTTAGCATGTTCGAGCAAAAGGTTCAAGAGTGCTTTCACGCACCGGAATCGCAGCCATCTGAGGTGGCAAGCTCAACCATGCAGCAGGCTTTCATGGCTGGTGCTACAAAGGGGGATCCGGCAAAAGCAGCAGATCCTGCTGTTGATGGCACTCCCAACGCCACCTTGCCGGACAAAGAGCCGCCGCCGGCTCCAATGAAGAGAATAAATCCGGATCGCGGCGGAACCAGCAAAGGCGCCCTAGATGATGCAGAAAAAGCAACTTTGGCGGAAGTTTTGCTCACGCCAGTCAACGAGCAAACCTCGCTGGCAGACCTGGAAAAGCTCCGTTCGGTTCTCGTCAACCAAACCCAGAGCTTACAGGCGCAGCACGAGGAGGTCATGAACTTGCTGGAGGAGGCCAAGGCGGAGCAGGCTAAGCTCTCCGCCAAAAGAAACCTCTTCACCACAACACCAGTGGCCATAGGCAAGGTCCCCCCGCCAAAGAAGAGTACTCTGCAGAATCGTGATCCATCGCCAAAGGAGTTCAAGTCACCGGCTCAGAGACTTGGTTTTAACTGGGCATCGGCTCCGCAGCGTAAGGACAAAAACGGCGATATCGTGCTTAGCACACCTGTCCTTAACACTGCGGCCGCCTTGGACATCCTCAACAACGACGATTACGACAAGGACGAAAGATCTACTATGCCTCTACTCTAGCCTACAAGGCTTTGGAGCAGCAGGCACGTGCTGATTCTCACGCCAGTCAGGCGGATGCGCGAGGTGGCAAACTGGAGTCAAAATCCAATGCCTGCATAGCCGCTGCCGGCGGCAACCCCAACGACCCATCCGGCTCCAGTAGCCATGGTAAGGGGAAAGGCAAGGATAAAGACAAGGATAAGGAGCCTCGCAAATCGCCGCCTCCTAGGAGACATCGCGATGAGGCTTCCTACGCCAACAAAAGGCAGCATGACCAGCCACCTCCGCCGCCTAGAAGGGAAGGCGGAAGTAGAGACAACCAGCAGCCGCCAAAGAGTGGCGGCAACCGTGACGATCTCCCTCCGCCAAGGCGGAGCAGGGACCGCACCAGATCCCCACCGCCACCGCCTAGGCGAGAAGGCGGGAGTCAGGGACACAACAATGAGCCTCGGCATAACCGGGCAGCGCAGGACGAGCCTAATGGCGATAGAACCAATAGGCAGCTCGCTCCAGAAGACGCACGTCATCGTCTAAATGACATTCAGGCTGGAAAAGAGGAATCATACCTCGGCCCCGCGTGCTTCGGCAACGCCATCCGCAGTATCCGCATACCTCGTGACATGACATCAGTGTCAAAAAGTTGCCAGAGGTACAACGGAGCCGACAAACCCAACTCGTGGTTGTCGGACTATGCTTTGGCTGTCGAGATTGCTGGGGGCAATGGCCTAGTTGCTGCACGTTTCCTGCCCCTCATGCTGGAGGGGACTGCCAGAAGCTGGATCGAAAACTTGCCGGAAAAATCAATTCACAGTTGGCTGGATATGGAGCGGGTTTTCACCCAACACTTCCAGGGCACGTACAAGCGCCCAAAGACGTATACAGATCTTACACACCGTGTGCAAAGGCCAGACGAAACAGCGTCCGCCTTTCTGGCAAGATGGATTCAGACAAAGGCAAGCTGCGAAAACGTTGATGACAACCAGGCAATCCATGCCTTCACCACATGCTTGTTGAAAGGCTCCAGTCTCCGACACAAGCTTGTCCGCATGCAAGTCAAGGACCTCGGAGTCATGCTTGAGGTGGCCGCCATGTATGCACAGGCGGACGATGACGCACGTGATGGCGAAGGTGCCCCTGATTTGGCACCAAACAAGCGTGCTAACTACAAGCGGAAGGTCGCCCAGGAAGACAAAGCTGGTCCATCCAATGAGGTCGCTACCGCCTTTGAAGGCCGTGGCGGCAAGCGCAAGTGGAAGAATAAGAACAAGGGCAAGGATGCCGGTCCCAGCAAGACCCGCATGTCTTACGAAGAAGCAAAGTTGCTGCCTTGTCCAATCCACGCGTACCTTGGAAAGGTTAACCACACACTGGGTGAATGCCGCTTCATTGACGACTTCAAGAAGGACCCCGAGGTTGGCTGGAAGCCGAAAAAGCCTAAAAAGGCGGAAAAAGCAAAGAAGGAAGACGACGAGGAAGCTGTTTCCATGTCGGAAGATGAGGACCCCAAACCACCTCGCAAGGATAAAAAGTTCCCCAAGGTACAGGAGCAACTCGTGTGTTTCCTGGTACTCCCTCGGCGAAGGAGGAAAAGGCGGAACTACGTGAGCTCAACGCCACGGTGCCAGATGTTCCCCAGTATCTGAATTGGTCTGAAGCTCCGATCACATGGGACAGGGACGATCACCCTGACCGTGTGCCGCATCCCGGCAAATACGCCCTCGTTGTCGATCCAATTATCGCCAACTTCAAACTGACCAAGGTGTTGATGGACGGAGGCAGCAGCCTCAACATCCTTTACGAAGACACCTTGAAGCGCATGAACTTGACGGAAAGTCAACTTGACTACAGCAAGGTCACGTTTCACGGCATTGTGCCGGGAAGGCAAGCCAAGTCTAAGGAAGCATCAAACTTGAGGTTACCTTTGGAACCGAAGAAAATTATCGCACAGAGCATGTTCGGTTCGAGGTAGTCCCCTTCAAGAGTGCTTACCATGCCATCTTTGGACGGCCTGCTTTCGCCAAGTTCATGGCGAGGCCATGTTACATCTACAGCAAGTTGAAGATGCCTGGACCCAACGGTACCATTACCGTCAATGGCAACTTCAAAAAGGCAAAAGAGTGCGAGCGTGGCAATGCCGCCTTCGCCGAAGCTGTCCTCCACACAGAGGAGCTCGCCATGCTGAGAAAGGAAACTGATGCGTCAAAGTTGCCGGAAAAAGTGCAAACTGCCGAACCGAAGCAGTCCTTCAAGGCCTCTGATGACACAAAAAGGTGGATCTGGTCAAGGGTGATAGCTCCAAGCAAGTCACCATTGGGGCCAACCTAGATGACAAATAGGAAAGCGCGCTCGTCGAGTTCCTCCGTGAGAACGGGGACATCTTTGCATGGTCATCTGCTGACATGCCGGGTGTTCCCAGGGAACTTGCCGAGCACTCTCTTAATGTCTACAAAGGAGCCAAGCCTGTCAAGCAAGGAATCAGACGCTTTGGGGAGAAGAAGCGGCAAGCTATTGGGAAGGAGATCATCAAGTTGCAGGAGGCAAAGTTTATTAGGGAAGTAGTGCATACTGATTGGTTGGCAAACCCTGTACTTGTTCCCAAACCTAATAAAGACCTGAGGATGTGTATCGATTATACCGGTTTGAACAGGTGTTGTCCTAAGGACCACTTTGCTTTACCACGTATAGATCAGGTCATAGACTCCACAGCCGGCTCCGAGCTGCTGTGCTTTTTGGATGCGTACTCCGGGTACCACCAAATTAAAATGCGGGAATCAGACCAACTAAAAACAGCGTTCACTACGCCCTACGGAACCTTTGCTACATCACGATGCCCTTCGGCTTAAAAAATGCCGGCGCTACGTATCAGCAGTGCATGCAAAGATGCCTTAACGAACAAATTGGCCGCAATGTTCACGTCTACATAGACGACATTGCCGTCATGTCTCGGAAAAAGGCGGATTTGCTTGACGATCTTCGAGAAACCTTTGACAATCTCCGGGTCTATAGGATGAAGCTCAATCCAAACAAATGCGTGTTTGGAGTCCCTGCCGGCAAGTTGCTTGGCTTTATCGTTTCCGAACGAGGGATTGAGGTCAACCCGGAAAAATCAAAGCAATTCTCAACATATCCAGGCCAACTTGCCTGAAGGACGTGCAGCGCCTTGCCGACTCCGCAGCTGCCGTCAGTCGTTTCATTAGTCGTCTTGGTGAAAAGGCTATGCCTCTTTACCGGCTTTTGAGGAAATCCGACAACTTTGAGTGGACAGACGAAGCAGATGCCGCCTTGCAACAGCTAAAGGTAGCATTAACGACTGCCCCAATTTTGGCAGCACCTCGTCCAGAGGAGCCAATGCTGCTGTATATCGCTGCAACCAACTTGGTTATCAGCGCAGTTATGGTTGTGGAACGCAAGGCAGGAGAAGCTGAGGCAAGTGAACAACGACCCGTCTACTTCATCAGTGAAGTTTTCTCCGCCTCGAAGCAGCGCTATCCGCATTACCAGAAGCTGGCTTATGGTGTTTTTTACGCCGCCAGGAAGCTGAGAACAATACCCATCACTTGGCCTTTTGCGGTCTGGGGCTTGGACATGGTTGGTCCGTTTAAGACGGCGCCTGGGGGCTACACGCACTTGTTAGTTGCGGTAGACAAATTCACCAAATGGGTTGAAGCTAAGCCTATTAAAAAGCTTGATGGCGCCACAGCCGCCAACTTTCTGTGGGGCATAATCTCTCGGTTCGGGGTGCCACATAGCATTATCACCGACAATGGCACGAACTTATCGCAAGGCGAAGTTGAGGAATACTGCAACCAACATGGTATCCGGCTGGATTTGGCTTCCGTAGCACATCCCAGGCAAATGGTCAAGTAGAGCGTACCAATGGTTTGGTTCTTCAGGGAATCAAGCCTCGTCTCGAAGTGCCTTTGCACAGGGCAGCTGGGGCTTGGGTTGAAGAGTTGCAATCTGTCCTTTGGAGTCTGCGTACAACTCCAAACAGATCAACCAAGTTTACTCCTTTCTTCTTAGTCTATGGCGCTGAAGCAGTACTGCCATCCGACATGATGTTTGACTCCCCCAGAATTCAAGCCTACGTCGAAGAAGACGCAGAAGATGCAAGACAGGACGGCCTTGACCTACTTGACGAAGAACGCGATGTTGCCCTTGCACGATCCGCCATTTATCAGCAGAATCTGCGCCGGTATCACAGTCGAAGGGTGCGACAACGTAGTTTTAGAGTAGGTGACCTGGTTCTCCGCCTAATCCAAGATAGGAAAGGCTTGCATAAGTTATCCCCTCCGTGGGAAGGGCCCTTTGTGGTCAGCAAAGTACTGCTCAATGGTTCTTACTACTTGACGGACATACGTGACGGATACAAGAAGAAGAAGAGAGGACGCAAGCGGAAGCGCACGGTTGACGACAAGTATGAAGAAACCAAGCATCCGTGGAACATTGAGCAGCTACGTCCCTTTTACACTTAGCAATTTCTGATTGTAATAAGTATTATATGATTATGAAATAAAAGTTCGTGGTTTGCTCAGTTCGTCTAGAGATCATGCCATCTTTTGTCTTTTCTTGCAATCATATATCCATCATGTCAAAAGTTACCAAAATTTTCGCTCAGTGCTAATGGTCCTAACTTTTTTGGCATTTGCCGTCTGTCGGCTAAAATTAAGCAAACAGCCTTTGCACCGCCTAAATATGACTATCTGTTTGGTTGTGTGTGGGTCGCCTAGTAGTATGTCGTTGGCACCAACATGCCGGCTTTAGTCTCTGTGTCTAAACTAATTGGTATTGTGCCTGGTTGGCACAGCTGAAGTAACTGTGCTGAGGTTCCGCCAACATACGAAAAGTTAAACATGCAAGCACAGATACATTTTTAAGGCAGGCCACTTAAATAAGCCTACCATCAAGTGTAGCATAAAAGTTGGCCCAACAAAAGTTATTTACACCCAGATAAATTAAGACAAGTTTTTTATGCGTCAACAGATTAACGCAGTTAGACTTGTTGCATTTGTTCGCAGGTAATTCTAAGGAGTGGCCGCCTTGGTCGATGCCGCCTCGGGGGCTTGGGGCTGGGATCCGTCATCCTTGGGGCTGCCTTGTTCAGCTTCCCCCTCGCCGCCTGCGGTGTCCATGCCGGCAACTGAAGATGCTTCGCCTGCGGCAAGATGCGGATCTGGGTGCTCCTTGTAGAAGACGCGGAGATCCACCATGTTGGCGACGCGCGTGGCGTAGCCGGCAACAGAAGCCATCACTTCCTTCGAGTCAATGGCATCGCCATTTTCATCCTCAGTGGGCATGAATTCTGTCACCTGATGCATATCCGCCTCGGTATACCAGGCTTTGCACAGGGCAAGGGCAACTTTGGCGGCGCCACGAGCGGCAGAGCGCAGTATTCCCTCCCGCTCGTCGGCCGCCTTCCTCAGAAGCTCCGGCACCGCGTCAAAGACAACTGGGTCACTGCCTTCGCTTGGGTAGAACTTGGCGGCAAATGCTTGGCTTGCGCTTTTGATGTTGGTGATCATCTCACCGACCTTCAGTATGCGCGCTAGGCGGGGAGAAGTATCCTCCATATCGCTCAAGTTTACCGGGGCTACAAGGAGAGAAAATTAAAAGTTAAACACGAACAGGCAAGAATTCCCTGCATACAAGATTGGAGGGGAAATATGGAACTTACCAAGGACATGTTCATGAATGGCGTTGATTTCATCCAGGTGGTTGGCAAGAGTCTCCTCGGCAAGTTGTACAGCCTTGGATCGACTCTCTTGTTGCTGCTTGGAGGTTTCCGTCACCTTTGCCAAACTGTCGGTCAGATTTTTAATCTGATCCGTCAACTTGCTTACGGCAAGGCCATGGTTCATATCCCGCTCCTCCAATTCTTTGGCGTAATCCGCCTTCAGCTTGATGACCTCCTGGGCAAGATCTGCAGCTTCGTTCATCAAAGCTTGCATGTTAGCTGAGTTCCTGAGAACATCTTGCGCAGTGTTTAACAATTCTACAACAAACAAAAGGAAAAATGCTCCGGCTAAAATACTTGTCGGAGCTATTGTGGAAAACTTGACGGATGAGAAGAAGGCAAAGAAGGTCTAACCTTCATCTTTCTTGCGCGCCTCTTCGAAGCTCGCAAGTTGCGCATTCTTCAGCTCCAGCTCTTGCTGAAGGTCTCGGCACTCCTTGTTCTTGCTATCCGTGGCGGTAAAAAGTTCGCGGTTGGAGGCCAAGGTTGCCTGCGAGAACAAGGATAGCGGTTAGGTTTTGACTCATAGTAAACGGACCACTCCGCCGGCTAAACTACCGCTTTAGCCGACAAAGTAGTCGGGGGCTGCAACTATGTATGGTCTTACCTCAAGCTGTCCTTGGAGTGTGTCTTGGAGCGTCCTCATGTGCTTGTACCAGTTCTTGGTACCATCGCACATGGTCTGCAGCGTATGGCGGGCATCCATGGTGTCGCCTTCGTTTGCGGTGGTGGGCTGTGAGCTTGATCCGCCAAGTTTGGCTTTGGTCGCCTCCGCCGTCTCTTTCTTTATTGCCATGATCCGAGCGGCATCATTAGCCGTAGCTTCAGCCGATCGCAAGGGTGTGCTAAAAACAATCTTTTTGCCCGCCGCCTTCTCTGTTGCGGTTTGGGCAGAGCCGGTTATTTTCACTTTGTCCGCCTTGAAAGTTCCCGGGCATAATACCGCGGGAATGGCGGAGGAGGGTGTCGCCGGGGCAGCTGCTGGAGAAGGTCTCATTGGTTTGCCCCTGCCGGCTGCCGCCTTCAAATTGGCGCGCAGCTTCGGCATAGTGGGCCTGGCTCTGAAAAAAGAGGTGGCAAGTTAGGGAGGAATTGACTAAAGTAAAGGTAACCAAGTGGATAATCATACCGCTTGGTGGGGATGTTCTCCCCCAAAATCTCGTCTTCCGCCTCAGAGGTGGTGGCGGCTTTCTTCCTTTTCTCCAAATCCTTGGTGGAGATAAGCTTGCGCTTCCTGGTCTTGGTCCCAGCATCGTAGTATCTGGGGGCCAAGTCCTCCTCCGCCAAGGTCGCCAGCTGGATAAGCAAAGTCAAGTTAGCTTTGACGGCAACAAGCAAAGTCAAGTTAGCTTTGACGGCAACAAGGAAAGCAAGTATAAATGTAAGGGAAGTTCCGTCTTACCTCTGGGGCTGGGTTGTCATGAGTGAACATAGCGACGCTCTCGGCCGCCTTCACAAACCTCGGCTGGATAAGTTCCCGCAGCCGCTAAAGAAGCACGTCTATGTCGAGCGTGCCGTCAACCTCCTCCGCCTTGTATTCGCACATCTTCAGTGGGCGATGGCGCAAAGGCATGATCCGCCTTGATAGCCAGCACAAGACGGTGTCAACTCCGTCAAGGCGGGGAGGGACCATGGTTGATGTGAGGAACTCTATCCGCCTGAAAGCCCGGCGGAGCACCTCTGGTAGAATGGTGGCTGGCTTCTCAGTCCAGTGTGCTTGGTGCTCTGGCGGGGAATTGGCAAAAGGCGGAATACCCACCGTTTTGCCGGGAGCTGCGATGTCCTTACAGTAGAAGAAGGTGCTGGTCCAATTTTTGACGGAATCCACGTAGGGGATCTTTGGATACCAGGCACCTTGGCGGCAATTAAAGGTGATGCTGCCGCAAGTTGCCAGCGCTCCGCCAGAAATGGTTTGCCGGCGGCATATGAAGCAATACTTGAAGGCTTCTACTGTGGGAACTATTCCTAAGTAGCCCTCAAATAAGGCTTGGAAGCCGGCTAAAACTAAGATGCTGTTGGGTGCAATGTTGTGTGGCTGCAACCCATAGTAGTCTAGAATGGCGGAAAAGAAGGCGGAGGGCGGCAAGGTCATACCACGCAGAAGGTGGGAGGTCAGCATGACCCTCTCTCCGTCAGCTGGGTCAGGGACAGCTTCGTCTCCTGGAATCCGCCAACCGCACTCCGCCTGGGTTGGCAGGAAGCCGCCTTCCTCCAGTTGCTTCATGTACGCTTCCGTCAAACATGACGGAAGCCAGTACCTGGAGCCCAAATCCGCTGCCTCTTCCTCTTCGTCACTATCCTCGTCGACGGTGACCACTGGATCGGTTGGCTCAGGCGCCGCCGAGGCCAGAGGAGTTGCGCAGATGGGGGAGGAGGGCGCGGCCGTCGCTGTCGCCGGCGTCGAAGAAGAAGAAGTCCCGTCCATGGCGGGGGGCGGGGACGAGAGATTTGGGGCAGTGTTGCCCGCAGCCGCCACCGCCGCCGCCGTCGCCGTTGCAACTGGAACAGATCCAGATCCGGATGCCGCCGCCGCCGAAGCCTCCCCAGTGGGAATCTGATCACCGGAGCTCGCCATTGCGGGTGGTGGTGATTCTGCGAGCGCCTCGCCGGAGTTGGTAGCAGAAGGGAGGAGCTCGAGGTGGTGGAGGCTGAGGTGTGTGCGCGAAGGAGAATGGGGCGACGCGGTGCGGGAGGGGATTTTATTTCCCCTGCTCCGAGATTCGTGCGAGAGATAAGGCAAGGAGGGATTTTCGCCACGTGTCCATGATTTGCACGCTGTGGCAACGGTGTCTGCGAGATTGTCTCCTCGTTTCCAGCGCGTAGTGGAGAGATCATCATGAGGTTCAAACTGTCGTGGACTTCATGACGTCATCCGTCAACATTTGGCGGAAATTGTCAGTTTGACAAAACCACACGGGGAAGATTTCTGACAAGTTGTCAGTCCGTCTTTCCCATGTTGGCGGCTGCGTTCTGGCAACTTTTGCCGGACCGCCGCCTATTCTTTCAACTATGGAATGCTTCAAGCTCTTCAGACGCTTACAAACAAGACGAAGGTTATCGGCAAAAGAAGACGGCGCCTGAAGAACTTAAACCCTTCCAGGGGCTAATGTTGGGGTTATACCAACCAGGGGTATCACCAACATGGCAAATCCGGCTAGCCCAGGGTGGCCCGCAGTGGTGGTTAAGGCTTTGCCTGCCGGGCGGCCCAGATAGCCGGCAAGTCAAGGTAGGCGGATGCCGGCAAGACGGAGGCCCAAGACCGAAGCCCATGAAGCCATCAAGACAAAGGCGGTAGGCGGCATGCTTGCCGGATAGGTTTAGGACTCTGTATACTTGCCGGATACGTTATCACCTTGTACCCTGCGTCCGGCCGCCTATATAAGCCGGACCAGGGACGCCTTTAGGGCAACCATCGATCATACCATCAACTCATTGTAACCTGTAACACGGCTATTGCCTTATAGTGAGTTATAGCAGCACGTAGGGTCTCGCCACCGTAGCGAGATCTGAAGCTGGGTAAACCGCCGTGTACAATCCCGACCTCGACGACGTCCACCTTCTTGCCCTACGTTCACCTTTGGCTAGAGGACCCCCGTCTCCTATCTGCGATGCCGATACGTCGACAGTTGATAAATGTGTCATTTCTTTCCTTAGAATCGTACATCCATCCTCGATCCATCTATGAATAATGATTTTTTTCTTAATTTAGAAAACAAGAGTCCTAAGCAAAACTAATTTCAAAAATATGCTACATGATCATAAACATTTCTCATATTAATGTAATTATTGGTTCTAAATAAGCATGCATTCAAAAATTTATTGAACTAAACATACAAGCATACAAGCATTTAATTCAACTATACAAGCATTTATTGCAACTAATAAGCATAAAGATAGTGATAAGCTAGACACTAACCTTTTTCAGCAATTTGGTGATGATCAAACTTCTACTTGGGGTCCTTCCACTGAAATTCCACCACTCATGAGCTCTAAAATGAAGAACATAGCATATTCATCAAAATTTGCATTATTGAAAAAATTAGCCAATGAAAGAGGCTAAGAATTTAAAAGAACTTTAGGTACCAACCTCAAAACATGATCTCCACATGAGCTCTAAAATTCAACCTTCACTCAAATTCCACTTGGGGTCCTTCCACTCAAATTCCACCACTCATGAGCTCTAAAATGAAGAACATAGCATATTCATCAAAATTTTGCCAAAATTAAAAAACTAACCAATGAAAGAGGCTAAGAATTTAAAAGAACTTTAGGTACCAACCTCAAAACATGATCTCCACATGTATCTCTTCATTATATGGAAGTTTTGTAGAGCAATTCGAAAAAGGGTGGCCGCAACAATGGAGGAAACAGAGCTGGCCGTCGGGTGGAAGAAGGCAGAGCACGGTCAGAGGGGAGGGGGAAATGAGGTTTTATACTGTACACTTACCACAACCGGTCCATTACACGAGCCGGCTATGATACCTCACATCACCACCGGCCCTAGCCACGAGCCGGTTCTGATATAATCACAAACAGTTTATAACACGGGCCGGTTGTGATGTATAGTATCACAAACGGCTCAATCTTCTGACAGGTCTAGTTCCCGCCCGAAACCTATTGAGCCGGTTGTGATGATGCATCACCACCGTCTTCGTAAAACCGTTTGTGAAGGTGGCGGTTGATACGTCTCCAACGTATCCATAATTTTTTATGTTCCATGCTTGTTTTATACCAATTGTTACATGTTTTGCATCTACTTTATGTCACTTTTATACATTTTCCGGGACTAACCTATTAACAAGATGCCGAAGCGCCAGTTCCTGTTTTCTGCTATTTTTGTATTGCAGAAAAGCTAGTCTGGAAATATTCTCGGAATTGGACGAAACTTCACGGAGGGTCCTATTTTACCAGAATACACCTGAAGGACCAAAGGAGCAACGAAGGAGAGCCACGTGGGCCCCACACGTGGCCAGGGCGCGGCCAAGGAGCCAGGCGCGCCGTGGGTGCGTGTGGGCCCCACGGGGGTCGCCAGCCGCCGCCCTTTCGCCTACTTATTCCCCCCGATGCAAAAACCCTAAGTGCCCGAGCCATTATCCACGAAAAGTTCCAGAGACGCCGCCGCCGTCAACCCTAGCTCGGGAGGGTCCAGAACCTCTTCCCGGCACCCTGCCGGAGAGGGGAATCGTCACCGGAGGCTTCTTCATCGCCATGCCTGCCTCCGAGGTGATGCGTGAGTAGTTCATCTTTGGACTACGGGTCCATAGCAGTAGCTAGATGGTTGTCTCTCCTATTTGTGCCATCATGTTTAGATCTTGTGAGCTGCCCTACATGATCAAGGTCATATTATTGTAATGCTGCATGTTGTGTTTGCTGGGATCCGATGAATATTGAATATTATGTCAAGTTGATTATCAATCTATGCCCTATGTTATTTATGATCTTGCATGCTCTCCGTTGCTAGTAGATGCTTTGGCCAAGTAGATGCTTGTGGCTCCAAGAGGGAGTATTTATGCTAGATAGTGGGTTCATGCCTCCGTTAAATCTGGGACAGTGACAGAAAGTTCTAAGGTTATGGATGTGCTGTTGCCACTAGGGACAACCTAACGATGCTATGTCCACGGGCATATGTGTTTGTTTACATTACGCGCTTTACTTAATGCGATTATCCGTTGCTTGCAACTTAATACCAACGGGGAACTCGGATGACAACCCGGCGGTGGATTATTAGTCATAGACGCTGTTGGATAACGGTCTATGTATCTTGTCGTAATGCCCAATTAAATGTCATAGTAATCATCATGCCATGTATTTGCATTGTCATGCGCTCACTATTTGTCAATTGCCCAGCTGTAATTTGTTTACCCAACATGTTAGATATCTTTATGGAGAGACACCACTAGTGAACTGTGGACCCTAGTCCAATTCCTTTTTATTGATTAAACCACAAACTGCAAACTGTTCCTTTTTCATTCGCTGCAACTTAATACTCATTTTCCACACGAGACGTTTAATCCTTTGTTTTCAGCAAGCCGGTGAGATTGACAACCTCACTGTTTCGTTGGGGCAAAGTACTTTGATTGTGTTGTGTGCAGGTCCACGTTGGTGATCGTGTTGCGCCGTGCGAGCCGCCAACAACCTTCTGAAGAATCGTTACTCCTACTGGTTCGATAAACCTTGGTTTCATACTGAGGGAAAACTTGCTGCTAGGCTACATCAAACCTTCCTCTTGGGGTCTCCCAACGAGCAAGTACGTCTTGCATCAAGCCTTTTTCTGGCGCCGTTGCCGGGGACTACAAGTCTTCATCCTCAAATAAGCTCCCGTCAAGACGCTAACGAAAATAGTATCAACTATTTTCTGGCGCCGTTGCCGGGGAGTAGCAGTTCTTCTGCAAGGGGAGTTTCACACTTCCAATCTCTTTACTTTGTTTTTGTCTTGCTTAGTTTATTTTATTTTATCTTGTTTGCTTTCAAATATCAAAAACACAAAAAAATTAGTTACTTGCAATTAGTTTATTTTCAGTTTTGTTTTCTGTTAGTTATCATGTCTGGCTCAGCTCATTATGTTTCGGTTCCTGAAGTTGAGGTTCGATCTTTTAAGCAACATAGTGGAGAAAGTTTGAAAGATGCTTGGTATAGGATCAACGATGCTCATCGTAGGTGCACTAAGAAATATTCTACCATGATCCTACTTAGAAATTTTTATGTTGGCATAACTAGCTGGTATAGGTATGTCTTGGACACCTTGACAGGAGGTAACTTTCTTGGTACCCCTGCGTTGGAAGCTAGTTATATCATTGAGAGTCTAGTTGGGATACCACCTGTTAATGAAACTAAAATTGAAATTTCTCTTGAGGATGTTATGAAAAAGCTAGAGTTCATAGAGAAGAATCTTCCAGGTGTTGAACTGAAGTTGGAAAAACTACTTGATAATACTGATAAACTTGATAAATCTTTGGGAGAAATTAATAAAAGAATTGTTGTTTTAGAAATTGGTGCTATCCATGATAATCACAACTCTAGGATTGGAGAATTAGAGGGAGTTATTGATGCTTTAAGTACTACTTTTTCCTCACTTAAAACTAAAAAGCAAGAGCATCTATTAGACAAGGGGAAGAAATTCATATATGTGCCCAAAGTGTCTAAACCAAAATCAACACTTGTAGATTTGTTTGAAACTGAGAAAGAATTTCGTGGGTTAGTTAATGAATCATGCAATGGTTTGTTCAAATTTTCTTCTCAAGAATTCCCTAAACTTAAAAATACAAATTACAATGTTGAGGCTTCTACACTTGGTAATACTTGATGCATGCTTTGTGCCTAGCTAAAAGGCGTTAAAGAAAAGCGCTTATGGGAGGCAACCCATTTTATTTTTCTGCAATTTTTCTTTTATTGAGTCAAGGAGTTTGTTTACTTCTGTAGCAACTCCTTTGTATCTTTATTTTCTCGCATTGTTGTGCCAAGAGTAGCCTCTAATGTTAAGGATGCTTAATTTTGATTGCTGCGCAGAAACAGATTTTTGCTGTTCACTGTACGAAATTTAAAATCACCAGATTGTTAAAAAATCTGAAATTTTTTGTGCGTAATCTTTATGAATGTCTGAATCTTTCATTAGTTCAAGTTTCTCGATTGAGTCGTAAGTGCCTCGAAAAAATTCGTCTTTGCGGACTGTTCTGTTTTAGACAGATTATGCCTTTTTATTTTGCATTCTCTCTTTTACTAGTGTTGAGTGAAATTCTTTTTTGGGTGGAAGAGCTTCACATAACATCAGTGGCTGTAGCTAATGTTTAAAGTAAAATCATATTGCGTCTTTATAGAACATGTGAGTTTTTGATTATGCACTAACCCTCTAATGAGATCTACTTTGAGTTTGGTGTGACGGAAGTTTTCAAGGGTCAAGAGAGAAGGATGATAATAGGATCAAGAAGAGTGAAGAGCTTAAGCTTGGGGAGGCTCCCATGGATCTCCCCAGCATATTTCAAGAAGACTCAAGCGTCTAAGCTTGGGGATGCCCAAGGCATCCCCTTCTTCATCGCAAAATTATCAGGTCATCTCTAGTGAAACTATATTTTAATTCTTTCACATCATATGTGCTTTTCTTGGAGCGTCTGTGTGCTTTTATTTTCAGTATTGCTTTTATTTTCAATAAAGCTTGACTGGACCCTAGCATTCTTGATTGGGAGAGAGACACGCTCCGCTTTTTCATGAGAATACTCCTATTCTTCACTTATATTTGTTGAGTATTCATATCTAGCGCTGTTCAGCTTTTAGCTCTTGTTTTCATGTATCTCTTGTCAGAGCTATTAGCTTTCTTTTGTAGAAAGTACTCTCTTGCTTCACTTATATTTGTTTGGAGAGTTGATTAAATAAATTGATTGGTGTTTGGTTGGTTCAGAAAATGTTGCATGTGGTAATTGGTATAAGGAAAAACTTGCTTAATCTTGTAGATCACTAAATGGATAACTTGATGCTTGTCAATTGTTTTGAGTTAACAAGTAGATCATGATTAAATTGTGCATCACATGAGTTAAGCCTATTAGTGAAGAACTACCGTAAAGCTTGTTGAAAATTTGGTTTGCATCGGTGGTATCTCTAAGGTCTAGATATTTTCTAATAACAGGGTTTGGTTAACAAGGAAGACGGTATGAAGTCTTATAACGTTTGCAATATGTTTGTCATATAAAACTTGGTGTACGGGTTGATATTCTTGTTTGCTTACATAAACCTTGCTAGCCTAAACTCTGTACTGAGAGGGAATGCTTCTCGTGCATCCAAATCCTTGAGCCAAAATCCATGCCATTTGTGTCCACCATAACTACCTATATGTGGTATTTCCTTGCCACTCCAAGTAAATTTTTCATGTGCTACCTTTAAATTATTCAAAATGTTATTATTCCCTTTTTGTGTCAATGTTTACTAGCTCATGAGGAATTAGTGTGGTTATTCTTTATTCTTTGTCAATGGACTTTTACACCTGGACTAGTGGCATATACATCCGCTTATCCTCTAATTTGCAAAAAGAGCTGGCAACGGGGTGCCCAGTCCCAATTAATTACAACTTTAACCAATTAATTCTCTTCACACTTTTGCCCTGATTCATCAGTAAGCAATGACAAACAGTGAAATACCTGCATGTGTGTAAACCAAAGAGAAAGAGGGATGATCTGCCTTGCTGGTAGAAATAACGTCCTTCATGGGAGCCGCTCTTAAAAGTCCGTTTGACAGGTAGAATACTGTTCTCACCCGCTACCATTCGTTGACAATTAACAAACACCTCTCAAAAATAGATACTCCTCCATGGTATGTGATTGATGGAAGGCACCCGAGGATTCGGTTAGCCATGGCTTGTGTTAGCAAGGTTGGGAGGAGTATCAAATATTTTATGCAATCTCTATATGCTTTCAAAAACCTAAAAGCTCTAGCACATGATTTAATCCCTGCTTCCCTCTGCGAAGGGCCTTTCTTTTACTTTTATGTTGAGTCAGTTTTCCTATTCTTTCTGTCTTCCACAAGCAAACACTAGTGTCAATTTTGTTACAACATGCGTTATATGCAACGTATTGGACTTGTTATACTACTTTGTGTTGACAATATCCATGAGATAAATATGTTGAAAGTTGAAGCAAATGCTGAAACTTAATTCTTCCTTTGTGTTGATTGAATACCTTTTTAGAAACTATTGCTTTATGAGTTAACACTTATGCAAAACTTTGATGCTTGTCTCGAAAGTACTATTCATGAAAACGTTTAGCTTGTGTGATTCATTGTTTACTCATTATCTATTTGATAGCAAATTATAGACCATTGACTTGGATCACTTCATTCATTTACATGTGCCTTGCAATATTATATGATCAAGATTATGATAGTAGCATGTCACCTCAAAAATTATTTTGTTTTTATCGTTTACCTACTCGAGGACGAGTAGGAACTAAGCTTGGGGATGCTGATACGTCTCAAACGTATCTATAATTTTTGATGTTCCATGCTTGTTTTATACCAATTGCTACATGTTTTGCATCTACTTTATATCACTTTTATACATTTTTTGGGACTAACCTATTAACAAGATGCCGAAGTGCCAGTTCCTGTTTTCTGCTGTTTTTGTATTCCAGAAAAGCTAGTCTGGAAATATTCTCGGAATTGGACGAAACTTCACGGGGGTCCCTATTTTACCAGAACACCTGAAGGACCAAAGGAGCAACGAGGAGAGCCACGTGGGCCCCACACGTGGCCGGGCCTGCCGCGCGCCTGGGTGGTGTGGGCCCCACGGGGGTCGCCAGCCGCCGCCCTTTCGCCTACTTATTCCCCCCGACGCAAAACCCTAAGTGCCTGAGCCAATATCCACGAAAAGTTCCAGAGACGCCGCCGCCGTCAACCCTAGCTCGGGAGGGTCCAGAACCTCTTCCCGGCACCCTGCCGGAGAGGGGAATCGTCACCGGAGGCTTCTACATCGCCATGCCTGCCTCCGGAGTGATGCGTGAGTAGTTCATCCTTGGACTACGGGTCCATAGCAGTAGCTAGATGGTTGTCTCTCCATTTGTGCCATCATGTTTAGATCTTGTGAGCTGCCCTACATGATCAAGATCATATTATTGTAATGCTACATGTTGTGTTTGCTGGGATCCGATGAATATTGAATATTATGTCAAGTTGATTATCAATCTATCCCTATGTTATTTAAGATCTTGCATGCTTTCCGTTACTCGTAGATGCTTTGGCCAAGTAGATGCTTGTAACTCCAAGAGAGAGTATTTATGCTAGATAGTGGGTTCATGCCTCCGTTAATCTGGGACAGTGACAGAAAGTTCTAAGGTTATGGATGTGCTGTTGCCACTAGGGATAACCTAACGATGCTATGTCCACGGGCATATGTGTTTGTTTACATTACGCGCTTTACTTAATGCAATTATCCGTTGCTTGCAACTTAATACCAACGGGGAACTCGGATGACAACCCGGCGGTGGATTATTAGTCATAGACGCTGTTGGATAACGGTCTATGTATTTGTCGTAATGCCCAATTAAATATCATAGTAATCATCATGCATGTATATGCATTGTCATGCGCTCACTATTTGTCAATTGCCCAGCTGTAATTTGTTTACCCAACATGTTAGATATCTTTATGGAGAGACACCACTAGTGAACTGTGGACCCCGGTCCATTCTTTTACACTGATTAAACCACAAACTGCAAACTGTTCCTTTTTCATTCGCTGCAATTTAATACTCATTTTCCACACGAGACGTTTAATCCTTTGTTTTCAGCAAGCCGGTGAGATTGACAACCTCACTGTTTCGTTGGGGCAAAGTACTTTGATTGTGTTGTGTGCAGGTCCACGTTGGTGATCGTGTTGCGCCGTGCGAGCCGCCAACAACCTTCTGAAGAATCGTTACTCCTACTGGTTCGATAAACCTTGGTTTCATACTGAGGAAAACTTGCTGCTAGGCTACATCAAACCTTCCTCTTGGGGTCTCCCAACGAGTAAGTACGTCTTGCATCAGCGGTGGTGATGGCGCTTTCTGTAGTAGTGGGAGAGTTAAACAAGCGGGCGCTTCATCCGTTGCCCACGTGAAGCTGGCTGAAATGTTAGCCCAAAAAAGCATGAGGCAGCCAATCAATGCAGGTGAGTTGCTATCTATGCACTCTCAAGTAATTATAGCCAGGCATATTATAGAAGTATTCTTTGATGCCGACAGCAGTTGCACATAAAGCCAGTAGCCGGCTCTTTTATTAATCTTCCTCTTAGATTGATGCATGGAACAATCTTATATTAATTCTAGGACTTGACTTCGTAAAACGGAAGTCTTTGTCGGTTTACTCAAATTAAATAGGCGAGCCCGACCAACGAGCCAATGATAGCGTTCGTTTTGCATACTTTTGCCTTTTTTATTTTTAGTAATTAATAATTCTGGAGTTATTAAGTACTAACTATAAAGAAATCAGATACTTTTGCTTTTGCCATGACCCACTAAATGGTCACCATGTGCCATGTAATGGAATCCTCTCCTGTAGCCAATTGTTTGTTAACCTTTTTTTCGTTGCGCGTGTAACCTAACGTTCACCTGCCTGGATTCAAAAGCTTGCTGCGTATCTTTCTTTTTTTGCCTTGGTTTAATAAAGTTTTACAGTGGGGCCTCATTCACTGTGTTGTTGTAAAAAAAACTGGACCAGGGTTTGTATATATGGAGCTGTTTACAGGGTACGAATAGTAATCATTGTATCATAATGTTACTTTCCTCTAATTTCCGTATGATGATGTATACCAGTTTCTTTGAAGGACCGAAACAGGCGACCAGAGGAGAGGGGTGATTGGGAGCCTCAACTCCAAATTCAAATTTGGAAGGCTTATGTCCCAATAACAACCCAACGCACCTATAGGGGTAAAGGTGCCAACCTCATGGTGTATGACAACACACTTGAAGCTAGGAGCACACCCAAACACCCTCAAGCAATACACACCCTAGGTGAAAAGACATGAAGCAAAGCGGAAGAAAACAGCAACTGAAAATCACTCAACGGACACCAACAGTGTGCACAGGACACCTAAGCACCGGACAGGATTCCAAAGAGTGCTTCAATCTGCACGCACGAGCAGCAATGCACCGAACACGTCTGCTGAAGGTCACCGGACAATACAGGTGTGCAAAGGCCCGACTTCACCAAAAAACCACCGTTCTAGAATTAAGTCCGGTGATTGACCGGTGAAGCCCACCAGATCTGTCAGGTGTGTACGCGTGCTTCTCAAAGCAGCTTCCCAGAGAACTCACTGGACACCGAAAGTCCGGTGAACACCAACGGACGTGTTCGATGGGTGAAAAACGGCAAGGCGGAGAAAATGAGGAGCACACGACCAAGTACTCACCTTGATAGTCTGGTGGGCGCACTTAGCCTACCATCGGACATGTTCGGAGAGTACAAAAATAGAGTCGCGACAGAAAACTTTCGGGAACTTGGCAAACTCACCCAAAACTCAACCAAACCTTCTCCAAACCTTGTGAAACTTTTCCACAAGATCTATCAAGGTCCAAGCAACCACTACAAGGTGGATGGACCCAAAGGATCCGATCTTGAGGGAGAATTTCGCAAAGAATGGGAAAAGCAAGAACTTGGACCAAAAACCCGATTTCAGGAGATTCAAGGTGCTTGTGCGGTTTGATGTGCCAAAGATGGCCAAGAGATGATTCAGCACGTCAAGTCCCATGGGGAAACCAAGAAAACCATAAACACAAGCCAAAGAGGCACTAGTAGAGAAACCACTTTCGATCCAGGGCCTTTAGTGCCGGATGGCTTTGGACCCGGGACTAAAGGCCCTGGATGACAGGCCAGGAAATTGTCGTGTCAGCCTCGGGACCTTTAGTCCCGGTTGGTATTACCAACCAGGACTAAAGGTCCCCTTTAGTCACGGGTCAAAACACTGTAACGGTTGGTGGAGTAAGGAATCTGGCGGGGGGCCTTTAGTCCCGGTTGGTAATTCCAACCGGGACTAAATAGCGCCCCTTTAGTCTCGGTTGGTAGCACGACCCGGGACTGATTCTTTAGTCCTGGGTGGTGTTACCACCCGAGACTAAAGGGTCACCTTTAGTCCCGGGTGGTAATACGACCCGGGATTAAATCCCGCGCCCTATAAAATCCGCCATCCTTCTTCCTCCTCCCCTGCCCGAGCCATTCTTCACCAAGCAGAGCTCAAGCTCATCCTCTCCATGGCGCCTCTCTCCAAGGGAGGTGCTGCCCAATTTTTTCGTCATCAATTTGTGAAATTTTTTGTTCTTCAAAGTGTTGCTAAGTTTTGATTCTTCATCCTCCTTTCATTTGTTATGATTAGATTTCATTTTATGGTTTAGAGACAAGGAAAATAGAAATTTTAATTTGTAAGTAGTAATAGTTAAGAGATCCTTAGCATACTTTAGATTTAGAAACAAGTAGTTTTTTAGCTAGCATTGTATCTTCTTTCATTAATTTGTATTCAGCATTTTTTTGTTTTTATATAAAGAAAATTGAATTTTACTTTTAGGTAGAATGAGACAGAGAATAAATTTAACATTTAGCTAGTTTTATTTGAAGTTAGTTTATAGAAAATATGGTCAGTAAGAAATAAGATAAGAAAATAATAGACATAAAGAAAATGGATTAGTACCATGTAAATAATGGTAATTTAATTTCTCTTTCATATATCCGTATTATGATTTAGATAAAATAACAAAGTTCTTTTGAGACAGAAAAAATAGACTACGCCTATACCGCTATGGATAATGTGTGTTGTTCGCTATGGATATAGTTTGAGGCTGAATAATGTCGTCGTCAAGTGGTGTTGGTGGTGGCCGTAGCCTTGGTCGTGGTGGACGCGCCTATACCGGTCCTGGCGGCGGCCGTGGCTATGGCGGTGTTGGTGACGATGGTAGCTTGGATGACCCGTTGCCTCGACGTCCAGGACTTCACTGTCACCGCGAGATGGCCTTGCCATTGGGTGATCCTAGCACACCAGCCAATGTGGTAATATAATGATCGTCATTTCCTTTACATAGAGATCTTTTTACACTTTACATGCAAAATCTTACATATAAATTATTTTAGCTTATCAACAATATTAGATGGCTCAGAGATATTGTGGGCGATATGGCTGGTACTCCTCCTGTAGTGCGAGTTGAGCGTGTTGAGAACATGACAAGACTGCATATCTCTTTCTCTGTACCTGCTCGAGGTGTAGATTACCTGTCGATGGAAGTAGGAACGCCACACCCAATGGTTCCTGTTGTAGCAGTGGGTAATGCAGCATTAGTTAGGTTAACCCGAGAGAGGTCAACTGTGAAGAACTGTTTGCAGGCGCTTCAGAATATTGGCTTCTTCGTGCTAGACTTTTCGTTTTTTTAAATAAAGCAACTCGAGGCGGGTGACAGCAATGTGGTTCGTACGGTTGCGAGGCTTTCCAGGGCTAATCAAGATGTGGTATGAAATATATCCTTTTTATTCATTCTTAATTAATTTCTTTATGTTTCATATTTTTAACTTTCATAAGGTTATTATCTCATCATCATCTTATTGTGTAGGATCTCTCTGGTTCAACCTATGCCTCGATAAGCTTCTGTGCGATTCTTAATCAAGTCGTCGAAAGAATTGGGTTGGATTACTATGGTGGGCAGCCGTTCTTCACCAGAAATTGGAAGCACCAAGCAACTCTAACTTTCTACAGGCTAGGCCAACCCGACGCTCCAACGTTTGATATTTGCAGTGCTGTGTGTGAGACTCATCCGGAAGCGGAGGAGAGTGCACTCGTACGGGCTTTAGCTTATTTTGATGGAGTTCTAGGCTGGACCATTGGAGACATTAACTATGTTCCATTTCTACAACTGCGTGTCGGATCTGGACCTATGTAACATTATGCATGCATGGATCATGCATTGTACCATCTTATATGAACTTGTATGAATTTGTAGTGGTTGATGTATGAACTTGTCGTAATTTGTCACGTCATATCGGAACGATATTTGTAGAAGTGTATCAATTTATGTGTCACCTAATAACAAATCCTATGTAGCATTTTTATTTATGAGAAACATTTATTGTTATGTATTATAATTATGTTGATGTAATAATCTTATGTTCTTTTTCTGACATAACACGATGTAGATGAACCGGCACTAGATGTACAACGTGGACAGACGGACCAAGGAGTACATTGATGGTATGCATTCATTTCTGGAAGTGGCCAAAGCCAACAGATCAGAGAAGGGATTCATTTGTTGTCCATGCTCCCAATGCAAAAACACCAAGGACTACTCTAACTGGGCAACTCTTCACCACCACTTGCTTAGATACGGTTTCATGCCGAACTATGTGGTTTGGATGAAACACGGTGAAAGAGGGGTTATAATGGAGGACGGTGAAGAAGAGGAGGATGACAACGACATTCCAGACTGGGTTGCAAGCCAAGCTTTTACGGATACTACAATGGGTGAGGTTGATGAAGAAGAGCTTCCAGAAGATGACCCTACTGATGATCTTGGTCAGGTGCTGCGAGATGCACAGAGAGATTGCGGCGAAAATGTGAAAGAAGCAGCAAAGTTGCAGCGCATGATAGATGATCACAAAAAATTGTTGTACCCAGATTGCAAGCAGGGGCATAAAAAGCTGGGTAGTACACTGCAGCTGCTACAATGGAAGGCTAAACATGGTGTGTCTGATAAGGCATTTGAGGGGGTGCTAAAAATTATAAAGGACATGCTTCCCGAGAATAATGAATTGTTATCCACAACATATGAAGCAAAACAGGTTGTTTGCCCTCTGGGATTTGATGTGCAAAAGATACACGCATGCCCTAATGACTGTATCCTATATCGCGGTGATGAATATGAGAAGTTGGATGCTTGTCCTGTCTGCGAAGCACTGCGATATAAGATCAGGCGAGAAGATCCTGGTGATCTCGAGGAGCAGACTCCCAAGAAGAGGGTCCCTGCAAAAGTGATGTGGTATTTCCCAATAATCCCACGTTTGAAGCGTTTGTTCAGGAATAAAGCGAATGATAGGTTGATGCGATGGCATAAAGAACAACGTAAGGAAGATAATATGATGAGACATCCCGCTGATGGGGCCCAGTGGAGATCAATTGATATTAGAGCATTCCCGGATTTTGAAAGGGATGCAAGGAACATAAGGTTTGGTTTAAGTACGGATGGTTTCAATCCATTCGGCGAGTTGAGTAGTGGTCATAGTACTTGGCCTGTGACCCTATGTATGTTCAACCTTCCTCTTTGGATGTGCATGAAGCGGAAGTTTATTATGATGCCGGTGCTTATCCAAGGTCCAAAACAACCCGGCAATAACATTGATGTATATCTAAGACCTTTGGTTGATGATCTGTTATTGCTCTGGAAGGAAGAAGGTGTACGTGTGTGGGATGAGGATAAACAAGAGAGTTTCAACCTGCGAGCATTGTTGTTCGTAACCATCAATGATTGGCCTGCATTGAGTAACCTTTCAGGGCATACAAATAAGGGATATAAGGCATGCACCCACTGTTTAGATGCCACAGATAGCATGTATTTGAAAAACTGTAAAAAGGTCATCTATATGGGTCATCGTCGATTTCTTCCTGCTAACCATCCTTTAAGAAAGAAAGGGATGCATTGGAAAGGGAAGGCAGACCATCGTACAAAGCCCCCGCACCGTAATGGGAATGAGGTATTTGAGATGGTAAAGGATGTAAGGGTAGTCTTTGGAAAGGGTCCTGGTAGCGAACCTGTTCCGAACGACGCTAACGGACATGCACCCATGTGGAAGAAGCAGTCTATATTTTTGGAGCTACCTTATTGGAATATCCTAGAGGTTCGCCATGCAATTGACGTGATGCACGTGACAAAAAATCTTTGCGTGAATGTGCTAGGCTTCATGGGTTGTTATGGGACTTCAAAGGATACATTGGAAGCACGACGAGACTTGAAACAAATGAAGGATCGAGATGGGCTACATCCAGAAAAGAGGGATAAAGGACAACACTACTTGCGTCCGGCTTCGTACACTCTCAGCAAGGAAGAGAAGGACAGCATGTTCGATTGCTTGAGCAGTATCAAGGTTCCATCTGGCTACTCCTCGAATATAAAGGGAATCATAAATATGAAAGACAAGAAGTTCACAAATCTTAAGGCCCATGACTGTCACATGTTGATGACACAGTTACTTCCTGTTGCATTGAGGGGTGTTCTACCAGAGAATCTACGATTAGCACTAGTAAAGCTTTGTGCATTTCTTAATGCAATTTTGCAGAAGGCAATTGATCCAATCAAGCTAATAGAGCTACAAAAGGATGTGGTGCAATGTCTTGTCAGCTTTGAGTTGGTATTTCCACCGTCCTTCTTCAACATTATGACACACCTTCTGGTTCACCTAGTGAAAGAGATTACAATTCTCGGGCCATTATTCTTGCACAACATGTGGCCTTTCGAGAGGTTCATGTCGGTCCTAAAAAAATATGTTCTTAATCGTGCCCGTCCGGAAGGAAGCATCGCCAAGGGATATGGAACAGAGGAGGTCATTGAGTTTTGTGTTGATTTCATTGACTCAATTGATTCAGTTGGGGTTCCAGTATCACGGCACGAGGGGAGGCTACAGGGAAAGGGCACCCTTGGAAGGAAGTCAAGTTTGAGCAAAGATACTCTGATTTGTTTCATAAAGCACACCTCACTGTTCTACAACAATCATCCTTGGTGGCTCCGTATATCGAGGAGCACAAGCTGATTATATTTGCCCAATACCCAAATCTCATTCCTGGATTATACGTCATCACATGGATACATTTCCCTCTTGGTTGAGTCAACACCTCATGGGTAACTCCACGATTCATCCACAACTCGCTTGGTTAGCTAGGGGACCTTCAAGTACAATCGTGAAATTAAAGGTTATGATATAAACGGCTATACTTTTTACACGAGAGCCCAAGACCAAAAAAGCACTAACCAAAATAGTGGTGCTTGTATAGAAGCCATGGACAACAACGGGATCACGGACTCATATTATGGTTTCATTGAGGAGATATGGGAACTCGACTACGGACCGCTGAACATCCCTCTATTTCTTTGCCAATGGGTGAAGCTGACTGGAGGTGGCTTAACGAAAGATCAGTATGGAATGACAATAGTAGACATGACCAAGACCGGATATAAAAGCTACAACGGTATCTGTGCGCTTGCGGATCTTTATCGTGTGCTCTTAAAATATACCAATACCAGCACGTGAAGACACTTGATTTCCATGGGGAAAACCAAGCAAACCACAAGAACACAAGCCAAAGAGGCAAGAACACCAAGAACTCAAAGAAAACTTAAGGGAGGAGTTCAAGAACGTGAAAACTTACCAAGAAATCTTGTATTCCAGAGAAATTGGACAATTGGTTCAAGGATTACAAGGCTAGAGAGCCTCCTCAGGTCCACCCCCTTGATGCCTAGGCTAAACTAGGCCAATTACCCCCTAATCTAGTCTAGATCTAGTCCTTAAGCACTAACCTCAAGCCTTATTCCTAGCAAAACAAAATTATGAAGTATTTAACCTAAGATGGGGAGGGGAAGAACTGAGAACCACCAGCCCCTTGCCCTCTATTTTATAGGAGAGGCATTTGTCCAATTGACCACAATGCTCCTATGCCAAAAACTAAGGATACATGAGCCCAAAGGGCATTTTGGTAATTTTCTTTAAGCTTTTCTCATCCGACGGACCGGTGCCTTCGCTACTTTGCTTCGCCTCGATGCAAGCTTCGCGATCCCACCGTGTGTCCGCTCGGACTTCCTCGTGAGCTCCACCAGTTTTCTGCCGAAACCGCGAAACATGCCACCCCTGGTTTTGAGGCCCAAACCAAGAAACCGGGACATGCCACTCCTTGACGTGGCACGCTCGACTCCTCGAGTTTGACTGACTCTCGCGCCCCACTTGAATGTGGCACCTCCTCACGGACACGAGTTACATGCCCCTCCTTGACATGGCACACTCCTGGAGTGTGGCTAACTCTCACGCCTCACGAGGACGTGGCGCGTCCTCACGGACAGGACTTGCATGCCTCACCTAGGCATGGCACACTCCTCTGAGTGTGGCTAACTTGCATGCCTCACGGGGACGTGGCACATCCTCACAGACATGGCTTGGTTCATCTCTCCGTGAAGTGCACGATGTGGATCGCACACGAGCTCCGCATGGTCTTCTAGGTCCTGTGGTCGAGCCGGCACTTGCCTTTTCCCTCTTCCTTGTCGCCGGCAGCCGTGCATCACACACGCTCCACCCGGTCAAGGCATACTTCGGCCCTCTCTACCGCTCACCTTCACCTCTTGCCACCGCGAGTCATGTCGCATTCCAACACCTACATCACACAGCCAAGAGACTACCACGAGCCATTGCGGTTAGTCCACATAAACATACATACAAGGAAAAATAGACATGCTATGCACCAACCAAACCGCCAAGTGTTGAGGTTGTAGCTCAATGCCTCATCACAAAGCTGGACACCATGACCCATTACAAGTCATGGTTCCGCATTCTTTAAGGGTATGACACTATAATAATCATTGTATCTGATTTTTATGGCCCTGCTCTTTAATGGTTTGGTTTTGGTATATTCAGAAGATATAGTAGTAGAGTCGTAAGAAGCTAGCTAGGAACAAAGAGAAATGCAAGATTAAGTTACAGATTCTTTTTCTCAACTACGCAATCATTTCATTAAAGTAGAACAGTGGTAAACTACAACACTCGCCCCAACACACTTTTACTCTACATTCACACCATGGACTAATAAACATGACTAACCCGAACACATTATACTAACCAAAACCGAGAATCTATTTAACCCGCAGCAGCGGGGAGGAGTTTGGAATAAGATGATAGAATGCCTGTATAGATAAGAAATGTGGAAATTTCACAGCAGCTGGCAAGAGAAATGACTATTATCAACTTTTTTATCTGAATAAAATACATGGCAATTTGAAATTTAACACATACATACGCTATTGCATTCTCTATCCCTGTATTGTTTTTAGATTTTTTGGTAGTTGTTTCATAACATTTAGGCAGAAGAATAATTACTTTTAAAATTAAGCTATGCAAACCATCAACAATAAGTCCGTAAAAAACATATTGATAGGGAATGCAACAATGTATGTTTGTACCAAATTTCAAATTGCAATGTATTTTGTACCACTACTAGAAAAGGGGGCAACGGTGCGCCCGCTTTAGTACCGGTTGAACTGAAACCGGTACTAAAGGGGCATTAGCACCGGTTGTGCTGGGGCAGCAACAGCGGCGACCTTTAGTACCGGTTGTTCTTAACAACCGGTACTAAAGAGGGGCCTTTAGTACCGGTTGCTATTAACAACCGGTACTAAAGGTCGTGGCCACTATAAACCTTCTGCCACCCCGAGCCAGCACCATTTTGAGCTCGAACTCAACTCCATTTTTCCTCTCTCTTTGCTCTCCCAAGTTCAAATTCACCACTTTTTTCTCCAACAACTTCCAAGATTGGTGGCACCTACATATATAAGGGTTAGCAACTTCATGTTCTCTTCCGGCATTTCAAGTTTAGCTCATTTTCATGCAAGTTTAGCTAGTTTGATTTTTGTAGAGCTTGTAAGGTGTTTGATGAAATGACTAAGTTAGGGATTTCATTAATTTTATATGCATTTTGATCTCAAATTAAAGTATAATTTGTGGTTTTATATAGTGTCGTCCCGTCCCCTTCCTGACCGCCGTCGATCGCCCGCGCCGCTCCGTCACCGACACCACCTCGGTGAGCCTCTTTTTTAATCTTTTATTTTAAAAAATGTTAGTTATATGATTTAAATGCATAATTATTTCTTGTATAATTTTCTTATATTTTTTTATATGTGTAGTGTCATGGTTTTGATATTTCGTGAGAACTATGTATTACATTTGGGCACTACTCTACTTTGGTTTTAATGTGATGAACTTGTATTAATTAATTTGGTCACGTATCTCTATTCATTATTTAGCTGGTGTAATGGTTTTTGATGTATTTATTATGTAATGCAGATGAGCCAAGAATGGATGTATGGTGATCGACGCTGTCCCGAGTTCATTGATGGCATGCATCGTTTTCTCGATGTGGTTAAGTTAAACAAGCTGAAGAATGGTTTTATGATTTGTCCATGTGATGAATGTCAGAATACGAGGAATTACCCGAGCGTAAGAACCATACACTCCCACTTGTTGCGACAAGGCTTCATGCCCAATTATTTTTGTTGGACCAAGCATGGAGAAAGAGGGGTTATAATGGAAGACCCTGAAGAAGAGGATGATGACAACTATCCTGTGTTCTCTGAACACGGTGATACTACAATGGGGGAAGACGAAGTTGAGCTCGAGGTCATTGTTGATGAGTCCGATGATGATGATCTTCGTCGGGTCATTCTTGATGAACAGATGAAGTGCGGAAGTGGAAATGAGTGGTCGAACTTGGAGCGCATGTTAGAGGATCACAAAAAATTATTGTACCCAAATTGTGAAGATGGCCAGAAAAAGCTGGGTACCACCCTGGAATTGCTGCAGTGGGAGGCAAAGAATGGAATATCTGACAAGGCATTTCAGGAGTTGCTACAAATATTTAAGAAGAGTCTTCCAAGGAGTAATGAATTGCCGCACAATACATACGAAGCAAAGAAGATTGTCTGCCCTCTAGGATTAGAGGTGGAGAAGATACATCCATGCATCAATGACTGCATCCTCTACCGCGGTGAGAAGTACGAGAATTTGAATGCATGCCCGATATGCGGTGCATTGCGGTATAAGATCGGGCGAGATGACCCAGGTGATGTTGAGGGCGAGCCAAGCCCCAGGAAGAGGGTTCCCGCGAAGGTGATGTGGTATGCTCCTATAATACCACGGTTGAAACGTTTGTTCCGAAACAAAGAGCATGCCAAGTTGTTGCGATGGCACAAAGAAGACCGTAAGGAAGACGAGATGCTGAGACACCCCGCAGATGGGTCGCAGTGGAGAAACATCGACGGTGAGTTCAAGGATTTTGCAGCTGACGCAAGGAACTTAAGGTTTGGTCTAAGTACAGATGGCTTGAATCCGTTTGGGGAGCAGAGCAGCAGTCATAGCACCTGGCCCGTGACTCTATGTATCTATAACCTTCCTCCTTGGTTGTGCATGAAGCAGAAGTATATTATGATGCCAGTGCTTATCCAAGGCCCGAGGCAACCCGGCAATGACATTGATGTGTATCTGAGACCATTAGTTGACGAACTTTTACAGTTGTGGTCTGACGAAGGCGTACGTGTGTGGGATGAGTACAAACAGGAGGAATTTGGCCTACAAGCGTTGCTGTTTGTAACCATCAACGATTGGCATGCTCTTAGTAACATTTCAGGACAGTCAAACAAGGGATACAATGCATGCACGCACTATTTAGATAAGACTGACAGTATATATTTAGGTAACAAGAATGTGTACCTTGGTCATCGTCGATTTCTTCCAAACAGGCATCCCGTAAAAAAGGCAGGCAAGCATTTCAAAGGTGAGGCAGATAACCGAATGAAGCCTACACGCCCTGATGGTGATGTTATATATGGCATGGTCAAGGATTTGGAAGTAATATTTGGAAAGGGTCCTGGCAGTCTAAATGTTCCGAAAGACGCTGATGGACACGTACCCATGTGGAAGAAGTGCTCGATATTTTGGGATTTACCCTATTGGAAAATCCTAGAGGTTCGCTCTGCCATCGACGTGATGCACGTGACGAAAAATCTTTGCGTGAACCTGCTAAACTTCTTAGGCGTGTATGGGAAGACGAAAGATACATCGGATGCACGGCAGGACCAGCAAAGTACGCACAAACGAGACAACCTGAATCCAGAGAAGTACCAAGGTACTGCCAACTACGCTCTTACCAAAGAAGAGAAGGAGATCTTTTTTCAAGTCCTGAGCAGTATCAAGATCCCGTCTGGCTACTCGTCGAATATAAAGGGAATAATAAACATGGCAGAGAAAAAGTTTCAAAACCTGAAGTCTCATGACTGCCACGTGATTATGACACAATTACTGCCGGTTGCATTGAGGGGGCTTTTACCGGAAAACGTTCGAGTACCCATTCTGAAGCTATGTGCATTCCTCAATGCAATTTCTCAGAAGGTAATCGATCCAGCAACTCTACCAAGTTTACAGACGGGTGTGGTCCAATGTCTTGTCAGCTTCGAGTTGGTGTTTCCGCCGTCCTTCTTCAATATTATGACGCACCTCATAGTTCACCTAGTCGAACAGATTTCCATTCTCGGTCCTGTATTTCTACACAACATGTTCCCCTTTGAGAGGTTCATGGGAGTCTTAAAGAAATACGTTAATAACCGTGCTAGGCCAGAAGGAAGCATGTCCAAGGGCTATGGAACAGAGGAGGTCATTGAGTTTTGTGTTGACTTTATTCCTGATCTTAAGCCGATCGGTGTTCCTCAATCGCGCCATGAGGGGAGACTGTGTGGAAAAGGCACGCTAGGAAAGAAAGCAACAAGATGTATGGACGGGCATTCTTTCACTCAAGCACACTACACAGTTCTACAAAATTCCAGATTGGTGGCTCCGTATATCGTGAAACACATGGATATTTTACGCTCCGAATACCCAGAGGAGACTAACTTCTGGATTAAAGGAAAGCACGTGGAAACTTTCGACAGTTGGTTGCGCACACATCTCATTAATAACACCACTGTTGGAGATGAGCTATACTTGTTGGCCAAGTCACCATCTTCGACTATATGGACTTTCCAAGGGTACGAGATAAATGGGAATACATTTTACACGGAAATCCAAGACAAAAAGAGCAGTAACCAAAACAGTGGTGTCTGCTTTGATGCAACAAACGACGATGGGACAAAGGACACATATTATGGTTGCATACAGCAGATATGGGAACTTGACTATGGACCTTCTTTTAAGATCCCTTTGTTTCAGTGCAAATGGGTCAACCGGTCAGGCGGGGTAGAGATAGACCGGTGGTACAGAATGACTACAGTGGATCTCAACAATCTTGGGTACCACACCGAGCCATTCGTCCTAGCCAATGATGTGGCTCAGGTTTTCTATGTGAAGGACATGTCTTCCAGACCGAAAAAAAGAAAAGATAAGCAAGCTGATACATCATACGATCAGCCAAAGCGCCACATAGTTCTTTCAGGGAAAATAAACATCGTGGGAGTGGAGGACAAGACAGACATGTCAGAAGATTACAATAAGTTTCATGAAATTCCGCCCTTCAAAGTGAGAACTGACCCAAGCATCGTGTTAAATGATGAAGATTGTCCATGGCTACGGCGCAACCAGAAGAAAGGGACACACACGAAGAAAAAAGTGAACACTAGATAGGGATGCTGTTGGTGATGTGTAATAATGTATTAAACCTTTATGTGGTGAAAACCATAATACATCGTGGGAGGGAGAGGGCAGCACCCTGGGGAGGGGACGGAGGGCGACATGGAGCCTCCTTATATATAAGCAAAACTGACCAAAACACACGGTTTCCCCGTCATACAGCCCTACGGTGCCTCGTGAGTGACGGCATATCAAATGCACCGTAGGGCTGTATGACGGGAATCCGAATGCTTTGTATACTGCAAATCATCGCGTGGTCGTGAGACGGCAAATCGGCCTTCGATCCAGACAGCGGCAAGACGTCTCTGATGATCTGCAACCATCCGAACAAGTGTTGGGGATGTTGCTAGTCATCAGAGACCCTTGCCGCTGCTTGGATCCGACCGAGGGGAGGGTTCACCTTCAGCCTCCGCTATAGGAACTCCTGCCTCTCAGAAATCTTGCTCTCTGCTACCGGTGAACTACAATGAGTGATGTGAGTGCCCGGGAGGGGGGCTATATATAGGGTCATGTGGCTCACGAAGAAACACAGTACGGTTCTATAAATCCAATGGCTCACTAAGCCCTCAAAAGAAACACACCCCTGATCCAACGGCTCACAAGCGTTTGAAAGAAACACATGATCCGTGTGATTCTTTAGTCCCGGTTGGTGTTACCAACCAGGACTAGTTCTAAAAATCCAACGGCTCACAAGCCCTCAAAACAAACACACCCCTGATCCAACGGCTCACAAGCGTTTGAAAGAAACACACGATCCGTGTGATTCTTTAGTCCCGGTTGGTGTTACCAACCGGGACTAGTTCTAAAAATCCAACGGCTCACAAGCCCTCAAAACAAACACACCCCTGATCCAACAGCTCACAAGCGTTTGAAAGAAACACACGATCCGTGTGCTTCTTTACTTCAGGTGGGTGTTACCAACCGGGACTAAAGGCGGTCTTCGCGGCCACGACTCGTGTCAGACACATAATATCTACTCGGTTTCGATTAATGATGATGATGGGTGACTACAAAACCATGCAAATTACATTGACAACATAAATTACATTGACAACATAAATTACACAGACAACAAAACACAACATAAATTGAAGATACATGGTACTCTGCAAATTAGAAAAAGAAAAGTCATCTACGATGCCGCACCCTTGCCCTTCGAAGCCGCAACACCCTTGTCCTTCGACGACGCAACACTCTTGCCTTTCGATGACGCAACACCCTTCCGCTTCGATGCCGCCGCCGCCGCTGCTGCTGCTTTCTTGCTCGCTTCAGTCGGCATGAAGATATCATCTTCATCCTCGCTCTCCTCGACCCATAAAATCGGTGCACGAAAAGTAGACAACATATCTGCTTCACTCCTATATGTTAGCTTCTTCTTCTGCCACCTAGCATACAGCCTCACAAGTTCTTTTTCTATTTCCTTCGAATCCCTTCGTGGCCACCCATGCCTAACTAGCTTCGCTTATAGCTCACGGAGATAAGGTGGATGACTAACAATATCTTGGAATGGGATCTTCTTATTGTCTACCTTGAAATCGACCGTAAACTGCAAAAGTAGTGCCGACATTCCTACCGGGAAACTACCATCTGAAGGAAAGCTCGACATGTTCGAGTGAGTGGACTAGAATGCTTACCAACCTTAGTGAGAAGGGGTTCTTATAGGCCAAGATGAGAAGAATTGGCGGTAGAAACGGGCGGGAGATACGATGGCGGGAAAAAAGGGCGGGAAGAAAGGGCAGGAAAGAATTTGGCAGGAGAGAAGAAAAAAGATTCTACATGACCAGGGCTTAAGTTTGAAATTTGAATACATTCAACATAGTCAAATTTGAATACATTCAGACAATTAAACTAAGTATAAAAGAAAAATAAACTAGAGCAGAAAAAATTCATATTAAAAGCATTTTTAGATATTCAAATTATTTCAAACATGCAGTTTGTTTCAATTTTTTTCAATTTTTTGATGATATGGATTTAAATCTATGTCAAATTTACTCAAATCATCCATTTGAAATTTGAATACATTCAAATTTGAAAATAAACAGTACCAATATTGCACGCGCCAAATTTGAAAATAAACAGTAGCAATTTGAAAATAAATAGAAAACATAAGAGAGAAAAAAGAAACTAGAGGAAAAAAATCAAAGCCCATTAGTACCGGTTGTTATTTACAACCGGTACTAAAGGGGCTGGCTCGCGCGCCAAATTTTCGCGGCCAAAAATAGCCCTTTAGCACCGGTTGCTATTAGCAACCGGTACTAAAGACCCTTTAGTACCGGTTGCTATTAGCAACCGGTGCTAAAGGGCTATTCAAAGCCGTTACCTGTGGGGATCGACGATTCGATCCCCAAAAATCCCAAGTCCTCGCCTCTCTGTGCTCCTCTCCGGCGAACGAGGCCCCGGTGCTGCGGCCTCACCTCGCCCTCCACCACCGCGCCATCGCGGGCCACCGTGCGCTGCTCCACCACCGCGCCATCGCGGGCCACCGTGCGCTGCTCCGGCCTCACCTCGCCCTCCACCACCGCGCCATCGCCAGCCACCGTGCGGCGCCCTCGACCACCACCGCGCCGTCGCCTCCATGCGCTGCTCCGCCGGCCTCCAAGTCCGCCACCGGCCTCGGCCTCAACCGCGCGGCATCGCCGGCCCTCTCAGGTTTGTTTTTTTTCATTTTTTAGTTTAGGTTAATTCTTACTGTTTTTTAGTGTAGCAATTTTTAGTGTATAGCAAATTAGCAAATTTAAATTAGCTAGTAGCAAATTAAGTTAGCAAATTAGTTAGTAGCAAATTAAGTTAGCAAATTAGTCCCATTTGTGTAGCAATTTTTAGTGTATAGCAAATTAGCAAATTTAAATTAGCTAGTAGCAAATTAAGTTAGCAAATTAGTTAGTAGCAAATTAAGTTAGCAAATTAGTCCCATTTGTGTAGCAATTTTTAGTGTATAGCAAATTAGCAAATTTAAATTAGCTAGTAGCAAATTAAGTTAGCAAATTAGTAGCAAATTAGTTAGTAGCAAATTAAGTTAGCAAATTAAGTTAGCAGATATTAGCTATAAATTTAAATTAGCAAATTAGCTAGTAGCAAATTAAGTTAGCAAATTAGTTATAAAAATTGAGATAAGTTAGTGTTTTTATTTAGTAAAGTAAAGTTTAGTGTAGCAAATTTGAAAGACTTAGCAAAGTCATTTAGATAAGTTTTAAAATAACATTGTAAACTTTGAAATATTGCTAATTTTGAAATGTTGCTAAGTTTGAAATGTTGCAAAGTTATTTTATTAGTGTATAAGAAATTTAAAGTTGTTTGCTATGAATTACAAATTTGCAGTGACATTGAGCTATGGAGGACGACGCCCCCATCATCCGAGACGACGCCCCTTCATCCGAGACGAGGAGAATGAAGACCGGATGCAAGCAATTATATATGATAAGGCTGCAGAACCCAATTCTGATGGAGAAGAGTCCAGCGAAGAAGACGGCGAAGAGTTTAGCGCGAAATGTTTGAACGACTCTGGTGAGGGACTTGAGTTAGAGAATTTCAGAGACGACGACGACGAAGAAGTGCCGTTAGAAAACTCTGTAGAAAAATCGGCGAGGTATATATTAAGTCTTGTTGATCACTAGCTAGATGCATTAATAGATTTATATTGCACTTATTAACGAAACATTTTTCTTTTAGCCCTCTGATCTAAGTCAATCCCTACACGAGGCCCGAACCAAGGGGTAAAGCTGCCGGATGGTGCAAAGTTGTCGATCGACGAAGTTAGTATAAAAGGCGCACCGGAGAAACCCGAAGGAATCTACACTAAATATGTAGCTCAATGCGGTGTTCTTGTTAGGGACATGGTCCCGATCACCGTTGCGGAATGGAATCAGCCGAAGAAAGCCAACATTGGCGCAAAATATCTCGAGCAAAGAATTAAAGATACCCTTTGGGACTCGATGTTGGCTTCTTTCAGCCTACCGGCAGATCTCCCACAGAAGAGAAGGATAAAGTCAAGGAATGGACTCTTAGCAAGATGGCCCAGCAATTCAACAACTGGAAGAAAAATTGTGGCAAAAATATGCGAAAGAACCTCCAAATTTCACCGGACATCTAGTGAAGATAAAAGATGACTGGGCTGAATTTGTGGCGTATAAGAAATCGGCCGTCGCTGTGGCCGATCGACCCGAAACAAGTTGAATGCTAAGAAGAAGAAATATCACCATCGTTTGGGCTCAGGTGGCTACAAGACTGACTTGCCTAAGTGGGAGGCCTATGAAAACAAGCTGCGTGAAAGAGGGATCCGTCCACAGACAGATGACTGGCCCGACAGGTCCAAGTTCTGGTTGTTCGCGCATGGGGCAGTTTTGGACCCAGACACAGGGCTGATTGTTGCACGGGAAAATGGAAGAAAAGAATTACAAGAGTCGTAAAAAACTAAAAGACGCAATAGCACAAGTCAAGGCGGGAACATATGTTCCCGATAGAGAGGACGACGAGCTTTCACTCGCCCTCGGGAATAAAGAACACTGGGGACGATGTCGAGGCAGAGGAGGCGGTGTTGGTTTTCTTGAAGGGTTTCCGGAGGACGCTGCAACTTATAGAAAACATTGCAGAAGTAAGAAGAGGGAGGCGAGAGGTTTACAAACTTAGAACGCCAGATGCATGATGTGAAGGAGCAACTGGCCTTAATTACCCAGCAGGGAATCTCAGCTGCGAGTAGAAGATCCTGCAGTCGATGTCTGCCCATCTCAGCGGAAAAGCAGCGTGGGTTCCACGCAGCTACAAGATCCTGCAGTTGATGAACCAGTTGCTGAACCGTCGGCGGCTCACTACCCCGTGGATGATATCACGGAGAAGACAAATTGTGAGTTACATGCGCCGTTGAAGAACATTAGTTTTCCGGTGGCGACTGGCTATGCTTTACCACATCAACCTGGAGCAACCTTCCATTTTGGTGTGATTCCAGCTGGATTTGCTCGTGTCGGGGTCACGAAAGTTATGTCGGGAATGAACTCAATAGAGCTCGACATTCCCGGAGCTGAAGGCGAGAAGACATTGGGAGAAGTCGAACTTGGTATCGTTCTATGGAAGAAGAATTTAATCAAGTTTCCAGACTCGGCGCCAAGGCCACCGACTCCTCCGGTTAGAAATTCACCACAGCAAAGTCCACCCTCCTCCCCCGACGATTGGGAGCCCACCGCGAGTCCATCGCCCGCGCCGTCCCGTCAGCCGACTGCTGCGCCCACTAGTAATTTGACAAAGCGGAAGCTGTTCACGGCGTCCCCTGTCAAGAAACGTGCAAAAAAAACCAAGGAAGTCAAGGCTCCTGAGAAGTTAGCTGGCGAGATGACTATGGAGGAATTAGAAGTGAGCACACAAGGCAAGGCTGCAGCCTTTTTTGAACAGAAAAAAAAGGAAAGACTGGAGGCAAGACTTGACCCCATAAAGGAACTTCTGAAGACTATACCAACTGAGGTAAAAGATCGCACCGTTGACAACCTATATGACCCTCCACCGCCGCCCCTTTCAGACTATGAGCGAGGTATTGACAAGGTACTTTCCTCACAGAAGGAGGAAGAAAAAGCGTGCGGGAAAAGAGTTGCCCAGCTCGGAGAACAAGAAGCACAATCGATCGCCCCGCTCATTGTGCCTTCTGAAGCTCGGGAAATCGAGCATGGAGAAGTTGTCATTGGCGACACAGGTTCCCCATAGCGCAGATAGCAATTCAATATAATTTGAACTCGGGCTGCCTCTGGTCGAAAATCCGAGTGCTCTAACAACACAGTTATATAAATTGCATACCTGGTACATGACCGCCGCAAAAGAAGGGAGACATATCTCATGGCGGGAGTTAAGGAACATCACTTGTTCCGAAATATGCTGTGCAGGTTGAGTTCTCCGAACTTTTTCAGATGTACAATCAACTTGCCCTCGACAAATCTATCCAGCTGCTATTGTCTGTAAGTAATTTATTCGTGTAATTTAATTATTTATAGTTCAGCTCGTTCATTGCTTGTAATTATCCTCACAACATTCTTTTGTACGCTATTATGCAGAATGAAGATTCGTGAATGCCGAATGGGAGGAATCTGGGACATTGGGTTCATTGACCCGGATAAAGTTAATGTGGTGACCGTAGAAAATCCACTGTATGCCAGGACACAGAGACTTTTGCTAACGTGTTTTAAGCGACAAAGTACCAAAAAGGAAATACTTCTTCCTTACAACTTCGGGTGAGTGTTACTGTCTTGTACACATTCTATTTTGCTTTCCCGATATTAAGTGTAATTGATGAGTTCTGAATACCTGCGTATATAAATGTGCGCAGGTACCACTTCATTCTGCTAATCATTAGACTCGAGGAAGGAGAAGTTGAAGTCTGGGACTCATTGAGGAAAGATCAAGATGATTACAAAAGCGTGCGTCTAATGCTCAAGAGGTAATTTCAATCGCACTATATCGTCCACTTTCGTTCATTTCCGGATATCAAAAGTATAAGTAATAACTCCTCAATTCATTTTCTTTTCCGGGCAGGGTTTGGAAAAGTTCATCGCGGAAGAACGCGGTGAATGGAACAGAAACTGGAGTTCAAGGCTAACAATGTAAGTACTACTACGTATCTAGGTCTGCGTATCTTTCTAATACCATTATCGTTCTCTTGATTATTATTTGATTAAATTATATTCTTGTATAGTGGTGTCTGCGACAACCACAGGGGACGGAACTATGTGGATACTACGTTTGCGAGTATATTCACACGAGGGTCAATGAGAGAGTCAATAGTGTAAGAAATCGAGAGGTACGTAAACATCATACACAACTTTTATTTTGCTACCATCAATTGTGTTTAGTTTCGATCATAACTGATTTGATCTCCTTCTTTTAAAGATGTCAAGGAAGCGGAGCCAGCTCCTACCACAAAACCGCGTAAAAGCTATTGCGGAGGAATTGGCGGGATTCATTCTGACGCATGTCCTAGATGAATTCGGTGAATTCCACTATGTCGAAAAATAGACTCCCTCCATGCATGTACTAGCTAGCGGTGATCTCCATTGTAATTATGAGTACTTTATATGTAACGAGAGTACTTTATATGTGTAATGAGTACTTCATATGTGTAGTCAGTACTTTATACGTGATCTCCTCCGAAACCCTGAAAAATGAGCGAAAAGGAAAAACAGAAACCCTAAACCCCGAAAAATAAGCGAAAAGAAATAAAACCGAAAATCCCCTGAAAAATAAGAGGGGGGGGGGGGCAAAAAAAAAGGTCCTCCGCTGCGCGCCCGCAGGTTCGCCCACGTGGAGGGCCTTTAGTACCGGTTGTATATACAACCGGTACTAAAGGGTTACCCCTTTAGTCCCGACCTTTTAGTACCGGTTGCACAACCGGTTCTAAAGGCCCAATAAGACCGGTACTGATGCCCTGTTCTCTACTAGTGTACATGGAGATCAAAAATTTATAATGGCCACTTATTTTTCTATGGTGTCCTACAGACAAGGGTACAATTTTTTAGTGTCTGGGAGACAAAAGGGTACCAAGAAGCTGAATTTCCAACTCACGCTACCGGAAATCCCATCTTTGCCGAGTGTTTTTGGCTTTGCCGAGTGTTTTTTATCGGGCACTCGGCAAAGACGGTGTTTGCCGAGTGCCAAATCGAAAACACAGCGGAAAAAAAAACACTCGGCAAAGCCGTGTTTTTTTCGACACTCTGCAAAGATGTATTTTGCCGTGTGTTTTTTTTTGCACTCGACAAAGATGAATTTTGCCGAGTGCTAGATTTCTGACACACAGCAAAATAGATCTTTGCCGAGTGCCAGAAAAAAAACTCGGCAAAGTCTTCTTTGCCGAGTGCTTTTTTTCTGGCACTCAGCAAAGACCCATTTTGCCGTGTGCCAGAAATCTGGCACTCGGCAAAACAGTTTTTCTTAGAAGTTTTTGAGGTCTTAAACGAATTCAAATGAAAAAAATTTGAACTACAAAGATGTATAACATCCCAAGATCTACAATTTTTGTTTTAGTCATTTCTTCATTTGACAAAGTTATAGTAACGTTGTTCACAAAATCTACTTCTCCCTCATATCTCTTATGTAGTTTCATGAAAGTAGAAGAGAGATATATAAGATTTGCGAAAAATTGTTGAATGCACAAATAACCAAAATAAACTTTGTAGATCTTGAGTAGTTATGAAACTTGAACTTTATAGTTGGAAACATTTTGATTTGAAATTATTTTTGTTATGAAAATTCAAATTTTTAATTTGAAATATTTAAAATTTGAATTTTTCAAACGACCTTAGATAGAGAAATGACCAAAATAAACTTTCTATATCTCAAAAGGTTATGAAACTTTGTAGTTGACAACTTTTTGATTTGAAATCATCTTGCCATGCGAAAACTACGTTTGAATTTGAAATATTTAAAATTCAAATTTTGTAAACGACCTCGGATGGAGAAACTCCCAAAATGAAAACTGTAGATCTCGAAAAGTTATGAAACTTTGTAGTTGACAACTTTTTAATTTGAAATCGTTTAGGATCTAAAATAAACAATTTACTCTCGGTTTAGTATAATATATGAGGAACTAATACGGAATGTAAACACAAGTGAGAGTGTTGTGCAGTGGTTAGAGCAGGAGGCGTGCGAGCGAGAGGTCCTGGTTTCGAATCCCGCCGGTGGGAGCTTGCTTGTGGTGGCCATCCTTGAAAAAAATTTCTTATTTTTTCTGGTTTTTTTCAATTTTTAACTTTGCCGAGTGTTTTTCTTTGCCGAGTATTTTTTGGCACTCAGCAAAGCCTTTGCCGAGTGCCCAGAAAAAAACACTCGGCAAAGAGGCCTTTACCGTGACTTTCTTTGCCGAGTGTTTTTGACACTCAGCAAGCCCTGGAATCCGATAGTGTCATGAGCCCTTGGCTCAATCATCTACTATAGATCGGCCCTCGAATTAACCGCTGGAGGGTCATATGCATCCATGTGCTGATTCTGCAGATTCCAAATACCGATAAGGCATCTTAAGCTTTATGCCCCCATGAGCTGTTTCCACACAAATATCGATGACAGCCTGGCTAAGCAAAAATGTAAACAAACTAGCACGGTAGGTAAATTTGAATAATACTACCGCCGAAGACTTGCTTTCTATGAAGTCATGCCCTAAGAATTAAAATAAGATACCTTGCTCCAACTTGCATCAACCTAATCCTAATTACTAGGAGTTTTATTTTATAGTTTTAAACAATACGACGTCATGAAGAGAGCACAAATGAAACACTCTTCTCCAATGCAAAGTTTAGTTTTTGTTGCTTCCTAGTTTTATCATAGCATGTAAATCCTCCATAGTCATTGATCAAATTTTTATCGAAATGCTTACACACAATGCCTATTTCATGTATAGTTTCATAGCATGTTATGATAGTGTTATGAGCCCTTGGCTCAATCATCTACTATAGATCGGCCCTCGAATTAACCGCTGGAGGGTCATATGCATCCATGTGCTGATTCTGCAGATTCCAAATACCGATAAGGCATCTTAAGCTTTATGCCCCCATGAGCTGTTTCCACACAAATATCGATGACAGCCTGGCTAAGCAAAAATGTAAACAAACTAGCACGGTAGGTAAATTTGAATAATACTACCGCCGAAGACTTGCTTTCTATGAAGTCATGCCCTAAGAATTAAAATAAGATACCTTGCTCCAACTTGCATCAACCTAATCCTAATTACTAGGAGTTTTATTTTATAGTTTTAAACAATACGACGTCATGAAGAGAGCACAAATGAAACACTCTTCTCCAATGCAAAGTTTAGTTTTTGTTGCTTCCTAGTTTTATCATAGCATGTAAATCCTCCATAGTCATTGATCAAATTTTTATCGAAATGCTTACACACAATGCCTATTTCATGTATAGTTTCATAGCATGTTATGAAACTAGTTTCTTATATCTCTTCACTATTGTTTTTGCATATAAACCAAACACCTTTATTAATTAATGTTACCATAGATAACAATATAATATAGCCATTGTTGCTTAGGTTAATGCAAGTTGGCACAACGCATCTTGTTTTAATTCTTGGAGCATCTCCAAAAGATACCCAAAAACTTCTCCTAAACAACACTATTGTGGATTAGGATAAAAACACATCTCCAACAGGATCCGAAAACCTCACCTAATATTTTGTTTTCCTCTAAATTCTCCTCATTGGTGGCTATAAGAGCAGTCCCAACCCATGAAGTCCATAAGTAGAGTCTATGCTGCCACATCATCAAGACATGAGTTGTAGAAACTACATCTTCCAACCCAAATGGCGAAATTCACACATACCAAGAGCGGCAAGCTGCACGCATGGCGTCCAAGACTTTATTATGGGTCCCATAAAACATGTGGTAGAAATGATGTCTTGCTCCCCAACGCATTTGGTGCGGAGTCCTAGCTCATTGGAGATTGAGCCGACATGGTTTCCTGCATAAGACCCAGTTTCTTGACCTGCGGGTGAGCGACGGAAACGTACTTGACCTTGATGCCGAAACCTTCACAGTAGTCCCAGAACTCGTCGCTGGTGAAGTTTGACCCCGGGTCCGTGATGATCGTGCTGGGAACGCCGTAGCGGTGGACGAGATCTTCAAAAATTCGACTACTCGATCTGCCTTTGGCGATGTGACTGGTTTTACCTCTATCCACTTTGTGAACTTGTCAATGGCGACAAGTACTCGGTTGAACCCGCCGGGAGCTGTGGGCAGGGGCCCGATCATATCCAGCCCCCAACAGGCAAATGGCCATGTCGGTGGTATGGTAATGACCTTGTAGGATGGCACATGCTGCTGCTTTGCAAAGAGAATCCTGACCTAAAAGCTTTGCCCACGAGCGATCTCGAGGACGCGTGGTTGCTGCAGATGCCCTTGTGGATTTCCTCCAAGTGATCTTGGCCTTCTCGTCGCTCGATGCACTTCATGAGTACTCCCGATGATGCACCTCTTCTGTATAAATTGTCTCCGACTAGAACGTAGGACTTGCTGCGTGTCATGATCTGCTCAGCTTTAGTTTTGTCACCGGGTACTTTCTGCTCTTTGATGTAATCGACAAAGGGGTCCATCCATGCAGTGTCGATTACCATGACCTCCCGGCCCGACTCTTGATGCGCCAGGTCGGTGATCTGATGATGTACCATTTTTATTTTTAGATAAAGGGGTGCGGATCCCCGGCCTCTGCATCCAAAAGATGCACACAGCCATCCGCAATTATTTAAACATCCAAGAATACAAGTTCACAATTCATGGGTCACTTAAGCTGGCTACAAAGATCAGCCACTCAAACAAGATAATATTATTAAGCATCTAAGCGTCTAGGTTGAAACCATCCACCCCGGCTGAAGATAGCCCGCACCACCGTCAACATGCGTGTACATCCGGCATCCATAAGCCCACGCTGGTCCGCAGGTAGTAGGAATGACCATGAGTGGATCCAGTAGCATGCCTTGTGAATAACCTGCAAATAATGGATGGAATTTGATTTGTTAAAAACAATATCATTTCTACAATTCCAAATAGCCCATAATATGGCCGCAACACCAATTCGAATACGAGCTTTTGTGATCTTGTCTATTCCATTTAACCAACTACCAAACAAATTCGCAATGCTCGTAGGTGGGTAAACATTGAAAGTGAAATGCACTAGTCTCCAAATATCTCGAGCAAACGGACACTTAATAAACAAGTGCTCAACGGACTCATCCGCATCGCAGAAAACACACTTCTTACACCCGATCCACCGCCTTTTAAGCAAATTATTTTTGGTCAAAATTTCCTTTCTATTAAGAAACCAAAGGAAGATCTTTATTTTTAGTGGAATCTTTAGCTTCCATAGATACTTACGCAAATATCTAGTGTGTCCATTTAATAAGTCCTCGTAATATGACTTAACCGTAAAGGCACCGTTAGAAGTAAGAGTCCATTTGAACCTATCCTCTTCTTTGATGAGGTTAACACGCATTAACCTCTCAACTAAAATTAGCCAATTTGTTCTATTATTACCTATTAAGCTCCATAATGGATGGTTTTGTTAGCTCCTGGATGAACACGCCGGCGGGGATCTGTGCTCGAGTAGTCCCCAGTTTTGACAATGTGTCCGCCGCCACGTTGTTGTCGCGAACAACGTGGTGGACCTCCAGGCCCGAGAACTTGTTCTCAAGTTTCCTGACTTCCATACAATAAGCATCCATGTTGCTCTTGTGTCGATCCCACGAGTCGTTGACCTGATTGATGACGACCAAAGAATCCCCGTCGACCAACAGCCTTTTGATTCCGAGGGAGATTGCCAGGCGTAGCCCGTGCAGTAGCGCCTCGTATTCTACTTCATTGTTAGATGCATCCCACAATATTTGCAAGACGTACCTCAGCTGTTCGCCCTTGGGTGAAATAAGGAGTACTCCTGCTCCTGCTCCTTCTAGCCGCAGAGAGCCATCAAAGTACATGATCCAGTGCTCCGGTCTTTCTGGGGGGCTTGGAATCTGATTCTCTTGCCACTCAGCCATGAAATCCACGAGAGTCTGTGATTTGATGGCAACTCTTGGCTTGAAATCTAGGGATAATGCCCCTAGCTCTACTGCCCACTTGGAGATCCGCCCCGTAGCGTCCCTATTGTGCAATATCTCGCCCAGCGGGTAGTATGTGACCACGGTGATCTTGTATTCTTGGAAGTAGTGGCACAGCTTTCTTGAAGTAAGTAATATGGCGTATAGTAGTTTTTGCACCTGCGGGTATCTAGTCTTTGAGTCAGAAAGTACCTCGCTGACAAAGTAGACCGGCCGCTGTGTCGGAAACACATGGCCCTCTTCTTGGCGCTCGACTACTATCGCCGTGCTAACCACATTGACTGTAGCCGCGATGTAGAGTAGTAGATCTTCCCTACAATTGGAGCTGTGAGGACCGGTGGCTTGGACAGGAACTCCTTCAACTCTGCAAGTGCCTGATCAGCCTCCTCGGTCCACTCGAACTTGTCTGTTTTCTTGAGAAGCTTGAAGAAGGGTAATCCCCGTTCTCCAAGTCTGGAGATGAATCTGTTGAGGGCCGCCATGCACCCTGTCAGCTTCTGGATGTCCCTGATTTTGGTCGGAGCCTCCATACTGGTGATGGCGGCGATTTTGTCGGGGTTTGCCTCGATCCCCCGATGGCTAACGATGAACCCGAGTAGTTTGCCGGATGCCACTCCGAACACGCACTTCGTCAGGTTGAGCTTCCATTGGTACCTGCGCAAACTATTAAAAGTTTCCTGGAGGTCAACGATCAGATCGTCGGGATTTCTGGTCATAACGACCACGTCATCCACATAAGCCTGAACGTTTCGATGAAGTTGATCCTTGAAGCACATCTGGATGGCCCGCTGATAAGTAGCCCTGGCGTTTTTCAGCCCAAAAGACATAGTCTTGTAGCAGTAGGCGCCGTATGGGGTGATAAATGCAGTTTTGATTTGATCTTCCTCTTTGAGTGCTATCTGGTGATACCCCGAGTAGCAATCAAGGAAGCAGAGTAACGCGGAGCCAGCCGTCGCATCTATTACCTGATCGATCCTGGGCAAACCGAAGGGATCTTTCGGGCAATGTTTGTTGAGATCAGTGTAATCAACACACATCCTCCATTCATCGTTCTTCTTTTTAACAAGTACAGGGTTGGCCAGCCACTCTGGGTGGAGGACCTCTCTGATAAAGCCTGCTGCGAGTAGTTTGGCTAACTCTTTTTTGATTGCCTCCCTCCGATCTTCAGTGAAACGCCGCAGGCGCTGCTTTTTCGGGGTGGCTTTGGGGTCTACATTTAAAGAGTGCTCGATCAACTCCTTGGGCACCCCCGGCATGTCTGCTGGTTTCCACGCGAACACGTCACAGTTGGCCCTAAGGAAGTTGATGAGCGCGCTTTCCTATTTAGGATCCAGCCCAATGCCAACCAGGGCTGTCTTGGAGCTGTCACCCGTGCCGAGGTCGATTGTCTTGACGTCGTCCTTCTTGCCGGGTTGTGCTTTGGCGATGTTGGGCTTCTTGTTGGGGATATCGAGATCTTCCCTGCCCAACTCGTTGGCCGCCGCGAACACCTCCTGCATGGGGCACTAGTACAGAAAAGCTATTCTGTGGCGCACCATTTTGCTATTCTGTGGCGCATGGGTGGTGCGCCACAGAATAGTCGCCACTAAATAAGCTATTCTGTGGCGCACCACCTAGTGCGCCACAGAATAAGCTATTCTGTGGCGCACCCAGCCCGGTGCGCCACATAATAGCTTATTCTGTGGCGCACCCTACCCCGTGCGCCACAGAATTTTTTTTGAATTTCAAAAAAATGGCGGCCAGATCTAGATCCCCAAAAAATTCAAAAAAATTCAAAATTTTTGGAAAAAATCACAAAAATCAGAAAATGATATAATTTGGAAATTCCTATGTATTTGAATTTTTTGAACATTTTGAACACTCGAAGTCAATCTCAAATGTTGACTTCCCGCTAGGTCACCCATCCTTAGAGTGCTCCCACCCCAGCACGCTTAACTTCTAAATTCTATTCACATCACCTACCCACCTGCTACTCAAGTTCTTATTGATAATTCTATCGTATCAACCCTTTTAACCCTTCTCTACGTGTATACATGTGAGTGTAGTTTATGTATATTGTTGGGTTGTCAAAAATTCAAAAAATTCAAAAACTTCAAAAGTTTTAACAGGATGTTAAAAAAATCCAAAAAAGTTCAAAAAATTTCAAAAAAGTCAAAAAATTCAAAAAATTCAAAAAATCCCAAAAAAACAGAAAACTTCAAAAAACCCAAAAACTCAGCAAATCCAAAAAAATTGAAATTTTTTATTTTTTTTTGATTTTGTAGGAAAAAAACTTCATTTTGAAATAACTTTTTTTCCCTTTGGAATTTGGGGTTGGCTTCCTTTTCTTCTCTAGTTTTTTTTGATATATTAAACCTATGTGTCAACATTGTTTCTATTTTTTGAATTTGTAGAAAAAATAATTATTTTTGAAATTCCCGAACTTTTTTTACAAAAGTGGCAAAAACTCAACCTTCTCGGCCTCTTTTGGAAATTCTGAGCGCTCCGAAAGCCGCAAACTGACGCGGTTGTTTGGGTTGGACAGATCTTTTTCTGCTGAAATTTTTGATAGGTCGAACGTCGAAAACGGAGTTCGTATGCAAAAGTTATGGCCGTTCAAACTTTTGTTTCCTGTTTCTTGCAAAAAAAGGTCAAAACTCATATTTCAAAATTTCTGTACCAACTAGACACTAAAACCTAACTATATCTCAAAGGATTCTATTTATTGCATTTTTTATCATTTTCTTTTCTTGTTTACAAAACTGAAAAGGCGATCCACGGGGGGGTGTATTTTTTCACATTCTTTTATTTTTTTGAAAAAATGGTCAAAATAGAAAATTCTGTGGCGCACTAGTTCCGGTGCGCCACAGAATAGCCTTATTCTGTGGCGCACCAGTTTTGGGTGCGCCACAGAAGCTTATTCTGTGGCGCACGGCCACATGGTGCGCCACAGAATAAGGATCCATAGAATTGGGTTTTCCTACTAGTGGGGGTGCGGACTTGAGTAGTCGAGGCGATCTCCACCGCCTCTGTGTCGCAGTCGTGCGACCTTTTCAAGTCGCCCTTCAGCGATAGTACCCCCTTGGGTCCCGGCATCTTCAGCAGTAGATACGGGTAATGGGGGACCGCCTTGAACTTGGCGATGGCAGGGCGCCCGAGGATGGCGTGGTAGGAGGTCTCGAAGTTCGCCACCTCGAAGCGGATGTACTCGGTGCGGTAGTTCTCCCAGGTGCCGAAAGTGACAGGTAATGTAATATGACCGAAGGAGATAGCTTCATTACCGGGTACGATGCCATAGAATGGCGTCTGAGATGGCGTTAGCTTGCCGTTGGTGTCGAGTCCCATCCTCTTCAGTGTCTTGGCGAATAGCAAATTGAGGCCGCTGCCGCCGTCGATGAGTACTCGGGTGAGCCTGGAATCGGCTACCACTGGGTCGAGAACCAGCGGGTAGCGGCCCGGGTCGGAGTAGCTGGTCCACTGGTCTTGTCTTGAGAAGCTTATGGGTGTCTCAGACCAGCGGAGGTACACAGGAGTAGCTGGTTCGATGGCAATGACCTCTCGAAGAGCAGTCTTCTGTGATCGCTTGTTGTAGGTGTCGGCTATGCCACCGAAGATGACATTGACCGTATTTTTGGGTTGCTGGAAGACGCCTGGTGTCCCACCATCCTCGGCGTCCTCCTTTTCTTTGCCCTTCTCCTTCTTGTCATCGCGGGTGTGCCTTGGGGGATGCTTGAAGGTGTCCCGCAATGAATAACAGTCCCAGGTGGAGTGGCGGCCCTCTGGATGCTAGGGGCATTTTTTCTTCAGGAGCTCTTCGAAGGATCTTTGCCTCTCCTCCCGATTCCTGTTCTCGTGGTTCCTCTTGGGTTGCATGGCCGCGACTGTGTTGTCTGGCCCTCGCTTTCGCGAGTAGTTGCCACCGCTGCCGCGATGGTCATTGTTGGTGTAGTTGTCGCCCCGGGAACTGAAGCGGTTCCCGAAGCGGGTGTTGGCGCGGTCCTCTTCGTCTGCCCATCTTTGGATCATCTCCTTGAGATTCTTGATCGTCGAGGGGCGGTTGAGGCCGAACTGCTCATACATGCGGCGGCTGCCGAGACCTTCCTGGAAGCACTCGATGATCTCTCGGTCGGAGATATTGACGACTGTGGCCTTCTTGTCGAAGAACCGGCGCGTGTACTCGCGCAGGCTCTCATCGCGCCGCTGCTTGATTTGCGCCAGGTCAATCTTGTTGCCTGGGCGCCGCATGGCCCCTGCAAAGTTGCTAGTGAAGGCGGTCTTCAGGTCCTCCCAGGAGTCGATGCTGCCGTGTTCGAGCGACTCGAGCCAAGCGATTGGCCCGGTTCCGAGTGCAATCGGGAAGTAGAGTACTTTTGCGTCATTGTTGCCGCCCGCCGCCTGGATGGATGTTGAGTAGCGACGCATCCAGAGTGAAGGGTCGGAGGTACCTTCATAAAGGACAATACCCAGTGGTTTGAATTTATCTGGGAGTACCTTGTGTCGGATGTGACGAGAGATCGCCATGAACCCGTCTCCGTCGTCATTGCGTGCGTTCTCTCCGGGTTGGCGATCTCTGCGGAGCTGGTTGAGGACGTCCAGAGTGTCGAGGGATTGGTTAAGCCAAAAACGTAGATCGCCTGGTCCGAGCTCTTGATTACCCCCGTGGTAGCCATGGCCTCCCAGGTGGCCTTGTCTTCGCTGGTGGTCCTGGCCTCCTGGGTAGTTGCAGTTTCTTCCCAGTGGCCTTCTTGTTGACCTCCACACGGAGGTCCATGGCTACTACTTGCCATGTTGCTTTGAGATGCCCGCGGTACAGAGCTGAGTCTGTCTCGCTGGTCGATGAGTTCGTAGGACTTCCTTGCAAGGTCTACTATCTTCCTCGAGTACTTGTTGTTGGGGAGGCAACTTGCTAGTAGGTTGATGGACATTGTCACGGCTAATAGCGAGTCGTTGTCCTGCTGCTCCACCTGGTCAAAAGCGTCTTCCAGGTTCCATCATGGTATTTCCTCGGCACGGCGATGTCTTTCAGCCAGCCGTACGTTCCTTGCCCTGCGCTTCAGGGTTTGCTGCTCTGTCTCCTGACCTGCATCGGCTGTTAGCGAGTCGTTGGAGACCGCCGCGTAGACGTGGCGAGGGTTTCTGTCCTCGTCCTCCTCGTATTTCCCGAGAATTGCGAGCACTTGACGGCGAGGAGAGGTGCTGTCAGAGCTGGAGCAGCATAACTGGGTGGTGGACCCCTCTTCGTCGATGGAGAGAGAGGTCTTCCTTCCTGGAATGGCAATAGGCAGGCAACCATCCGCGACTCATCGAGCTGGGATGGTTCCATGCTTGGCCAGTAGACGTATCTACCCTCTGGAGTAGACGTGATGACGAGCCTCGCCATAGCCCCTACTAAGGGGGTTTCATCGTCGGAGTCGTCGGAGTCGTAGTAGTCGGGGTGGTTGTCGATCCTGAGGTGGCACCCGAGTAGTTGTCGGATGCCTTGCGCAGCCGAGCCATGGCCCTCGAGTAGTTCTCGGACTCGTTGTGAGAGCCAGAGAGTTCTCGGGGCTGGTAGCCGGCGGAAAACAACTCGTAGATGGCCTCCGAGTAGTTCCCCGCGGCATTGCTGAGCCCGTGCGGAAACTGGGTTTGAACGTCTGAACCTGGCGATGGCAAGGCAGGCTCGCCAGATCTTATCTGGGCGATGATGTTGTGGCCCTCGATGATGTTGGAGAGCGAAAAATTGTCGAAATTTTCGACAATTCTCCGACGGAGCTCTGGCGATCACCCCTACCTGGCGCGCCAACTATCGGTGTTTAGTACCGGCAAGCCTGCTACGGGGGTACCTTAAGCAGTAGATTGATTGGTTGAGGTGACGCTAGAGCCAAGGAATTCAATGGTGCGCGGATGAACGGGAGGATTTAGACAGGTTCGGGCCACGAATAGCGTAATACCCTACGTCCTGTATGCGATGGATTGTATTGCTCAAGTATGAGATGGGATGATGATGGGTGCTAATGAGATGTGATGGAATGGGTCCCTGCCGCCCTTATATAGGCTGGGGGAGCAGGGTTACAAGGAAGGTGGTGATTTACCCTGATTCGGTTGCAACTACCCTATCTGAGCAAATCCTAACAAACATGGAAAGGTTACAACAGGGTTAAGGATATCCCCGAGGATTCCCGTATCTATGCTTAACCTTCCCGCAAGCCACGCCTCCTTGCCGTTCGTCGTTCTCCGGGTACTCAGGTTCCCGCAGGTGAATCTCCCGAGTAGCCCTGATGGGCCCTCGGGTACTCTGGTTCGTGCGTACGGGCCTCCCGAGTAGTCCTGGTGGGCCCTCAAGGATTCCCATACGACAGGTGGTTCAAGGGAAGGAACCTACGATGACCCATATATACCATCTTCTTAGAGTTGTTCAACCATCTAGCTTCGGTGTTATCCAAACAAACCACACATCCATTATATCCCTTAGTTGCCTGGCCAGCTAGGCTACCCAAGTCAGGAAGGTCCGTGATTGTTACGAACATCAATGCTCTGAGGTTGAAGTGTTCACGCTTGTACTCATCCCATACCTTCACACCATCTTTCCACAGTTTCAAAAGATCAACTACCAATGGCTCCAAATAGACATCAATATCATTGCCGGGTTGTTTTGGTCCTTGGATCATTAACGGCATCATAATGTATGTTCGTTTCATACAAAGCCATGGCGGGAGGTTGTATATGCATAGACTAACTGGCCATGTGTTGTGATTGCTGCTCACCATGTTAAAAGGATTCATACCGTCCGTACTCAAACAAAACCTTATGTTCCTTATCTCCTTTTTAAAAGTTTTCTTGAACTGGTAATCGATAGCCCTCCATTGCGATCCCAACGGACAGATCATCTGCTTTGCCTGATAGATGTTCTCAGGCAACTCATTCGGGCTAGGGAGCATCTTCTCCAAAATACTTAACAAATCATTAAAGCCTTTGTCAGACAAACCATTGCGTGCCTTCAGCTCAAGTAGCATCAAATTAGCTTCCAATTTTAAAAGGCGGCATCCTGGGAATAGAGGTGTCTTAGCATCATTCTTCATCTGTTCAAGCTTTTTCAGATTTTTTGCATCAAGGCATTCAGACTCTCCATCACGTAGCATCTGATCTATAGCATCTAACCCTTCTTTTGATGCTAAGGTCTCGTGCAGACTTTCAGGCACTGCTCGCTGATAAGAACTTTCTGGCATGTCTAGCTCATCCCAATCTTCCAACATTGCTTCACCAATGTTTCCTTCAACCGTTGCACCTTCAGCATGTTCAGATCCGTTATCACCACCCTCTCCATGCTTATTCAAAATATGATAATTACCCATGAAGCCTCTACGCAACAAGTGATAACGAATCTGCTCAACATTACGCCACTCCTTTTGGTTTTTGCAATCAATGCATGGGCAAAAAACATAACCACATGTCCCAGGATTGTTTCTGATGTACAGTTTGGCAGCATTCACAAACGAAACAACACCGTTGATAAATGTGTCATTGCTTTACTTAGAATCGTACATCCATCCTCGATCCATCTATGAATAACGATTTTTTCTTAATTTAGCAAACAAGAGTCCTAAGCAAAACTAATTTCAAAAATATGCTACATGATCATAAACATTTCTCATATTAATGTAATTATTGGTTCTAAATAAGCATGCATTCAAAAATTTATTGAACTAAACATACAAGCATACAAGCATTTAATTCAACTATACAAGCATTTATTGCATCTAATAAGCATAAAGATAGTGATAAGCTAGACACTAACCTTTTTCAGCAATTTGGTGATGATCAACCTTCTACTTGGGGTCCTTCCACTCAAATTCCACCACTCATGAGCTCTAAAATGAAGAACATAGCATATTCATCAAAATTTTGCATTATTGAAAAAATTAGCCAATGAAAGAGGCTAAGAATTTAAAAGAACTTTAGGTACCAACCTCAAAACATGATCTCCACATGAGCTCTAAAATTCAACCTTCACTCAAATTCCACTTGGGGTCCTTCCACTCAAATTCCACCACTCATGAGCTCTAAAATGAAGAACATAGCATATTCATCAAATTTTTGCCAAATTTAAAAAACTAACCAATGAAAGAGGCTAAGAATTTAAAAAAACTTTAGGTACCAACCTCAAAACATGGTCTCCACATGTATCTCTTCATTATATGGAAGTTTTGTAGAGCAATTCGAAAAAGGGTGGCCGCAACAATGGAGGAAACAGAGCTGGCCGTCGCGTGGAAGAAGGCAAAGCACGGGCAGAGGGGAGGGGGAAAATGAGGTTTTATACTGTACACTTACCACAACCGGTCCATTACATGAGCCGGCTATGATACCTCACATCACCACCGATCCTAGCCACGAGCCGGTTGTGATATAATCACAAACAGTTTATAACACGGGCCGGTTGTGATGTATAGTATCACAAACGGCTCAATCTTCTGACAGGTCTAGTTCCCGCCCGAAACCTATTGAGCCGGTTGTGATGATGCATCACCACCGGCTTCGTAAAACCGTTTGTGAAGGTGGCGGTGGTGATGGCGCTTTCTATAGTAGTGGGAGAGTTAAACAAGCGGGCGCTTCATCCGTTGCCCGCATGAAGCTGGCTGAAATGTTAGCCCAAGAAAGCATGAGGCAGCCAATCAATGCAGGTGAGTTGCTATCTATGCACTCTCAAGTAATTATAGCCAGGCTTATTATAGAAGTATTCTTTGATGCCGACAGCAGTTGCACATAAAGCCAGTAGCCGGCTCTTTTATTAATCTTCCTCTTAGATTGATGCATGGAACAATCTTATATTAATTCCTAGGACTTGACTTCATAAAACGGAAGTCTTTGTCGGTTTACTCAAATTAAATAGGCGAGCCCGACCAACGAGCCAATGATAGCGTTCGTTTTGCATACTTTTGCCTTTTTTATTTTTAGTAATTAATAATTCTGGAATTATTAAGTACTAACTATAAAGAAATCAGATACTTTTGCTTTTGCCATGACCCACTAAATGGTCACCATGTGCCATGCAATGGAATCCTCTCCTGTAGCCAATTGTTTGTTAACCTTTTTTTCGTTGCGCGTGTAACCTAACGTTCACCTGCCTGGATTCAAAAGCTTGCTGCGTATCTTTCTTTTTTTGCCTTGGTTTAATAAAGTTTTACAGTGGGGCCTCATTCACTGTGTTCTTGTAAAAAAAACTGGACCAGGGTTGGTATATATATATATGGAGCTGTTTACAGGGTACGAATAGTAATCATTGTATCATAATGTTACTTTCCTCTAATTTCCGTATGATGATGTATACCAGTTTCTTTGAAGGACCGAAACAGGCGACCAGAGGAGAGGGGTGATTGGGAGCCTCAACTCCAAATTCAAAATTTGGAAGGCTTATGTCCCAATAACAACCCAACGCACCTATAGGGGTAAAGGTGCCAACCTCATGGTGTATGACAACACACTTGAAGCTAGGAGCACACCCAAACACCCCTCAAGCAATACACACCCTAGGTGAAAAGACATGAAGCAAAGCGGAAGAAAACAGCAACTGAAAATCACTCAACGGACACCAACAGTGTGCACAGGACACCTAAGCACCGGACAAGATTCCAAAGAGTGCTTCAATCTGCACGCACCGAGCAGCAATGCACCGGACACGTCTGGTGAAGGTCACCGGACAATACAAGTGTGCCAAGGCCCCGACTTCACCGAAAAACCACCGTTCTAGAATTAAGTCCGGTGATTGACCAGTGAAGCCCACCAGATCTCTCAGGTGTGTACGCGTGCTTCTCAAAGCAGCTTCCCAGAGAACTCACCGGACATCGAAAGTCCGGTAAACACCAACGGACGTGTTCGATGGGTGAAAAACGGCAAGGCGGAGAAAATGAGGAGCACACGACCAAGTACTCACCTTGATAGTCTGGTGGGCGCACTTAGCCTACCATCGGACATGTTCGGAGAGTACAAAAACAGAGTCGCGACAGAAAACTTTTGGGAACTTGGCAAACTCACCCAAAGCTCAACCAAACCTTCTCCAAACCTTGTGAAACTTTTCCACAAGATCTATCAAGGTCCAAGCAACCAATACAAGGTGGATGGACCCAAAAGGATCCGATCTTGAGGGAGAATTTTGCAAAGAATGGGAAAAGCAAGAACTTGGACCAAAAACCCGATTTCAGGAGATTCAAGGTGCTTGTGCGGTTTGATGTGCCAAAGATGGCCAAGAGATGATTCCAGCACGTCAAGTCCCATGGGGAAACCAAGAAAACCATAAGAACACAAGCCAAAGAGGCACTAGTAGAGAAACCACTTTCGATCCAGGGCCTTTAGTGCCGGATGGCTTTGGACCCGGGACTAAAGGCCCTGGATGACAGGCCAGGAAATTGTCGTGTCAGCCTCGGGACCTTTAGTCCCGGTTGGTATTACCAACCGGGACTAAAGGTCCCCTTTAGTCACGGGTCGAAACATTGTAACGGTTGGTGGAGTAAGGAATCTGGCGGGGGGCCTTTAGTCCCGGTTGGTAATACCAACCGGGACTAAACAGCACCCCTTTAGTCTCGGTTGGTAGCACGACCCGGGACTGATTCTTTAGTCCCGAGTGGTGTTACCACCCGAGACTAAAGGGTCACCTTTAGTCCCGGGTGGTAATACGACCCGGGATTAAATCCCGCGCCCTATAAAATCCCCCATCCTTCTTCCTCCTCCCCCTGCCCGAGCCATTCTTCACCAAGCAGAGCTCAAGCTCATCCACTCCATGGCGCCTCTCTCCTAGGGAGGTGCTGCCCAATTTTTTCGTCATCAATTTGTGAAGATTTTTGTTCTTCAAAGTGTTGCTAAGGTTTGATTCTTCATCCTCCCTTCATTTGTTATGATTAGATTTCATTTTATGGTTTAGAGACAAAGAAAATAGAAATTTTAATTTGTAAGTAGTAATAGTTAAGAGATCCTTAGCATACTTTAGATTTAGAAACAAGTAGTTATTTATCTAGCATTGTATCTTCTTTCATTAATTTGTATTCAACATTTTTTTGTTTTTATATAAAGAAAATTGAATTTTACTTTTAGGTTGAATGAGACATAGAATAAATTTAACATTTAGCTTGTTTTATTTGAAGTTAGTTTATAGAAAATATGGTGACGAGGTGTAGACTCATCAAGACCCATGTTTAGGGTCCCAGGGTTATGAATATGAGGGAGAGAACGTGGTAGAGCTGGTAGTATCGTCGGTTGACAAGCGAGGCAAGGATTTTACCCAGGTTCAGGGCCCTCGAGTGGAGGTAACACCCCTACGTCCTGCCTGTCTGTTATTGATTTGAAGATGTATGCTGGTTACAATGGATCCCGGCGAGATGCTGATCTCACTAGGGTTTCTGGTGGTTCCGATGCTCTTCTTTTGGATCGGTGGCCCTCCCAGCCTTTATAAGAGGCTGGGTCTCGGGAATCCACAACCGACCTTGTTTTACAGGTAAGGAAAGTCCAAACCGACTATGCCTATGACTAATCTTGGAGGGTACTCCATCTTGTTGGGCCTTCTGTCACGGGCTTCTGATAGGCTCTTGATAGTTGGGTCTAGTCGATACGTGCACCAGGTACCCTCATGGTTGGGTACCCGATAGTCATACCCATGTGAGTAGCCCCCGAGTTCTTGTCTGACTTTGAAGAATCAGGCATGGACTCATTCGCGAGTGCACATCCTATTTCTGCATCTGTAATTGGAAATCCTGTATGAATAGCACATGTTGACTATATCGAGTATTTCATTGATTTTGATTTTTGATTATGGTAGTCGAGGGATAACAGCTTAGTAGGCCCGGTACACCCGACGGATCGGGACCTGGTTAACTACACATTCGGGTAAAACCTTACTAGCTTTCAATCAAACTCGAGTCCCCGGGCTCGAATTCGGAACAAACTGGTCAGACTCGATTAGGCCCTGAGGACTTACTGAATCGATCTGCAGTATAAATTTGATTTTTACCCAACGCGTCCGTTGGGATTTTTCATCATGTCTGCTGACATGGAAAATTTCAGAGCGAACGCTGTGCCTAGCGGGCTCCGGCCCAACTCGAAAGATCGGCGGGTCTTACCTTTGCACTATGCGTGCAGCATCCATGGTTATTTGCGGCGGACGCAACCCGGGAATGTTTTGAGTATGATTCTGTTTAAGGCTAAGTAGCCAATTCGAGTAAGCTTCGATCTTAGTCGAGTAAGCTTCGATCTGATTGTGCTGAGTTTTATTTCTGAGTTCCGTTTAATCGGGTGCGCGACAGCGCTCCCGATGGGAGTAGCCCCCGAGATTGTGCTTAACTGCTTGCATATGAGGATAATCTCAATGATTTTGGAACCTTTACGTAGGTCAATCGAATTTTGCGTATGATCCGAGTTGATTCTTTGTCGACTGATTCCCTGTTTTTTGTATCGGGTGCGCGAGAGCGCTCTCGATGAGAGTAGCCCCCGAGATTATGCTTTATTGCTCGCAATGGAGGATGATCTCAGATCTTTTATCCCATACTTTCTTTAGTCGAAAGAATTTTTGATACGCTCCCGATGGGAGTAATATGAGTACCAGTCGAAGGAACGGTCGAGTGACCAGTTTTGCCTTATCATCGTTTTTGCACACCCGTCCCAAGCAAGGTTGTCGAGTGATGACGTCAGGGATGACGTCTTTTGGCGACTGCGCTGCCTGACACACGGCGGCGTGCGTTACGCTGTGAAGGATGGGACATGACATGTATGTGGGCCCATTATGCAGCGTAGACCGAAGGGCGGTGCCGTTTGGACTGGATTTGACCGCTCTGGCCCACTTTTTGCGGAGGCGTGATGATGGCTCCTCATTTTGTGTGCATAGTGGACGGAGTAACCGGCGACGGTTGCCCTCCGCGCTTGCCACGTGTACGGTGGGATTGCCTGCGGAACGCACGATTGTGGTTTGAACAGTTCGCGATTCATTTTGCCTTGTGGTAAATAAGGGGGACGGCTTTGGCAGTATTTTTTACTAGCCATTTGCCTCTTGCGCCGCCCCTGCTTCATCTTCTTCCTCGCGCTCTGCCTCCTTTGCGCTTGTGCCAAGGCTTTGCTCGCTCCACCACCATCCCTGTGACGATGAAGAAGGTATCGGGCAACAAGCGTGCCGCGACCGATACGGCGGCTGTGAAAGGGAACAAGGCTGCGGCCTACACATCTGCGACTGCCACCGCCCTGAAGAAAAGCAGCGGGGACTGGGCGAAGTCCACCATCAAGGACGCCCATCTGAAGAAGTTCCGTGAGGAGGGCCTGCTTCCACCTGAAGATCAGCTGGCTGTCCGCGCTCCATCGCCCAAGGAGGTACTCCCTGAACCGCGCGGCAATGAACGTGTTTGTTTTGCGGATTTTCTGCCGAGAGGATTTTCGCTCCCCTCCACGATTTCGTGCGTGGTTTGCTTTATGCCTACGGGGTGCAGATCCATGATCTCGAACCTAACGGTATTCTTCACATTGCGTGCTTTATTACGCTCTGTGAATGCTTTCAGGGAGTTGCCCCTAGCTGGGCATTGTGGAAGGCCATCTTCATGGTGCGGCCGAACAGAGGAGGCGGCCGCACCTACCCGTTGGGCGGCTGTGGGATCCAGGTGCGTGGCGACACACGCTATTTTGCCCTGAAGCCAGTCGACTCCGCGCAAGGGTGGAGGAAAGGGTGGTTTTACACCAGCGTTGAGCAGGATGGGGTCGCCGCGTTTTCGGCTGTGAGCTCGTTTGCGAGGACCAAGGCCTGGGATCACCAGCTGTCGACTGAAGAGATGGTGAAGCAGAGCCTTTGCTGTCTCGAGTTGGAGAACTGCTGGGCAAGATCACTGGATTGCACCTGATGGCTACCTTCGTGAAGAGGCGAGTATGGCCAATCCGTGCCCGAGCACATCCCATGTGGCAGTACGAGGGTGTGCGTGACCCCAGTCGGATGAGCCAAGAGGAGCTGTCGAAGAATGAGCTGGTGTCACATGTGTGATCCATCACTAGCCTCAAGGCATCCGACCCGTCCGACGTCGACTGCCCCGTTGCTCCGTATGGGGCTGACAACCCTATGCCTGAAGTAAGTTTTGATTTTCGTGTATGCTTTTTGTTGTCAGGATTTTTTCACCCTTTGTTTTTGCACCTTTGACTCTCTGAGTGTTCTCTTTTGTGCGCAGGGGCATTCGACTGTGTCAACTCTTCCTCCTCTTCCCGAAAATGGTCCGACTTCCGAGTTGGAGGTACAAGCGGTGGAGATGAAGGGGAGGGAGGAGTCGCCTCTGCCTTCGGCTACCACCTCTCCTATGAAAGAGGCCGAAGAGGAAGAAGCAGACGAAGTGCAGACCGAAGAGCCGACCACAACCGACCATGTGAGCGAGATTTCCACTCGCAAGCGTCGTCGGGTGACACGAGGTTTGTCTTCTTCCACGAGCTCACCCGCGAAGGAGTCTGATATGAAGGAGGACGGAGATTCGGGCTCCTCTCCTTGCATAAAGGATGCTCCTTTGGTTGTGAGCCCATTGAAGTCAGCTCCTCCTTCTCAGTCGGGTGCTGGGCTGCTTTTTGGAGGCCCGAATTTTGACAACCTTGATAGCGAGGAGGAAGAAGAGCAAAGGTTTGGACCTATGCTTTTTGTATGAAGTTTTTCCATTTTTGGTATTCGTTTTTATGTTGTTTGCCTTCTGTTACTCGCAGTGCTGGGACTGCGCGTCCTTCGACTCCTCCATCCGTCAGAGCGCCGACTCCGGATCACCCGGACTCTTCTCCTGTAGATCCTGAGGTTGTTCAACCTATGGCCATGGCGACCATTATTGAGGTTGGGACATCAGCCGCAAAGTCTGCGCCTTGGAACGAACACGTAAGTGTGTTTTTTGGCAAGCCCGCGCACGGGATTTTGGTTATGTATATCTTATGCTGTCTTCATGCTCTTGCAGCCCTTCTATCTGAACCTTGTGGAGTCGGGCAAGGCCTTTGTCCAGGTGGAACAGGAGAGGGATAGTCTTCGCGCCCTGATGGAGCAACTCAATCGTGAGTTTGTTCGATTCTATTCCTGAAGTTTCTTTTTCCCTTGTATTTGCTTTGTCGACTGCTAAATCACTTTTTGCTATGAAACGCAGGTGACAAAGAGTCAGCTGAGTCCCGGGCGAAGAAGCTCGAAGAAGACCTCGCCTTCCAGCGCGCCGAGTCGAAGAAGTCGTTGGAGGCCGCCCAGGACGCAGCCGCCATACGTGAAAAGGAGTATGCTGATCAGCTGGCTGGCCTTGCGCAAAATATGAGAGGTAAGTACCTGCCTTTTGCATGCCTATGTTGTACCCGTCGGGGTATTATATGCTCATGTTTTACTCCTTTTGTACTTGCTGCAGAGGCGATTGGTGCGCCAGCACTTTCTGAGATGGCCAGTGACGAGCTGTCACTCGACCAGATTATGGGTGACCTTGGGACCACCATCGCCCAGGCCAGAGACGCCCTTGCCAAGTCTACCAGCACACTCGGCGCCGTGTACAGGAATGTGCTTCCCCTGGGCGAGGTACCGGCGACTGTGGATGGCTTCGCCGATGTGCTGGGTCCGGAGACGTCGACTATGGCAAGCTTCGCTCGCACCCTCGTGGTACGCGGCTCGGAGTTTACCCTCAAGCTGATTTTGGGCCATGGAATAGAGGGTGACTTTGAGGCAGCTATGTCTGACTTCCCTCGGAAGTCGAATGGGAAGCTGGTGTCCCTGAAGCACGTTAGTGAGCCAGCTTCTCGACTGGCTAATGTGTTTATGGCCACCATGGAGCGCCGGGCAGCGGAGATCGCCACGCGCGAGTGTAGGGCTAGGTCGGAGTCGATAGCATAGATGTAGCATAGCTGAACTTTTGCTTTCTGCTTTGTAAGATACCTTATGATTTGCGCGAGTTTGCGTATGCTTTTGATACACTTTGTATGGTCGTTACCTTATCATATTCTCGCCTGTAAGGCTATGTGCTGTTTTACTCGTCTGAGCTTTGTGATGAGTCTCTCATATCTCACATGAGATTTTTATGATGTTTGGAGCAGCCACAGGCAGCCGCGACTTCAGCTGGTGCATCACAGCCTCCTGATTCCACCCGATATCGAGCTCAAGTAGCAAATGATGCCACAGTAATGCGTTATATGAAAGCCCGAGTCGTGAAACTAGAGCAAGAGCTAGCGAGTACCCAGCGCGAGCTGAATACACTGAGGCTAAGGTGAGCTCCAGCCACAGAACGAGAGGAATATGTGCATGGCGAGATGGAGCTTGTAAACAGGCAACTCGAGTGTGAGTACAATCCTTTCTCTGATTATGGAATGTTTTTGGTCGCCTCTATTGCGAGTGTCTTGACTCGTTTCTTTTTTGTGCAGGATTTGTCTCCAATTTCCGAGCAGAGCAAGCTCGTTTGGAGGAGCGTTTGGACAATGCTACTGACAACCCTTCAACTGGTCGTCAGCATTTCTGGCTTGACAGGGTCCGAGCGCGCACACTTGCTACTCTGAAGGATCGAGCGTGGCGGAGCGCCCAGCTACTCGAGTTATGCTGGACTGCGTTGATTCGCATCAACCAGGCCTCGTTTCCGGTAGGACCACAACCACAAGGTGTCCCAGCTTTGATTGATCTTTTCCGTAGCGCAGGCCCCATTCGGGAGTTGCTTACGCGGAAGCTTGTGGTTGGAGCCAATGCGGCGATGGCGTATGTGCGTAGTCGACGTCCCAATCTGGTGCTGCCGTCACCCGCCGTTGGAGCGACTTTGTCTCAGGGAGATCTTGATGGCACCTTTGCATCTGCGGAGATTCTGATCGAGCGATGCCACGATCAGCTTTTTGGTCCCGCTTTGTCCATCAAGGATGAACCCGAAGAATAGGATTTATGTAAAGAGGGGCAGCCCCCGAGTGTAAATGTAATACTTGTTAATATTATGAACTTAGGTACTAGCAGCCCCCGAGCCCATTGAGTGGGGTGGATATGTCTGATAGAAAGCTTTATGATTGTCCAGCCTCCAAATCTTCAGGTATGTCTGAAAGCACTGTTTGTGCGACCCAGCCCCCGAGCCTTCGAGTACAATTGGGTTTTTTGTTTTTGCCTGATAAAAAGCTCGTTGTTTTTTGATAGCGTAGTCGCCGAGTGCTCGAATGCGACTGAGGTGTTATTTTTTATGGAGCGAAAGCTCATATTTTTGACGACGCAGCTCCCGACCGCTTTGGGTGTGGCTGAGGCAGTTGCTAGTGAGTTATGCGAGTAGTAAACAAAGAAAGATAGCAGAAAATATTCCTTTTGAATGTTAAGCTGCAGGCCGCCTCGTTAAAAACCTTCCAGTCCCCTTAGGTACCCTGATAAGGAAAAGAGCGCGTCTGAAACCTGCAGCTATCCGACATATGTGTCTATTACATTGTGCGATTGGGCAGTCTATGCGATAGGCAGACCCGACGATACACTGGCTGCCTTGGTCTGTTCGGTCGGGTGCGCCTGATGTGGTCTTGCGTTGTTTGCTGCCTTGGACGACCTGTCGATTGCCACCTTTTTGCGTCCCTGCGTGAGTGTCTTGTCGCTGGAGATCGCCAAATCGGCGAGTGTTGCTTCCACGCCGAACGTCTCGAAGATTTTGCTAAACTCTCGATCGCAAGAGTCAGATTTTTGAAAGTTTCCTTTGACTGTGATTACTCCTTTTGGTCCAGGCATTTTCAGCTGGAGGTATGCATAGTGTGGCACTGCCATGAATCAAGCGAACGTCGGGCGCCCAAGTATGGCATGATATTGTGACTTCCAGTCGACCACTTCGAACTCAATCGACTTCGTCCTGAAGTGGTTTTTGTCTCCGAACGTAACGTCGAGTTGTATGGTGCCTTCTGGGCTTATTGCTTTTCATGGGACGATACCGTGAAAGGTATTTGAAGATTTTGGCAGGTTTTCGACTGACCTGTTCATTTTGCGAAGCGTATCTGCGAAGATGATGTTTATGCCGCTGCCACCATCCATGAAGACCTTGGATATGGCGTAGCCTCCAATTTGGGCATCGAGTACCAGAGCAGAATGCCCTGGACGAACTACTGAGGGTGGGTGATCCTCTCTGCTGAAACTTATTGTAGTTTCTGATCCTTTCAAGAATTCAGTTATGGCTGGAGGCGACATGACCGCCATGTTTACTTGTCGAGTGCGAAGTTTTTGTTCCCTGTTGGAAGGGCGACCTTTCTGTATCATGTACAACTGCCCGTGAGGCTGTGGGTATTGAGGCTCGTCCACCCGAGGTACGGGTTGAATGGCACCCGCGATATTTGCCCCTGCGGCAGGCTGTGGTGGTGGGGGTGGCGCCATCAGAGCGGGCACGTTGTTCGACTGAGGCACAGGCACAGTTGCTTGTGCGTGTGCGGCTGCTGCCTTTCTGAGTTGGACGTATTCAGATGCTAGTTGGTTGAATTCCCTGCAGTTTCTCATCGAGTGATTAGAGCATAGTTTTTCGTCCTCCCCCTTGTACAGGTGGAATCTGCAATAGTCATCGATCTTTTCTTCGAATGAACGATCTGATCTTGCATTGGTGTGCTTGCGCCACTCTCGCCTTTTGTCGCTTCTTTGCTCGCGATCTCGACTACCACGTCGATCGTCGCGACTGTCCCGTCCATCTTCTGACCGTCGGTCGCTTCTTTCATGGTTACTGCGGGGTGTGGAGAATCCAGCCGCTATGAATTCGGGTCTGTCATCGTCATAACGGCGTTTTGATCGTTCATGCCTTCGGTCGTCTCGGTGCGAGTCTCTGCGGTTTCGACTGCCGCTATTATGATTATCACGGGGTGAGGACCCACGTGTGGTGCGCGCCATGTCTTCTCCATCCGCCCACTCAGTTGTGATTTTTAGAAGGTTAGCGACAGAGGTTGGCTTTTGTCGGCCAAGTGCTTCTTTGAAATCGCGCCTGGCTAGGCCCATTATGAAGGCGTCCATGGCCATATCTTCTGAAATTACTCCGACTGAGTTGCGTATCTCAGTCCATCGCCTGATGTATGAGCGTAGTGCTTCATCTGAGCGTTGGATGCATGCTCTTAGTTCTTCGAACGTTTTCGGCCGCTCACATAGAGGGTCGAAGTTTTTGATGAAATCCACGCGGAAGTGATCCCACGAGTCGTATGTTGAGGGAGGCAGAGCCTTGAGCCAGTCGCGGGCTGTGCCTTCGAGCATCAGTCGTATGTACTGCATTGCTATAGTATTCGTGCCTCGTTGGCATGAGACAGCGAGTCTGTAGTCTTCTAGCCACCCTGAAGGTTCCTGTCGACCCGTGTACTTGGGTTGCTCAGATGTGAGTTTGAATCCTTTGGGCATTCGAGTCTCACGAACGCATCGAGTGAAGCACATAGCTCCGCATGGCTCGGGCTCCTGATCAGAGTACGAGTCGCTACTGTATGATCTGCGTGATCGACTTCTGGATCTTCGCCGGCGTGAGCCGCTTCTGTCCTTCGAGTGGTGCCTGCGACCATTATGATTATGCTCTTCGTGACCTAGGATTATCACGGCGCGGTCGTGACTCCCTCCGGCGTATAGCCTTTGCTGCTAAGGCGAGTGATTTGAATAGTTGTCGATGTAGTTTTGCGTTGGGGTCATCCGCCGAGGGCTTGATTGCCTCCAAATATGCTGCAGCGGTAAAAAGGGCACCCGCGGCTGTTTTGGGTACAGGTGCCCCTTCTTCGTCGATCGTCATGAAACTGTTGCCCAGGTTGCGGGTGAGCGCCTCTCTCTCATCACCCGCAAGGCATGACAGCCTTGATCTATGTCTTGCGTCTACTCGCCCGGTGGAGCTCATGGAGAGCTGCCTTCTTCGTGCACTCGACAGGCTGGCCTGCCTTTTGCGCTCTTCGAGTGTAGCTCGGTAGTTTTGCAGTCGAATTGACTCTTGCCAGTTGAAGTACTGGAAGGTCAGCATCTCTTCTGAAGTCGAGCCGGCTGGCATCATTGTGCACTCCTTGATGACTTTGTCTGCTTTTGCCGCCATCTCAGCAGTGATTGTGAGGGTTGTGACTCCATCTGGCATGGTGACTATGCACGGGAACTCTGTGGGCCTGTGACTGGCCGCGTTATGAGATGATTCTGCGGAAAAGGCCACGTGGACCTAATGAGGTATCGCCTGAGGGTAGGCGTATGTGTTCTCGAGCCCCGCCACGGACTCGACGTCTTCATCGAGACTCATGTCAGAGCCAGTATGCCAGTGGAACGGCCCTTCGGGGCGGAGCTTGTGGTTGGTGTGTTCATCACTTATGCTCATCTCGGTGAAGACTGGATCATTATGGGTCACGAAGTCGAAGCCGTTGTTGGTGCGGATCGCCGAGTCGATGTGGGTGTCGATATGAGTTTCGGACCAGTTGAAGTCATCGAGGGAGATCCCGTAGTCGAGGGAGTTGTCGAGTGGAACGTCGATCTCGAAAGAGCTTTTGCAGTATGCTGATTCAGCTTCCTCACCTTGGAGTTCTTTCGCCAGGTACTCGTTAATTTCTCGAGTCGACATGGTTGTTGCGGATGAGCAAGCTTTGAAGATCGATGATTGCAGGAACGCGCTTGACAGATCCGCTGTTGAAGGGGTCGCGGTCGATGGGGCCGCGAGTGTTGAAGTCGCGAGTTGGCGTAGATCCGTCGAGTCCTGCGTGCCAAGCTTGTTTACAAAAAAATTGAACGAACCAATAGTTAGATCCAAACCTGGTTCACGACTGGCGATCGTCTTCTGGGCATCTAGCAAGTGTAGTTCGGAGTTCATCAGAGAATCTGATGCATTTTTTGCAGGTGAAGCTGGCACGCTTCCTTTTGTTGGGTGAGCTAGCGAGTTGCCACCCTCCGCCTGAGTCAGCGAATTCTGGTTTGTCGATGTAGCCGGTGAATTGCCGTTTGCAGATGCGATCGGCGAGTCGCCGTTTTCCGATGGAACCGGCGAAACTTCGAGTCCAGCACTATTCTTTCCCACAGACGGCGCCACTTGACGAGGTGTAGACTCATCAAGACCCATGGTTAGGGTCCCAGAGTTATGAATATGAGGGAGAGAACGTGGTAGATCTGGTAGTATCGTCGGTTGACAAGCGAGGCAAGGATTTTACCCAGGTTCAGGGCCCTCGAGTGGAGGTAACACCCCTATGTCATGCCTGTCTGTTATTGATTTGAAGATGTATGCTGGTTACAATGGATCCCGGCGAGATGCTGATCTCACTAGGGTTTCTGGTGGTTCCGATGCTCTTCTTTTGGATCGGTGGCCCTCCCAGCCTTTATAAGAGGCTGGGTCTCGGGAATCCACAACCGACCTTGTTTTACAGGTAAGGAAAGTGCAAACCGACTATGCCTATGACTAATCTTGGAGGGTACTCCATCTTGTTGGGCCTTCTGTCACGGGCTTCTGATAGGCTCTTGATAGTTGGGTCTAGTCGATACGTGCACCAGGTACCCTCATGGTTGGGTACCCGATAGTCATACCCATGTCATATGGTCAGTAAGAAATAAGATAAGAAAATAATAGACATAAAGAAAATGGATTAGTACCATGTAAATAATGGTAATTTAGTTTCTCTTTCATATATCCGTATTATGATTTAGATAAAATAACAAAGTTCTTTTGAGACAGAAAAAATAGACTACGTACTTGCATTATTTTTTTCATCTATTTTTATTAACCATTAATGTGAATAATGTGTGTTGTTCGCTATGGATATAGTTTGAGGCTGAATAATGTCGTCGTCAAGTGGTGTTGGTGGTGGCCGTGGCCGTGGTCGTGGTGGACGCGCCTATACCAGTCCTGGCGGCGGCCGTGGCTATGGCAGTGTTGGTGACGATGGTAGCTTGGAGGACCCGTTGCCTCGACGTCCAGAACTTCACTGTCACCGCGAGATGGCCTTGCCATTGGGTGATCCTAGCACACCAGCCAATGTGGTAATATAATGATCGTCATTTCCTTTACATAGAGATCTTTTTACACTTTACATGCAAAATCTTACATATAAATTATTTTAGCTTATCAACAATATTAGATGGCTCAGAGAGATTGTGGGCGATATGGCTGGTACTCCTCCTGTAGTGCGAGTTGAGCGTGTTGAGAACATGACAAGACTGCATATCTCTTTCTCCGTACCTGCTCGAGGTGTAGATTACCTGTCGATGGAAGTAGGAACGCCACACCCAATGGTTCCTGTTGTAGCAGTGGGTAATGCAGCATTAGTTAGGTTAACCCGAGAGAGGTCAGCTGTGAAGAACTGTTTGCAGGCTCTTCAGAATATTGGCTTCTTCGTGCTAGACTTTTCGTTTTTTAAATAAAGCAACTCGACGCGGGTGACAGCAATGTGGTTCGTACGGTTGAGAGGCTTTCCAGGGCTAATCAAGATGTGGTATGAAATATATCTTTTTATTCATTCTTAATTAATTTGTTTATGTTTCATATTGTTAACTTTCATAAGGTTATTATCTCATCATCATCTTATTGTGTAGGATCTCTCTGGTTCAACCTATGCCTCGATAAGCTTCTGTGCGATTCTTAATCAAGTCGTCGAAAGAATTGGGTTGGATTACTATGGTGGGCAGCCGTTCTTCACCAGAAATTGGAAGCACCAAGCAACTCTAACTTTCTACAGGCTAGGCCAACCCGACGCTCCAATGTTTGATATTTGCAGTGCTGTGTGTGAGACTCATCCGGAAGCGGAGGAGAATGCACTCGTACGCGCTTTAGCTTATTTTGATGGAGTTCTAGGCTGGACCATTGGAGACATTAACTATGTTCCATTTCTACAACTGCGTGCCGGATCTGGACCTATGTAACATTATGCATGCATGGATCATGCATTGTACCATCTTATATGAACTTGTATGAATTTGTAGTGGTTGATGTATGAACTTGTCGTAATTTGTCACGTCATATCGGAACGATATTTGTAGAAGTGTATCAATTTATGTGTCACCTAATAACAAATCCTATGTAGCATTTTTATTTATGAGAAACATTTATTGTTATGTATTATAATTATGTTGATGTAATAATCTTATGTTCTTTTTCTAACATAACACGATGTAGATTAACCGGCACTGGATGTACAACGCGGACAGACGGACCAAGGAGTACATTGATGGTATGCATTCATTTCTGGAAGTGGCCAAAGCCAACAGATCAGAGAAGGGATTCATTTGTTGTCCATGCTCCCAATGCAAAAACACCAAGGACTACTCTAACTGGGCAACTCTTCACCACCACTTGCTTAGATACGGTTTCATGCCGAACTATGTGGTTTGGACGAAACACGGTGAAAGAGGGGTTATAATGGAGGACGGTGAAGAAGAGGAGGATGACAACGACATTCCAGACTGGGTTGCAAGCCAAGCTTTTACGGATACTACAATGGGTGAGGCTGACGAAGAAGAGCTTCCAGAAGATGACCCTACTGATGATCTTGGTCAGGTGCTGCGAGATGCACAGAGAGATTGCAGCGAAAATGTGAAAGAAGCAGCAAAGTTGCAGCGCATGATAGATGATCACAAAAAATTGTTGTACCCAGATTGCAAGCAGGGGCATAAAAAGCTGGGTAGTACACTGCAGCTGCTACAATGGAAGGCTAAACATGGTGTGTCTGATAAGGCATTTGAGGGGGTGCTAAAAATTATAAAGGACATGCTTCCCGAGAATAATGAATTGTTATCCACAACATATGAAGCAAAACAGGTTGTTTGCCCTCTGGGATTGGATGTGCAGAAGATACACGCATGCCCTAATGACTGTATCCTATACCGCGGTGATGAATATGAGAAGTTGGATGCTTGTCCTGTGTGCAAAGCACTGCGATATAAGATCAGGCGAGAAGATCCTGGTGATCTCGAGGAGCAGACTCCCAAGAAGAGGGTCCCTGCAAAAGTGATGTGGTATTTCCCAATAATCCCACGTTTGAAGCGTTTGTTCAGGAATGAAGCGAATGCTAGGTTGATGCAATGGCATAAAGAACAACGTAAGGAAGATAATATGATGAGACATCCCGCTGGTGGGGCCCAGTGGAGATCAATTGATAGAGCATTCCTGGATTTTGAAAGGGATGCAAGGAACATAAGGTTTGGTTTAAGTACGGATGGTTGAGTAGTGGTCATAGTACTTGGCCTGTGACCCTATGTATGTTCAACCTTCCTCCTTGGATGTGCATGAAGCGGAAGTTTATTATGATGTCGGTGCTTATCCAAGGTCCAAAACAACCCGGCAATGACATTGATGTATATCTAAGACCTTTGGTTGATGATCTGTTATTGCTCTGGAAGGAAGAAGGTGTACGTGTGTGGGATGAGGATAAACAAGAGAGTTTCAACCTGCGAGCATTGTTGTTCGTAACCATCAATGATTGGCCTGCGTTGAGTAACCTTTCAGGGCATACAAATAAGGGATATAAGGCATGCACCCACTGTTTAGATGCCACAGACAGCATGTATTTGAAAAACTGTAAAAAGGTCATCTATATGGGTCATCGTCGATTTCTTCCTGCTAACCATCCTTAAGAAAGAAAGGGATGCATTGGAAAGGGAAGGCAGACCATCGTACAAAGCCCCCGCACCGTAATGGGAATGAGGTATTTGAGATGGTAAAGGATGTAAGGGTAGTCTTTGGAAAGGGTCCTGGTAGCGAACCTGTTCCGAACGACGCTAACGGACATGCACCCATGTGGAAGAAGCAGTCTATATTTTGGAGCTACCTTATTGGAATATCCTAGAGGTTCGCCATGCAATTGACGTGATGCACGTGACGAAAAATCTTTGCGTGAATGTGCTAGGCTTCATGGGTTGTTATGGGACTTCAAAGGATACATTGGAAGCACGACGGACTTGAAACAAATGAAGGATCGAGATGGGCTACATCCAGAAAAGAGGGATAAAGGACAACACTACTTGCGTCCGGCTTCGTACACTCTCAGCAAGGAAGAGAAGGACAACATGTTCGATTGCTTGAGCAGTATCAAGGTTCCATCTGGCTACTCCTCGAATATAAAGGGAATCATAAATATGAAAGACAAGAAGTTCACAAATCTTAAGGCCCATGACTGTCACATGTTGATGACATAGTTACTTCCTGTTGCATTGAGGGGTGTTCTACCAGAGAATCTACGATTAGCACTAGTAAAGCTTTGTGCATTTCTTAATGCAATTTTGCAGAAGGCAATTGATCCAATCAAGCTAATAGAGCTACAGAAGGATGTGGTGCAATGTCTTGTCAGCTTTGAGTTGGTATTTCCATCGTCCTTCTTCAACATTATGACCACCTTCTGGTTCACCTAGTGAAAGAGATTACAATTCTCGGGCCATTATTCTTGCACAACATGTGGCCTTTCGAGAGGTTCATGTCGGTCCTAAAAAAATATGTTCTTAATCGTGCCCGTCCGGAAGGAAGCATCGCCAAGGGATATGGAACAGAGGAGGTCATTGAGTTTTGCGTTGATTTCATTGACTCAATTGATTCAGTTGGGGTTCCAGTATCACGGTACGAGGGGAGGCTACAGGGAAAGGGCACCCTTGGAAGGAAGTCAAGTTTGAGCAAAGATACTCTGATTTGTTTCATAAAGCACACCTCACTGTTCTACAACAATCATCCTTGGTGGCTCCGTATATCGAGGAGCACAAGCTGATTATATTTGCCCAATACCCAACCAAATCTCATTCCTGGATTATACGTCATCACATGGATACATTTCCCTCTTGGTTGAGTCAACACCTCATGGGTAACTCCACGATTCATCCACAACTCGCTTGGTTAGCTAGGGGACCTTCAAGTACAATCGTGAAATTTCAAGGTTATGATATAAACGGCTATACTTCTTACACGAGAGCCCGAGACCAAAAAAGCACTAACCAAAATAGTGGTGTTTGTATAGAAGCCATGGACAACAACGGGATCACGGACTCATATTATGGTTTCATTGAGGAGATATGGGAACTCGACTACGGATCGCTAAACATCCCTCTATTTCTTTGCCAATGGGTGAAGCTGACTGGAGGTGGCGTAACGAAAGATCAGTATGGAATGACAATAGTAGACATGACCAAGACCGGATATAAAAGCTACAACGGTATCTGTGCGCTTGCGGATCTTTATCGTGTGCTCTTAAAATATACCAACACCAGCACGTGAAGAAACTTGATTTCCATGGGGAAAACCAAGCAAACCACAAGAACACAAGCCAAAGAGGCAAGAACACCAAGAACTCAAAGAAAACTTAAGGGAGGAGTTCAAGAACATGAAAACTTACCAAGACATCTTGTATTCCAGAGAAATTGGACACTTGGTTCAAGGATTACAAGGCTAGAGAGCCTCCTCAGGTCCACCCCCTTGATGCCTAGGCTAAACTCGGCCAATTACCCCCTAATCTAGTCTAGATCTAGTCCTTAAGCACTAACCTCAAGCCTTATTCCTAGCAAAACAAAATTATGAAGTATTTAACCTAAGATGGGGAGGGGAAGAACTGAGAACAACCAGCCCCTTGCCCTCTATTTTATAGGAGAGGCATTTGTCCAATTGACCACAATGCTCCTAGGCCTAAAACTAAGGATACATGAGCCCGAAGGGCATTTTGGTAATTTTCTTTTAGCTTTTCTCATCCGACGGACCCGGTGCCTTCGCTACTTTGCTTCGCCTCGATGCAAGCTTCGCGATCCCACCATGTGTCCGCTCGGACTTCCTCATGAGCTCCACCAGTTTTCTGCCGAAACCGCGAAACATGCCACCCCTGGTTTTGAGGCCCAAACCAAGAAACCGGGACATGCCACTCCTTGACGTGGCACGCTCGACTCCTCGAGTTTGACTGACTCTCACGCCCCACTTGAACATGGCACCTCCTCACGGACGCGAGTTGCATGCCCCTCCTCGACATGGCACACTCCTGGAGTGTGGCTAACTCTCACGCCTCACGAGGATGTGGCGCGTCCTCACGGACAGGACTTGCATGCCTCACCTAGGCATGGCACACTCCTATGAGTGTGGCTAACTTGCATGCCTCACGGGGACGTGGCACATCCTCACAGACATGCTTGGTTCATCTCTCCGTGAAGTGCACGATGTGGATCGCACACGAGCTCCGCATGGTCTTCTAGGTCCTGCGGTCGAGCCGGCACTTGCCTTTTCCCTCTTCCTTGTCGCCGGCAGCCATGCAGCACACACGCTCCACCCGGTCAAGGCATACTTCGGCCCTCTCTACCGCTCACCTTCACCTCTTGCCACCGCGAGTCATGTCGCATTCCAACACCTACATCACACAGCCAAGAGACTACCACGAGCCATTGCGGTTAGTCCACATAAACATACATACAAGGAAAAATAGACATGCTATGCACCAACCAAACCGCCAAGTGTTGAGGTTGTAGCTCAATGCCTCATCACAAAGCTGGACACCATGACCCATTACAAGTCATGGTTCTGCATTCTTTAAGGGTATGACACTATAATAATCATTGTATCTGATTTTTATGGCCCTGCTCTTTAATGGTTTGGTTTTCGTATATTCAGAAGATATAGTAGTAGAGTCGTAAGAAGCTAGCTAGGAACAAAGAGAAATGCAAGATTAAGTTACAGATTCTTTTTCTCAACTACGGAATCATTTCATTAAAGTAGAACAGTGGTAAACTACAACCACTAGTAGAAACAGGGCCTTTAGTCCAGAGCCATTTTGGGCCCTAGTCCCGGGCCACTTTTTAACCCGGACTAGAGGGTGGGACTAGTCCCGGGTGAACACATACGAGGCCGCAGAGCACTTGTCCCGGGTCGTAGGGGGACCTCTAGTACCGGGCCGTGCTACGGCCCGGTACTAAAGGTCCGTGGCAGGGCAGCCGCAGAGGGGGGGCCACGCGAGCACCTTTCGTCCCGGCTCGTATCACGAACCGGGACTAGTGATGGACTTCTAGTCCCGGTTTGTGATATGAGCCGGGACGAAATTTAGAACCTGTTAATCTCCCGCCGACGCGTTGGAAGTTGATCAAGCCGCCGTTTTGATTGTGCTTTGGAAGATGATCAGCCCGGCGTTGATTCATATGGAGTGCTTTGGAAGATGATCAGCTAGATTTTAATCACTGCATGCGCCGCCCGCCGGCCTCCCTCTCCGGCGCCCTATATAAGCTACAGTAATCCATGGTCTTAAGCACACCTAAATCTCTCTCTAATCCTTGCAAAAACTCTCTCTCTCTCGATCCCTCTCTCTTCTATTCCAATGGAGCCACTCGCGCACGTACCTCGGTCTCGGTGGTACTATTTCATCAAAGAAGATATGAAGTTCAAGGTATGGGTCACCCTCCGTGCATCACGCGTGGAGAGGTGGATCCACGATGTGAAGAAGTTCTTCCTCGACGCCGCACCGATCAAGTGTGTTGGACTCGATTGTGAGTTCACCGACCCTCTCTCGGGTCGACAGAGGGATCTTCCACCCGAGAAAAGGCAGCGCGCCGCCGTCCTTCAACTCTCGGTGGCGACCGAGACTCTTGTCTTCCAGATCTGCAAGGCCGATGGGGTACCACAGCTCCTCGTAGATTTCTTAGGTGACGAGACCATCAACTTCTACGGCGTGGCTATTCACAATGACGTGCGGATGCTGCGCTACTATGGAATTGTTATTCCGTCCGTGGTCGACCTCTAGAGGGATCGCCGGAACCCAACCGGCAATCCTACTCCGAGTCTCTATGCTCTCTCCAATGCTATCATTGGGACAAAACTTGAGAAGAAGAAGAACAACAAGAAGGACAAGAAGAAGGGCAAGGACGAGAAGGGCAAGGACGACGACGACTTAGAAGACCTCCGAATTTTCAGATGGGGCAGCGTTCCATTGAGCTACGATCAAGTCTTGTATGCCGCTCTGGACGCTCGCCTCGGCTTCGAGATTGCACGGAAGTGGGATAGTCTACGTGGCTATAATACCAATGGCGATTGTCTTAATGTCGTTGATGAGTAGACTATAGCTATATAGTGATGTGTGTGCTCCCGTTGTGTGTTCTCATGTAAATTTCGGTCAATTCGGTCCATTTGGTTACCTAAAAATTAATGACCGAAATATTTGGATTCCTATCATTTTTCTGTTCGATTTATACATATTATTTGTCGAATTTCGCTTTACGGATTTAAAGATATGAATTTATCCATATTAAATTGAAAATGGCAATAATAATGTAAAATTCATTTTTTGTTATTTGTTAACAATTATTATTACTTAGTCATTAATCTCTGGGCCTAGGGTTCAAATTGATGCTTTACTAGTTGGTGAAGAAGCTGTAGTAGTGTATTTGCTGACCTAGAGTCATTTTGAATAAACAGGTTGTGGCGCGAAATGAAAACTGAGTCCCAGAAACGGCCTCTTTAACGAGCGCCGGTGTAGAAACTAGTCGATATAGGCACCATTTACTCAGTTTCTCTCAGGGCCTGGGGTTCAAATTGATGCTTGACTAGTTGGTGAAGAAGCTGGAGTAGTGTATTTGCTGACCTGGAGGCATTTTGAATAAACAGGTTGTCGCGCGAAATGAAAACTGATTCCCAGAAACGGCCTCTTTAACGAGCGCCGGTGTAGAAACTAGTCGATATGGGCACCATTTACTCAGTTTCTCTCAGGGCCTGGGGTTCAAATTGATGCTTGACTAGTTGGTGAATAAGCTGGAGTAGTGTATTTGCTGACCTGGAGGCAGTTTAAATAGACAGGTTGTCGCGTGAAATGAAAACTGAGTCCCAGAAACGGACTCTTTAACGAGCACCGGTGTAGGAACTAGTCGATTGAGGCAATATTTACTCAGTTTCTCTCTGGGCCTAGGGTTCAAATTGATGCTTTACTAGTTGGTGAAGAAGCTGGAGTAGTGTATTTGCTGACCTGGAGTCATTTTGAATAAACATGTTGTGGCGCGAAATGAAAACTGAGTCCCAGAAACGGCCTCTTTAACGAGCGCCGGTGTATAAACTAGTCGATATAGGCACCATTTACTCAGTTTCTCTCAGGGCCTGGGGTTCAAATTGATGCTTGACTAGTTGGTGAAGAAGCTGGAGTAGTGTATTTGCTGACCTGGAGGCATTTTGAATAAACAGGATGTCGCGCGAAATAAAAACTGAGTCCCAGAAACGGCCTCTTTAACGAGCGCCAGTGTAGAAACTAGTCGATTGAGGCACCACTTACTCAGTTTCTCTCAGGGCCTGGGGTTCAAATTGAAGCTTGACTAGTTGGTGAAGAAGCTGGAGTAGTGTATTTGCTGACCCGGAGGCATTTTGAAAAAACAGGTTGTCGCGCGATATGAAAACTGAGTCCTCAAAACGGCCTTTTTAACGAGCTCCGGTGTAGAAACTAGTCGATTGAGGCACCATTTACTCAGTTTCTCTCAGGGCCTGGGGTTCAAATATATGCTTGACTAGTTGGTGAAAAAGCTGGAGTAGTGTATTTGCTGACCCGGAGGCATTTTGAATAAACAGGTTTTCGCGCGAAATGAAAACTGCGTCCCAGAAACGGCCTCTTTAACGAGCGCCGGTGTAGAAACTAGTCGATTGAGGCACCATTTACTCAGTTTCTCTCAGGGCCTGGGGTTCAAATTGAAGCTTAACTAGTTGGTGAAGAAGCTGGAGTAGTGTATTTGCTGACCAGCAGGTACTTTGAATAAACAGGTTGTCGCGCGAAATGAAAACTGAGTCCCAGAAATGGCCTCTTTAACGAGCGCCGGTGTAGAAACTACTCGATTGAGGCACCATTTACTCAGTTTCTCTCAGGGCCTGGGGTTCAAATTGATGCTTGACTAGTTGGTGAAGATGCTGAAGTAGTGTATTTGCTGACCTGGAGACACTTTGAATAAACAGGTTGTCGCGCGAAATGAAAACTGAGTCCCAGAAATGGCCTCTTTAACGAGCGCCGGTGTAGAAACTAGTCGATTGAGGCACCATTTACTCAGTTTCTCTCAGGGCCTGGGGTTCAAATTGATGCTTGACGAGTTGGTGAAGAAGCTGGAGTAGTGTATTTGCTGACCTGGAGGCATTTTGAATAAACAGGTTGTCGCGCGAAATGAAAACTGAGTCCCAGAAACGGCCTCTTTAACGAGCGCCGGTGTAGAAACTAGTCGATATAGACACCATTTACTCAGTTTCTCTCAGGGCATGGGGTTCAAATTGATGCTTGACTAGTTGGTGAAGAAGCTGGAGTAGTGTATTTGCTGACCTGGAGGCATTTTAAATAGACAGGTTGTCGCGTGAAATGAAAACTGAGCCCCAGAAACGGACTCTTTAACGAGCACCGGTGTAGGAACTAGTCGATTGAGGCAATATTTACTCAGTTTCTCTCAGGGCCTAGGGTTCAAATTGATGCTTTACTAGTTGGTGAAGAAGCTGGAGTAGTGTATTTGCTGACCTGGAGGCATTTTGAATAATCAGGTTGTCGTGCGAAATGAAAACTGAGTCCCAGAAACGGCCTCTTTAACGAGCGCCGGTGTAGAAACTTGTCGATTGAGGCACCATTTACTCAGTTTCTCTCAGGGCCTGGGGTTCAAATTGAAGCTTAACTAGTTGGTGAAGAAGCTGTAGTAGTGTATTTGCTGACCAGGAGGCACTTTGAATAAACAGGTTGTCGCGCGAAATGAAAACTGAGTCCCAGAAACGGCCTCTTTAACGAGCGCCGGTGTAGAAACTAGTCGATATAGACACCATTTACTCAGTTTCTCTCAGGGCATGGGGTTCAAATTGATGCTTGACTAGTTGGTGAAGAAGCTGGAGTAGTGTATTTGCTGACCTGGAGGCATTTTAAATAGACAGGTTGTCGCGTGAAATGAAAACTGAGCCCCAGAAACGGACTCTTTAACGAGCACCGGTGTAGGAACTAGTCGATTGAGGCAATATTTACTCAGTTTCTCTCAGGGCCTAGGGTTCAAATTGATGCTTTACTAGTTGGTGAAGAAGCTGGAGTAGTGTATTTGCTGACCTGGAGGCATTTTGAATAATCAGGTTGTCGTGCGAAATGAAAACTGAGTCCCAGAAACGGCCTCTTTAACGAGCGCCGGTGTAGAAACTTGTCGATTGAGGCACCATTTACTCAGTTTCTCTCAGGGCCTGGGGTTCAAATTGAAGCTTAACTAGTTGGTGAAGAAGCTGTAGTAGTGTATTTGCTGACCAGGAGGCACTTTGAATAAACAGGTTGTCGCGCGAAATGAAAACTGAGTCCCAGAAACGGCCTCTTTAACGAGCGCCGGTGTAGAAACTAGTCGATATAGACACCATTTACTCAGTTTCTCTCAGGGCATGGGGTTCAAATTGATGCTTGACTAGTTGGTGAAGAAGCTGGAGTAGTGTATTTGCTGACCTGGAGGCATTTTAAATAGACAGGTTGTCGCGTGAAATGAAAACTGAGCCCCAGAAACGGACTCTTTAACGAGCACCGGTGTAGGAACTAGTCGATTGAGGCAATATTTACTCAGTTTCTCTCAGGGCCTAGGGTTCAAATTGATGCTTTACTAGTTGGTGAAGAAGCTGGAGTAGTGTATTTGCTGACCTGGAGGCATTTTGAATAATCAGGTTGTCGTGCGAAATGAAAACTGAGTCCCAGAAACGGCCTCTTTAACGAGCGCCGGTGTAGAAACTTGTCGATTGAGGCACCATTTACTCAGTTTCTCTCAGGGCCTGGGGTTCAAATTGAAGCTTAACTAGTTGGTGAAGAAGCTGTAGTAGTGTATTTGCTGACCAGGAGGCACTTTGAATAAACAGGTTGTCGCGCGAAATAAAAACTGAGTCCCAGAAACGGCCTCTTTAACGAGCGCCGGTGTAGAAACTAGTCGATATAGACACCATTTACTCAGTTTCTCTCAGGGCCTGGGGTTCAAATTGATGCTTGACTAGTTGGTGAAGAAGCTGGAGTAGTGTATTTGCTGACCTGGAGGCATTTTAAATAGACAGGTTGTCGCGTGAAATGAAAACTGAGCCCCAGAAACGGACTCTTTAACGAGCACCGGTGTAGGAACTAGTCGATTGAGGCAATATTTACGCAGTTTCTCTCAGGGCCTAGGGTTCAAATTGATGCTTTACTAGTTGGTGAAGAAGCTGGAGTAGTGTATTTGCTGACCTGGAGGCATTTTGAATAAACAGGTTGTCGTGCGAAATGAAAACTGAGTCCCAGAAACGGCCTCTTTAACGAGCGCCGGTGTAGAAACTTGTCGATTGAGGCACCATTTACTCAGTTTCTCTCAGGGCCTGGGGTTCAAATTGATGCTTGACTAGTTGGTGAATAAGCTGGAGTAGTGTATTTGCTGACCTGGAGGCAGTTTAAATAGACAGGTTGTCGCGTGAAATGAAAACTGAGTCCCAGAAACGGACTCTTTAACGAGCACCGGTGTAGGAACTAGTCGATTGAGGCAATATTTACTCAGTTTCTCTCTGGGCCTAGGGTTCAAATTGATGCTTTACTAGTTGGTGAAGAAGCTGGAGTAGTGTATTTGCTGACCTGGAGTCATTTTGAATAAACATGTTGTGGCGCGAAATGAAAACTGAGTCCCAGAAACGGCCTCTTTAACGAGCGCCGGTGTATAAACTAGTCGATATAGGCACCATTTACTCAGTTTCTCTCAGGGCCTGGGGTTCAAATTGATGCTTGACTAGTTGGTGAAGAAGCTGGAGTAGTGTATTTGCTGACCTGGAGGCATTTTGAATAAACAGGATGTCGCGCGAAATAAAAACTGAGTCCCAGAAACGGCCTCTTTAACGAGCGCCAGTGTAGAAACTAGTCGATTGAGGCACCACTTACTCAGTTTCTCTCAGGGCCTGGGGTTCAAATTGAAGCTTGACTAGTTGGTGAAGAAGCTGGAGTAGTGTATTTGCTGACCCGGAGGCATTTTGAAAAAACAGGTTGTCGCGCGAAATGAAAACTGAGTCCTCAAAACGGCCTTTTTAACGAGCTCCGGTGTAGAAACTAGTCGATTGAGGCACCATTTACTCAGTTTCTCTCAGGGCCTGGGGTTCAAATATATGCTTGACTAGTTGGTGAAAAAGCTGGAGTAGTGTATTTGCTGACCCGGAGGCATTTTGAATAAACAGGTTTTCGCGCGAAATGAAAACTGCGTCCCAGAAACGGCCTCTTTAACGAGCGCCGGTGTAGAAACTAGTCGATTGAGGCACCATTTACTCAGTTTCTCTCAGGGCCTGGGGTTCAAATTGAAGCTTAACTAGTTGGTGAAGAAGCTGGAGTAGTGTATTTGCTGACCAGCAGGTACTTTGAATAAACAGGTTGTCGCGCGAAATGAAAACTGAGTCCCAGAAATGGCCTCTTTAACGAGCGCCGGTGTAGAAACTACTCGATTGAGGCACCATTTACTCAGTTTCTCTCAGGGCCTGGGTTCAAATTGATGCTTGACTAGTTGGTGAAGATGCTGAAGTAGTGTATTTGCTGACCTGGAGACACTTTGAATAAACAGGTTGTCGCGCGAAATGAAAACTGAGTCCCAGAAATGGCCTCTTTAACGAGCGCCGGTGTAGAAACTAGTCGATTGAGGCACCATTTACTCAGTTTCTCTCAGGGCCTGGGGTTCAAATTGATGCTTGACGAGTTGGTGAAGAAGCTGGAGTAGTGTATTTGCTGACCTGGAGGCATTTTGAATAAACAGGTTGTCGCGCGAAATGAAAACTGAGTCCCAGAAACGGCCTCTTTAACGAGCGCCGGTGTAGAAACTAGTCGATATAGACACCATTTACTCAGTTTCTCTCAGGGCATGGGGTTCAAATTGATGCTTGACTAGTTGGTGAAGAAGCTGGAGTAGTGTATTTGCTGACCTGGAGGCATTTTAAATAGACAGGTTGTCGCGTGAAATGAAAACTGAGCCCCAGAAACGGACTCTTTAACGAGCACCGGTGTAGGAACTAGTCGATTGAGGCAATATTTACTCAGTTTCTCTCAGGGCCTAGGGTTCAAATTGATGCTTTACTAGTTGGTGAAGAAGCTGGAGTAGTGTATTTGCTGACCTGGAGGCATTTTGAATAATCAGGTTGTCGTGCGAAATGAAAACTGAGTCCCAGAAACGGCCTCTTTAACGAGCGCCGGTGTAGAAACTTGTCGATTGAGGCACCATTTACTCAGTTTCTCTCAGGGCCTGGGGTTCAAATTGAAGCTTAACTAGTTGGTGAAGAAGCTGTAGTAGTGTATTTGCTGACCAGGAGGCACTTTGAATAAACAGGTTGTCGCGCGAAATAAAAACTGAGTCCCAGAAACGGCCTCTTTAACGAGCGCCGGTGTAGAAACTAGTCGATATAGACACCATTTACTCAGTTTCTCTCAGGGCCTGGGGTTCAAATTGATGCTTGACTAGTTGGTGAAGAAGCTGGAGTAGTGTATTTGCTGACCTGGAGGCATTTTAAATAGACAGGTTGTCGCGTGAAATGAAAACTGAGCCCCAGAAACGGACTCTTTAACGAGCACCGGTGTAGGAACTAGTCGATTGAGGCAATATTTACGCAGTTTCTCTCAGGGCCTAGGGTTCAAATTGATGCTTTACTAGTTGGTGAAGAAGCTGGAGTAGTGTATTTGCTGACCTGGAGGCATTTTGAATAAACAGGTTGTCGTGCGAAATGAAAACTGAGTCCCAGAAACGGCCTCTTTAACGAGCGCCGGTGTAGAAACTTGTCGATTGAGGCACCATTTACTCAGTTTCTCTCAGGGCCTGGGGTTCAAATTGATGCTTGACTAGTTGGTGAATAAGCTGGAGTAGTGTATTTGCTGACCTGGAGGCAGTTTAAATAGACAGGTTGTCGCGTGAAATGAAAACTGAGTCCCAGAAACGGACTCTTTAACGAGCACCGGTGTAAGAACTAGTCGATTGAGGCAATATTTACTCAGTTTCTCTCTGGGCCTAGGGTTCAAATTGATGCTTTACTAGTTGGTGAAGAAGCTGGAGTAGTGTATTTGCTGACCTGGAGTCATTTGAATAAACATGTTGTGGCGCGAAATGAAAACTGAGTCCCAGAAACGGCCTCTTTAACGAGCGCCGGTGTATAAACTAGTCGATATAGGCACCATTTACTCAGTTTCTCTCAGGGCCTGGGGTTCAAATTGATGCTTGACTAGTTGGTGAAGAAGCTGGAGTAGTGTATTTGCTGACCTGGAGGCATTTTGAATAAACAGGATGTCGCGCGAAATAAAAACTGAGTCCCAGAAACGGCCTCTTTAACGAGCGCCAGTGTAGAAACTAGTCGATTGAGGCACCACTTACTCAGTTTCTCTCAGGGCCTGGGGTTCAAATTGAAGCTTGACTAGTTGGTGAAGAAGCTGGAGTAGTGTATTTGCTGACCCGGAGGCATTTTGAAAAACAGGTTGTCGCGCGAAATGAAAACTGAGTCCTCAAAACGGCCTTTTTAACGAGCTCCGGTGTAGAAACTAGTCGATTGAGGCACCATTTACTCAGTTTCTCTCAGGGCCTGGGGTTCAAATATATGCTTGACTAGTTGGTGAAAAAGCTGGAGTAGTGTATTTGCTGACCCGGAGGCATTTTGAATAAACAGGTTTTCGCGCGAAATGAAAACTGCGTCCCAGAAACGGCCTCTTTAACGAGCGCCGGTGTAGAAACTAGTCGATTGAGGCACCATTTACTCAGTTTCTCTCAGGGCCTGGGGTTCAAATTGAAGCTTAACTAGTTGGTGAAGAAGCTGGAGTAGTGTATTTGCTGACCAGCAGGTACTTTGAATAAACAGGTTGTCGCGCGAAATGAAAACTGAGTCCCAGAAATGGCCTCTTTAACGAGCGCCGGTGTAGAAACTACTCGATTGAGGCACCATTTACTCAGTTTCTCTCAGGGCCTGGGGTTCAAATTGATGCTTGACTAGTTGGTGAAGATGCTGAAGTAGTGTATTTGCTGACCTGGAGACACTTTGAATAAACAGGTTGTCGCGCGAAATGAAAACTGAGTCCCAGAAATGGCCTCTTTAACGAGCGCCGGTGTAGAAACTAGTCGATTGAGGCACCATTTACTCAGTTTCTCTCAGGGCCTGGGTTCAAATTGATGCTTGACGAGTTGGTGAAGAAGCTGGAGTAGTGTATTTGCTGACCTGGAGGCATTTTGAATAAACAGGTTGTCGCGCGAAATGAAAACTGAGTCCCAGAAACGGCCTCTTTAACGAGCGCCGGTGTAGAAACTAGTCGATATAGACACCATTTACTCAGTTTCTCTCAGGGCATGGGGTTCAAATTGATGCTTGACTAGTTGGTGAAGAAGCTGGAGTAGTGTATTTGCTGACCTGGAGGCATTTTAAATAGACAGGTTGTCGCGTGAAATGAAAACTGAGCCCCAGAAACGGACTCTTTAACGAGCACCGGTGTAGGAACTAGTCGATTGAGGCAATATTTACTCAGTTTCTCTCAGGGCCTAGGGTTCAAATTGATGCTTTACTAGTTGGTGAAGAAGCTGGAGTAGTGTATTTGCTGACCTGGAGGCATTTTGAATAATCAGGTGTCGTGCGAAATGAAAACTGACTCCCAGAAACGGCCTCTTTAACGAGCGCCGGTGTAGAAACTTGTCGATTGAGGCACCATTTACTCAGTTTCTCTCAGGGCCTGGGGTTCAAATTGAAGCTTAACTAGTTGGTGAAGAAGCTGTAGTAGTGTATTTGCTGACCAGGAGGCACTTTGAATAAACAGGTTGTCGCGCGAAATGAAAACTGAGTCCCAGAAACGGCCTCTTTAACGAGCGCCGGTGTAGAAACTAGTCGATATAGACACCATTTACTCAGTTTCTCTCAGGGCATGGGGTTCAAATTGATGCTTGACTAGTTGGTGAAGAAGCTGGAGTAGTGTATTTGCTGACCTGGAGGCATTTTAAATAGACAGGTTGTCGCGTGAAATGAAAACTGAGCCCCAGAAACGGACTCTTTAACGAGCACCGGTGTAGGAACTAGTCGATTGAGGCAATATTTACTCAGTTTCTCTCAGGGCCTAGGGTTCAAATTGATGCTTTACTAGTTGGTGAAGAAGCTGGAGTAGTGTATTTGCTGACCTGGAGGCATTTGAATAATCAGGTTGTCGTGCGAAATGAAAACTGAGTCCCAGAAACGGCCTCTTTAACGAGCGCCGGTGTAGAAACTTGTCGATTGAGGCACCATTTACTCAGTTTCTCTCAGGGCTGGGGTTCAAATTGAAGCTTAACTAGTTGGTGAAGAAGCTGTAGTAGTGTATTTGCTGACCAGGAGGCACTTTGAATAAACAGGTTGTCGCGCGAAATAAAACTGAGTCCAGAAACGGCCTCTTTAACGAGCGCCGGTGTAGAAACTAGTCGATATAGACACCATTTACTCAGTTTCTCTCAGGGCCTGGGTTCAAATTGATGCTTGACTAGTTGGTGAAGAAGCTGGAGTAGTGTATTTGCTGACCTGGAGGCATTTTAAATAGACAGGTTGTCGCGTGAAATGAAAACTGAGCCCAGAAACGGACTCTTTAACGAGCACCGGTGTAGGAACTAGTCGATTGAGGCAATATTTACGCAGTTTCTCTCAGGGCCTAGGGTTCAAATTGATGCTTTACTAGTTGGTGAAGAAGCTGGAGTAGTGTATTTGCTGACCTGGAGGCATTTGAATAAACAGGTTGTCGTGCGAAATGAAAACTGAGTCCAGAAACGGCCTCTTTAACGAGCGCCGGTGTAGAAACTTGTCGATTGAGGCACCATTTACTCAGTTTCTCTCAGGGCCTGGGGTTCAAATTGAAGCTTAACTAGTTGGTGAAGAAGCTGTAGTAGTGTATTTGCTGACCAGGAGGCACTTTGAATAAACAGGTTGTCACGCGAAATGAAAACTGAGTCCAAGAAATGGCCTCTTTAACGAGCGCCGGTGTAGAAACTAGTCGATTGAGGCACCATTTACTCAGTTCTCTCAGGGCCTGGGGTTCAAATTGATGCTTGACTAGTTGGTGAAGAAGCTGGAGTAGTGTATTTGCTGACCTGGAGGCATTTGAATAAACAGGTTTTCGCGCGAAATGAAAACTGAGTCCCAGAAACGGCCTCTTTAACGAGCGCCGGTGTAGAAACTAGTCGATATGGGCACCATTTACTCAGTTTTCTCTCAGGGCCTGGGGTTCAAATTGATGCTTGACTAGTTGGTGAATAAGCTGGAGTAGTGTATTTGCTGACCTGGAGGCAGTTTAAATAGACAGGTTGTCGCGTGAAATGAAAACTGAGTCCCAGAAACGGACTCTTTAACGAGCACCGGTGTAGGAACTAGTCGATTGAGGCAATATTTACTCAGTTTCTCTCTGGGCCTAGGGTTCAAATTGATGCTTTACTAGTTGGTGAAGAAGCTGGAGTAGTGTATTGCTGACCTGGAGTCATTTTGAATAAACATGTTGTGGCGCGAAATGAAAACTGAGTCCAGAAACGGCCTCTTTAACGAGCGCCGGTGTATAAACTAGTCGATATAGGCACCATTTACTCAGTTTCTCTCAGGGCCTGGGGTTCAAATTGATGCTTGACTAGTTGGTGAAGAAGCTGGAGTAGTGTATTTGCTGACCTGGAGGCATTTTGAATAAACAGGATGTCGCGCGAAATAAAAATGAGTCCCAGAAACGGCCTCTTTAACGAGCGCCAGTGTAGAAACTAGTCGATTGAGGCACCACTTACTCAGTTTCTCTCAGGGCCTGGGGTTCAAATTGAAGCTTGACTAGTTGGTGAAGAAGCTGGAGTAGTGTATTTGCTGACCCGGAGGCATTTTGAAAAAACAGGTTGTCGCGCGAAATGAAAACTGAGTCCTCAAAACGGCCTTTTTAACGAGCTCCGGTGTAGAAACTAGTCGATTGAGGCACCATTTACTCAGTTTCTCTCAGGGCCTGGGTTCAAATATATGCTTGACTAGTTGGTGAAAAAGCTGGAGTAGTGTATTTGCTGACCCGGAGGCATTTTGAATAAACAGGTTTTCGCGCGAAATGAAAACTGCGTCCCAGAAACGGCCTCTTTAACGAGCGCCGGTTGTAGAAACTAGTCGATATAGACACCATTTACTCAGTTTCTCTCAGGGCATGGGGTTCAAATTGATGCTTGACTAGTTGGTGAAGAAGCTGGAGTAGTGTATTTGCTGACCTGGAGGCATTTTAAATAGACAGGTTGTCGCGTGAAATGAAAACTGAGCCCAGAAACGGACTCTTTAACGAGCACCGGTGTAGGAACTAGTCGATTGAGGCAATATTTACTCAGTTCTCTCAGGGCCTAGGGTTCAAATTGATGCTTTATAGTTGGTGAAGAAGCTGGAGTAGTGTATTTGCTGACCTGGAGGCATTTTGAATAATCAGGTTGTCGTGCGAAATGAAAACTGAGTCCCAGAAACGGCCTCTTTAACGAGCGCCGGTGTAGAAACTTGTCGATTGAGGCCATTTACTCAGTTTCTCTCAGGGCTGGGGTTCAAATGAAGCTTAACTAGTTGGTGAAGAAGCTGTAGTAGTGTATTTGCTGACCAGGAGGCACTTGAATAAACAGGTTGTCGCGCGAAAATAAAAACTGAAGTCCAGAAACGGCCTCTTTAACGAGCGCGTGTTGTAGAAACTAGTCGATATAGACACCATTTACTCAGTTTCTCTCAGGGCCTGGTTGGGTTCAAATTGATGACTTGACTAGTTGGTGAAGAAAGCTGGAGTAGTGTATTTGCTGACCTGGAGGCATTTAAATAGACAGGTTGTCGCGTGAAATGAAAACTGAGCCCAGAAACGGACTCTTTACGAGCACGGTGTAGGAACTAGTCGATTGAGGCATATTTACGCAGTTTCTCTAGGGCCTAGGGTTCAAATTGATGCTACTTTTAGTTGGTGAAGAAGCTGGAGTAGTGTATTTGCTGACCTGGAGGCATTTTGAATAAACAGGTTGTCGTGCGAAATGAAAACTGAGTCCCAGAAACGGCCTCTTTAACGAGCGCCGGGTGTAGAAACTTGTCGATTGAGGCACCATTTATCAGTTTCTCTCAGGGCCTGGGGTTCAAATTGAAGCTTAACTAGTTGGTGAGAAGCTGTAGTAGTGTATTTGCTGACCAGGAGGCACTTTGAATAAACAGGTTGTCACGCGAAAATGAAAACTGAGTCCAAGAAATGGCCTCTTTAACGAGCGCCGGTGTAGAAACTAGTCGATTGAGGCACCATTTACTCAGTTTCTCTCAGGGCCTGGGGTTCAAATTGATGCTTGACTAGTTGGTGAAGAAGCTGGAGTAGTGTATTGCTGACCTGGAGGCATTTTGAATAAACAGGTTTGCGCGCGAAATGAAAACTGAGTCCCAGAAACGGCCTCTTTAACGAGCGCCCGGTGTAGAAACTAGTCGATATGGGCACCATTTACTCAGTTTCTCTCAGGCCTGGGGTTCAAATTGATGCTTGACTAGTGGTGATAAGCTGGAGTAGTGTATTTGCTGACTGGAGGCAGTTTAAATAACAGGTTGTCGCGTGAAATGAAAACTGAGTCCCAGAAACGGACTCTTTAACGAGCACCGGTGTAGGAATAGTCGATTGAGGCAATATTTACTCAGTTTCTCTCAGGGCCTAGGGTTCAAATTGATGCTTTACTAGTTGGTGAAGAAGCTGGAGTAGTGTATTTGCTGACCTGGAGTCATTTTGAATAAAACATGTTGTGGCGCGAAATGAAAACTGAGTCCCAGAAACGGCCTCTTTAACGAGCGCCGGTGTATAAACTAGTCGATATAGGCACCATTTACTCAGTTTCTCTCAGGGCCTGGGGTTCAAATTGATGCTTGACTAGTTGGTGAAGAAGCTGGAGTAGTGTATTTGCTGACCTGGAGGCATTTTGAATAAACAGGTTGTCGCGCGAAATAAAATGAGTCCCAGAAACGGCCTCTTTAACGAGGCCAGTGTAGAAACTAGTCGATTGAGGCACCACTTACTCAGTTTCTCTCAGGGCCTGGGGTTCAAATTGAAGCTTGCTAGTTGGTGAAGAAGCTGGAGTAGTGTATTTGCTGACCCGGAGGCATTTTGAAAAAACAGGTTGTCGCGCGAAATGAAAACTGAGTCCTCAAAACGGCCTTTTAACGAGCTCCGGTTGTAGAAACTAGTCGATTGAGGCACCATTTACTCAGTTTCTCTGGGCCTGGGGTTCAAATATATGCTTGACTAGTTGGTGAAAAGCTGGAGTAGGTATTTGCTGACCCGGAGGCATTTTGAATAAACAGGTTGCGCGCGAAATGAAAACTGCGTCCCAGAAACGGCCTCTTTAACGAGCGCCGGTTGTAGAAACTAGTCGATTGAGGCACCATTTACTCAGTTTCTCTCAGGGCCTGGGGTTCATTGAAGCTTAATGTTGGTGAAGAAGCTGGAGTAGTGTATTTGCTGACCAGCAGGTACTTTGAATAAACAGGTTGTCGCGCGAAATGAAAACTGAGTCCCAGAAAGGCCTCTTTACGAGCGCCGGTGTAGAAACTACTCGATTGAGGCACCATTTACTCAGTTTCTCTCAGGGCCTGGGGTTCAAATTGATGCTTGACTAGTTGGTGAAGATGCTGAAGTAGTGTATTTGCTGACCTGGAGGACACTTTGAATAAACAGGTTGTCGCGCGAAATGAAAACT